>JAUMJM010000009.1:0-600000 GCA_033558235.1 Neomorphus geoffroyi
CTTGGGCCACGCAACAGGGAAAGGCACCTGGGCTGCAGGAACAGGTGCCCAGGCAGGGCAGCAGTGTGGGGGAAGCCCCATGGCCGAGCATGAGACTGGGCAGGCCGGGGCGGTGGTGGGCAGCGTCTCGGGGGGTTCTGTCTCCAGCCGGGCAAGCAGGGACATGGGGTGCGAGGAGGAGACATTGCCCTGTCTAGGAGACGCTGGGAGGGGTCCCGGGGGTCTCGGGAACTCCATCCCGGCAGCGGGAAGATGGTTCCCGGGCCAGGCAGTGCTCCGGGAAGGGGAGCGGGGGGGGACAGGGGGCCCCGGGGCTCTGTCTTGGAGGCGGGCGGCGCTCACGGGTGGGGGTCCTCATGGCGGGCGGGTGCTGTGGGTCGGGGGGCGGGTGGTCCCCGGGGGCCCCGTCCCGGAGCAGTCAGAGTTTGGGCTCAGGAGAGCTTCCCGGGGAGCTCCGTCCCGCGGGAGGGCGGCGTTTGGGGGCAGGAGGGGGACCCCGGGGGCTCCGGCCCCACCATGGCCCAGTGTGGTGTCTGCAGGTAAATACGGGCAGCTGGGACACGAGGATGACCCCAGCTCCGACCAACCACGCCGCATCCAGTACCTGGTGGCCCATGGGCTACAGGCAGAGGAGGTGGTGTGTGGGCCCTGGACCACCTACGTCTGCGTGCTGGAGCCATGAGGGTCCCCACCACTGCAGTGAGCAAGACAGGGAAGCGTGACTCCTCCCGCGTGGCAGGCAGGCGGCCCTGGGCCCTGGGGACTCCAGCCTTGCTGCTCCCTGCTGCACGCCCCACCCCCCCCACACCCTCCCCCGGACCTCTAGCCTTGCAGGGGGTGTGGGAGAGGCAAGGTCCCCCGCATCACACCCACCGGGTGGCAGGGCTGAGCATGGGGTCAAGCAAAGCCAACTAAGGGAACTGCAGCTAAAGCGAGCTGCACTGAGCCAAGCCTGCTGTGGTGGTGGGAGAGGAAGATGCTGATGGACAACAGCTACAGAAAGGGAGGGGGGGGAAAAAAAGCCTGCGAGGAGAGTGCTGAGGTCAGCCCTCTGGAATAAGTTCTGTCAGTCCCAGAGCACGCGCAGCAAGGCACAGCACCAGCAGCCAGGCTGCAGCAGATGCCTGCGCCCACCCCTGCACTAGCCTAACATAATAACAACCAACTCCAATCTTCAATAACAAAGGTGTGGGAGAACTCCCACAAATGAAAACAATTTATTTTTTTCTTTTTTAAAAGTACCCCTGGGGCAGGAACCCCCAACCCTGTGATAAACTGGGCTGGGGCAGGCAGCGCCTCAGTAGAAGGTGGTGGTGGTGGAGTTGAGGACCCTGGAGCTACTGGATGCCTTTGAAAGTTGGCGCTGTGAAAAGAAGCAGCAGAAGATGGGGTTGAGCGTTTGTTTGAGGGTGCTGGTTTGTTTGGGCTCCCCACACCGCTTCTGCTGAGTGTTTCCTGCCTTGTTCTGAAGCATCGAGGAGCTGAGGAAGAACTGGGAGCCTCCCAGAAGCAGGAAGAGCTGTTGCCTACATCCCTCCCGCAGGGGGCAGGCTGGCTGTCCCGGGAAGCGCTCCCAACAGACCAGCGGGAAGCAAAGCGGCTGCTCCTCAGCGAAGGGAAGCATCAACCGGGCCTGCCCTGCGCGGGCCGCGGGACGAAGCGACTCTGCGCCAAAGCAGCACCCTCCTTGCCCCAGGGTTGTGCTGCCACGGGGAAGGGATGCTCGTGGCTATCTGGTATCAGAAGCTGTTAACGCTTGGGCTCAGCCCCTCCTAAGGGAAGGGTAGAGGCCACTAAGGGAGCTCCTGCCAGCCACAGCAAAGCTGTCATCTACCCCCCAGCTCCCCAGCTGCTGCTTTGCCAAGCCACCAGTGCAGTAGAGGAGGGTGGGAGAGGCAGTGGGGACCCTCTGCAGGCTCAGCCCAGGGTGGACAGGAGGCAGGATCCTGCAGGACCGCACACCTGATGAGTCCACGCAGGTAGCAGGAAAAGGGGGGGAGGGGTCAGGAGACCTCCAACAGACTGGCTTGGGGCAGTGAGAGTGCTGCTGCCAGCTGCCCGGGCCACCGTGCCACAGCCCCTGCAAGAGGCCGGGGAGCACCACCACCTCCGTGCCCACAGCAGAGATGAGGGACTTGGATCCCAGGGGCAGCAAGGCTGTTCCAGGAGCCCTGGGCTTGTCCCTGCGCGAGGCTGGGAGGTGCCCCAACACCAGGGTCGTATTTGTGCCTGTTCAGGGCCTTTGCAATGGGAGCAGTGCTCGGCCTAAGCCATCAAATCTCAGTTTTAAGTTCTTGATACAGAACCAACAGATCTGTTGCCGCAGGCGCTGACAGGAACAAGCCGTACTGCGCGGGGACACCAGGAGGGCTGTGCAGAGCCAAGCCCCCCCCCGGCTGCTCTGGGAGCAGGGAGCACACACACCACACCCCCCCCCGTGCTGTCCAGTGAAAGGAGCCGGGGTTAGAAGAGGTGAATTACCGCAAACTGAGAATAGGTGCTGGCAACAGAACTAACACTGTTGTTACGTTATCTGGAACACATTCTCCTTGTTCTGGTCCTTGACTCTAGAGCTGAGGTTCTTCACAGCCGCACGCCTGGTGGTCCGGGCCTGGCCAAGCTACAGGAAAAAGTGAGTTAGAGGGACACGGGGGATCAAGTAGAGCCAGGGGAGCTGCACTGGCTTCGCTGCCTGTCACTCTGCAGCGCCCAAAGAGCTTCAGGGTTCGGGATCTAGGGTCCAATTCCGATCCTGGAAACATACAGCACCAGACCCAGATTTTGAAGACACGCCCCCCCCCCCCCAGGCTGCAGGTTCAGCGCAAAGGAACAGCTGTACGCTACAAGTCTGAGCTAGAGGGAGATTTCCTGAATGCTGCTACTGCCCTCCTCCTCCTCCCTCAGGTCTCACAAACATCCTGCCAGGATCGCGGAAGCCTAGCGCAGCAGGTACAGACTTTTGCATCCCAGAAGCTTGGCACAGTAGGTAGCAAAGCTCAGCATGGCAGCAGTCATCCATTCCTCTCTTCCCCAGCCCACTTTGGAAAGCTCCTTACCTTCCCTCCGGAAGCTGGCAACCGAGACACTGGTGACTGGCTGATGGTTCCCCCAAAACCAGAACCAACAGTGCTGTTAGGAGTGCCAAGTAGAGACGGAAGAGCTGTTGAGCTGAGGGGAAAAACAGAGCACATGTCACACAGGGAGGAAGTTGGTGGCTGCACTGTGCCGGGGAAACCAAGGTGGCAGTCCCAGCTGCACAAAGCCTTCTGCCTCTGGAACACCATAGCACAACAGGGTGGTTGTCCCCAGGGAGAAGAAGTCCCCGCATCCTGGCCTCTTCACCTGCTTCTGTTGCACTGCTGCACCTCCCAAACCCTCCCCGCATCTATGCGTGGGGCCAAGGGCAGCCCAAGACCGGGCACAGCTCCAGTCTAATGCCAGCTCCCGGCAGGGTCCCAGCACGCCCGTGCTGCTTGGCATGGACAGTTTACCTTCTTCACTTTGCCAGGCATGGGGGTGCCGAGCACGCGTCGCTTGATGGGTGGGTGTGGAGTGCTTCCATACATCATTTCTGCCTCCATCTGGCGACTTTTCTTCAGTTGCTGCATGAGAGATCTGCACTTACAAACCCGAGCAGAGGAGTGGTGCAGAGCCTGCCCCTCGCTGCCAGGGGAAGGGCGGGCAAATGCCCGCACCCCGGTCTGTGGCACAGGCAAGCATCAGGGATACCAAACAGCAGTTTTGCACGTATCCCAAGCCGAGCTGGCATTCTGGCACAACTGGGACCAGGAAAGGAGCTCACCATGCAGACACTGACAGCGATGGGACACCGCTCCCACTGCCAAGAAAGGTGGACTGCACACAGAGCCACCCTCAGGCAGAGAGGGAGAAGACTGAAAGCCCCTCCAGCAGCAGCTCGGGTCGTGCCCCTGCAGCAGAGGTTCCCTCCAGGCCAGGAGGCAGCAGCCTCAGCTTTGCACTCACCCGCTCCTGTTTCTCCTTCTCTTTCTCCAGGTGATACAGCTGCCACTGCTCCGACACGTACGCCGTGCACTGCTGCCCCTTCACCAGGAACGGCGCCTCGTGCTCCTGCTCCCAGGCCTGGACACTGCTCTCCAGCTTCTCCTGCAGCTGATGAGGACAAGAGTGCAGTTAGAGAGGCTGCCCTCTCCCGCGTGGGCACCCCACACACCCACAGATATCACTTGCTGGCTCCAAGAGCTGCACTGCTCCTCGGTCAGCACCATACAGGCCTGTTTGGGGCTACAGCTTCTTCTCCAGGGCCGAACCTACCTTGGCAAGCACCTTCTGCAGCTTTGCTCGCTGCTTCTCTTCTTTTCAGCAGGTTCCCCCCACGGTTGGTGAAGCGACTGGGGTCTGCTGCTTTCCTCTGGGACAGAAGCCAGGGTCACGAGGAAAACCAAACACATTGTCCAGTCTCACAACCCAACATAAATCCTCGTGAGACAAAAGCCCCGGTGGAATCCATCCCTGCTGCGCAGCAGCCCCATCACAAACCATGGCTCCCCACCCCCTTTCCGATCTGCTGTGGTTTCCTAGTGCCTCCCTGGGCTTTCCCAACAGCGCTTTGCGTTTGGGAGCAGAGGCTTGCTTGTGCTACTGGCGACCCAAGCACGGAGCCAAGTAGAGCACGTTCCAGCCTGCACAATACCTCCAGTTCCAGGAACATCCTCCAGTTCTCCTCCCATTTCCTAACAGCTGCAAATAGATCTTTGTGTGTTTCATAGAAGCTCTTCATCTTCCCCATCTCAGCCTCATGGAGCTCGAGCAGGGCTTCTGTGTAGTCCTCTGGAGAGGAGGGAACAGCACTTTGAGGAGGCAGCCGGGCATCTCTGGGCCTCTGTGGGCTGCGCACAGCCCTTCCCGGCAGCTCCCACAGAGCAGCCGATAGGCAGGAAGAGCCAGCACTCACCATCATAAAAGGGGCTGAAGGCTTCCCTCTGCTCTGGACCGTAGAAGCATTTGTCCCAGTACGCAGCCAGCTCTGCCCGGATTGCCTGAACCACAGCTTTCATATTCTGCAGCTTCAGCTCCTCCAGATTGTCCACTTCCAACTGCAGCTACCAACAAGACCAGAGCACGGACTCAGGGAAGGCAGCACGAGAAGAGGAGCAGTTACCAGCACCAACTCCCAGCTCCTCCACCCACGAGGGCAGGATTTGGTCTGTTCACTTCACACTTGACTGCTGGAAACAGCTCCTCTGCTCTGGCTGAGCAGACAGGAGCATGAAAGCCAAAGCTGCCGCTCCCCAGCTCCCTCCCTCCCTCCCCGGGCACAGGATGCTCCTTACAGCTTTCCTGGTTTTGACTTTGGACCCAGCCACGTGCACCGCAGAAGCCTCCCTCTCCTCCGCAGGAATCCGCAGCCTGTCCCAAAGCGCGGTGATTCTGGAGCGCAGCTCTGCACACACAGCTTCGTTCCGGGATCGCTGGGATTCCAGCTACAGCGGGGAAAGCACAGGGTCAGCGCCAGCACAAAGCTCACCTTACGTGACGTCCTTGCAAAAGCTCACAAGAGGAAGTTCTAGCACATGGGCTTGCTGAAATCTGACAGCCTCCACAGCCGGCAGTGCTGCCTCCCTGTGCCAACGTACCTGCTGCAGCAGATGCTGAAGGGCAGCGATGTTGTCCCTGGACAAGCAGAAGGCTTCCTCATCCTCGCACACCACCTCTCGCTCAAAGCTGGTGTCTGGAGTGTGGTCCAGCTCCTCCATGAGGAGGATGATTTGCCGCTTACAGTTTGCAAACTCTTGTTGCCTTTGCTCCTGGAAGTGACAAGCGGCATTAGAACCCAGAGAGCACCTTGCACTGTCCCCTCCTCATCTCCCTCTCCCCACTTGCCTTCTCAGCATTCAGGGAGGCCAAGTGGCGTCTGTAGCGATCCAGGTCGTCCAGGCTGGGCACAGCATTGGTGTTGATGCAGAATGGGGCTGTGCAGAGGATGTCGCACAAGTCTTGATCTTGGTCTACCAGGGTTTTCAGCTCCCGCATCCTGTCCGCTTTCTGTTTTGCCAAAACCTCCATGCGGCTGCGCAATTCCTTCTCCATCTGCAGAATGGTAGCTTCTTCCGCTGCCTACAAGAGTCCAGAAATCAGCTTTCTTCTCCCCAGCTCTCACACCTGACTGCAGAGTCCAGGCAGCAGGAGACACCTGCCAGCAAAAGCCTAGAAGCAAGAAGTGATTCCTTACCTCAAAGGGCTCCAGCTGGAGCTCCTTGCAGAGGGCATCAACCTCCTTCCGAGACCGGCTAATACTCTTCAGGAGACGCTGCTTCAGTCCCTCCTCCTCTGCAACCATCAGCTCCAGGATTTCCTGCAGCACAGGCACAGTTAGAAGCAGGTGTGGGGGTGGAAAGCGAGGAGGGAGCACGCAGGGAGAGGAGACTGGACAGCTGATAGGGCTCTAGCAGGAGGGCAGAGGTGCAGTGGTACCCCTGGTGCCCCCAACTCAAACATGACCTGGCCAGCCCCACGCTGGCAGGCTGGGAGCTCCTGCTGAAGCGGGCCTGGGCACCCCCACCCCAGCCCCTCACCTTGATGTGCCTCTTGACCGTTTCAATGCGCTCCAGGCGCAGCTCCTCAGGGATTCCAATCTCCTCCCAGATGTCCTGCAGAGCCGCTATGGCTCCATTCAGCACCGACACGGCCTCGGCCGCCAGCACGTCACTGCGGGCACCGGGACCACCGTCCATCAGGAGCCAGGACCTCCGTAGGACCCCCTTGCCCAGGGCCATCTGTTTCCCCACCCCTATCCGGGATCTCCCTTCTCCATGACTCCCTTCTTGCCCTTCCCACCCTGCCACCCCCTTGCCCATGCCCCTGCCGCCACCTATCCCAGGACACCCTGTCGTCCCTCCCTCCACCACCTCCTGCCCAGGTACCCCTTGCCCAGCTCCCTGTTGCTGCCCTGCCACTCCCCAGGACTCCCCCCCAGCAACCCTTTGCCTGGCTGTCCATCCCCCCCCCCCCCAACTCCTGCCCCACAGCAGCTGCTGTCCTCTTATCTGGGAACCCCTTGTCCAGGACTCCCCTCTTCCCCCCCCCGCGGCAACGCCCCATCACCCCCCTTGCCCATGTCCCTGCCACCCTTCCACCCACCGTCCCCCGCCTGGGACCCCCTTGCTTGTGTCCCGGCCGCCCCTGCACCCACCGCCTCCCCTGGCCAGGTACCCCTTGACCGGGTCCCAGATGTCCCGTCCTCCCCTCAAGGAGCCTTTTGCCCGGGTGCCCCCTCGCCCAGCTCCCTCTTGCTGACCTGCCGCCCCCCAGGGCTTCCCGAGAACCCGGTGTCCCCTTCCCCACTCGGGTCCCCGCCGACCTTTCGCCCTCCCGGGACCCCCTCCCCAGATCTGGGCTCCGGTGTCCCGGAACTCGGTCTCCGCCGCCATCGCCTGGGAACCCCTGGCCCGAGTGCCTCTCGCCCCTCCGGGGCCGCCGCGGCTCCCCCGTGCCCCTGCCGAGCCCCCTTTGCCAGGTCCCGGTGCCCGCACCTCCGCCGCATGGGGACCGCCTCTCTCCGGGATCGCCTCTCTCTCCGCGGCCGACGCTCTCTTCGCGATTGCCTCTCTCTCCGCGGCCGCCGCTCTCTCCGTGATCGCCTCTCTCCGCAGCCGTCGCTCGCTCTGACGGGTCGAACTTCCCCCCGCGAGCTCTGATTGGCTGTCGCCGCGGTGGACGTCACCGCAGGCCCCGCCCACAACGGCCCCTCTGGCTCCGACCCCTCCGGCCCCGCCCCAAGCCGCCCGCCAGCCAATGGCCGAGCTGGGGCCGGGGGTGCGGGGGGAGACGGGACACATACATCCCCCCCGTCCCCCGTCCCCCACACACGCCCCGTGCCAGGACTTCCCCGGCCTCGCTGCCCCATCGCCCCGGTACGTCCCCATCTCCGATACCTCACCGGACGGCCAGTCCCCCATTGCCTCAGTACCCTTCCCCGCCCTAGTCCCCGGGAAGGACCCCTGCCCCGATCTCCCATCGCCTCAGGACACCCCGCCCCGGCTCCGGTCCCCCATCCCCTGGAGGGATCCCCGTCCCCCTCTCCCATTCCCATACCCCTCGTCCCGGTACCTCTCGTCCCGGGCCCCTCCCCCCGTCCCTCTCCCCCATCCCCACGAGGGACCCACGCCCCAGTCCACGTTGCCCCGGGACCGCCTCTCCCAGTCCCCCATCCCCAGGAGGGATCCTGGTCCCACTCTCCCATTCCCAGACCCACCCTTCACCCCTGTACCCATCCCCCATCACAGCTCCCTCTGCTCTGGGACCCCAACCAGCCCAGTCCCCATCGCCCCAATAATACAAGATGTGGAAAATCTGGTTTGAAGTAGGGTTGTTTTCTGTAGAATCGGTTTTCAAACTCGCTTCAGTTCAGAGATATCTAAGTGGCAGCATTTCTGTAAATCATACAGACACAGACTGTTCTTCTGACGGTGTGTTTTTGAAATAGTGCTGTACCCAGACAATACTTCTTATCTAAGAATGTAAGGCTGGCTTCAAAGCTGTAATTGGCAGAGATTTGACTGTTGTGAAGTTCATAAAAAAATTAGGTCAATCATCGAAAAGTGATAGAATATGCACAAGATTGCTAGGAAAGTTTACACACACACATGTACGTTGGCTATATCTTCCCCCATCACCTCAGGACCTCACAGGGCTCTGGTCCCCCATACCCAGGAGGGATGCCCATCCCACTCTCCGCCGTTCTCCTGATGCCCACTCCCACCCCAGTTCCCCATTGCCCTACTGGGATCCCCCACCCCCAAGAGCCGGAGCCGGAGCCGGAGCCAGAGCTGTGCAGGAGAGCTGTTTATGAGCGCGGGCTGGGGACAGGATGGCAGCAGAGCCCCCTGCCCCGGCCTCACGTCTTGGCCTCCATCATGGCCTCCATCATCCGGGCGCTGTTGCTGATGGCCGTGGTCAGGAAGATGAACTTGAACCCTGGGGGAGAGGCATTGTCGGTGCCCTGGCTGTGCCATGGGGCACAGCTGGTGATCCCTGCCAGTTCCCAGCCCAGGGACGCTCCCTGGGAGCACTAGCCGGGAGGGCTCGCAGATTCCACCACCCCCTTCCCCTCCAGGCTTCACCACCGCTGGCACCCAGTATGGCCACTGCTGTTCCCATGGGAGCTCCAGAGCTCCCACCTTCTGCCCATCTCCCGTCAGACATCCCTCCCGCTGCAAATCCTACCTCTCTCCTTGCCCAGGAACCGGAGTGCGGCCCTTTCAGAGAAGGTGCAGCCACCCAGGAAGACAGCGAGGACAACGCGCTGGGCCTCCCAGGAGGGGTTGTCCTCCACCGTGCTGTCTGGATGGGACAGAGCGCTGGGGGTGCCACCAGCCCCAGCCCAGCCGCCCTAGCCCGGCACTGCTGGCAGTACCTGAGATGGCAAACTCGTTGCCATTGAGCAGCCGCACGACCTCCTGCAGGCCCAGCCAGCTCCGGCGCTCCAGCACCTGAGGGATGGGGCAGGGGGTCAGGCAGAGCCCGCAGGCAGGCTGAGGGCTGCCGGCCCCATGTGGAGGGACCCCTGCAGACCCCCGGCAGGAGGCCATGGCCGGGGGGACGAGCAGGGTGCTCTGCAGCGGAGGTGGGCTCACCTGCTCAAAGATCTTGCAGCTCAGGGGGATGTAGGCTCCGCTGAAAACATAGGCCAAGTCCCGAGGCATTTTCAGCTCGTACTCCCCATCCACCCGCGGGATCTGCAGAGAGGTGCGGCATGCGGGATACGGGACCAGCCTGCTCGAGGCTTCTCTGACCCCGCAGGGGTGCAGGCGGTGAGGAGTGACAAATGTCCAGAGCAGCCTCTGCCTCCACCTCCTGCCTTGCCAGCCCGGGGCCCGGAAAACCACAAGCCCGGGCAGGCAGTGCATCCGAGTGCCCGGGACGGGAACGAAGCCTCGGCGCCGGCCCATTCTGCTGCCCCCAGAACCCTCTAGCATCCCTGTACCCCACCCCTCTGTCATGCCCAGACCCAGGTCGCAGAACTGCCCCTCAGTGCCAGGCATGCAAGCAGCGCTGCTCCTGGTGTGGGGCTGGAGTGTTCACAGGGGGCGAAGCACAGCTGGAGCACCCAGCCCTCCACTGCGCCAGAGTCTGAGGTCAGGGCAGATCGGGAAGCCTGCTGTGAGGCCCTGCTGCAGCAGGGGCTTCCTTCTCCAGGGGTGCCCAGCCTGCACAGAGTGACCGGAGCCCCTCGGGCACCGGTGGGCGCACGGGCAGGGTGGCAGCCCCACAAGGACACACCAACCCCAGCTTCTTGCCCATGGCTCGAAAATTGCTCTTCCTGGCCAAAGAATTAAACGCATCTGTGATCTTTCCTGGAAAACAAGACCAGGAGAAACAGCTCAGAGCCTCGGGATTAGTCACAGCCCTGCCAGCAGCAGGCTGGGCAGAGGGATGTGCCCAGGAGAGAGCAGCTTCACGCAGAGCTCCAGGCTGGCAGTGGTCCTTGCCAGCCCTGCTGCTCCCGTGGGCAGAGCCCCTGCCCCGCTCCTAGCTCTGGGCCCACAGTGTCCACGTTTGCCACGTGCTTCCAGCCAGTTCTGGAGCAGCAGCTCCTGACAGGGCAGGGCTCTGCTCTCGGCTCCCCAGGGACCCGGGGCGGAGGGCTGGCTCTCACCGGCAGCGCGGTCCGTCACCAGCTTGCTGACTCTGCTCTCCACAGCGGTCAGGGTCTCTCCGGCCGACTGCTCTGTCAGCAGCCCAATGCGCTTGAGGTTGTGGGAGGTCAGCAAGTGCTCAGGCCCGTAGCTCTGGAGAAGGGTCAGGCGGATCAGCGTGCAGCCCCGGCTGCGAGCTCAGAAAGGTGACGGGGTGCCATCTCCATGAGGAGGCTGCTCAGGGCAACCCCGCAGGCAACAGGGCAGGCAGGGCTCAGGGCTCCTGCGGAGATGCCGAGACAGGGGCTGTTTTGTGGAGACAGCCTGAGCAACCCTGGGCAGCACTGTCCCTGGACACTCACCCGCAGGTACTGCGTTTTCGGGGAACGGTAGTCTTTGGGCATGAGACCTGTGGGGAGCAGCAGGGTGAGCTCTGCGCCCAGGCTGGAGGGCCCCGGTGCCAGCCCCCCCTGCCCAGCACAGCTGGACACCTCACCGTTCTCCGTGGTGGAGAGGAGGCACATCAGGCGCAGGCTCTCGATGGGGGACACCTGCATGGGAGCGGGCGGTGAGCCCTGCCGCAGGACAAGGTGGCCAAGAAGCCATCCCTCCGGCCTGGCGCGGTCTCACCTGCCGGTCAATGTGCTCCTCTATGAAGCTGGTGCTCTCACGGACGTCGAAGCCCTCCAGCAAAGCTGTGGCAGGGGAAGAGCCAGCCTCACTTTTCCCACCCCTAGGGCTCTCTCTCCAGCTAACGGAGCCAGAGGCCATGCTCAGCTCCCTCCCCGTGCCCCGTGGAACAGGGCAGGCTTGCGAAGCTGGGCCTTCTACCACACACCCCAGACCTCTTCAGGGTGAGGCTGGACCCTCTTTAGGACCTGGAGAGCCGTCTCAGCCTGAAGGTCAGGAAAGACCATGGCCACACAGAGGGGACCCAGGCTGAGGGCTGCCTAGGCCCGGGGCAAGTGGGTTAGAGTGGAGGGATGGGGAGTGAGGACTGGGACAGGGAAGAGCACTCACAATGTTCAGTCTTGATCATCTCCTGGAAGTCCTGCTTGGTTTTCTTTTTCATGAGGGACTCGCAAGCACCGACATCTGCACAGCCAAGAGAGGTGGGCACTTGGGAGGAGAAACAGATTCCGCGTACAGCTCATCACCACAGCCCCGCTACAGACACCTGCGTGGACCAACAGCCCCTGCTGCCCCGCCCACCGCTCACAGCCTCTGCTGCTCCCCAGGACAAGCAGGGGCCTTCAGCTCCCCCTGCACCCCCCAGGAGCCCAGGTAGCCACTGCAGTGGTTGAGGGCCTCTCCCTCCCTGCTGTTGCAGCCCTGGCTCCTACGCAGGCTCAGCAGGCGATGCTCTTGTTTTAGTCCCTTCAGTTCCTGGGAGACAAAGTTCTTCACCTGCTTGGTGTCTATCCCGCGGCGCCACCGCAGAAGAAAGAGCATCCAGGGAAGTGGCTCGGCTGCAGAGACACAGCACCATGGGCATCCCGCACACCACGGCAATACTCACGTCATACTGTGCCTGCGGGTTACGTGACTTCTGGCTCAGGAAGCCAAACACGCTGGAGAAGTGCTCGTTGCGAATCTGGTCGAAGACCTGCAGGGAGCACCAGAGCAGTCGGCGCTGGGCACACACCCTGTGCTCTTGTGTCAGCACGGGGCCCTGTCAGCCACAGCCCCCAGCACCGCAACGCCCAGAGCCAACGCTGGACAGCAGTGGGACAAGGTGCTATCACAGCATCATAGAATGGTTTGGGTCAGAAGGGATCTTAAAGATCCTCCAGTTCCCACCCCCCTGCCATGGGCAGGGACACCTCCCACCAGACCAGGCTGCTCAAGACCACACTCAACCTGGCCTGGAACACCTCCAGCCAGGGAGGGGGCAGCCACAACTTCCCTGAGCAACCTGCCTCACCACCCTTACTGTGAAGAATGTCCTCCTAATGTCTAATCTGAACCTTCTACTTCCCAATTTAAAGCCATTCCCCATCCTATCGCTCCATGCTCTTGTAAGAAGTCCCTCCACGGCTTTTCTGGAGCCTCTTTCAGTACTGGAAGGCCGCTAGGAGGTCCCTCCGGAGCCTCCTCTTCTCCAGAGCAGAGATGCTCCAGCCAGCGAGGTCAGTGCCCCAAAATTCGACTCGCCAGCACGACACATTCCTGCACCCGGGGACTCTGCTGACTACAGGAGCCGAGCTGTGCCTGCAGACCTCATTTCTCTGGTCTTTGTACCCTAACCCGTCCCAACCTGTGCTCTGAGGCTCAGCAGCAGCTGGCTGCTCCTGCTCAGGTTTAGGGGAAGAATCGCTCCGCTCAGCCTGCTCCTGTTGCACATGGGCACAGAGCACAACAGGGGGACCCGCTGCCCCTGCGGTACGCAAGCAGGACTCGCCTTGTCCTGGGCATTAAGCAGCACCTTAATGCTTTTGTCAGAAGGGGTGACTTCTGGTCCAAAATCCACACTCCCTGTGGAGAAGGACCAAAAGCTGCTTTACCCTGGCCAACAGTGACAGCCCTACATGCTGGCCCTGCTGCACAAAGCAGTGGAGACGGGGGACGCCCACCCAGCTGCTCAGGTGGCCGTGGACAGCTTCCAGCAGCCACACCGGCTCTGTGCCCACGGGGAAAAGCCTTGGCTGCTGCACACACAAACTCTGAAGACTCCACAGAGAGCCCCATGCTGCTCTGGCGTCTTCCCCAGCAACCTACCACACTTGATGCGGAAGGTGTCATCCACCGGCCCCTCGTAGACCACTTGGGAGCACAACGCTGTCCCGTAGCCTCTATCTGCAACGAGAGCCGGTGGCCAGCCTGCCCTGCTGCTCCCCTCACCTGCCCTGCCTGGCCTTGGCCACCTCAAGCCTCTCGCTGCTCCCTGCAGCCAGCAAAGCCTCTCTCTGTCCTTATCTGGCTGAGCTGCTGGCCCAAACTGTTTCTCCTCAGCCAGTTCTTGCCTGCCTCGGTCCAGCCTACCTCTGTCCATGAGAAAGACGTTGCCAATCTCGGGCTTCCTGCCCTGGCTGTCACCCTCGCCCTCCTCCTCCAGGTCCCGCCACAGCTCCTAGCTCATCTGTGATGGAAGAACGTGCCAGGGCCTGGGGAGGCAGCCCAGGCTGCCTCGTCCCACCAAGGACCCCTGATGTGCTACTGCCATGGTGGGCCAGCCAAGGGCATGGGCCATCCCACAGGGAGAACCGGCCGCAGGGGCCCTGGGGCTCACCAGCCTGGGCTGGGCACCAGCGCTTCCTGCTCCGAAGCATGGGGTGCTCCGCAACGCCCCAACACGCAGCAGACGCAGCTACCCATGCCCAGGACGCAGGAATGCAGGCATCCTGGAAACCTGCCAAGCCCCCAGAGCCACCTGGGAAGGGGCAGCAGCACAGTGCCACCTCGGTGGTGACACAGACGCCACGCAGCTGATGGCTTTGATTCCCTGCGAGCCATATGCCTTACGGCGACCAGAGAGGCTTCCCCGTGTTCCAGCTGATCCCAGTGGCGCGGGCCTTACCTTGGCAGCCCTGCCAATCCCGTAGGCCTTGCCAAAAGGCCCACACAGTGAGTTCAGCAACCGCAGGGCTCGAGCGATGGAGTGGATCCAGCGGTGATCTCCCTCCTGCAGGGACCACGAGAGGTCATGGAGCAAATCTGGGGAGGCTGGCTGAGAAACGACTGCAATGACTCGGCTGGAGATGGACAAGGCATGGAGCAGGCCATGGGCTGGGTGCTTCCAGGAGGACAATGCACTGGAACACAGTGGGACGCCCCGAAGCTGCTTGGGACTGAGCAGAGGAAGGGCCAGCACAGGGGGTTGTGTGTGGAGGGGGGGGTTATCACAGCTCATCAGAGCAGCCGCTGCAGCAAAAGGCACCTCGACAGCAGGCGAGGGCTGAGGGGACGGAGCAGGACATCATGCACCGGAACAAAGCTCGGGCAGCTCCATGCTGATGATGTCCTCGTGCAAGGGCAGGAGGTAGAAGGACCACTCGTCGCAGGTGACATCTGAGCTTGGGACAGGGAAAGGTGACAGTTACCCAGCCCTCAGCAGAAACTACTGCGGGTGGCAGGAGCGGGCAGGGCATTACCTGCAGCACAACGATGTCGGTCACGCCAGCCTCCTGTGCCAGGATCATGGCTGCACCTGTGAGGTGGAGCAGAGGAGTGGGGAGGGGGCACGGCGGGGGAGCAGGGTGGCAAGGGGACCCCCGGGTCTGTCCTGGGGGGCAGTGCCCAGGCTGGAGGGACCCTGCTGGCACCTACTGGGCAGTGAAGGCCTTGGGCCACGCAACAGGGAAAGGCACCTGGGGCTGCAGGAACAGGTGCCCAGGCAGGGCAGCAGTGTGGGGGAAGCCCCATGGCCGAGCATGAGACTGGGCAGGCCGGGGCGGTGGTGGGCAGCGCCGGGGGTTCTGTCTCCAGCCGGGCAGCAGGGACATGGGGTGCGAGAGGAGACATTGCCCTGTCTAGGAGACGCTGGGAGGGGTCCCGGGGGTCTCGGGAACTCCATCCCGGCAGCGGGAAGATGGTTCCCGGGCCAGGCAGTGCTCCCGGGAAGGGGAGCGGGGGGGACAGGGGGCCCCGGGGCTCTGTCTTGGAGGCGGGCGGCGCTCACGGGTGGGGGTCCTCATGGCGGGCGGTGCTGTGGGTCGGGGGGCGGGTGGTCCCGGGGGCCCCGTCCCGGAGCAGTCAGAGTTTGGGCTCAGGAGAGCTTCCCGGGGGCTCCGTCCCGCGGGAGGGCGGCGTTTGGGGGCAGGAGGGGGACCCCGGGGGCTCCGGCCCCACCATGGCCCAGTGTGGTGTCTGCAGGTAAATACGGGCAGCTGGGACACGAGGATGACCCCAGCTCCGACCAACCACGCCGCATCCAGTACCTGGTGGCCCATGGGCTACAGGCAGAGGAGGTGGTGTGTGGGCCCTGGACCACCTACGTCTGCGTGCTGGAGCCATGAGGGTCCCCACCACTGCAGTGAGCAAGACAGGGAAGCGTGACTCCTCCCGCGTGGCAGGCAGGCGGCCCTGGGCCCTGGGGACTCCAGCCTTGCTGCTCCCTGCTGCACGCCCCACCCCCCCCACCCCCTCCCCCGGACCTCTAGCCTTGCAGGGGGTGTGGGAGAGGCAAGGTCCCCCGCATCACACCCACCGGGTGGCAGGGCTGAGCATGGGGTCAAGCAAAGCCAACTAAGGGAACTGCAGCTAAAGCGAGCTGCACTGAGCCAAGCCTGCTGTGGTGGTGGGAGAGGAAGATGCTGATGGACAACAGCTACAGAAAGGGAGGGGGGAAAAAAAGCCTGCGAGGAGAGTGCTGAGGTCAGCCCTCTGGAATAAGTTCTGTCAGTCCCAGAGCACGCGCAGCAAGGCACAGCACCAGCAGCCAGGCTGCAGCAGATGCCTGCGCCCACCCCTGCACTAGCCTAACATAATAACAACCAACTCCAATCTTCAATAACAAAGGTGTGGGAGAACTCCCACAAATGAAAACAATTTATTTTTTTTCTTTTTTAAAAGTACCCCTGGGGCAGGAACCCCCAACCCTGTGATAAACTGGGCTGGGGCAGGCAGCGCCTCAGTAGAAGGTGGTGGTGGTGGAGTTGAGGACCCTGGAGCTACTGGATGCCTTTGAAAGTTGGCGCTGTGAAAAGAAGCAGCAGAAGATGGGGTTGAGCGTTTGTTTGAGGGTGCTGGTTTGTTTGGGCTCCCCACCCGCTTCTGCTGAGTGTTTCCTGCCTTGTTCTGAAGCATCGAGGAGCTGAGGAAGAACTGGGAGCCTCCCAGAAGCAGGAAGAGCTGTTGCCTACATCCCTCCCGCAGGGGGCAGGCTGGCTGTCCCGGGAAGCGCTCCCAACAGACCAGCGGGAAGCAAAGCGGCTGCTCCTCAGCGAAGGGAAGCACAACCGGGCCTGCCCTGCGCGGCCGCGGGACGAAGCGACTCTGCGCCAAAGCAGCACCCTCCTTGCCCCAGGGTTGTGCTGCCACGGGGAAGGGATGCTGGTGGCTATCTGGTATCAGAAGCTGTTAACGCTTGGGCTCAGCCCCTCCTAAGGGAAGGGTAGAGGCCACTAAGGGAGCTCCTGCCAGCCACAGCAAAGCTGCATCTACCCCCAGCTCCCCAGCTGCTGCTTGCCAAGCCACCAGTGCAGTAGAGGAGGTGGGAGAGGCAGTGGGGACCCTCTGCAGGCTCAGCCCAGGGTGGACAGGAGGCAGGATCCTGCAGGACCGCACACCTGATGAGTCCACGCAGGTAGCAGGAAAAGGGGGGGAGGGGTCAGGAGACCTCCAACAGACTGGCTTGGGGCAGTGAGAGTGCTGCTGCCAGCTGCCCGGGCCACCGTGCCACAGCCCCTGCAAGAGGCCGGGGAGCACCACCACCTCCGTGCCCACAGCAGAGATGAGGGACTTGGATCCCAGGGGCAGCAAGGCTGTTCCAGGAGCCCTGGGCTTTGTCCCTGCGCGAGGCTGGGAGGTGCCCCAACACCAGGGTCGTATTTGTGCCTGTTCAGGGCCTTTGCAATGGGAGCAGTGCTCGGCCTAAGCCATCAAATCTCAGTTTTAAGTTCTTGATACAGAACCAACAGATCTGTTGCCGCAGGCGCTGACAGGAACAGCCGTACTGCGCGGGGACACCAGGAGGGCTGTGCAGAGCCAAGCCCCCCCCCGGCTGCTCTGGGAGCAGGGAGCACACACACCACACCCCCCCCGTGCTGTCCAGTGAAAGGAGCCGGGGTTAGAAGAGGTGAATTACCGCAAACTGAGAATAGGTGCTGGCAACAGAACTAACACTGTTGTTACGTTATCTGGAACACATTCTCCTTGTTCTGGTCCTTGACTCTAGAGCTGAGGTTCTTCACAGCCGCACGCCTGGTGGTCCGGGCCTGGCCAAGCTACAGGAAAAAGTGAGTTAGAGGGGACACGGGGATCAAGTAGAGCCAGGGGAGCTGCACTGGCTTCGCTGCCTGTCACTCTGCAGCGCCCAAAGAGCTTCAGGGTTCGGGATCTAGGGTCCAATTCCGATCCTGGAAACATACAGCACCAGACCCAGATTTTGAAGACACGCCCCCCCCCCCCCCGGCTGCAGGTTCAGCGCAAAGGAACAGCTGTACGCTACAAGTCTGAGCTAGAGGGAGATTTCCTGAATGCTGCTACTGCCCTCCTCCTCCTCCCTCAGGTCTCACAAACATCCTGCCAGGATCGCGGAAGCCTAGCGCAGCAGGTACAGACTTTTGCATCCCAGAAGCTTGGCACAGTAGGTAGCAAAGCTCAGCATGGCAGCAGTCATCCATTCCTCTCTTCCCCAGCCCACTTTGGAAAGCTCCTTACCTTCCCTCCGGAAGCTGGCAACCGAGACACTGGTGACTGGCTGATGGTTCCCCCAAAACCAGAACCAGCAGTGCTGTTAGGAGTGCCAGTAGAGACGGAAGAGCTGTTGAGCTGAGGGGAAAAACAGAGCACATGTCACACAGGGAGGAAGTTGGTGGCTGCACTGTGCCGGGGAAACCAAGGTGGCAGTCCCAGCTGCACAAAGCCTTCTGCCTCTGGAACACCATAGCACAACAGGGTGGTTGTCCCCAGGGAGAAGAAGTCCCCGCATCCTGGCCTCTTCACCTGCTTCTGTTGCACTGCTGCACCTCCCAAACCCTCCCCGCATCTCTGCGTGGGGCCAAGGGCAGCCCAAGACCGGGCACAGCTCCAGTCTAATGCCAGCTCCCGGCAGGGTCCCAGCACGCCCGTGCTGCTTGGCATGGACAGTTTACCTTCTTCACTTTGCCAGGCGTGGGGGTGCCGAGCACGCGTCGCTTGATGGGTGGGTGTGGAGTGCTTCCATACATCATTTCTGCCTCCATCTGGCGACTTTTCTTCAGTTGCTGCATGAGAGATCTGCACTTACAAACCCGAGCAGAGGAGTGGTGCAGAGCCTGCCCCTCGCTGCCAGGGGAAGGGCGGGCAATGCCCCGCACCCCGTCTGTGGCACAGGCAAGCATCAGGGATACCAAACAGCAGTTTTGCACGTATCCCAAGCCGAGCTGGCATTCTGGCACAACTGGGACCAGGAAAGGAGCTCACCATGCAGACACTGACAGCGATGGACACCGCTCCCACTGCCAAAGAAAGGTGACTGCACACAGAGCCACCCTCAGGCAGAGAGGGAGAAGACTGAAAGCCCTCAGCAGCAGCTCGGGTCGTGCCCCTGCAGCAGAGGTTCCTCCAGGCCAGGAGGCAGCAGCCTCAGCTTTGCACTCACCCGCTCCTGTTTCTCCTTCTCTTTCTCCAGGTGATACAGCTGCCACTGCTCCGACACGTACGCCGTGCACTGCTGCCCCTTCACCAGGAACGGCGCCTCGTGCTCCTGCTCCCAGGCCTGGACACTGCTCTCCAGCTTCTCCTGCAGCTGATGAGGACAAGAGTGCAGTTAGAGAGGCTGCCCTCTCCTGCGTGGGCACCCCACACCCACAGATATCACTTGCTGGCTCCAAGAGCTGCACTGCTCCTCGGTCAGCACCATACAGGCCTGTTTGGGGCTACAGCTTCTTCTCCAGGGCCGAACCTACCTTGGCAAGCACCTTCTGCAGCTTTGCTCGCTGCTTCTCTTCTTTCAGCAGGTTCCCCCCACGGTTGGTGAAGCGACTGGGGTCTGCTGCTTTCCTCTGGGACAGAAGCCAGGGTCACGAGAAAACCAAACACATTGTCCAGTCTCACAACCCAACATAAATCCCGTGAGACAAAAGCCCCGGTGGAATCCATCCCTGCTGCGCAGCCCCATCACAAACCATGGCTCCCCACCCCCTTTCCGATCTGCTGTGGTTTCCTAGTGCCTCCCTGGGCTTTCCCAACAGCGCTTTGCGTTTGGGAGCAGAGGCTTGTGCTACTGGCGACCCAAGCACGGAGCCAAGTAGAGCACGTTCCAGCCTGCACAATACCTCCAGTTCCAGGAACATCCTCCAGTTCTCCTCCCATTTCCTAACAGCTGCAAATAGATCTTTGTGTGTTTCATAGAAGCTCTTCATCTTCCCCATCTCAGCCTCATGGAGCTCGAGCAGGGCTTCTGTGTAGTCCTCTGGAGAGGAGGGAACAGCACTTTGAGGAGGCAGCCGGGCATCTCTGGGCCTCTGTGGGCTGCGCACAGCCCTTCCCGGCAGCTCCCACAGAGCAGCCGATAGGCAGGAAGAGCCAGCACTCACCATCATAAAAGGGGCTGAAGGCTTCCCTCTGCTCTGGACCGTAGAAGCATTTGTCCCAGTACGCAGCCAGCTCTGCCCGGATTGCCTGAACCACAGCTTTCATATTCTGCAGCTTCAGCTCCTCCAGATTGTCCACTTCCAACTGCAGCTACCAACAAGACCAGAGCACGGACTCAGGGAAGGCAGCACGAGAAGAGGAGCAGTTACCAGCACCAACTCCCAGCTCCTCCACCCACGAGGGCAGGATTTGGTCTGTTCACTTCACACTTGACTGCTGGAAACAGCTCCTCTGCTCTGGCTGAGCAGACAGGAGCATGAAAGCCAAAGCTGCCGCTCCCCAGCTCCCTCCCTCCCTCCCCGGGCACAGGATGCTCCTTACAGCTTTCCTGGTTTTGACTTTGGACCCAGCCACGTGCACCGCAGAAGCCTCCCTCTCCTCCGCAGGAATCCGCAGCCTGTCCCAAAGCGCGGTGATTCTGGAGCGCAGCTCTGCACACACAGCTTCGTTCCGGGATCGCTGGGATTCCAGCTACAGCGGGGAAAGCACAGGGTCAGCGCCAGCACAAAGCTCACCTTACGTGACGTCCTTGCAAAAGCTCACAAGAGGAAGTTCTAGCACATGGGCTTGCTGAAAACTGACAGCCTCCACAGCCGGCAGTGCTGCCTCCCTGTGCCAACGTACCTGCTGCAGCAGATGCTGAAGGGCAGCGATGTTGTCCCTGGACAAGCAGAAGGCTTCCTCATCCTCGCACACCACCTCTCGCTCAAAGCTGGTGTCTGGAGTGTGGTCCAGCTCCTCCATGAGGAGGATGATTTGCCGCTTACAGTTCGCAAACTCTTGTTGCCTTTGCTCCTGGAAGTGACAAGCGGCATTAGAACCCAGAGAGCACCTTGCACTGTCCCCTCCTCATCTCCCTCTCCCCACTTGCCTTCTCAGCATTCAGGGAGGCCAAGTGGCGTCTGTAGCGATCCAGGTCGTCCAGGCTGGGCACAGCATTGGTGTTGATGCAGAATGGGGCTGTGCAGAGGATGTCGCACAAGTCTTGATCTTGGTCTACCAGGGTTTTCAGCTCCCGCATCCTGTCCGCTTTCTGTTTTGCCAAAACCTCCATGCGGCTGCGCAATTCCTTCTCCATCTGCAGAATGGTAGCTTCTTCCGCTGCCTACAAGAGTCCAGAAATCAGCTTTCTTCTCCCCAGCTCTCACACCTGACTGCAGAGTCCAGGCAGCAGGAGACACCTGCCAGCAAAAGCCTAGAAGCAAGAAGTGATTCCTTACCTCAAAGGGCTCCAGCTGGAGCTCCTTGCAGAGGGCATCAACCTCCTTCCGAGACCGGCTAATACTCTTCAGGAGACGCTGCTTCAGTCCCTCCTCCTCTGCAACCATCAGCTCCAGGATTTCCTGCAGCACAGGCACAGTTAGAAGCAGGTGTGGGGGTGGAAAGCGAGGAGGGAGCACGCAGGGAGAGGAGACTGGACAGCTGATAGGGCTCTAGCAGGAGGGCAGAGGTGCAGTGGTACCCCTGGTGCCCCCAACTCAAACATGACCTGGCCAGCCCCACGCTGGCAGGCTGGGAGCTCCTGCTGAAGCGGGCCTGGGCACCCCCACCCCAGCCCCTCACCTTGATGTGCCTCTTGACCGTTTCAATATGCGCTCCAGGCGCAGCTCCTCAGGGATTCCAATCTCCTCGCAGATGTCCTGCAGAGCCGCTATGGCTCCATTCAGCACCGACACGGCCTCGGCCGCCAGCACGTCACTGCGGGCACCGGGACCACCGTCCATCAGGAGCCAGGACCTCCGTAGGACCCCCTTGCCCAGAGCCATCTGTTTCCCCACCCCTATCCGGGATCTCCCTTCTCCATGACTCCCTTCTTGCCCTTCCCACCCTGCCACCCCCTTGCCCATGCCCCTGCCGCCACCTATCCAGGACACCCTGTCGTCCCTCCTCCACCACCTCCTGCCCAGGTACCCCTTGCCCAGCTCCCTGTTGCTGCCCTGCCACTCCCCAGGACTCCCCCCCAGCAACCCTTTGCCTGGCTGTCCATCCCCCCCCCCCCAACTCCTGCCCCACAGCAGCTGCTGTCCTCTTATCTGGGAACCCCTTGTCCAGGACTCCCCTCTTCCCCCCCGCGGCAACGCCCCATCACCCCCTTGCCCATGTCCCTGCCACCCTTCCACCCACCGTCCCCCGCCTGGGACCCCCTTGCTTGTGTCCCGGCCGCCCCTGCACCCACCGCCTCCCCTGGCCAGGTACCCCTTGACCGGGTCCCAGATGTCCCGTCCTCCCCTCAAGGAGCCTTTTGCCCGGGTGCCCCCTCGCCCAGCTCCCTCTTGCTGACCTGCCGCCCCCCAGGGCTTCCCGAGAACCCGGTGTCCCCTTCCCCACTCGGGTCCCCGCCGACCTTTCGCCCTCCCGGGACCCCCTCCCCAGATCTGGGCTCCGGTGTCCCGGAACTCGGTCTCCGCCGCCATCGCCTGGGAACCCCTGGCCCGAGTGCCTCTCGCCCCTCCGGGGCCGCCGCGGCTCCCCCGTGCCCCTGCCGAGCCCCCTTTGCCAGGTCCCGGTGCCCGCACCTCCGCCGCATGGGGACCGCCTCTCTCCGGGATCGCCTCTCTCTCCGCGGCCGACGCTCTCTTCGCGATTGCCTCTCTCTCCGCGGCCGCCGCTCTCTCCGTGATCGCCTCTCTCCGCAGCCGTCGCTCGCTCTGACGGGTCGAACTTCCCCCCGCGAGCTCTGATTGGCTGTCGCCGCGGTGGACGTCACCGCAGGCCCCGCCCACAACGGCCCCTCTGGCTCCGACCCCTCCGGCCCCGCCCCAAGCCGCCCGCCAGCCAATGGCCGAGCTGGGGCCGGGGGTGCGGGGGGAGACGGGACACATACATCCCCCCCGTCCCCCGTCCCCCACACACGCCCCGTGCCAGGACTTCCCCGGCCTCGCTGCCCCATCGCCCCGGTACGTCCCCATCTCCGATACCTCACCGGACGGCCAGTCCCCCATTGCCTCAGTACCCTTCCCCGCCCTAGTCCCCGGGAAGGACCCCTGCCCCGATCTCCCATCGCCTCAGGACACCCCGCCCCGGCTCCGGTCCCCCATCCCCTGGAGGGATCCCCGTCCCCCTCTCCCATTCCCATACCCCTCGTCCCGGTACCTCTCGTCCCGGGCCCCTCCCCCCGTCCCTCTCCCCCATCCCCACGAGGGACCCACGCCCCAGTCCACGTTGCCCCGGGACCGCCTCTCCCAGTCCCCCATCCCCAGGAGGGATCCTGGTCCCACTCTCCCATTCCCAGACCCACCCTTCACCCCTGTACCCATCCCCCATCACAGCTCCCTCTGCTCTGGGACCCCAACCAGCCCAGTCCCCATCGCCCCAATAATACAAGATGTGGAAAATCTGGTTTGAAGTAGGGTTGTTTTCTGTAGAATCGGTTTTCAAACTCGCTTCAGTTCAGAGATATCTAAGTGGCAGCATTTCTGTAAATCATACAGACACAGACTGTTCTTCTGACGGTGTGTTTTTGAAATAGTGCTGTACCCAGACAATACTTCTTATCTAAGAATGTAAGGCTGGCTTCAAAGCTGTAATTGGCAGAGATTTGACTGTTGTGAAGTTCATAAAAAAATTAGGTCAATCATCGAAAAGTGATAGAATATGCACAAGATTGCTAGGAAAGTTTACACACACACATGTACGTTGGCTATATCTTCCCCCATCACCTCAGGACCTCACAGGGCTCTGGTCCCCCATACCCAGGAGGGATGCCCATCCCACTCTCCGCCGTTCTCCTGATGCCCACTCCCACCCCAGTTCCCCATTGCCCTACTGGGATCCCCCACCCCCAAGAGCCGGAGCCGGAGCCGGAGCCAGAGCTGTGCAGGAGAGCTGTTTATGAGCGCGGGCTGGGGACAGGATGGCAGCAGAGCCCCCTGCCCCGGCCTCACGTCTTGGCCTCCATCATGGCCTCCATCATCCGGGCGCTGTTGCTGATGGCCGTGGTCAGGAAGATGAACTTGAACCCTGGGGGAGAGGCATTGTCGGTGCCCTGGCTGTGCCATGGGGCACAGCTGGTGATCCCTGCCAGTTCCCAGCCCAGGGACGCTCCCTGGGAGCACTAGCCGGGAGGGCTCGCAGATTCCACCACCCCCTTCCCCTCCAGGCTTCACCACCGCTGGCACCCAGTATGGCCACTGCTGTTCCCATGGGAGCTCCAGAGCTCCCACCTTCTGCCCATCTCCCGTCAGACATCCCTCCCGCTGCAAATCCTACCTCTCTCCTTGCCCAGGAACCGGAGTGCGGCCCTTTCAGAGAAGGTGCAGCCACCCAGGAAGACAGCGAGGACAACGCGCTGGGCCTCCCAGGAGGGGTTGTCCTCCACCGTGCTGTCTGGATGGGACAGAGCGCTGGGGGTGCCACCAGCCCCAGCCCAGCCGCCCTAGCCCGGCACTGCTGGCAGTACCTGAGATGGCAAACTCGTTGCCATTGAGCAGCCGCACGACCTCCTGCAGGCCCAGCCAGCTCCGGCGCTCCAGCACCTGAGGGATGGGGCAGGGGGTCAGGCAGAGCCCGCAGGCAGGCTGAGGGCTGCCGGCCCCATGTGGAGGGACCCCTGCAGACCCCCGGCAGGAGGCCATGGCCGGGGGGACGAGCAGGGTGCTCTGCAGCGGAGGTGGGCTCACCTGCTCAAAGATCTTGCAGCTCAGGGGGATGTAGGCTCCGCTGAAAACATAGGCCAAGTCCCGAGGCATTTTCAGCTCGTACTCCCCATCCACCCGCGGGATCTGCAGAGAGGTGCGGCATGCGGGATACGGGACCAGCCTGCTCGAGGCTTCTCTGACCCCGCAGGGGTGCAGGCGGTGAGGAGTGACAAATGTCCAGAGCAGCCTCTGCCTCCACCTCCTGCCTTGCCAGCCCGGGGCCCGGAAAACCACAAGCCCGGGCAGGCAGTGCATCCGAGTGCCCGGGACGGGAACGAAGCCTCGGCGCCGGCCCATTCTGCTGCCCCCAGAACCCTCTAGCATCCCTGTACCCCACCCCTCTGTCATGCCCAGACCCAGGTCGCAGAACTGCCCCTCAGTGCCAGGCATGCAAGCAGCGCTGCTCCTGGTGTGGGGCTGGAGTGTTCACAGGGGGCGAAGCACAGCTGGAGCACCCAGCCCTCCACTGCGCCAGAGTCTGAGGTCAGGGCAGATCGGGAAGCCTGCTGTGAGGCCCTGCTGCAGCAGGGGCTTCCTTCTCCAGGGGTGCCCAGCCTGCACAGAGTGACCGGAGCCCCTCGGGCACCGGTGGGCGCACGGGCAGGGTGGCAGCCCCACAAGGACACACCAACCCCAGCTTCTTGCCCATGGCTCGAAAATTGCTCTTCCTGGCCAAAGAATTAAACGCATCTGTGATCTTTCCTGGAAAACAAGACCAGGAGAAACAGCTCAGAGCCTCGGGATTAGTCACAGCCCTGCCAGCAGCAGGCTGGGCAGAGGGATGTGCCCAGGAGAGAGCAGCTTCACGCAGAGCTCCAGGCTGGCAGTGGTCCTTGCCAGCCCTGCTGCTCCCGTGGGCAGAGCCCCTGCCCCGCTCCTAGCTCTGGGCCCACAGTGTCCACGTTTGCCACGTGCTTCCAGCCAGTTCTGGAGCAGCAGCTCCTGACAGGGCAGGGCTCTGCTCTCGGCTCCCCAGGGACCCGGGGCGGAGGGCTGGCTCTCACCGGCAGCGCGGTCCGTCACCAGCTTGCTGACTCTGCTCTCCACAGCGGTCAGGGTCTCTCCGGCCGACTGCTCTGTCAGCAGCCCAATGCGCTTGAGGTTGTGGGAGGTCAGCAAGTGCTCAGGCCCGTAGCTCTGGAGAAGGGTCAGGCGGATCAGCGTGCAGCCCCGGCTGCGAGCTCAGAAAGGTGACGGGGTGCCATCTCCATGAGGAGGCTGCTCAGGGCAACCCCGCAGGCAACAGGGCAGGCAGGGCTCAGGGCTCCTGCGGAGATGCCGAGACAGGGGCTGTTTTGTGGAGACAGCCTGAGCAACCCTGGGCAGCACTGTCCCTGGACACTCACCCGCAGGTACTGCGTTTTCGGGGAACGGTAGTCTTTGGGCATGAGACCTGTGGGGAGCAGCAGGGTGAGCTCTGCGCCCAGGCTGGAGGGCCCCGGTGCCAGCCCCCCCTGCCCAGCACAGCTGGACACCTCACCGTTCTCCGTGGTGGAGAGGAGGCACATCAGGCGCAGGCTCTCGATGGGGGACACCTGCATGGGAGCGGGCGGTGAGCCCTGCCGCAGGACAAGGTGGCCAAGAAGCCATCCCTCCGGCCTGGCGCGGTCTCACCTGCCGGTCAATGTGCTCCTCTATGAAGCTGGTGCTCTCACGGACGTCGAAGCCCTCCAGCAAAGCTGTGGCAGGGGAAGAGCCAGCCTCACTTTTCCCACCCCTAGGGCTCTCTCTCCAGCTAACGGAGCCAGAGGCCATGCTCAGCTCCCTCCCCGTGCCCCGTGGAACAGGGCAGGCTTGCGAAGCTGGGCCTTCTACCACACACCCCAGACCTCTTCAGGGTGAGGCTGGACCCTCTTTAGGACCTGGAGAGCCGTCTCAGCCTGAAGGTCAGGAAAGACCATGGCCACACAGAGGGGACCCAGGCTGAGGGCTGCCTAGGCCCGGGGCAAGTGGGTTAGAGTGGAGGGATGGGGAGTGAGGACTGGGACAGGGAAGAGCACTCACAATGTTCAGTCTTGATCATCTCCTGGAAGTCCTGCTTGGTTTTCTTTTTCATGAGGGACTCGCAAGCACCGACATCTGCACAGCCAAGAGAGGTGGGCACTTGGGAGGAGAAACAGATTCCGCGTACAGCTCATCACCACAGCCCCGCTACAGACACCTGCGTGGACCAACAGCCCCTGCTGCCCCGCCCACCGCTCACAGCCTCTGCTGCTCCCCAGGACAAGCAGGGGCCTTCAGCTCCCCCTGCACCCCCCAGGAGCCCAGGTAGCCACTGCAGTGGTTGAGGGCCTCTCCCTCCCTGCTGTTGCAGCCCTGGCTCCTACGCAGGCTCAGCAGGCGATGCTCTTGTTTTAGTCCCTTCAGTTCCTGGGAGACAAAGTTCTTCACCTGCTTGGTGTCTATCCCGCGGCGCCACCGCAGAAGAAAGAGCATCCAGGGAAGTGGCTCGGCTGCAGAGACACAGCACCATGGGCATCCCGCACACCACGGCAATACTCACGTCATACTGTGCCTGCGGGTTACGTGACTTCTGGCTCAGGAAGCCAAACACGCTGGAGAAGTGCTCGTTGCGAATCTGGTCGAAGACCTGCAGGGAGCACCAGAGCAGTCGGCGCTGGGCACACACCCTGTGCTCTTGTGTCAGCACGGGGCCCTGTCAGCCACAGCCCCCAGCACCGCAACGCCCAGAGCCAACGCTGGACAGCAGTGGGACAAGGTGCTATCACAGCATCATAGAATGGTTTGGGTCAGAAGGGATCTTAAAGATCCTCCAGTTCCCACCCCCCTGCCATGGGCAGGGACACCTCCCACCAGACCAGGCTGCTCAAGACCACACTCAACCTGGCCTGGAACACCTCCAGCCAGGGAGGGGGCAGCCACAACTTCCCTGAGCAACCTGCCTCACCACCCTTACTGTGAAGAATGTCCTCCTAATGTCTAATCTGAACCTTCTACTTCCCAATTTAAAGCCATTCCCCATCCTATCGCTCCATGCTCTTGTAAGAAGTCCCTCCACGGCTTTTCTGGAGCCTCTTTCAGTACTGGAAGGCCGCTAGGAGGTCCCTCCGGAGCCTCCTCTTCTCCAGAGCAGAGATGCTCCAGCCAGCGAGGTCAGTGCCCCAAAATTCGACTCGCCAGCACGACACATTCCTGCACCCGGGGACTCTGCTGACTACAGGAGCCGAGCTGTGCCTGCAGACCTCATTTCTCTGGTCTTTGTACCCTAACCCGTCCCAACCTGTGCTCTGAGGCTCAGCAGCAGCTGGCTGCTCCTGCTCAGGTTTAGGGGAAGAATCGCTCCGCTCAGCCTGCTCCTGTTGCACATGGGCACAGAGCACAACAGGGGGACCCGCTGCCCCTGCGGTACGCAAGCAGGACTCGCCTTGTCCTGGGCATTAAGCAGCACCTTAATGCTTTTGTCAGAAGGGGTGACTTCTGGTCCAAAATCCACACTCCCTGTGGAGAAGGACCAAAAGCTGCTTTACCCTGGCCAACAGTGACAGCCCTACATGCTGGCCCTGCTGCACAAAGCAGTGGAGACGGGGGACGCCCACCCAGCTGCTCAGGTGGCCGTGGACAGCTTCCAGCAGCCACACCGGCTCTGTGCCCACGGGGAAAAGCCTTGGCTGCTGCACACACAAACTCTGAAGACTCCACAGAGAGCCCCATGCTGCTCTGGCGTCTTCCCCAGCAACCTACCACACTTGATGCGGAAGGTGTCATCCACCGGCCCCTCGTAGACCACTTGGGAGCACAACGCTGTCCCGTAGCCTCTATCTGCAACGAGAGCCGGTGGCCAGCCTGCCCTGCTGCTCCCCTCACCTGCCCTGCCTGGCCTTGGCCACCTCAAGCCTCTCGCTGCTCCCTGCAGCCAGCAAAGCCTCTCTCTGTCCTTATCTGGCTGAGCTGCTGGCCCAAACTGTTTCTCCTCAGCCAGTTCTTGCCTGCCTCGGTCCAGCCTACCTCTGTCCATGAGAAAGACGTTGCCAATCTCGGGCTTCCTGCCCTGGCTGTCACCCTCGCCCTCCTCCTCCAGGTCCCGCCACAGCTCCTAGCTCATCTGTGATGGAAGAACGTGCCAGGGCCTGGGGAGGCAGCCCAGGCTGCCTCGTCCCACCAAGGACCCCTGATGTGCTACTGCCATGGTGGGCCAGCCAAGGGCATGGGCCATCCCACAGGGAGAACCGGCCGCAGGGGCCCTGGGGCTCACCAGCCTGGGCTGGGCACCAGCGCTTCCTGCTCCGAAGCATGGGGTGCTCCGCAACGCCCCAACACGCAGCAGACGCAGCTACCCATGCCCAGGACGCAGGAATGCAGGCATCCTGGAAACCTGCCAAGCCCCCAGAGCCACCTGGGAAGGGGCAGCAGCACAGTGCCACCTCGGTGGTGACACAGACGCCACGCAGCTGATGGCTTTGATTCCCTGCGAGCCATATGCCTTACGGCGACCAGAGAGGCTTCCCCGTGTTCCAGCTGATCCCAGTGGCGCGGGCCTTACCTTGGCAGCCCTGCCAATCCCGTAGGCCTTGCCAAAAGGCCCACACAGTGAGTTCAGCAACCGCAGGGCTCGAGCGATGGAGTGGATCCAGCGGTGATCTCCCTCCTGCAGGGACCACGAGAGGTCATGGAGCAAATCTGGGGAGGCTGGCTGAGAAACGACTGCAATGACTCGGCTGGAGATGGACAAGGCATGGAGCAGGCCATGGGCTGGGTGCTTCCAGGAGGACAATGCACTGGAACACAGTGGGACGCCCCGAAGCTGCTTGGGACTGAGCAGAGGAAGGGCCAGCACAGGGGGTTGTGTGTGGAGGGGGGGGTTATCACAGCTCATCAGAGCAGCCGCTGCAGCAAAAGGCACCTCGACAGCAGGCGAGGGCTGAGGGGACGGAGCAGGACATCATGCACCGGAACAAAGCTCGGGCAGCTCCATGCTGATGATGTCCTCGTGCAAGGGCAGGAGGTAGAAGGACCACTCGTCGCAGGTGACATCTGAGCTTGGGACAGGGAAAGGTGACAGTTACCCAGCCCTCAGCAGAAACTACTGCGGGTGGCAGGAGCGGGCAGGGCATTACCTGCAGCACAACGATGTCGGTCACGCCAGCCTCCTGTGCCAGGATCATGGCTGCACCTGTGAGGTGGAGCAGAGGAGTGGGGAGGGGGCACGGCGGGGGAGCAGGGTGGCAAGGGGACCCCCGGGTCTGTCCTGGGGGGCAGTGCCCAGGCTGGAGGGACCCTGCTGGCACCTACTGGGCAGTGAAGGCCTTGGGCCACGCAACAGGGAAAGGCACCTGGGGCTGCAGGAACAGGTGCCCAGGCAGGGCAGCAGTGTGGGGGAAGCCCCATGGCCGAGCATGAGACTGGGCAGGCCGGGGCGGTGGTGGGCAGCGCCGGGGGTTCTGTCTCCAGCCGGGCAGCAGGGACATGGGGTGCGAGAGGAGACATTGCCCTGTCTAGGAGACGCTGGGAGGGGTCCCGGGGGTCTCGGGAACTCCATCCCGGCAGCGGGAAGATGGTTCCCGGGCCAGGCAGTGCTCCCGGGAAGGGGAGCGGGGGGGACAGGGGGCCCCGGGGCTCTGTCTTGGAGGCGGGCGGCGCTCACGGGTGGGGGTCCTCATGGCGGGCGGTGCTGTGGGTCGGGGGGCGGGTGGTCCCGGGGGCCCCGTCCCGGAGCAGTCAGAGTTTGGGCTCAGGAGAGCTTCCCGGGGGCTCCGTCCCGCGGGAGGGCGGCGTTTGGGGGCAGGAGGGGGACCCCGGGGGCTCCGGCCCCACCATGGCCCAGTGTGGTGTCTGCAGGTAAATACGGGCAGCTGGGACACGAGGATGACCCCAGCTCCGACCAACCACGCCGCATCCAGTACCTGGTGGCCCATGGGCTACAGGCAGAGGAGGTGGTGTGTGGGCCCTGGACCACCTACGTCTGCGTGCTGGAGCCATGAGGGTCCCCACCACTGCAGTGAGCAAGACAGGGAAGCGTGACTCCTCCCGCGTGGCAGGCAGGCGGCCCTGGGCCCTGGGGACTCCAGCCTTGCTGCTCCCTGCTGCACGCCCCACCCCCCCCACCCCCTCCCCCGGACCTCTAGCCTTGCAGGGGGTGTGGGAGAGGCAAGGTCCCCCGCATCACACCCACCGGGTGGCAGGGCTGAGCATGGGGTCAAGCAAAGCCAACTAAGGGAACTGCAGCTAAAGCGAGCTGCACTGAGCCAAGCCTGCTGTGGTGGTGGGAGAGGAAGATGCTGATGGACAACAGCTACAGAAAGGGAGGGGGGAAAAAAAGCCTGCGAGGAGAGTGCTGAGGTCAGCCCTCTGGAATAAGTTCTGTCAGTCCCAGAGCACGCGCAGCAAGGCACAGCACCAGCAGCCAGGCTGCAGCAGATGCCTGCGCCCACCCCTGCACTAGCCTAACATAATAACAACCAACTCCAATCTTCAATAACAAAGGTGTGGGAGAACTCCCACAAATGAAAACAATTTATTTTTTTTCTTTTTTAAAAGTACCCCTGGGGCAGGAACCCCCAACCCTGTGATAAACTGGGCTGGGGCAGGCAGCGCCTCAGTAGAAGGTGGTGGTGGTGGAGTTGAGGACCCTGGAGCTACTGGATGCCTTTGAAAGTTGGCGCTGTGAAAAGAAGCAGCAGAAGATGGGGTTGAGCGTTTGTTTGAGGGTGCTGGTTTGTTTGGGCTCCCCACCCGCTTCTGCTGAGTGTTTCCTGCCTTGTTCTGAAGCATCGAGGAGCTGAGGAAGAACTGGGAGCCTCCCAGAAGCAGGAAGAGCTGTTGCCTACATCCCTCCCGCAGGGGGCAGGCTGGCTGTCCCGGGAAGCGCTCCCAACAGACCAGCGGGAAGCAAAGCGGCTGCTCCTCAGCGAAGGGAAGCACAACCGGGCCTGCCCTGCGCGGCCGCGGGACGAAGCGACTCTGCGCCAAAGCAGCACCCTCCTTGCCCCAGGGTTGTGCTGCCACGGGGAAGGGATGCTGGTGGCTATCTGGTATCAGAAGCTGTTAACGCTTGGGCTCAGCCCCTCCTAAGGGAAGGGTAGAGGCCACTAAGGGAGCTCCTGCCAGCCACAGCAAAGCTGCATCTACCCCCAGCTCCCCAGCTGCTGCTTGCCAAGCCACCAGTGCAGTAGAGGAGGTGGGAGAGGCAGTGGGGACCCTCTGCAGGCTCAGCCCAGGGTGGACAGGAGGCAGGATCCTGCAGGACCGCACACCTGATGAGTCCACGCAGGTAGCAGGAAAAGGGGGGGAGGGGTCAGGAGACCTCCAACAGACTGGCTTGGGGCAGTGAGAGTGCTGCTGCCAGCTGCCCGGGCCACCGTGCCACAGCCCCTGCAAGAGGCCGGGGAGCACCACCACCTCCGTGCCCACAGCAGAGATGAGGGACTTGGATCCCAGGGGCAGCAAGGCTGTTCCAGGAGCCCTGGGCTTTGTCCCTGCGCGAGGCTGGGAGGTGCCCCAACACCAGGGTCGTATTTGTGCCTGTTCAGGGCCTTTGCAATGGGAGCAGTGCTCGGCCTAAGCCATCAAATCTCAGTTTTAAGTTCTTGATACAGAACCAACAGATCTGTTGCCGCAGGCGCTGACAGGAACAGCCGTACTGCGCGGGGACACCAGGAGGGCTGTGCAGAGCCAAGCCCCCCCCCGGCTGCTCTGGGAGCAGGGAGCACACACACCACACCCCCCCCGTGCTGTCCAGTGAAAGGAGCCGGGGTTAGAAGAGGTGAATTACCGCAAACTGAGAATAGGTGCTGGCAACAGAACTAACACTGTTGTTACGTTATCTGGAACACATTCTCCTTGTTCTGGTCCTTGACTCTAGAGCTGAGGTTCTTCACAGCCGCACGCCTGGTGGTCCGGGCCTGGCCAAGCTACAGGAAAAAGTGAGTTAGAGGGGACACGGGGATCAAGTAGAGCCAGGGGAGCTGCACTGGCTTCGCTGCCTGTCACTCTGCAGCGCCCAAAGAGCTTCAGGGTTCGGGATCTAGGGTCCAATTCCGATCCTGGAAACATACAGCACCAGACCCAGATTTTGAAGACACGCCCCCCCCCCCCCCGGCTGCAGGTTCAGCGCAAAGGAACAGCTGTACGCTACAAGTCTGAGCTAGAGGGAGATTTCCTGAATGCTGCTACTGCCCTCCTCCTCCTCCCTCAGGTCTCACAAACATCCTGCCAGGATCGCGGAAGCCTAGCGCAGCAGGTACAGACTTTTGCATCCCAGAAGCTTGGCACAGTAGGTAGCAAAGCTCAGCATGGCAGCAGTCATCCATTCCTCTCTTCCCCAGCCCACTTTGGAAAGCTCCTTACCTTCCCTCCGGAAGCTGGCAACCGAGACACTGGTGACTGGCTGATGGTTCCCCCAAAACCAGAACCAGCAGTGCTGTTAGGAGTGCCAGTAGAGACGGAAGAGCTGTTGAGCTGAGGGGAAAAACAGAGCACATGTCACACAGGGAGGAAGTTGGTGGCTGCACTGTGCCGGGGAAACCAAGGTGGCAGTCCCAGCTGCACAAAGCCTTCTGCCTCTGGAACACCATAGCACAACAGGGTGGTTGTCCCCAGGGAGAAGAAGTCCCCGCATCCTGGCCTCTTCACCTGCTTCTGTTGCACTGCTGCACCTCCCAAACCCTCCCCGCATCTCTGCGTGGGGCCAAGGGCAGCCCAAGACCGGGCACAGCTCCAGTCTAATGCCAGCTCCCGGCAGGGTCCCAGCACGCCCGTGCTGCTTGGCATGGACAGTTTACCTTCTTCACTTTGCCAGGCGTGGGGGTGCCGAGCACGCGTCGCTTGATGGGTGGGTGTGGAGTGCTTCCATACATCATTTCTGCCTCCATCTGGCGACTTTTCTTCAGTTGCTGCATGAGAGATCTGCACTTACAAACCCGAGCAGAGGAGTGGTGCAGAGCCTGCCCCTCGCTGCCAGGGGAAGGGCGGGCAATGCCCCGCACCCCGTCTGTGGCACAGGCAAGCATCAGGGATACCAAACAGCAGTTTTGCACGTATCCCAAGCCGAGCTGGCATTCTGGCACAACTGGGACCAGGAAAGGAGCTCACCATGCAGACACTGACAGCGATGGACACCGCTCCCACTGCCAAAGAAAGGTGACTGCACACAGAGCCACCCTCAGGCAGAGAGGGAGAAGACTGAAAGCCCTCAGCAGCAGCTCGGGTCGTGCCCCTGCAGCAGAGGTTCCTCCAGGCCAGGAGGCAGCAGCCTCAGCTTTGCACTCACCCGCTCCTGTTTCTCCTTCTCTTTCTCCAGGTGATACAGCTGCCACTGCTCCGACACGTACGCCGTGCACTGCTGCCCCTTCACCAGGAACGGCGCCTCGTGCTCCTGCTCCCAGGCCTGGACACTGCTCTCCAGCTTCTCCTGCAGCTGATGAGGACAAGAGTGCAGTTAGAGAGGCTGCCCTCTCCTGCGTGGGCACCCCACACCCACAGATATCACTTGCTGGCTCCAAGAGCTGCACTGCTCCTCGGTCAGCACCATACAGGCCTGTTTGGGGCTACAGCTTCTTCTCCAGGGCCGAACCTACCTTGGCAAGCACCTTCTGCAGCTTTGCTCGCTGCTTCTCTTCTTTCAGCAGGTTCCCCCCACGGTTGGTGAAGCGACTGGGGTCTGCTGCTTTCCTCTGGGACAGAAGCCAGGGTCACGAGAAAACCAAACACATTGTCCAGTCTCACAACCCAACATAAATCCCGTGAGACAAAAGCCCCGGTGGAATCCATCCCTGCTGCGCAGCCCCATCACAAACCATGGCTCCCCACCCCCTTTCCGATCTGCTGTGGTTTCCTAGTGCCTCCCTGGGCTTTCCCAACAGCGCTTTGCGTTTGGGAGCAGAGGCTTGTGCTACTGGCGACCCAAGCACGGAGCCAAGTAGAGCACGTTCCAGCCTGCACAATACCTCCAGTTCCAGGAACATCCTCCAGTTCTCCTCCCATTTCCTAACAGCTGCAAATAGATCTTTGTGTGTTTCATAGAAGCTCTTCATCTTCCCCATCTCAGCCTCATGGAGCTCGAGCAGGGCTTCTGTGTAGTCCTCTGGAGAGGAGGGAACAGCACTTTGAGGAGGCAGCCGGGCATCTCTGGGCCTCTGTGGGCTGCGCACAGCCCTTCCCGGCAGCTCCCACAGAGCAGCCGATAGGCAGGAAGAGCCAGCACTCACCATCATAAAAGGGGCTGAAGGCTTCCCTCTGCTCTGGACCGTAGAAGCATTTGTCCCAGTACGCAGCCAGCTCTGCCCGGATTGCCTGAACCACAGCTTTCATATTCTGCAGCTTCAGCTCCTCCAGATTGTCCACTTCCAACTGCAGCTACCAACAAGACCAGAGCACGGACTCAGGGAAGGCAGCACGAGAAGAGGAGCAGTTACCAGCACCAACTCCCAGCTCCTCCACCCACGAGGGCAGGATTTGGTCTGTTCACTTCACACTTGACTGCTGGAAACAGCTCCTCTGCTCTGGCTGAGCAGACAGGAGCATGAAAGCCAAAGCTGCCGCTCCCCAGCTCCCTCCCTCCCTCCCCGGGCACAGGATGCTCCTTACAGCTTTCCTGGTTTTGACTTTGGACCCAGCCACGTGCACCGCAGAAGCCTCCCTCTCCTCCGCAGGAATCCGCAGCCTGTCCCAAAGCGCGGTGATTCTGGAGCGCAGCTCTGCACACACAGCTTCGTTCCGGGATCGCTGGGATTCCAGCTACAGCGGGGAAAGCACAGGGTCAGCGCCAGCACAAAGCTCACCTTACGTGACGTCCTTGCAAAAGCTCACAAGAGGAAGTTCTAGCACATGGGCTTGCTGAAAACTGACAGCCTCCACAGCCGGCAGTGCTGCCTCCCTGTGCCAACGTACCTGCTGCAGCAGATGCTGAAGGGCAGCGATGTTGTCCCTGGACAAGCAGAAGGCTTCCTCATCCTCGCACACCACCTCTCGCTCAAAGCTGGTGTCTGGAGTGTGGTCCAGCTCCTCCATGAGGAGGATGATTTGCCGCTTACAGTTCGCAAACTCTTGTTGCCTTTGCTCCTGGAAGTGACAAGCGGCATTAGAACCCAGAGAGCACCTTGCACTGTCCCCTCCTCATCTCCCTCTCCCCACTTGCCTTCTCAGCATTCAGGGAGGCCAAGTGGCGTCTGTAGCGATCCAGGTCGTCCAGGCTGGGCACAGCATTGGTGTTGATGCAGAATGGGGCTGTGCAGAGGATGTCGCACAAGTCTTGATCTTGGTCTACCAGGGTTTTCAGCTCCCGCATCCTGTCCGCTTTCTGTTTTGCCAAAACCTCCATGCGGCTGCGCAATTCCTTCTCCATCTGCAGAATGGTAGCTTCTTCCGCTGCCTACAAGAGTCCAGAAATCAGCTTTCTTCTCCCCAGCTCTCACACCTGACTGCAGAGTCCAGGCAGCAGGAGACACCTGCCAGCAAAAGCCTAGAAGCAAGAAGTGATTCCTTACCTCAAAGGGCTCCAGCTGGAGCTCCTTGCAGAGGGCATCAACCTCCTTCCGAGACCGGCTAATACTCTTCAGGAGACGCTGCTTCAGTCCCTCCTCCTCTGCAACCATCAGCTCCAGGATTTCCTGCAGCACAGGCACAGTTAGAAGCAGGTGTGGGGGTGGAAAGCGAGGAGGGAGCACGCAGGGAGAGGAGACTGGACAGCTGATAGGGCTCTAGCAGGAGGGCAGAGGTGCAGTGGTACCCCTGGTGCCCCCAACTCAAACATGACCTGGCCAGCCCCACGCTGGCAGGCTGGGAGCTCCTGCTGAAGCGGGCCTGGGCACCCCCACCCCAGCCCCTCACCTTGATGTGCCTCTTGACCGTTTCAATGCGCTCCAGGCGCAGCTCCTCAGGGATTCCAATCTCCTCCCAGATGTCCTGCAGAGCCGCTATGGCTCCATTCAGCACCGACACGGCCTCGGCCGCCAGCACGTCACTGCGGGCACCGGGACCACCGTCCATCAGGAGCCAGGACCTCCGTAGGACCCCCTTGCCCAGAGCCATCTGTTTCCCCACCCCTATCCGGGATCTCCCTTCTCCATGACTCCCTTCTTGCCCTTCCCACCCTGCCACCCCCTTGCCCATGCCCCTGCCGCCACCTATCCCAGGACACCCTGTCGTCCCTCCCTCCACCACCTCCTGCCCAGGTACCCCTTGCCCAGCTCCCTGTTGCTGCCCTGCCACTCCCCAGGACTCCCCCCCAGCAACCCTTTGCCTGGCTGTCCATCCCCCCCCCCCCAACTCCTGCCCCACAGCAGCTGCTGTCCTCTTATCTGGGAACCCCTTGTCCAGGACTCCCCTCTTCCCCCCCGCGGCAACGCCCCATCACCCCCTTGCCCATGTCCCTGCCACCCTTCCACCCACCGTCCCCCGCCTGGGACCCCCTTGCTTGTGTCCCGGCCGCCCCTGCACCCACCGCCTCCCCTGGCCAGGTACCCCTTGACCGGGTCCCAGATGTCCCGTCCTCCCCTCAAGGAGCCTTTTGCCCGGGTGCCCCCTCGCCCAGCTCCCTCTTGCTGACCTGCCGCCCCCCAGGGCTTCCCGAGAACCCGGTGTCCCCTTCCCCACTCGGGTCCCCGCCGACCTTTCGCCCTCCCGGGACCCCCTCCCCAGATCTGGGCTCCGGTGTCCCGGAACTCGGTCTCCGCCGCCATCGCCTGGGAACCCCTGGCCCGAGTGCCTCTCGCCCCTCCGGGGCCGCCGCGGCTCCCCCGTGCCCCTGCCGAGCCCCCTTTGCCAGGTCCCGGTGCCCGCACCTCCGCCGCATGGGGACCGCCTCTCTCCGGGATCGCCGCTCTCTCCGCGACTGCCTCTCTCTCCGCGGCCGCCGCTCTCTCCGCGATTGCCTCTCTCTCCGCGGCCGCCGCTCTCTCCGTGATCGCCTCTCTCCGCGGCCGCCGCTCTCTCCGTGATCGCCTCTCTCCGCAGCCGTCGCTCGCTCTGACGGGTCGAACTTCCCCCCGCGAGCTCTGATTGGCTGTCGCCGCGGTGGACGTCACCGCAGGCCCCGCCCACAACGGCCCCTCTGGCTCCGACCCCTCCGGCCCCGCCCCAAGCCGCCCGCCAGCCAATGGCCGAGCTGGGGCCGGGGGTGCGGGGGGAGACGGGACACATACATCCCCCCCGTCCCCCGTCCCCCACACACCCCCCGTGCCAGGACTTCCCCGGCCTCGCTGCCCCATCGCCCCGGTACGTCCCCATCTCCGATACCTCACCGGACGGCCAGTCCCCCATTGCCTCAGTACCCTTCCCCGCCCTAGTCCCCGGGAAGGACCCCTGCCCCGATCTCCCATCGCCTCAGGACACCCCGCCCCGGCTCCGGTCCCCCATCCCCTGGAGGGATCCCCGTCCCCCTCTCCCATTCCCATACCCCTCGTCCCGGTACCTCTCGTCCCGGGCCCCTCCCCCCGTCCCTCTCCCCCATCCCCACGAGGGACCCACGCCCCAGTCCACGTTGCCCCGGGACCGCCTCTCCCAGTCCCCCATCCCCAGGAGGGATCCTGGTTCCACTCTCCCATTCCCAGACCCACCCTTCACCCCTGTACCCATCCCCCATCACAGCTCCCTCTGCTCTGGGACCCCAACCAGCCCAGTCCCCATCGCCCCAATAATACAAGATGTGGAAAATCTGGTTTGAAGTAGGGTTGTTTTCTGTAGAATCGGTTTTCGAACTCGCTTCAGTTCAGAGATATCTAAGTGGCAGCATTTCTGTAAATCATACAGACACAGACTGTTCTTCTGACGGTGTGTTTTTGAAATAGTGCTGTACCCAGACAATACTTCTTATCTAAGAATGTAAGGCTGGCTTCAAAGCTGTAATTGGCAGAGATTTGACTGTTGTGAAGTTCATAAAAAAATTAAGATTAATCATTGAAAAGTAACAGACTATGCACAAGGTTCCTAGGAAAGTTTATACACACACATAAGTTGGATATAACTTCTGTTCCAGCTCTTGTCTCGTTACACGTGATTGTTGGAAATCATTTCCTTGTATGTCCAGCACTGAAATAAAGGATGCTGCTTTTTAAAACTCCAAAACAAGTCTTGCAGAATTTATTTGCTGGCATTTTTAGTATCAAGGGGAGCACAAATGAGGGGAGTGGGGGCAAGTGGAGCGGGAGTGAGGGGAGCGGGCTGAAGGGAGAGAAACCGAGAAACCTTGCTGGCTCCAAAGCTGCCCTCTGTCACAGACCTGATAACAATGGATGCTCCACACCGTTTGGCTGTTCCTGATTGAGCCGGTTAGAAGTGGAGGACACCTTTGTCTCAGGACTGAACAGCATAGCTGTTATGCACCTGGAGCCCACAGACCAAGCCTTCTCCAGCTCTGGGACAGTTCATCTCCTTCCTCCTTGGCAAATAATACCATGTACTGAAACACTGGGAACATTCACTTCTCCCAGTTCAGTTCACTGCTGCCTCCCAACTCCATGAGAACCCAAGTGATTAAGTGCAAATCTTTGAAGACAATAAATTCAGAACACGTCTTTCATACACATGGAATGATCTACGATACGGTGATAGATGTTGGCTAGAAAAAAAACACAGCTTCCAAATTTATCGCCCTTTTTTTGTTGTTACCCATTTAACAGGCAGAATAAATAACAGTAGAGACATAATTATAGATCAAATCATGTCCTGGGTTAAATCCTCACCAAGTCTGCACAGAGTTCCATAAGCTCAGTGTGCTGTGAGGATCATTATCATATTATGCCAGGAACCATGCAATGACTGAGAACGTGTTGATCATAAAAACATTACATATTTACACAGCACATTTAAAGTAAATTAACCATTTGGATTAAACAGTGAGGTATTATTCCCATTGTATAGATGAGGAAATTAAGGCAGAAAGGGAAAAACCTGGCTCAGCACCACTCTGAGTCAGAGGAACCACTGTCAGCAACCCAACAGTTTCTCCATTTGCAGAATCATAGTCAGAATGTTTTACTTTGGAAGGGACCTCAAAGATCATTGAAGCCTGAAGGTTTCTCCTTAGGAGGAGAAACTGATAATAACAAGATTTGGTTATTTTATAGCAGATACTGCTGGCATATGGAAAATCAGATTCAATGAGAGGCCACCTTACAAGAGCCTGCTGTTACAGTTGTAATACATAAACCACATCTATTTGTTTTCTTGTTCAGCCTCCAGCATGCTTAGCGTTTCAGACACACCCCCCTCCCACACTATTCAGCCGTTTAAAAGGCTGAATACAGACACGAGAAATGCCTTGCTTTACAGAAAAGAGTCTTCAGTGAAGGATGAGATCAGCTAAAAATCATAAAAGAAGTAGCCAGAGCATAAATATTTGATGTAAATACACACATTTGTAGAACAGGAGTTCTCTTCCACAGCAGCATTTTCACAAGTATCAAAAACCAGAACAGGGATGCACTTCATATCTATCCGCTTGTGCTTGCTTCCAGGAACAAATGCTGCCAGCATTGGGGGGGGTGTTCTGAATTATCAGGGTTTTTTTACCAAACCGTGACCAGCTCAGAAACTGAGGCACCTGCACTCTCCCTATCAGCCACCGATCCAGTTGTTTAGGATTCAATTGAAGCATCAAGAACCCAAGATTCAAATCCGAAACATGGTCAATTCAGTGCAATCCAATCCTTGAGAGCGGTCCTGAAGCATCAAGATAGAGAAAGCGGTCCTGAAGCATCAAGATAGAGAAAGCGGTCCTGAAGCATCAAGATAGAGAGACATGGTTATCCAGCTGAACGAATTTAGTGCAATAAACATTCTTTCCCAGAGAAACTTCCCAGGAGCCTTCCCCAAGCTTCCACTCCCCAGCAACTGTACTTGCCCCAAGCCCTGGAGCCCCCTCTGCCACCACGTCTCCCTGCCTTCTGCCGTGGTTTTCAGCTAGATCTTCTCCCGGCACAGGCTGCCCATGAGCTGCACAAGCCCCAGTGCTGGCAGAGGGAGTGGGTAACAAATGTGACCCAGGGAGGGAAGGAAAAGTAGAAGAGAAAGCCTCCTGGTGTTCTCTCAGCCCTGACTGCTGAGGAGCTCTGCTGCAATCCCAGGTTTTATGGTCAGCCTGCACATTTCCGCTTTAACCTGTTTAAAGAGTGGATTTTGAACTCCCCTTTTAGTTCCAATCCTCCACACAATTGTGTTGCCTGAAGATTGCCAAAACACCTCTGAAGGATTACTTCTCCCAGGAAGAGGCATTTGTCTTCTAAACACAGAGGCATTTCCCTCATTCTGAGGAGGCAGACACCAGGGACAACCAGCTCTGCCCCGTGGTCGGACACCCACCACATGGCCGGCCCGACTCTGCTTGCTTTATTCCTTCTTTGTACCAGTCTTTGATAATGAGTTTAAAGAAGTTCCATGGCACCAAGCACAGCTTTGGAACAACCACAGATCAAAGATACTGTCTGTCGGCTCTACCACATAGATCCATACAAGTCCTCTCACCAGAAGAACGCTGCCCCTTTCAGGAACACCCTACCGATGGAAGTAGGTGGAAGTTGTTATTCCAACAGAAGAGTGATCCTTTTCCCTTGGCACCCGCTGGAACAAACTTGGCCAGCTGAGCTGGTACCATCCCAGCAGGTACCCTCACTTTTTCCATTGACAGCAGGCTGTGGATGTTTACTCCCTTGCCTCCTTGCATTCTCTGAAGCGATAACATTGCTGTCTGTGCAAGATTCATCTCAACCACATACGTGTTCATTTTACACTGACATTTTAGCTCTACAAAGGCAGCTCCCCAGGCCCTTCAGGTGGAACACAGGGCAGCACAGCACAGCGGACAGAAGGAGGCACGCCTAAAATCCCTAATTCCCCACACTTCAACGTATCAATTGTGAGGTTAAGAACCGCATAATCTGCTTTTATTTACTAATGATGCTGCTGGTAGCAGACAGGCTGGGGAAGATTTCCACCTGCGCCACCTTCCCCTCATCTGCTTCTTCCTGGTCCCTCTCCCCACTGAGGCTGGATGTCGTTCCAGCTTCGCCAATCCCACCATCAGTACGACTGCCCTGGAACTCAGACACCAGAAAGAACCGCACTTGGGGAGGAGACATGATGTGCTTCGACAAGGACACTTTCTTCTCTCAGTGAGTGAGATGGAACTGTCCCAGCAGCTCTGCTGCCAGAGTCAGAGCAAGGCAGCATCGCTCCTGCCAGCCCTGCACTCCATCCTCTGCCAGCACAGCACCCGTACACCTGATGGTCTCTGATAATGCATTAAGCACTCTGTTTGAAGAAGAGAACGCCTGCTTAGCATGCCTTTAGGGGCTACCACTCGTGTTTGGGGAGGTTTTTAATCAGATCTTGAAACATTCAGGCTTTCTGAAACATTCCAAAAATAATGAAAAAACGCTTTCTTGCACAGATGGAAGGTGTAATGAATCGAAGATGGAAAGGAAGGTGGTATGACCAAGGGGAACACTGTTCTAGCTATACAGCAAGCAAAGGAGAGACAAAGATTGAACATGTGTTGGCAAAACAAGGGTGGAAGATGATGTTTTGTGTCAGAATCGAGAATGCTCAAACCTAGAACAGAATTCATCTGGACAGATAAAATTAACACACGATTACCACAGCCCAGCAAGAGACCACAAATGAAATAATTGAGAACTTTGGAAACAAAACATTGTGTTTTCTTGAAGTACATAAAACTGGAATAAATGACACAGCTACAAGATTAACTGCTTGTGTTGCGCAGTTCTACGTTCACAACCTGAGTAATGCACATAGCTCAGACCCTCAGTTACCAGTGCCAGCTTTGGTGCACCCAGTGCCATCCAGCCTCACGTCAGGAACAGGTCAGCCTCACCCACAAGACATTATAATAAGATGAAAATAAAACCTGATGGATTATAGCTCTGCTTTGCGCAAAGATGGTTTAGGCCAGAAGTGTGTAACTTCTGTGTTTGAGGAGCTTGCATTTGGAAGCAGGTAGACTCATTTTGCAAAGGAAGCTCAGAATGATAAATACCAGTCTTACAGCACATTAAAATACTCCTATTTAATGTTTACTGAGCAGACTCTTGTTATTTCGTTGTGCATCTATGTAGAACTAAACCCCTCGCTTTACATTTTGATGTGCCTCACTGATCTGATCATCGCAACACAGATACAGCCGTAAAGTGCAATGTAAGCTTTGGTTTCCTTAACTAAAGAAAGCACTTTGGGAATGGGTTCCGCCAGAGACAGGACTCAGTGGGTTGGAGCAGGTGACTCCATCTGGTGGGCTGGTGACTCGTAAAGTTCTATTACCTCAATTGCTTTGAGAAATTTGGCAGAATTCCACGTTAAACAAGACCCAGCAGCAGCTCAGATCCAAGTCGACCATTTTCAAAAGTCATAACTATTGCTAAAACCATCGTATCGAAATAAACCCAGGAAGGCTCGGGGATGGCTACAGGGCTCACACGTCTGCGCAAAAGCATGTGTAAAGGTAATGTTATGTACATTTTATTTCAATAAAGACATAAGACAAACAGCGTAAAGATGCCCAGATGCCCTAAAGATAAATACATTTAAAAGATTCTCATTAAAATGAATCTGTAGTATTTCTTTCCTGCAAGCAAAATACCTTTCTTTAAATACAAAAAAAATCAGTATTCTGAATTGCAAATGTTTTCACTTTTTCTGCAGAAAATCTGCCATGAAGATTTTTTTTTAATGAATAAGGATTTTCCACAAAACAGGCTTGCTCTACATGCTATTTTTAAACAGTTCAGTGACACAATGTGCTAGCTACATACACAACAGAGAATATAGTAAGAAAACACTCAACCTGATGAAAAGTTAAAATCTTCATTAATACACTGGAAAAAGTTGACATAACTCATGCCTTTTAAAATCAAAAATACAAAAATTAAATGTCTTCCTAAAAAGATTTTCCTTATTTTAAGGACTCATTTGAAAATGAAGCTGCATGTAATTTGTACAATAAAATTGTACAAGTAAACAGGTAATATACATAAAAAATTAATTGACATACTTCTCAATTATCAGTTGTCCACCTTTAATTTCCAATACTGTACTTTCTTAACAAGCATACAAAATATCAAACTTCTCTTTAGAAAAAGTGCCGTTCTGTGACATCTTTTACACAAAAACAGTCTGAGCCTGTGGCGCGTTAATGCAGTCGAGAGGCAAAGCATCCTAACTTTTAACAAATTATACCCTCCATAAAAAGCCTCCGGAAAAGGAGATTACACACCATTATAAAAATATCCACCTCTGGTAGTGGCTGCATTAGAGACCCAAGGCTGAGAGACTATTTCCATAGAGCATAGGAGCCGCCTGGAGAGCAGAGGGGCCGCGCCGGTGGCGTGGGAGTGTATGGTACCACAGGATTGTGCATAGTCGCTGCCCGGTACCTGCGCTGTCACTCAGGGCCTAGAACTGATTGTAACGGCGAGTGCCACAGAGGTACCATCAGCCCATGCAAACCACCTTACAATACTGAGCCGCTGTGCAGAACGCTTCGGTCTTGGAGGAAACAGAAGGCAGCAGTGATGGAATCGTGGCAAACCTACCGGGTGACCGAGCTAGTTCTCTGTCAAGATCTGCATGCACAGCACAGTCTGAGGTATTCCTTGTCCATCCTTGTTTGTGCCACTGCCAGGTATTGTCTGTCCGGAGTACATGCCATCACAATGGTTTAAAATATTCTGAATATTAGTAACTCTTATATTCTTCTTATCTAGCCAGTCTCTTGATCTTTGAAAAGATTTCAACTACAGTAGAATATTACAGAAAGAAAATATAAATGCAGGGTCTTTTTCCTTTCTAAATGAAACTTACGTGGGCTAAAACTAGAGAATATTTTAAACAAATATACAGGATGCAGGCAGACGAAGCAGGAAAACGGCCATCCAATGGTTTAATAAAAAACTAAGAAAATTTGGCTATTTCCAGAAAAACTATGAAGCGCCTCAACTAAAAGGAATGCATAATGAACTTCTAATCTAATACAGGTCAAAAATGTAAAAAGGTTATAAACCTTAACAGGAAAAATAAAACAACTTGTACTGGCCATTCCTGTTGAAATGAGACTTTTAAAAGTAACAGAGAAGTGGCTACAAACCCACTTAGAGCACCGAACAGAGAGAAAACACGAGTCCATTTTCAATCTCTGTTGTATCATAAAATCCTGTGTTGCGACAGGTCAAACTGCTGGTGGCAGAAACAGAATTCTTTATAAACTGCAGATGTCCTGTACATAAAAAATTTCATTGGAGTCGCACTAGTTCTAAAGACATTTCTGCTCTTGCCTACCTACGGTGTTGGGACTGCGTTGTTCCGAATGAATCCAATCTCAGATATAGAAAGTCTCTTCCTGTAACCCTTGATTACTGTCGGGCACCAAAGATAAGAAAAGCAAGACGGGGTACAAAAATGCAAAATTTCAACAGTAATGGCAATGTTTTGTTTTAGTCCAAAAGGGTCCTGCATTTTCTCCCCCTTCAGCGATTCGACAGAAGGCTTTAGTCGGGGGGTAGCAAGTCATGCAAGCGAAATCTGTCTCGGATGTGAGGTCGGACATCTTCATTCTGCAGGGAAATAAAAAGGTGCTGGTTTTAGGAGAAGGAACACAGCTATTCATCAGATTTGAACAGGGTCAGCTTACCAACAGCAGTGTTTTAACACAACAAAATATAAGCCATGAACACAGAATTATGGAGTCTTCTGGTTTGGAAGGGACCTTTACAGCTCATCCAGTCCAACCCACAGTTTGACTGGACATAGAAATAGCTACACAATTCACAACGATTTAGGAGTCATTTGTTTGCATTTTAATGACAAAGGCACACATATCACAACCACCAGCAGGCATTATCTAATCTAAATGCTTACAGATTCTCAATTTCATTATAATTCATGTTAAAATTGTCCATTTCTTGATGAAAAGCACAGTTACAACAATGACACCCTGTCCTTGTGCACACTCCAGCTCCTACCCAGAGAGACTTACCTGACTTGTTGCAGTCTAAACTGCAGTGACTCAAAACCTCTTAAATCACATGAAAATACTGGAAAGAGCTAATGAAGATAGCGGAGTGGGAACCAAATAAAGGAAACACTTACCAGCTCTACAAGTTTCTCCAGAAATGGAATCAACTTTAGCAGTTCACTGTCATTTTTATCCATGAACCAGCTTTCTATGGGAATTCCATTTGAAAGCTAAAGTAAAATAAAAAAAATCATCAACATGATTTATACTTAATTTATCTAAAAATATGACTTGTGAAATAGCATTTTGGGGAAAAACACTTCCAAGCTAGAGTCATTAATGTGTATTTTTCCTCTAAAGATTGTATCAGAATTTACTTCTGAAGTATCGCCTTTCCTGGCACTCATCACTGCAAGAATTTCCACATCAAAGTTGAAACCAAGCCAGCTCCAACAGTCCCGCTGCACTGACAAGTGTTGGTGTTCTGAGACAAGGTGATGTTAAAGCAGGTTGGACACTGCCTGTGTCTGGGCTGAGTGCAGCCTGTGCTCACCAAGATCAGGCAGGCAGCATTTGAGGTTTTATAATTCTTTAATGTATGAATTGGAGATCCCACCCTGCAATTCCAAATCCACAGAGTAAGACTAACTTGAACATTCATCTACCGTCCTATGCAAACCCAAGTGATTCATTACAGTTCGGTTTGTGTGCTTAAATACAAACTCAAACAACAGACTGGAATAATAAATGAAACCAAACCGTTGCATCTCATCGCCTCCCTCCGGAACACTTTAGCCATGTCTGAGAAGAATGCTAACAGCAGCAGCCTCACCTGATAAGCAAAGGCTTGCGGTGAATTGTCAATGATGATCGTTTTTGAGAGATCTCTACCAAGAATGTTTAAATCCTTTATGTAATTCCCTTGTACACAAACACAATGCTCACGGAAAAGTCGATGCCTGTGATTAAAGCAAAATACTAATTAATGAGACAAATTACAACATCTACATTGCACAGGGGAAAAGAAAAGTTAACTTTACCAAACGTTACACAGGCTTTTCCTCGCTGATCTACTCAGCTCCTTTCAAAGAACTGTGCCTTTTTCCCACTCTCTTGTGAGCCGTCACTGGTGAAATGACAGTGACGGAGACTCTCTGTTACCCTGCTTCTGCAGGAAGTTGGTTGTACTTAAACAGAGAAGCCCCACTCAGCTGTAACAAATGTTTGTCAACACCTCTTGCTTTCTAACCGTTTTGCAGATGGATTGACAAAGGGATCCAAAATACTCAATAATTTTGCAAGGCCTCAGGACCAGAGATCAGCTCTGATCAGGAGCCAGTTCACTTGGACTTCTTATCCCTATATTTCATTCCAGCTGTTACTCCCAGGCTCCCTACACTGCAGGCCACAACACAAAGCACTGGGAGAAGGATTTTCTGTTTTCTGTTACCTGTGCTCGCAATTAACCTGTTTCAGTTACCAGAGCTCAAAAAAACCTCTCAAGGCTAAAACATTCCATCAACTTCTTCCTTTCCAGTTAGTCCCTTTTAATTTATTACAGATGAAATGCATTGTAAATGGATGGACAGACTAAAGGATCCAGATTACAAAAATACCAGGAATGAAACTGAAACTTCATGCATTATCAACACAAGTGTAGTTTAAAAATAAACTGTAAACTAGTCAGATTGTGAGTTTGACAGTCATACAACCATGCAGTTCCTTTAAGGCTGCTTATATTTTTAAACAATGTTTTCAGAGGCTGTACATAGTGTGCTGATTTTCATCGAGGGGCTGAGTTCTTAATGTTGCTATGGAGGAAAATGAGCTGATGCCTCAGCAGTGAGTGACTTTATATATAGACTCTGAGTCACACGTGTGGAGTGCCTAACAACCCTACCTTAGGCTAATGTCAAAACTAATCCTGCCTCCATGTCAGCTCCTCAACGGCACATGAATCACAGTGGAATTCACGCACCACACCAGTACTCCTGAAGATTCTTAGAATACTGTTTGGCTGTGCATCCCATTATCTTCTCCTGTTCCTAACATAGCTAGAACTGCAGTCCTGAATCACAGCTACGAGGGCCTGGGAGGAAGAGTTTTAATGCTAGGGATGCACATGCACACTCATTTTCTCTAAGTGCAAACACCTGACTCGTTCACGCATCCTGCCTGGCTGTGCGATCCTGCTAGGCTCAAATTTTCCAATGACTGTAAGTATTTGGAAGTCTAGCTTTGTCTGCCCATTCAAGTACCAAAACCAAACCAGGGTTCCATTATGCATGCCACGTAAAAACAAGCTATAAGGCGACTGTTCCTGGATGAAAACCAGTGAGCAGTTTACGTCTACGCTGTTAAGGGAAATTACTTACAAGGCGCCTAAGCTTCCAAGTGAAAGTAATGGCTGCTCCATCCCTAGAGGTGTTCAAGGCCAGGTTGGATGGGGCTTTGAGGTTCCTTCCAATCCAAATCTCTCCATGGTTCTATTCTATGAACCACTGCCTCAGTCCAAACGTTAATTTTATTACGCACATAAAGAAAACCAAATTTGCACTGAAGGATATTACAATAAAATCCTGCAGAGGAGTCTTTGCCACCCCTGACTTCAGTCAAGTACAGCTGCTTGTTGTCCGTACTGAGGACACTCTGCATAGGGTGAGTCCCTGAGCAGACTCCTCTCTGGTTTCAGCTTCCCCATGTAACAGCCCGCCTTCCAGATGAGAGTAACAGACAGAATCTCATCTGTCAGAGCTTCTTCATGCCTTAAGGAACTGTTGTCAAGAGATGCCAATCGCTTCCAAACACAGCTCAACATTAAGAGAAGAAATGAAAACCCAGAACAGCTCTACTACAAACCCCACAAATTTGTGATTGAGCAAGAAATAAAACCACACTGATCGGATAGTTATACAATCGTAGTTTATAAATAATAAGTCAAGTTTCAGTAGTTTAAAAGTAAACTATTGCTCAGTTTGTTTCTTTGTTCAGACTGTATTGCAAACACGGCTGTGACAGTGCAAGCAGCCTAGCAGGCTGCACAGCATGGATGGGGACGGCTTGGGGCCATGTAAAGCTGTCTGGATTTATCTTCTCACCAAGCAATGATTCAAGCGCTTCAGTTTATTTCTCTCTCACTCTTAGACCAGACAAAACCGTGAAGAATCAGCTCAGCGAGATACACTGCAATAATGAACACTGCACAATTGCTTTCTGCATCGCATTTCTTAGGCAATAGTACTGTCTGCTTACAACAGGTATGTTCACAGTTTTCTGTTTTTACCTGACCAGTTGCTTTTTAGGGTCTAGTATGTTCAATAACTTGTCTGCATACACCTTCTTAGAAGCAGTAAAAAGAATGATCTATGGATTGAAGGGGAAAAAGCAGTTATTTTAGATATAAGTATGTTAATATAAATTAAAAATTAAATTCAAAGGTAGTGTCTAATTGTTCTTACCTCATAAATCTGAGACATACGTTCCAGGAATTCTCGGAAGAATGGTCGTAACCGGACATAAACCTGAAGCAGAGATGGACTTTATTAAAGATTCAAAATACTTCAGCTATCACCCGCACTGGTAGCTATCAGTTTGTAGAGATTAGCTCAAAACGAACATTATGGATAAAGTAAACAGCAAACATTAACCTCCTATAGAATAACTACTCAATTAAAACAATATTAAATTAGCTTGCAGCCTAAGATGATAACATTAGGATAACAATTTTACTGGAAGATTTGATGGAATTAGAAATAATTTCAAGTAAAATATAGAAGTTGGACAATCTCTAAAGACAAAATGAGACTGGTTGCTTTGACTAAACACTTGGAATCAGCTTTCACCAGCTGGGTAGCATCAGTTCAATTAGCTGATAATATGTACCAGCATAGAAACTCAATAATCTTCTTAATAACCTTCTTCCACCAAGAATTACACATGGAATATGGAGGTGTCAGAAGTAATAAAAACACAAAGGCTTCAGCTGTTCCCAATTTCCATAAATTCAAATACCAGCAGCACAGAACCACACACACATACAAATTAATCCTTGTGAAGAATGGCAGACTCACAAGAAGATATGCCACGTTCGGAGACCTCCACATCTCTGAATTCACCCAAAATACAGAACCTGGAAGCATCTCTATCAGCCTGCAACTGTGGGACAACGGCCCGGCACCCAGCATGGGTGAAGGCATGAATCAAGCACTCTTCTGTTCCTGGGGTACCACATCCACATTTCTGATCGAAAGACATCCTGACGCAGTCTGCACAGATCTGAGCTTGACCTAAGGCACCAGTGACGACCATGCTCAGGGGCAAGAATGACTGCCCTGTGCTCCGCTTATCTCTCATTTCCAACTGGACCATATCTTGAGTGAGTCACCTCGTAACCAGACAGAATTGCTGGAGCGCAGCTCGCCACGGCTCTTCAAGGGGCAGAAGTGAGGTTCCAGATGTTCTACTGAACTAAAATTAAGTCTTCCGAACCTAAGACTGGATTTCTTTGTGGATGCTGCCCAAGATACACTAAAGATTCCTGGCTTTCAGATCCAAAGCTTCACGGCTCTCCTGTTATTCTGAGAAGCAGACAGAGTGGAGTTCATCAGAAGGGAGAGCCAGGATTCACAAGCACTGTTTGCCTCATTCCAGAGTAACAAAGCAAAGCATCAAAGCTGCAACTGGTGACAGTGAGAAGGCTCATTCTCCAAAGACACTACAGTGGGGTTCAAGACTGGGTGAACTACATGGTGATGCTACTCCCAGGTGCATCAGACAAAAGGACCTGAGCAGCATCTTTGGGAGGTGCTGGAAGAGAGTTCCTTGAGTTCCTCCTTCCTGTGCTTGCTCCTCTACGGGACATCAGCATAAAACACACACAGCCAACACCACCTCATACAGCAGAACAAAACCAACAGCTAGCAGCTTCCACAGAATAATCAAAAATCACTCTGACTACCCCGTCGTCTCTCTCTGAGAGTAAAGAGGCAAAACTGGCACCAACAAGGCTAACGACCAAGACAGAAGCTACCATCAGGCTCTAGAGATGTCTTCTACATAGAAACGATCAACCAGTGTGGACTGGGCTTCCCTGCTGAAAAGAAAGCTGGTGATGTGTGAGTAGCTGTACCCAGGAGATGTCAGCAGCCAAACTCTCATGGTTCCTGCCTCCACCTGCTGGTAAGGAGAAATGCTGCTGCCAAGGTGCTGTGATCAGTCACGCGCTCCTAGCGATGAATGTCTGACACAGGAACCCATGACTGACATGACCACGCAATGGTAGCAATGACCACTGCTCCCCAGTATTTCCAGTACAGGACAACTCATCTTGCAAGACTTGATGCCGGCGGTTTGTAACCCAGACAGTTGTTACATTCCAGACAGCTATTTATCTCTCTTTAATCATGATGATAGCAAATACGCACAGTAAGAGTTCAGATGTTAAACAACATTAAAAGGTATATATTCTTCCATGCACACTAATTACCTGGTAAATGACATCTTGAAAAAGAACAGGAAAAGTGAGTGCAGCATCTTCTAATTCATTTAGGCTACAGTGCACTAATGTTTCATCCTATAAAAAAATTAAAAGGTGGTATAAACAGAAGAAAATATTAGGAAAAGAATGTTGAAAGCAGTGTCATTTTTTGGATTTTTACACTCAGTTTAAGGCAGGTTTATTTAGCCCTGAAAACTGACTTTTGTGTAAGTGCTGTCGAGATTGAAGAAGAATTCTTAGCATGAATTACACATTGCATTACTCTTGCAGGTTTGGGAACTGTCACAAGGAATGGTGTGCCAGGGTCACATTTACAATAACACACTTCAATTCTGTAGGCTATCCCGTCGGTCAGTTCAATCTGCATCTGTCAATTTGAACAGCCCATCCATTCACGTGACCCCCAGTGGAGAGGCCAGCTGACACTGCATGATAAAATGTGTTCCTGACATCCCTAACAGGGCCTGAGACAACTTTCAAAGCAGAGACTGAACGGAATGATTATAAAGACAAATATTTTCTACAAACATTTTTAAAAGTAGATTTGTGCCCTCTAAGAAAGATTCATTCTTGATCAATCTTGATGCAAGACACATGGAGCTGAATTCCCCTATTTATTACATCGCTGGTTTTCCCACATTCAGGAAAGCAAAGTCTTATGGGGCAGGTAACCCTTTGAGAGGATAAAAACTGTAATGCTTTTTTGTTTAAGTGTTCAACACATGCAGCAAGCACTCTATTATTGCTGCTGTTATTATTTTCTAATGCAGACTATATTTAACTAAAAATACTAACAATTGTGTAACACTTAACAAGGCCTTTCTGTTTAATGCAAATACTACCAATTTCAGCAACAAATGGAACAAATGAAATGTTGATGATCCCTTGATTTTGGTGCGTGCTTACAAAGACACTTACCAAGTCTAGAACTAATGAGAATTCTGGTGTGCTTCTTGTTTTGAGTGGAAGAGCTGGCTTCCTGTTCAGTTGTTCTTCCGTTAGTGGCGGAACATGTTTGATGAAATAATATCTGAAAGGAATACAGATTTTGCTGTAGAAATGTACAGACATTATTTAACCGATAATGTTGTAGCCAAATTTAATATTTTGAATACTTAAGGCTGCACAAACAAATTTATACTTATTTTTAAGTCAAAAGCTTTTGGAATTCATTACCGTAATATAAAAGTGTTCCAAGTGTTCCAAAATATCTTAATCCAGTACCCAATATTTTCAGTACAAATATTGGCACTTACGGATCAAAGACTTCCCAGTCTTCTTCATAGGTGGCTTCTGCGTGAGCTGATGAGTAGCCACTGTCTGGAGATACTGGTGCTAAAATTCAACGAAAATGACCAAAACAAAAAATAAAACAAAAAAACCACAGGAGCTGGTTTCATTAGTGTGGTTTGTTGAAGTGAAAATTTGCACTCGATACAGGTGTGCCTCAAACAACAGCGACAAAGCTCTCCCTTCAGCCCACCCTGCCAGTCCCGTGGTCCCCTCTGAATCAGTCCACGCAGCTCCTCTGGAAGCCACCTGGGAGCCTGATGTCACGTCATGCTAGGAAATATCACAACCTGCCCACCAACAGTACCCACAGGACATAGTAAGGCCCCCACCCAGCCCCTGAGGATGGGAACTGCCTCGGTGCCCACACAGCCTAAGTGAGCACAGCTCCTCCAGTCTGAGCTGCCGCTCTCCTCATGTCTGAGGGCCCTCCTGAAACAGAGCAACAGAGCAGATCCAGAGGTCTGGAGGGACCTGGGGGTCACGCACAGACCGTCTACTCAGAGGCTGAATTTAGTTTCTTGGGAGGAGCCCTCAAAAACCTCTGCACAACTTCAGTATCGATAGTGTGAGGTCTAGGGAGGATTCAGATTACTTAACAATTTGACGTTGGCCACCCACAAAGAGGAAAAGCTGCGTTTCAAGGATACAACTTCTGTCAAAAATATGTCTGAAGAGTCTTTTGAAGAAAACGTGAAAAACCAATGCAAGATCTGCGTTCCTCATCCACCTCACCATGATGATCTAATACAAGATAATGTTGCCCATTTCTCTTTTGGGATCAGCAACTCTCGACGTGTGTTTTTAATGGGGAGGGTAGGGCTCAGGATTAATAAAAACACTTTTCTTCTGGAATCTCTCTTTTTTATTTTCAGTTATGAGGTAACTGAGCTATACTGGGATTAGATGAGATTGCCAAAATTGTGTCTTTGGTGCACAACACAGATGTGTCTACTAAACACACATATCAATATTAATACTGTTTGCACACCCTAAGCAAATGTGAATTATTAATTTAGACGAAATGCAGGTGGTGGGATTTCCCCAAGAATACAAATCACTTTCAGCTTCAGGAATGGAGCTCAAGGCAAGCACACATTTCTTACCTGTAAGTGGTGGCAGATCACGGTCACTGGGTTCCTCCACCTCTTCCAAACCGTTGTTGACAGCAGACCGGACCTGCGCCGCTTGGCTGGTATAGGCTGCTCCGTTGGTTGATGTCGCAGTACTTGTAGTGATCTCATCTACCTGTTCCATATCAAGTTGTTTCACTATTTCTTCAGCTTCAACAGCTTGTCCAGGTGAATCCGATCCTGATGTTCCTGAGTGAAGATTTTGGTACACTCAGTCATTGCCTTTAAGCTGAGTTACCTACCAGAACACTGACAGTGTCATGAACCATACACACGCAAGTCTCACAGTAACTGAAGACAGCTGCACATGATTCACATTACAAAAATCAGAACCAAAATGAAAGCCATGACAAATGCCTTTTATGTTTGGGACAAGGGACTTAACACTAGTGGGTTTTGTTTCTTCTTTTTTTTTTTTGAACAAAAGGTGCACTATTAGACAGTGCCACCCATGAAAGAAACATGCCAATGCTCACAAACTGATTGCTCCTTTTATTAATGAACCAACCTGTGTAAGAATTCAGGAGCCCTTTAACTGGCAGTGGTAACTCTTGGCCCGTGCATCAGAATGAAAAGCGTACTGCTGTTCAAAGCAGCCTTCTTAAATCAATCTATCACTCCTTGCTTTAACACTACTGTTTTTTTAAATGACACTCACCATTTTTATTTGCTGGTGAAAAAAAATTGAAAACAGGAGAAAATATGGTTCCCAGTAACGTAGTTCGTGGGGGGCTGCCAGTGGCAGGATTATCTTCCAATTTTCCATTTTGCTTTACGTGTTGGTTTGTCATTTCATAACTTCCAGCTTCTGGAAAAGAAAAGTTATCAAGTACAACTTCTATACCATGTTTCTGCTTCTCACAATTACATCCTCTCTTTTAGTGCTACTACTTTCACTACAGGAAAGGTCCCTTTTGCTTGTGGTTCAATTTGGTCGATAAAAACGTAAGTATTTAGTAAAAAAAAAATTGCTAGCAATGTAGTACCAACATAAAACTGAAATGCCAATTTTCAACATCATCTTAAGTTCAACAACACAAATCAGGAAGCACTCACTGTTTATATGCTACACATTAACAATAAAGAAGTTAAAATCCTTTGAATGGGCTTGATGCTGGAAGAGCATTTTAAGCTGCTGAGCGCCTTTCACAAGGAACAGATGCCAGCATCAGCGGGACTCCAGCAGGCGGAAACAAGAGAAAGTGCTGGTGGAACTGCAGTGGCTGCACCTCCAAACTTCCCAAGATCAAGTCCATAGTTTATATTTTCTCCGCATATACACACAGATGTGCGTAAATAGAGTTATGAAGTAAAATAATTCTTAGTTGACATCACAGATAACGAAGGACATGGAATTCAATCAATCTTCCCATTACAAACCATAACACCTAACAATTCAGGTTTTCTACAAATGTGTGCGTACAGTACAACCCAGCCCAGAAGCAAACATTGCCATCTCCTGGCTGAGATCCAGGACAGCTCTGAGGCTGGAATGAAAGAGAAGTGATTTACTTCACAGTAGCACGTCTAAGATGCCAGTCCACATGCAAGTGAGCAAACGTACTTCCTGCACACGAGCTGAGAACCTTTCTGTCAGCTGGGTCAACAGAGCTGTACCAGCACTCACACCTCTGTGGTTTTTGTATAAGCTAGGGGTGTGCCAGGGGCAGCTCTGCCTTCACCAGCACAGAATGGTTCAACTAAGAACATCCTGTCGCTGTACAGTAACATGGGCTCAGCAGGGCTGCAGAATCTCCACCCTTAGAGGTACTGAAAGCTTAACTGGCCAAGGCTCTGAGCAGCCTGATCCAACTCTAAAGCCAGAACTCACTGCAATCTTAATCAGCATGGCTGTGAGGGGAGCAGTGGAACCTTCAGAGGTCTCTTCCATGACAAAAATCTGTCTCTGTGTTTGAGAAGTGCTTTCGGTATCTAAGGACACCTGGTTACTTCCACAAAGGTCATGAGTTGGGAAGTCATATTTCACTTTTTTTGTGAGAAAATGGGAGAAGAGCTAAAGCAGCTAATTACCAGTGGCTTTTCAGAATAGTATTTTTAATTAAATTACTTCCAAAATACCCAGCTGTGATCACACACCCAAATTGTTCTGTCAAAGATAAAACAGATGTATCTGCAAAGCACTGTAACTGCTGCTTACAGTCCTAGAAATCTCCTTGCGCTACCATCAGCTCAGATTTCTCTTGCTGAAGCCAACCACAAACCCTCACTACCCTCTGCTGCTGGGGGCGTGTCCTGTGTGAGTTACCGGCTGTGAGACCACTCACTCTGTATTCGCTGCACCAACAATTAGGACATTTACAAACCTCCATTCATCTGACTTTTCCGTCGTACTCGAGAGATCTGTTTGTTAGGCTTTTCTCCTGTTTGAGGTGTGGATGTAATCAAGTTGTTGTCAATGTCCCGTTCAATTCTACTTCTTTTTGGAGGATTTTCTCTTTCTTCCTTAAAATAGAAAAGGAGTAAAAAAGAAACAGCCTGAATAGCTTCTCTTTGCTCCACTGGCCCCCACCAGAAAATGCTAGCTGTTGGAGGAAGCTTGACAAGAGATCCATTTATTGTTCCACTTCCAGATGCGGAATAGGCAATGTGTATCTGGGCAGCTGGAATTTTAAACTCATTTAAATTGACACAACTCAAGGTCACTAGCAAAGTACCGGGAAAGAAAACCATACTTGGAACTTCTGTGGTCGAAAACCTGTTGATAAGCACTGTTTCCCTGGATAGCTGATTTATAAATATTGAAGTGCTGTGGAGTTCAGGACATGTAGAGACAAGGCAACTGGATACCTGAAACTTGATTTCTCCATCTGCTAAATACACAGGAAGCAAACTGCACAGCAATATCCAGTAAGAAATTCTCCACCACGCTCCCTACACAAAGTGCTTTACTGAATTGTGTACAAGTACGTAACTCACTGCGCTTCGATCCATATCAAATAGCATGTGGCAAAACATAGCTGTTAAAAATGTTGTAAGCAAGGATTCTAAACCTACAATTCTGCTTACCTGTGAGTACGACTGCTCTTCCTGGTAGCACTGACATGAATTACACTGAACCAAACATTTTTGCTATTTTCTGTGCACGAGTACATGTAGGCACACAGGCTTAGGACAGATTTTCTCTCCTTTTTCCCCCAAAGTGCCCACTACAACTTAATAAAATGGCAACAGAAATCTAAAGCATGACCATATAGAGTACATGGAAATGTAAGATGTGAGACAATGCAAAATAAATGGAATTAAATATCAAAATAAATAACAATAATTTCATCATAATGAAGTTAACTAACATTTCAATTTTAACATTTCAACTAACAATTTCATTTTAGAATTCCAATATTACCTTTCTGGAGCAGCAGTTTCATATCTTTAAAAAGAATAGAGAAAAGCAGTTTGCATGTTCCAAAAAGAAAGTAAATAGGTTAAATTTTCTAAAATATGTAAGGCCCATGCTAACAGTGCAGCAGCCAAAAGAAATAGTAACAAACATGGAAATGCATTGACATCCATACCAGGAGATCACCAATCTGAAAAGCTTATGACTAGCAATATCCTTGACCAGTAGCCTTGGTGAGAACAATCTAATTACAAACAGTTAGAATTAATAATATTTTATGTGCTATAAATCCATGTCATGAGAGAAGAGGGTCGGCTCCCTGAGCCGCTAACACAACAGTAAGGCATCTCCTCTTCTAGGTCGCTTGTTTGAATATTCATTGAGAGAAAGGAATTAACTTCCAAAAGTGATCCCTTGACTTTCACTAAATGAGCTGTGCTCTCATTCTGCTTCATGGAAACCCACAAAAATCACAATGGGAACAGGAAATCTGGTTGATGGTATCAGCATCAAGAATTCCTAAAGCCAAGGAGCCCTTCCATCCTCCAGAAGAGGAACTATCATGATGTGGTGGACAGCTCATATTGCTGGGCCCATGTGGTACCAGTTACAGAACCCAAGGGGAAATGTCACATAACATTATTGTGCTGTTTGGTTTATATACTGAAAACTGTGCTGCACAGCTACTGAATTAAACATACCTTTATGTATTCATATCATGATCTATCTACAAACTATTTAATTCAATATCACCTTTCCAATAACAGTGCCATAAGGAAAACGGCAATGTCACACTGAAATAAACATTTTGTGTGTGTTTAGGCTGGTTTTGGAAACCATGGTATGAAGGAACAGCCTGAACGTAGGCCAGAGGTAATGACAGCAGTCGAAGTCAGTGTCACTGACTTCGGTGGCAAGAGCCCCCAACCCAAGCATGTTCAGAGTCACTTCCAACAGCAAGTTCTACAGTATTTCTGATGTTAACGTCTAAAATCCTAACAGCACTTCCTGTACACATATGTGCACCAGACATGTCCATTTGTGAATGGCAAACACCACCACGCACTCCGTACCAGTGCTGACTGGCATGGGGGCTGTGAATCAGCAGATGGTCTCAAGATCGGACCTGCCATCACTCACATTTGAAGAGCCACAGCTCAGTCTCTGGCTTCTCTAACTAAAGAGCTGCAGGGTGCTTTCAGGTGTTTAATGAATATCTCTAATAAGACTAGTTTTTACAGTGTCAGATAAATGCCCTGTGACTCTGATCCAAATTGCCAGGATAAACCCATTCCGAAGACGTTTTCTGCCATAAATCCATCCAGCCTTGGTTGGGATTTAGATTTCAGCACACCCATAATCGAACGAACGGCTGTGCAAGTTGTGCTCAGACAATATCTCAGAGTTATAACGTTTCCATGGCAGCCCCAGGACTCCTTTGTTCAGCCACCAGCGCTTTGGAAGATGGCCCAGCAATATCGGTATCGTGCCATGCTAATGCCACTGGAAGCCCTCCAAGTCCTGCTGCAGGCAGGGAGGACACGAAAGGGAACAGCAGAAAAATATGGGCATCATACTAAAAAACCTATTGAGAACACCCCCCCCCCCCCCCCCCCCCCGAAATATAATTCAGAGATTTGGGAGAGGAAAAGAAGAAAAGAGAGAACGTCAACAGAGCCTTGAAGAAAGAGACAAAGGAACAGAACACCAGACATATTTTCCTTATCTCAAAATTCCAACGCAAAATGTTTTGCTTAATTTTTAGTCTTCTGTTGCAGTGGTTTTGCAGCCAAAATATTGCATGACTGCATTACAAGAGAGGTACAGAACATGAAATACATGAATTGTCCCAGTTTAATGAAAAACAAAATGTAAGCAGATTTGACCATTTATTTTTACTGAAATATCTCTTTGTCCATACCTGTGTTCCTCTGATAATTAACACATGCCCTGACATACTAAATTTCAGCATATTTTTTACAATTTAAGAATATACTGTACTCTAATTAAAAATACTCCAACTTCAGCTTGTTAAAAAATTATTGTTTCAACATTTAATTCACAAACCAGAAGATACTTCTGAATTCATATAATATTTTTATTTATCATATGGATAATGTGGGATACATGTGAATTTAGTTATGACTGATTTCTTGGCTACTCTTCTTTACCATTTACAGCTCCATAATTTGCATAATTTGCATTGCTGTGACTGAATGAAGTTGTTTGGCCTCAACACACAAAACCTCACAGGTTTTTGCATAGATCTACATATAAAACTCACCCTGCAAATCTACAGGCAACAGGTTTTACCGTGTGAAGATCAGTAAAGTTCGGATTTCTGTCTGGATCAGGACAGATGAGGTTTAGTGGTTCAGCCCTTACAATGTCTGAATTTGAGCCATTAAGCAGGGCAGCATTCACTGCAATAACACATGGAGCAGTCCCACCCATTTCATGAGAGCTGCATTTGTGAGGTTGGACTTCTATTGCCTGATGGGGTCCTAAACAACTTTTAATAAAAATGCCAAAAATATTCAGCAAATTGATGCATGCATACCTGCTTTTCTTAGTTGCCAGTACAGGTAATTCCCAAATTCAAAGAATCCGTAAATCAGAAATTAAATCTGATTTTATCAGTCAGGGAAATACCTAGGGAATAAATCCTATGATTTACTGGATTGTCCTAAATATACCTACAATTGACTCCCTGAAGGTTTGAAGTCTGCTTTGTCAAAGAAAAACACCTGTTACCTGATAGCTATCACAGGCTCTTCTTGCCTCCTGATTCTTCACAGGAATGTTTTGCTTCCACCAAAACACGTTTTTTTTATTCTTAATAGAAACACTTTTAAATTTAACCGAATGTGACCCAACTAAAAACCAAAGAAACCCGCTGAGGGTGTACCTTGGGTGTGCTGCCCTTAATGAACTTTTTGATTGAAGACAACAAGCCGGTTTCATTTTTCTGTGGTTTCCCTCCGCCAACAGGCAAGCTCTCTTCCACCTCCGAATGTTTCCTCTTAGCCCTCAGCGCACGTTGTGCGTGGATTTGATTTGACTGCTGAGAAGCTTTCCGCGTTCTCAGCCTCATTTTCATGTGCACCACATGTAAAGCTACCAAAGGGAGAAACAAGAACATGGAGTTATTGAAGAAACATAGTAAGCTTCAGTCATAAATACAAACAATTGTACAACACTGACAAGAGTTCTGACACTCTGAGCTTTCACATCCATCTATATGGCTTAACGTAAACCAATGAGAAGAGTTGTTTAATTCAAAGCACAGCACTGGCAGAAGAACAAATGAACGTAATCTGGCCATGGGTACATCCGACCACTGGATCAATGAGGTTCTGCACAACTCTCTAATGTGACTAGTAGGAACAACAAATCTAACTGCTTTTAAGGTGAAAAGGATTGTGTGATGCCTGGTGTCTTTAGCATCCAATGACCCAGGCAGTCCTTTCCAGCCCTGTCCTCCTCACAAGGCTCCATTTTAAGTCTCTACATTAAATTTGAGATGAGGCATAAATCTAAATTCATGTCAAGTGTTCATAGAACAAGAAATCATAAATGAGACTATGTTTGGTAATGTGAAGATATAGCAGCTCAAAGGAACCCAAGACTGATCTTTAATACAGCCATATTTAAGAATAAAACTACACCCCAGGAAGGCTCATGCAAGAGCTATATTTATTAAAGCAGCGGAAGAGGCCATTCCAGGAATGTGTCCCATTTATCTACAACCTTCAACTGGACTGCTGGTGTCAAATTTGTGCATGAATGCAACTGCTTTTCTGGACTGAGGGATACGCTTTCTCCAGCTCAACGAAGTTTCTACTTGGGATAATTTGAATGGGACTACTCAGGTGCTTAAAATCATGCATATGCTGTACCAGGGGCATAGAAAAGCAGCAGAAAGAAATCCATCTAGACTGTACAGCGCAGAAACACTGGTAAGAAAGCAATACACATTTCCTGGCTGAAGTCATGACAAAACCTGTTTCTTTTAAAGAAAATCATGCGCTCCTCACAACAGGAATCAGTGTCTGCTTTTCTGGGGTCCACTTAGCATGTATCTTACTGCTGAACAGAGAGGATAAACCATCTCTAACAATGGAAATACAAGTAATGTCACAGTAGCTTTCTCCTTTAGGAAATGGTGGGGGCAGCACTGCTACGACACAGGCACAGTAACGTCAGGATAAGTGTTTTCAAACCAGCCCAGAAACTGCATTCTGTTGCATTTGTTTGCAGTTAGACAGATCTCAACCCCAATGAAAGATGTTCCGGCTCATGAAGAGCAACATAAACTACCGATACAATTTTTGAAGCCTTAGCAAAAGAACGGCTCAACTGGCACTGTCCCAAGTGCAGCATTCCGGTTACACACGATGTCTGCTTTAACTGCCAGCATACATGGGATTTTGTTTTCCATACACACGTGTCCAGCACCTTCCAACAGGAGTTAACACAGCAAGTGGTTACAGATGGGAAAAAGACAAGTCAGGACTTGGAAATGCCTGAGGTAACTATGGCAAATGTGGACTGGTATGTGAGGTGTAAGGAAAGACAGCAGGAACGGCAGCCCGCACAGATAAACACCAGTTCCTTACAACCGTGCATCCTCTAGGAACAGCAGCACCTCAGCTCCCACCTTCCACAGCGCCTTTCCTATTAGTAGTGGCAGTAAAATTCGCACTGCAATTAAAAGAATCTACTGTACGTGGAGAAAAGGAACGCAGAGAACTAATGGAAACCATCCCACAGTTGATAATCCTGTTTTCTGTTCCCTCTCCTTACCACTAGGAAAATAAAAAGATAAAAAATAATGTTCTTATATGAAAGTGTAAAATAAACGTGCCTGTTATCAAGACTTGCACCTTGACTTTTCTTTCTTAGAAAGTGCTGTCAGGTTAGTTTTTTGAGTGTGATTTAGAGTGGGAAGGATCCCCAACAACGGATGTGCTCCTACTACACTTCATACAGATCAGGGGGTCCAATTATATAACCAAAAAAAAAATTATCAAACATCAAGGTATAGGACAGCCCAAAGTCACCTTAAACCATGTAAAGAATTTTCACTTCAGAAATATCGAGGAAAGCACTAATTTTTTATCACCACTGTATGGATTAAATCATGTACTTTAAGTCAGTACAACTCAGCAAAATCACATTAACCGAGGAGGCTGAAAAAAAGAACAATGAGGTCTAAGGTTTCTCAGTGTTCCTGTGCGTGGGAGATAAAAAAATTCACAATCCTGGTGGGAAATCCAGCCCAAGACAGAAAATGGCCATTAAACTCTTAAACCAAGGAGATTAAATATATCGATGATACAAGTCAAATAGCTTGCAATTTGCTAGAATGAAGTCAGAGAAACCAACACTGTTTTGCCATGTTAAAAATATTCTTAAAAACCCTCCAAGGAGCTCCATTCCCTCCCTCCTTTGAAAGGAAATAATATAGGCAGTATTATCGCCATGTTTAGGAATTAATCTGGTTGAAATGTAACTCACTGAAATTCTTCCACCTGTCTGTGGCAAGAAGGCACTGATCGGACTGGGACAGAGCTGGGCATTGCACAGCCCACTGAGCTGCGGTCTTCTGGAGCACTGGACAGGACTGAGCTCCAGAGGGGAATAGAAGGAAGCTGGGAGCCACCAGGGGCTCCATTCCAGAGTACTCACTGGGAACCCAATCCCAGAAAATGAACTTCAGACACCTGTGCAGGTGTATTGCAAAGAACTGAAACAGCCTGCAGTCCCTAAAACATGTATGTCAAGTAAATCAAATCTCCACAAGTGAGATCCTTAATTCTCATTTATCCAGCGCAAAGCACTCTGAAAGGGAAAAAAGAGAGCTACACCAAACTAACTCCAGCTTCTGATTCACCGTGGATAACCATTTACCATGGGAATTAGGGATTCTGTAAATCAACACTGAAATATAATGGGATTTAGCACACTCAGAGATGTAAACTACATTCATTAAAACATTATTTACACATTCTGGAAAACTTCCTGCAATGTGACTGTACAAAACAGCAGTCTTCTACAATATTCCAGTGGGAAATTGCAGAGAACTGCCATTTCCCAGGCAGGAGTTAAACACGACTACAGTAAAAACGAATGTTTGTGAAAAGGATTTATACAAAGAATTGTAAAACATTGTAAGAAGACCGACACTTGTGAAATTCCACTTTGATAATTAAAATATTACTTACAATTTGCTATACTTCAAGTTGCCTGATTCTTTGAGAACTCAAATCAATATTTGTCAAAAGATGAACCAATCTAATGTTTGTCTGCGCCAAGTATGTATTGATCCAGCAAGGAACCACCCAACACCTCCGTGCACCATTGCCAGAGAGCTCTTTGGCTCAGTTCACACCTTGGGTATCAAGCCTCAGGTTATAAATATCTCTAATGGACTTAGCAACAGTTACCTGCAAACCGCCCAGCGACAGAAGTTTGCCTTCCTCGTGCAGGGGACAGATTTTACTTGGATTACATTTGTGTTTCTCTTCCGAAGCAAGCACAAACCAGACTACAACACTCAGCACACTCTCAGTCAAAACAGTCAAGTCCAAACACGTACCTGGACTTCCTTCCTCACCCTGGCACAATCCAGATCTCCCCACCATGCACTGCTTGGCACAGCGCCTGACGGAGTGCCTCAGTCACCGAGGGCCTTCCTGAGCCACCACAGCCCAGATATTGGCAGTGCCAGAAGCTGCACCGAGACTGAAGCCAAGTAGTTGGGTAGTTGGTTCCATGTAGGATTAAATCAAACAATTTGGGTACTTCAGTTCCCTTTCCAGCAGATGCTCTTTCAGGAGCTCACAACTCAAAATCCACTCTCTGGGTAATTGGGTCATTCCTTCTCATCATGAGAAGCTGACACTGAAGGATTACCGCATCACTATGAACCCAAAGCCAACTTATAAACACCCTAACAGCAAACATGCTGAACATTTAAAGACTCGAGCCAGGTGTCTGCACTGTATACACAGACATATTTGAAACTTTCAAACACGCTTTCTGTGTCGAATTTCTTCTACGTCTGTAAAACAAGGGCAAAAGGAAAGAATAAAGAAACCTCTCATTCTTCAACAAGGAAATACATGGCAAAACAGGCTAAATGGAATTGTCATTAAACAATGTGAGAGAAAGGAAAATGAGAAACAAAGGAGCAGTTGAAAACTGCATTGAAAGAGCTGTGGCTGCAATAAATTCCCACTTTCCTGAGGCTTCCCTCCCCCCGCCCAAGTTCAGGCTTTCTGCCCTGTCAATACCATTGTTATTCCATAGCACAGGCACAGTGCACCTACAGGAAAGAATCCCTGGGAGTGACTCACAGCTCTAAATAAGAGCACACCTCCATGAAATGCAGTCTGGGATGATTTCTTTTCCCACCACATACGGCACCACTGTTTTATCTCTTTTTCCCAAAACTATTAAATTAGGTGAGCCACGTATAATTACAGGGTTTAAGGCTCTTTGATACAGAAAAAAATTTAAGATGGTAAAAGAACAATAGTGATGAACAATAGGAAGAGATAACTGACAAGAAAATTCAAAATTATAGTGTTGAACGATTCCTACATTTAATTAGGCACTCAGTAATAACACTGCACTGCCACCATGAAATGATACATCTGAGTCTGAACACCACAAGAGCTCTAGAGGACAAAGACAGCCAAGCACACCTCAGAAGTGTGACTTGATGAGGGGAATTTATTTAGTTTTTAATTTAATTATTTTTTTCCTCTCTGACCCTTTTCTCCAGCGTTCCAGTGTGATGCCCAGGTTTTTCCCAGGCAGATCAGACAGATCCCGGGATCACACAGCTTATCAAGCTCCCCCCAACACCACAGATGGAGGTGCACAGAGCTGAGAGTGCTCACGAGCCTCCCTGTCCAACCACTGGAGACCCTGAGCTTCTCTCAAGTGGTGAGACAGTAGAAGAGATGGAGGGGATGGAACTTTTGTCAGCTCAGTTGGGACCTTCAACATGTGTTAGACAATGTTTCTGCTGCTGTAGATGACATTGACCCCCTACTGCAGCCACCACCGATGTTCCTCTCTGCAGCTGCAGCAGGTGTTTTGTTTTTGGGGTTTTTTTTTCCGATTTTGAGCAAAAGTGTTGATGCACACTGTTATGGTGCTTATGTCAAGGGTACAGATGGACACCCGACCAACACAGAGAAACCTGTGAACTGCCAGCAAACACAACAGCTGCGAAACACGGTGCTGGCTCTGAACCTGTGTGGCACCAGTAGTGGGTTCCATGTCCTACTGCCAACCAGCTGAGACACTGCAGGCATCCCTGAGAACTCTGTGTGTTCAGAGAAGCAGAATGGAGCTGGGGAGGGGGTTGGAGCCCAGGGGTTCTGCGAGTGGATGAAGTACCTGGGACTGTTCAGCCAGGAGAAGAGGAGGCTGAGGGGAGACCTCATCGCTTTCTACAGCTCCCAGGAAGGAGGCTGTAGTGACACGGGTGCTGGTCTCTTCTGCCAAGTAACAAGTGACAGGATGAGAAATGGCTTCAAGCTGCACCAGGGAGGTTTAGATTGGATATTGGGAAAAATGCCTTTACTGAAAGGTGGTGAAGCATTGGCAGAGGCTGCCCACAGCACTGGAGTCTCCATCCCTGGAGGGGTTCAAAAAACATGTGGCCATGGCACTTGGTGACATGATTTAGTGGGCACAGTGGGGTTGAGCTGCTGGTTGGACTGGATGAGCTTTTTCAACCTTAAAGATTCCATGATTGTACGAAAATGTGTTCATTTCATTCAAGTGTCACCGGACACACCAGCTGGATCACGGCAGGCAGATCCACAGAAAAGGGAACCAAAACCAAATTTTTTCTTCCATTCTCTTTTACATAGATAACACCAGTCATGGTTTGTCAGCACGTTTCACTACCGAGATGTGACCTAGGTTTAAATATGAAGAAACACCCCAACGAGAAGGCATGCTCACTGAGCTGGCTGAAGTCCACTCTCATGGCACACGATGCTCTCAAGAAACGCTAAGATCTTGCCAGCATACAAAGAAGCCCAACTCACCATAAGAAACAGATAACAAGTTGATAAGCCTGTGCCTGGTGAGGAGAGAGGAATCCAGGGCAGATGATAAGCCCAGTGCAATGATATACCTGTTTGGACTCACAACAAAGCCAAGGCAAATGACTTCAGTAGAAAGCCTTTCATCCAGACAGGCCCTAAAGCACTTTTCGAACTTCAAGGAAATGCTTTTTGTCAGTTCAAAGATGATGAGACTTTACCCCCTCAAAGACTACTGGCCTTTCTTTAACCAACTTATTCTCCTTCCCCAGAAAACTGCAGCAATTTTGTTATTCCAGCTGATGCATTTTATATTTTCACAACATACTGCATCACTTGTCACGCTTCTCAAATCTTCCAGTTGCTCTTCTGCAACTCCTTCCTAGAGAGACAACAATTAACTGGGAAACTGCGATTCAAAGAGCTATGGGAGCCACAATAATACAGTGCAGGTAAAAGCAAAATAAAAAGAGAATGATTCATAAAACCAGCAAAATAATGGACTATTCAAACACTGGTGCTTGGTTACGAAATCTGGATAAATCTATAAAGAAATCACAAGTTCCACCAAAACAAGATTTAGCAATAGCTAGCAAAGAGGCAATGCAGACAGCACCTCTACACTTTCCTTGTTTCACTGAAAGCACCTTTTACTTCCCTCCCGGTCTTTCAGGTTACTGAGTCATTGCAATCTGAAATAGAATCTTGCCCAAGAATCCCAGGCCTCAGCCCGTTTGGTTGAACCACGACCTCTGAGTGCCTGTGCCCTGGGCTCACACACAGTTCTGCTCTCCCAAAGCTCAAGCATCTCCCGTAGAAGGAACATTTTCTTAGGAAGATTTTGCCAAAGAATTAAGACGGATTTTTATCTTTGGCCTTAACAGAAATTAGAGGTTCTGTCACTTTATTTTTCTGCTCTAGCAATCATATTTCTAGGCACCATTGTTTTGCTGTGGCTTTGCTAGCGAGGTTTTGGTTTGATTATACATGATGCACTTGGAAGTGAAAGTTTATTCCCTCCTGGCCAAGATATTTTTCTCTTTGTGACTAAGGGTACACGCTTGTCATAAACTCAGTCTCTTCAGTCCAGGTCAGACTACTAAACAAAGAAATGGAGAGCCGAGTTAGCTGTAGAGGAGTTCACCTCAGAGCAGAACCTCAAACTCTGCTGCCGACGGAAGATGCTTTCACCAGCTTCAATGCCGCCAAGAGGAGAGCTTGTCATTAGCCATTGTCAGATACCGTGGAGCTCACAAACAGCGGCGATGGTTTGAAATAAAGTTTGTGGTGCTCATGTTTTAGAGGAGCAGATAACAAATTCCAGTAGAACCAGCACTGCTCCTGGGGGGAACCAGGGACAGATCAGCTGTCTTTAAGAGAGATTCGGCTCTCTGGACATTTAATCCATGCTGCTAGGCATACAGGGAGCCTATTTTTGGAAGTCATCTCCCTCTCACTGCAGTTGTGGTATAGCCAGGTTGCTGAATACTTCCTAACAGACCTTCCAGGATGGTGTCCGGTCACAGAAAAATCCTCATTAGTTACTTTTTTCAATTGTTCCTCTTATCCATATTAGTTACCTTGTTAATTAAAAAAACCAAAACCACCCAAAAAATCTAGAAGATAAGTCCACATCAGTCTGTGTTGGGCTAGGGAAGCCATAGAGTAACTCCATTGTTTGTTGTGAGAAGCTAATAATTTTCACAAGGTTTACCTATCCAAGAAAGCCACATTTTGCTGAACTTCACCAGAAAACCTAACTTTGCTCTGCTTAACCTTGATCTTCCTGTGGGATCAGAACCACAATTGCATATTCCACAGGACTTTGTCAGGCTGTTGTATTTTTTTGGCTGCTCCTTTGGTCTTAAACACAGCAGACTATATTTACTGTGGAATGAAAACTCTTTAAATGATAATACGATTCTTATTGCCCAGAAAAACATTTCTCCTTAGTGTACTATATGGCTTCCAAGCCTTTAAAAAACAGTTTAAACTGTGCTCTTTGCCTTGTGAGGGGCTGCTGTTATGCTCCTCTCCCACCTGGTTTTCCAGATTTAAAAATAAAAAAAAAATCAACCAACTCTGCTGTCAAAAATGGGGAAAATGCCATCACAGTCAAGGTTTTTACTTGTCCATACAAGTCTCAAACAGAACATTTTCCATTCCATACACATGCTGACTGAAATCGGACTTTTTCACAGCCCTTTCTGGCCTTTTTCAGGCATAGAAAACTTCATTCTTATAAATTTCAGTCTCTGAGATTAATCTGTTAATTTTTGCATGTACTTCAGTTAAAAATGATATGAAAATAAGTGCCAAAGTTTAACGGCTTTATTAATTTGTGGGGGTTATTGTGTTTTTACAAGCAGAATATTTGAGACATTATGAATCCCATTCAGTTCCAAAAACCCTGCAGTGGGTTTCAGGGACCTGGCTGATCCCATCACAACCAGGCTGTTTTACACACATCATTCTCTTTGATTAATTTTTTACTGCCACAGGCTCTGCTAAAGGGTTTTACCCTATCTTTCTTATCAGCCCCCTTTAAGGATTGAAAGGCTACAATAAGATCTTGTCGGAGTCTTCTCTTCTCCAGGCTGAACGACCCAAACTCTCTTACCCTCTCTCTCTTCACAGGGGAGGTGTTCCAAGCCTTTGATCGTTTTTGTGGCCTCCTCTGGACTTGCTTCGACAGATCCATGTCCCTCCTCTGCTAAGGGGATCTGTATCTACAGACTTTAAACCAGAGAAAGCTGCAAGAACAAAACATGCTGCTATCACCTGTTGTCAAGTTTTTTTTCCCCCACTGTTGCCCAGTATTAGGAGCAAATCCAAACTCTCCACCAGGAATTCCCCAGAACATGTATCTATGAAAAGAGAATGAATGCTTTCTAATTTCCACCCCTCCTTCCCGTACAAACCTGTCAGCTTGGTAGGTGCTTGCTCACTGTGCATTACGACACAGGAGGGGGCCATAGGAAAGAAAACACAGGCTGCAGGTCAGGGATGCTCTCTCTGGCAGTACAGTCAGGTTAAGGAGTTGTTCATTCCCCCACTGGCTCTGCTGTTTGCTGCCTGTCAGCATGGAGTTGAGACACACTGGGGTTTGCAGAGCAGCTGGCACAGGGAGCTCCAGCCTTCCCTTCTCTGCCTCAGCTCACTCTCACCCGTGCAACAGAGTTTGCTGCTCTGACAGGCTGTGGCTCCAGGACAGCCTAAGCCAATCCAACCGCTGTCATGCTCCTCACCCTCCCTGAGGCGGCTCTGGCACTCCGCTAACACCATTCAGCCATAGTAAACTTCACTGTTTGAACACAGAATCACAGGAACAAGGGGTGGAATAAAAACATACAGCTCCCGGCAGGGAAAGGGCAGCTGTAGTAGTAAAGCCGCCAGCCTGGGGCACAGGGTTAAAGCACCACGCTGTGATCACCCACGTGTGCCTGCGTAACTTTGCACGACTGCTCAGCTGTCAGCACACACCCTGGCACAGTCACGGCCGCTATCAATGGTGCAGCCTTCACGATGCTCCAGAACAGCTCAAAGCAACACGTAGGAGAGGGCTGTTCCCTACAGGCTGGCCAGAGGAGCTCATCCTGCTTTAGAGGAAAGGGATGAGCTGGGAGGGCAGCCTGTGCCATGCTGCTTGCCCAGGAGCACAGCCTGGCCACCTCAATGACTGGGCAGCAGGACTGCCCAGCGCAGCAACCCTCCAGCTTGCTGTGGAACCACAGCCTCAGCTGCTCCACCACCAACCACCAGTCTGGGTTTGTTGATGTGATCATTGAAACTATTTTGGTTTAAAATTTCCCTTTCACTTTTTGGCACATTACTTTAACAAAGACCATCTGGTCACACATTTTTAAAGCAACAGTATTTTATGTCACAGGTTTCATTTGCCTTCCTACTCTTTGATGGGCTGTATCCTGTAGCACAAACATTGATAAGCTTTTCTATTTCATTTGATTATTTTACATTTTTAGAGAAAATAAGTCTTATACAACTGCACGGTCCATGTGTCTGTCAGTCCTCCCTGGCAAATGCAGAAACCACTGACCAGTATCAACCCAGTTTCATAGAAGGAGGGAAACTCCAAACATCTTAAGCTCCTACCGGTTTTCTGAAAATCTAAAGCTGTATAGGTAAGACAGACCCTTTCAGCATGCCGAGTAAGCAAAAGATGGCCACAGCCCAGCCCACACCCCACACCACTCTGGCTACACAGAGAGAAACACTCAGTCCTGTCTCCTTTCCTAGCCTACCTCTGAGGAAAAATCCAGTTCCTCAGCACAGATGGGGCAGCGCATGAACGACCAGGGGATCACGCAGCCAGCATGCAAACCCTTATAGGCACCCAACACTGGGAGGGAAGGCAAACAGGAGATATGTTGGTGGGAGGGGTGAATACTTGGAATACTGGGGGCAGAAAGTCTGGAGGTGCTGCAGGAGCCAAGAGGTCTGGAGGGCACAAAAGAACACAAGTCTGTGGGACGGCAGAGATTATCAATTCTCATGCTCAAGAACCAAATGGATTATTTTAGCTCAAGATTATCTTGTTAAGAAGAATCCTTACCTGTGGTACCTACAATAAAATAACTCAAAATCTGAGTCTGAAGAGAATGCTAAGCACGCCATTCATGTAAAAGGTTAACATTTTTTGCCCGAGTACTACACAGGACCAAATTCCTGCAGAGTCCTATTTAAAAACCTGCACATTAAAGTTGGGACAGAACTCACACTCTCCTCACACTCTCCTCAGCACCATACATGTTATAAAACAGAACTTCATTTTTGAACTCTCTTTGAGCACAGAGGACAAAAAGTTCACACAGATTAGTTTCAAGAACCATCTCTGGCAAACCAAATCAACAGAGCAGCCTTTGCAGGGAAGAAGGTGAGAAGTGTCCATCCAACCACAGGGAAAAGAGCAGAGCTGAGCTATGGAACCGGTGAAACAGCCTCTCTTCAGAAAACTACAGATCATACTTGGTTTGCTTCTATCCTCTGGTGGCTGATTGAGGGCTCTTAACCCTCCCTTATAGCCTTTTCATATCAGATTTGCCCGTTTTCTATCCATGCCATGTGATTCTCACGCCTTTCACAAGGAGCTTAACACAAACACTCCACAACTTGCTGGCATCTTCTGCCCTCTCAGAAGGGAAGATATCCTTTAACCAGCAGTTTTTCAGCCTCGATCTAGTGTGAGCCTCTGAAGCAGATCTTCTCATCATCCATCCCATCCACAGTGCTTTCGTTCCCATAAAGGAGTACTCTCGGAGCACACCAACTTGAGTCCTGGTGGAAACTGAAGTGGAGGATGCACTCGAACCCCTGAGGACATGGGACCAGAATGAGTTTAACCCTCCAGAGATGTAAACAGTGTGGGCACCACGTCCCCTGCACCAAGGGAGTCATTCCACAGCCCTGTTCTTTTGCCACCACACTTTGACAACAAAGAAGAAGACAGAAAACACTCAGTTAGCTGATACAACAGTAGTGGGATTATCAGCACAGTTACTTTAGTTTGAAAATAAAACTAAGCCAACAAAGCAGCCCTTTACCCCTCTACCCCAGTAATTCTGACATAACTGCAGCTATCTCCACGTGCAGGCATGGAGCCATTCCAGATCCCAGCAAACAGCATGCTAACAGCGACACATACTGCTCTGATCTATAGCACCTGAACTACAGGGGAGTAGAAAGCAGAGAGGAGCAGGAGCAAAGAGCAATCTTCTTGAAATACCTTTAATTTTGAAAGCAAGAACTACCAATGACAAACAATTTTCTAATCTTACACTGCTTTATGGTTTGGAACCCTACTATGTTAATTGACTCTGGACAATTTTATAGTAATTATTCATCTTTACATTTAACATTATCAAACATTTTTTCAGATATAAAACCAAACCAATCCACTATCAAAAGAGAATTATCTTCAAATACATCCAACGGGGTAACCAAGCATAACAATTAAGGATGACACCTCTTCACCCAAGACTGTATCTACGCAGCCCATTTTTCCAGCAGAGCACTTGGACTTTCTCTCATGCAAGGATGCTCCATGCTCCCCAAGCAATGCGAACCTAAGGAACGGAGTTACAGTGGTTTAAGAATATCACCATGGCTACATTCAAGTCTTTAAGATTTTCTGCCAAATTTATATTTTTAAGGACATAAATTAAAAGTTTCGAGATTCCACTAACTTTCTTGTTTTCTTCTTGACTATTCTTCGGTTCTGTCCTGATAAGCAAAATAAATAAGCTCTTCCAAGCCTTTTTTAAATTGATCTAATTATAACTGCTTGGCCTTGAAAAGAGTTTAAGGTGTCAAATTAATTGAGCTAAGTAATTCAACTAAATATACTATATTTAAATCTAGTATTCATAAAGCCTGCAAGTACCTTTAATGTTTTCATGGATATTTCTGCTATTTTTAAATTACCTCGGTAACTTCTTGGATACTTTTTTCCCCCTCTCTTAAAAAACTTAAAACTTCAGTTCTTACTATGCTGTTCTATGGCAAGCACAGAAAGAATATAACTGTTGCGCATGTAACTACTCCTAACTATCTTTCTCTCAGCCTCTGTATTTACCTCTTAACTTCTGACAGACCCTCTTCATCAGGTCTCAGACCCGCAAGGACACAGATACAGATCCACCAGTACAGGACAGGCAGTGCATCACATTAGCCATGTTTGCGACAGAGAATGAACTTGGCCCTCACCCACAGAATCTACCTCCCTCCCAGGTGATGGATTTGAACCATGCAAGCAGGCAGCACACTATAGTCCAAAGGCGCTGTTGCGCATAAAAGGGAGCCTGCTGCACCTAAATAAGCTCCCTGAGGATGGTAACTGAGAGAAGTTCCCGGGGAAGGAAGAAAAGAGAGGCAACTCAGTGTTATCTCATATGAAAACGGGATTTGAAAATGAAGGGAGGACAAAGGAGATGACGGAACTGCACTGTTACCTCGAGTCAGCCCACTCCTTCCTGAGCGATTGAACACTTCAAAAACACCAGCTCTGAGATGTAAACTACAGAAGAGCACGCCTAGAGGAGATGAGGAAGGATGAAGCAAAATCCCTCAACAAGGGTTAAGAAATAAATGTACCTGCATCAGATCCCCTGCTTGAGTACCTGCAGTCCCTGTGCACCACGCAGCAGACACTGAGCGCCCTCACAAGTCTATCCAGACTAAGAAAAACTCTATTAGACCGTCTAAAGCAGAAGCTTTCCCAGTATAACAGTGCCCGTTAGGGATGCAAAAGGAAGGGTGAACACTGGTTTTCCCTCATCACACACAGCTGGGGTGTCAAGCTTCCCGGTGAGTACAAACACCACTCCTGCTGGCAAAAGGAACCCCTTTGTGCAGGGGTTTGTTTCTCCAGGAACAGGCCTGTCGCTGCAGTGCCAGGGAAGTCCTTGCAGTATAGCCTAACCCTTAGATTGAATTACCCACCTTCCTCTAATTAGCGCCTCCTGGGTGAATCCAAACAATCACGTTTTAGAACAGCCTAAATTAAACAGTCATGATTTAGACTGAATGAGTGCAACTAAAGCTAAACTGCTTAGAACAACTGCTCTGATTTCATCTGAGGTCCCGCTCCTTTATTAACTTAAATTAGCTGTTCCTAACCATGGCCAAAATAAGGACAGGTTCTTTTTCTTTCCTACCAGGCTTCCTGGATGCCAACATGCCCTGCAGTATCACCTTCTGAGCCTTACTCTGCTGATAATGACACTCCTGCTGCGCGGCCACTGCGTATGTTCATATACATAAAGCCAGTCATTTATAGGTAAATTCTAACCCAAATGTTTTAGTCTTAGATGTGTTTTTTCCCACTTACAGTAGCTATATCAGCAATGAAACGGAGGATATATTTTTTAGCTATTTTGTGCTAAATTAGCTAAATAGCTAAATTTTTAGCTATTTTGTGCTAGTATGCATTGCTTATTTTCCAGGTGTGGTGGAGTTAACAGCTCCTTTTAGTTCTACTTATTTTCAGGATAATGTTATACACTGCTACAATAAATATTATGAATTCACAGCTACAAGTGTTTTAAGCTTTCTGAACAGATTCCTCACCTAGCTAAGAGAAATTCTGAATTCAAATAGGAGCTCAGACCAATAGGGATAACTCCAGTCTCATCATCTCTGTGATGTGGAACTCTGGCAGCCACACTACTCAGTGGACAGAGGATCCTTGTCAGATCTAATACAACCAGGAGACACTTCCTAAACGCTGGCTGAAGGGTCATATAGAAACCTGAGTGACGAGGCTGGGCTCTCACAAAACTTTCCCTGTGGGGAGCTATATTTTTTATGTCACAACACAGCAGAGATCAACGCGGCTGCTGAGTGAATTCCATCCACCAGCAGCTGCCCATTTCCTTCCCCTGTGCTTGTCCACAGATCTCCATGTGGCCACAAACACTAACCCATCAGACAGAGAGACTGAGGCTGCCAGGAAATCCATCAGATCCCACAATTGACAGTGCTGGCAGAAGTGAAAATACACTCCAGTCTGACACCACACGCTATGTTCTTACATCAGGCTGTCCTGATAAGCATTTTCCTTGGATCACGAGGAACGATGGAAGAATTTCTTATTTTCCCTAGTTAAGAGGACCTTCATCAAAGTAATTACTGAAACCAATCTGATTGGGAAGCAATCTGTTTTTTTAAAAAGTTAAGCCTGCCCACTGGGAAGCCACTGCCCAGCCTCTGGAATCAATTGCTTTAGATGGGGACGATTTCACACACAGTTTTTCAAGTGCAATTGAAAATGTCTTCACCTGTGAATGTAAAACGTTTGTTTTTCCAAAATACTGAATAACAGCAATCCAGAGAACTTGACACGTGAACAACCTTTATATTGCCTTCTGAGTATCTCACTGTATAGGAGCAAAACACAGTCAGAAAAGAGAAGCAGCACTGCAACCACCACCGCACTCCTGCAAATGAACCCATGTTCAAAGGACCCTACAGGGCCTGATGCAGTCAGAATCCCACCTGGGACAGCCACTCTCTTTACACACCCTTGTGCAGAGCTCACTGCTCCCTCAGAGGATCACAGCAGCATGACTTGATTTAAATAATCTGCCCCCTAAAAGCTGTAATTGATTACGAATTTGATTAATCAATTATGCACTTATGGTGCATATCTGCATTTTTTGAAGAGTTATCTGAGATGCATAAACATCAAATAGCACAAAAATCAACACTTCATACACAACAGATGAAAAACAATCTTCCATTTACAACTAACGAGATTGGTGCCAACACTTTAGTTGCAGTGTAAGCTGCCAGCAAACGGAAGAATTACATTCAGGCTTAGTCCTTTACTTTCTGGCTATTAAGAGTAAGAAACATCATATCTGATATGCTCACATAATGCCACTTGTCTGAGAGTACTGCTGAGAAAGCATGGAACAAGGATGCAGCCACAGGGGGAGTGTGTGGTGGGACAAGGATAGCATTTAAATCTGGGATAACCCCAGTAGTCCTCTGCTGACGTTATCAAAGTCCAAAAGCCTCCATATAGAGGAACTGTCTTCCCTGGGGAGTCTGGGCTGAGAACACGTGGACAGGGAAGAGTTTGCACAAGGTCTGAATAGGGAAAAGCTGCAAAGCTGTAAACTGGAAAAGGCAATTTCGAAGTGATACAATTACACTGGCTTCAGCCAGTGCCAACTGTAAACTGAAATTACCACCATGGTGTTCTGGAACATCCAGTCATGCCTTCAAGCAGGCAAGAAGTCCCAAGCTCCTGTCAGAGAACACATCCATCTAGGAATGCCTTTCCCTTTTAAATTTCGGCCAAATTTCAGTCCTACTTGATATAACCTGCTTTTACAGAGTCACAGAGCAACTGGGGTTGGGAGGGAACTCTGGAGATCATCTTGTCCACCCCCCTGCTCAAGCTCTTCTTGCCAAAACAGTGACTTCTAGTGCTGGTTCTTACAAAACTGTCCAAGTCTCCAAGTTATTGCTCCACTTATTTGCATAAAAAACTGTTAGAAGAGCAAACATGATTCTTAAAAGTCTTCTGCAAACACTGTTTTTGTTTGTGTGAACCTCAGCAGCATTACAAGTGATCAAAGAAAATAAAAGCCAATACAGCATGGAAAAACTCTGCAAGATGAAGACTAAGTTTCCTTTTGAATTCACTTTTTTTATAACTGCTTAATGCTGTTCAGTCTGCAGTAGTGTCACGTCAGCGTGCCGGGAAAACAAGACAGTGGAGGAAAGTTATCAGCACTGGCAGTGGAAGTCTGAAGACGGAAAATTGCATTTAAGTTATGAAAATGCATGTGCAACTACAGCATATGGGGAATGTTTACATCTTCAGAAAAATGACCTAAATGCACCGTTACATCTTTGGGACAGACTGACAGGAAGAGTTTTTCTTTAACAAAAGAACTTTCTCAGATGAAACAGGAATGTCAGCTTTAGTGCTGACTGGAATGGGATCAAGTCTTAACTAAGTTCCACACAATGTTTTCAGGGGAAAAGCAGAGAATGTTTTATGGAATTTAAGTCTGGATTTGGCTTGCATCCTAGAACATATATCTTGTTATGAAAACTGCTGAAACTCTTTTAAGTGGGCAAGCCACAAGTGTCCTTGGAGCTATCCAGTTAACTGGAAGCCACACAGGCAAAGCCTCCTAAAGTAGAAAAGCTTGGAATTGGAGAGGGGGGTGGCAAGGGAGGGGCAAATAATCCTGGGAGCATATCTGTTACGCAGAGCTGTTCACTTGTGCCTACAGCATGAAGTAGTTACAACTTGTTTTCTGCTATTGTCACAGATCCAATATGTTACTCTAGCTAAATCATAATCTCTTCCTGCCTCAGTTCATCCATGTGTAAACCTGGTTCGCTAACTCTTACCTTAATGTGTCATGGGGCTTAATTAATAACACTTAGGTCTTTTAAGTCCTCTACAAACATTAACTACGTCTTGTAACAACTCTCTGAGGTATCATTATCCCCATTTTACTGATGGAGAAACGGCAAAAAAGGCTGTGACTCGCCCAGGGCAACAGAGTAATAGTTATACTTAGAGAGCCTCTTCGTGGACCGCTGTACTCTGACAGTGGAAGCTTATCAGGAAAGGCAAAGTCAATAATTACAATCTCCAAATTACTTTTGAAAGTGCACCATAAGCAACTGGAAGACTGTGAAAAACACCTACCAGAAACAACAGGCTTGGGATCAGCACAAGCGCCAAGATAACCACTGCAGAGAAAGAAACCTCCTGGGCAGACCTAGGCTCCAGCTCACCAAAACAGTCACCAAGAAACAGCAAACCTGTCTTCTCATGAGCTCCCGGGTACCATAACATTGAGCAACAAGCTTACACAGCATTCTCCCGTAACACAGAAGGAGATAACTGCTGTGGTGCACGCCACGCTCACACCTTGCACCATGTTCCCAGCGCTGACAGGGAACACCAGTAAGGGGTCTGAATGGCCATGGTCCTGCATGCCACTAGCAGCTGTCTCCCTGTCACCATCCCCCACTCCTGCCCTCACAAGTGATGGCAGATGCAGTTCCAATGCTCCCACTGCCCAGCCGTGCTGACATTCACCAAAGTGGTCCTGTTGACACTCTCTGGGGCTGCCCTACCATCCTATGGGGCAGCTCTGCCAGCACGTCCTGCCATTCTTTGGGGCAGTCCAGGATGGCAACACTGCCATCCTCCAGAGCTGCCCTACTGACACCCTTTCGGGCACCCCACTGACACCTCCTGCCATCCTATGGGGCAGCGCTACCAAGACCTTCTGCCACTCTATGAGGCAATGCTGCCATCCTTCAGAGTTGCCCTACTGACACCCTCTGGGGTAGTGCTGCCGACACCTCCTGCCACCCTATGGGGCGGCTCAGTCACCCTCCAGAGCTGACCCCGCTGATCCCCTCGGGGCAGCGCTGCTCACACCCTCCGCGGCTGCCCTGCCTTGCTATGGGGCAGCCTTGCCCTCCCCCTCCCGTGCTTCCCCGCCACAGTGCGGAGCAGTCCCGCCGCGCCTCCCGCCCCGGCTCCCCGTGCCACCCCCCGCCCCAGCCCCACCGGCAGCACCGGTCGCGGTCGCAGCAGCGGTGGCGGGGCCGGGCCGGGCCGGGCCGAACCGGGGCCCCGCGCAGGGCAGGCCCCGCGGGCGGCTCGGCTCGCGGCTCCCCTCCGGCCCCGCGTGGTGCCCCCGCGTTACCTGCGGAGCGGAGCCGGGGCGGCCCCGGTGTCAGTGCGGGCGGCACGGGGCTCGCGGCGCCGGCGGCTCCCGCGGCCGCTCAGCAGCCAGGCGCCATTTCCCGCCCGCCGCCCGGCGGCTCCGCACGCAGGGACCCGGATGGCAGCGGCGCGCGCGCAGGCGCCGCGGGGCGGGGCGGGGAGCGGGGCGGAGGGGGAAAGGGAAGGGACAGTAAGGGCGAGGCGGGGCTTGAGAGGGGAGGCAGGGGGAGAGGGGAAAGGGGAAGGGGAGAGGAACTGGGAAGAGGAGAAGGGGGTGGGGAAGGGGAAAGGAAAGGAGAAAGGAAAGGAGAAGGGAAAAAAAAGAAAGAAAAAGAAAAAAGATGGGGAAGGAAGGAGAAGTGGAAGCGGGGAAGGGGGGGACACGGTGGACGAGTGACGCGGATGTGGAAGGGACCGGGACTGGCCGAGCCGCCCGCCCCGAGGTGAGGAGGGACTGTGAGGGGGAGGGGAGGGGGCGAGGTGCGAGGGGAACCGTGAGGTGAGGCGAGGCGGGGCTCTGAGGGGGCAACTGCCGTAACTGTCCGGAGCGAGGGAGGCAGCGGTGGGGTGATGGGGCGAGAGCTCTGAGGGGAAGGGGGGGCCCTGAACTGGCAGAGGGACTGGGAGGAAGGGGGCGGTGAGGGCAAGGAGGGCAGCCGTGGGGGGGGAGAGCTGTGACGTGAAGGGGGCCAGTACTGAGGTGGGGGGGGCTGTGAGGTGGGGGGAACAGCATTTAGGCAGAGCGGGGAGCGGTGAGGTGTGGGGGCAATATTGAGGTCGGGGGCTGTGAGGCGAGGGGAGCAGCGTTGAGCTGGGGGTTTCTGAGGTGGAAGCAGCATTGGGGTGGGGGTCTGTGAGATGGGAGCAGCATTGAGGCGGAGGAAGCAGCACTGAGGCGGGGGGGGGACTGTGAGGTGAGGGGAGCAGCATTGGGGGAGACTTTGGGGGGGAAGCGATGAGGGCAGGAGGGGCAGCAGTGAGGTGGGGGCGGGCAGCACGGCCGCACTTCCCCTCGGCTGAGCTGTTCTGCTCACAGAGCTTCACCTTCCAAAAAGCGCGGGGCAGGGCTGGCGCTGTGCTTGGAGTTGCTCTTCCAAGGCGCCTGTGGAGCCTTGTGTGAAGTTTTATTCCCACTTTCTCTTTTATTTTCTTTCTAGGCAGCCTCTTTAGGTGTGAAACGCTGAGGATGTTGCCTGTGTTAGCATTCGGGGGAGGGAGAGGCACCTTGACCATTTCACGCAGTAACATAGCGGGTTAGATTTGCGATTTGCATCCTACTGAACTTGTGGATTCAGCTTTTCTTTCCATGTGCAATCACTATTACCCACCAAGCTTTGTAAGTAGAGCTCTTCAGCTCTCAGGTTAATATGCATTATGACATAAGGATAACTTCGCCAGGTATTGCTCAAAAGGGAGTGTTTTCACAAAAGTAGCTTGTTCTATGATTTAGCAGAAGGCAGAAGCCCACGCCGACATTGTGTGTTTTTTCTTTCTGCTACCTGTTGACTCCCTGCTTAACTTTTAAACCTGGATCATGTTATAAAAGTGCCAGCTTTCTGGTCACTTACAGTATTTGTTGGCTTGTTAAACCCAACCAAATCTGCTGCTGTGAAGCCAAAATTTGGTGTAGAAGTCTATCCACAGGACTAGTATTCTTTAGCGGAAGACATGATAAAGCTAACTTTTAGCTTAGAGAAGAGGAGGCTGAGGGGAGACCTCATCACTCTTTACAACTACCTGAAAGGCGGTTGTGACGGGGTGGGTGCTGATCTCTTCTCACAAGTGACAAGTGATAGGATGAGAGAAAATGGCCACAAGTTGTGCCAGGGGAGGTTTAGACTGGACATTAGGAAAAATTTCTTTACTGAAAAAGTGGTCAGGCATTGGAACAGGCTGCCCAGGGAGGTTGTGGAGTCACCATCCCTGGAGGTGTTTAAAAAACAGGTAGATGAGTTTCTTAGGGACATGGTTTAGTAGGGAGACAGGCACGATTGGACTCAGTGATCTCAGAGGTCTCTTCCAACCTTATGGTTCTATGATTCTAACTTAACCATAGTTTCTGAAGAGGTAACAAAAAGGCAGTGGAAGCAGCGTAGTCCTCCTGCAGATCAGGCAGCCTTTCTCCTTTAGAGCATCTGAGTATTTCTAAACACACTCATTAACCATGGAACTTGAATATTTTTTGTATGATCAGCTGTGAAAAAGCATAGCATGGACATGTTAAAACTCAGGATTGTTTGTCAGTCCAGCCAGAGGAACTAGTGTGGCAGGATGGCTTTGTGATGTCTCATAGCAAAGCCCAAAAGGACACTTGCTGATACTGAGAAAGTGGGAGTTTGGAAAAATGGTAGGTGGAAATGCAGTTTCAGACAAGGTAATTAGAGTGAAACTAGCTGCCAGAGGAAATAGTTTGGCACAATCCAGAGCAAGCATTTGTATGCTGGTGAACTGTTCCAGTATCTGCAGTCAGAGACTGTATTTCCTCTGAGGTTGGGATTTCACTTCCAGCTGTGGAATCCAAGGCTTCACAGCCAGATTCAGAAGTCATGTGCTGCTGTGATTCCTCTTCCATGTGTCAGGATTCACCTGCAGGGATCAGGTCATTTTGCATATTTCTGTTTCATTTGCCAAAATCCTAAATGTTGCCTTGTGGGCTTTGCTTTTTCAGGGGAAATGGTTCCCTGGATAATTTGGGGGGGGGGGGGTGTTCCCTTTGTGTGACACTCTGAGTACAGCACTCCAGTTTGTTTTGCCAAGGTGAAAGCAACTGTGACATGACTGAGAGACAGTTGTCATCTAAACAAAGCAATGGTTGTTTGAGTTTATATTTTTAAAATTACCTATTTCAAGTAATTGTTGTTTCTTTTGCTTATCTGAAGGGAATCAGTGTTATTTAATAGGTAAACAGAACTATGCACTTGTCTGAAACGAGAAGCAGCTTCCAGGCTGTGCCTCGACGTCTGTGCTCCAATCTGTCTGTCCAGGAGCAGCTCTAGACTTGCTGTTCTCGCTGCTTACACTTCAGCTGACAGGGATTGGAACTCAGATGGTGCTGCATCCCCCTGCAGAAACACACATTTAAATGAACCTTTATGTTTGATCTAGCACAGGGCACCACTGAAGATTGTCATAAAATAACCCTCTAGGGACAGAAACACACATCCACAGGTGGGCAAGCCCCGTTTTGGGAAGTTCAAGTGTAGAGTATCCATGTTAGCAATCCCATTGTGGCTTCAGGGGGGTGATGGTGGAGTTTGGTACAGGCTGGAGAACTGGAGTATTACGGTTTGCGTTGGCATGAAGTTTTTGCATAAATATCATCACCCTGTTTCTGGCTGGCTTGAAAATCCCCAGTGTGCTCATAAATAGGCTTATATGTGTCCTCAATTGGGTTGTTTGCTATTTTATTTAAACCACTACTGTACTGAAGAAACGTGGTCTCCTTAACCCTGAAGTCAGCTAGGAAGCTTGAGCTTGTGCAGAACACTGTTGCTCCACAGTGACACACAGCGCCCTGTCTCACATTTTCTAGTTTATTGCAGCAAGATATTTGATCTCATTAAATGTTTTTTTCTCCTCAAAGTAGGTTCTCAGGTTACTTTAACTTAAAGTTAGTGTACTTGGGCCCCAGGTTACTTCAAGTTCCATATATATCCCGGAATAAGGATTGCAATCGATGGCTATAATGGCGTGCAGAAATTCTCCGTAGTATGGATGAAGAAGAAGGTTGTCAGAGATGGAATTTCTTCAGAGGCTGGTTTTGAGCAGCAAAATGGATTCTGCTGTGAACTCAGGACTTCAAAAACCTTACTTCAAGTAAAATAGCATTTTTTGATCCAGCTTTTTTCCAATATGCAAAAAACCCAGGGGTATCAAATATACTTGTATAGAGGTAAACCTTTAATAGTCTCTGTTAAATCTATTTCTTTGCCATGGGAACATGTAATAGCATTTTGACAGCTGTTAATCAGTTTTGTTGGTTCACTGTTTAGAGGATACGCAGCCATTGTCAGTAGCGCATGCCCTATTCTGAGCACTCGGCCCCTGGACCTAACACTTCATTTGTTGCTACCTGAGAAACATGGTTTTGGGGTAATAAACTGTCGTGAGTTCAAATAAAACTTGGGCTTTTCTTATGGCATGTGGAAGTTGAAGAAACCACTTCTCTCATGCTTTGTTGGGGTGTGTGCAGGTCTGTAAATCCCTTGATTGCTGTAAGGTGTTTGGGAAGGAGTGAGCCTGTGGCATGGAGGGGATTTCTCCACAAACCAGCAGTGCACACTACACGGGGGTGTGTTCAGGCCATCCATGTGCATGTGCAGCGGGCAGTAAACAGCGGTGTGTGCAGCAAAGTGCTCATTAGTTGATGTACCACAAAGGGACAGGGAGAGACTGGGTTCCTCGTCCTCCTTCAGTACTGGTATGGCCTCTAGAGGGTCATCCATTGAATTGGGGGGGGGGCAGATTTAATCATAGAATGCCAGGCTGGAAGGGATCTCAGGGCTCATCTGGTCCAACCTTTTAAGTGCTCTATAGTTTAAATGAGATGATAAACCTGACTCTGCAGAGGTCTGCCTGTATCGATGTTAAACTGAAGCAGGAGTGCATGATGAGATGTGTTTCCCAGGCAAATCCTGATGTGACTCACTGAAAACATTTAATGCTCTGTTGCAAAATACTGGCTTACAGGAGAGCTTTTGTTATGCAGGCTTTGAGTGTTTCACCGTTAATGATTTTATCTGTGTGAAAATGTACAATGATGACATTTAATAAAATGCAGACAGCAGTGCTTACCAAGTATCTGATTTCGTCTTTTCACTTGAGTCTTCAAAGTACTTGAAGCACAGTGCTCTTTGCGGCTACTAAAATTCTGGAAGATGTGGCTATTTTGCATTTGTTTCACGTAGAGCTGTTTTTTACCTTTTGGTGAGACACCACCCTCCAGTTTCTTTGTTTTTCCTGATGTTTAAACTAAAGGAGGTTCATCAGCGAGTCTTGGCTTGAGTGGGATCTGTGTAGCTCTGAGAAAGCCTTGGCAAAGCTTAGTTACAGCACACCTACAGAACTGGACTGTTGGGACTAGAATAAATGGAGCGATTCCAGTGACCGTTTGCTGTGGGCACCTGCATTTCTCACACTTGTTGGAGTCATCCTTCAGCCTCTGCAGCCAAACCTTCAGCTCACTGCTCATTGTTTTCCTTCTTCTCCTCACCCAGGCACTGGAATTCGTGTAATCCTGGCTATGCTGATATTCTTCCCACTAAGAAGGATAAACAACCCTCTCATTTCACATTTCCTAGGTCTGGAGACTGAATAATTTGAAGAGGAAAACTTTGTCTCCATCTCTTTTTGGGATGGAGAGAGAGAAAGGAACATTGAAACAAGAAGGAGAGGACAGAGGAAAACAGCACTGGTGGAGAGAACACTGAGTGAATTCAGGTTGTTTTTTTCCCCTCAACAAGCTGAATTTTTACCAGCATCAGATTTCATGGGTGTCTCCGAGGTATAAGGGAGCACTCTTAAACTGAAACACAGATTTATTCTCTGATTTTTCCACAATTAATTGATTTGAGCTGTTGGTAATGGAGGAACAGTTGCATAAGCTTTGAAAGTTCAGATCCCATTTGTATGCTAATGTCTCTTCAAGTCAGATTTCTTTTCAGGGCTGGGCATAAAAACAAAAGTACTGCAATCACTTGCTGATCAAAAAATTACTTAGGAATATGTATTTTCTCAGTTTAACCTTGGGCAAAATATTTTTGGCATCACAGCATTCATTTACATGTACTTGTGAGTGCTTTTAAAGTGCAGCCTCTTGTAATTGGGGCTTTACAGTTTGGTTACTTATACAAAGTGCAGAGGGGTCTCATGTACAAGTTTTGCGTTTGAAATCTTTAGGAAATAGGGCAATTGCAAGAATTTTCTTGGTCTTTGATATGGTATCAGCTTGCATCCTTGAGGAATTCTATATTTTCCTGAATCTCCTCACCTAGTTCTTAGATGTTAATTAGTTTATAACTGTATTGTGCTTTGAAGCTGTACAGTGGTGTTATTCCCTGTTTCAGTGGATGCAGAGAATTCACAAGGCTCTCAAAGCCGTTTATCAAAGAACCCTACTACCACAGTCTGTGCTGTATTTATTTTTACCCCTTTATTCCATGGGATCCAAACTGTGGGGTTTGGGCCTAGTCTCCAGACACCCTGCTGTCCGGTACCAGCAGGACAATCCCGCTCCTGCCCTGGTGTATAGAGCTCTGTACCTGGACAGTGTGCCAGAGGGAAGAGGGAGCAACGCACAGCTTAAAGAGCACAAGTATATGACCTTTGTTACAATAATTACAGTCAGCAACCATGGCTCTTCACACTCAAATTGGGTCAAAACCATCTCAATTTTTAGAGATTTCTATGCCGTTTGCCAGGTAAGATCCCCAAGCTTTCCTTTTATTTTAAAAGGTATTTCAACAGTTATCCCTGAGGTTTCTGTCTGAGTTGGAGACCCTGGTGTTGGCTGAGTGTTAATGCTGCTGGGAGCTCTGACTCTGGTCTCGGGAGGGCTTAGAGGTGCTGAGCCACACTGTCCTCTGGCAGGGGAAACACTAATGGAAGAGAAGTGAGGAAGAACTGGAGACAGGGAGATCCAGGAGTACCAGCAAAGGTCCTTTTGACACCAAACCTATGATTTCTTCAGCTTAGTGAAAAATGAGATGGTTTTCACTGTTCAGAATACATTATTTCTCTAAGAATGAATGGAGCAGTTGGCCGCCAGCGTCTCACCAGTTGATACAGTTTGCTGAGATGGAGATTGGGAAAATCCTGAGAGTAAATAGATGTTTCACATTGCTTTTGAATTGCACTTTCTCTGTTTAACACGAGTAAGCAGGAAGACTACTTTGCAATAAAGGTATTTAACCCGGTCTGGTGTGTGCTGGCAGGGCTGTGTGAGGGGGAGCTGTTTCTCTTCAGGGATGCACAGAGAACTTGTAGGGAGAAGAAGGAACTGATTTGGAATCATTCTAGGAAAAATGGAACAACTGAACTCTGATCCAGTGGAGGGTGTCCCTTCTCACTGTGGGGGGGGTTGGACTGGATGACCTTCATGGTTCCTTCCATCCCAAATCATTCTATGATTCTATGAAATCATTTCAGTGTTACAGTACATTGAGAACCAAGTGTGCTCTGCCCTGCTCTCCACTGGTGTCTTTTCATAGCCTTTTTTTTTTCCTTCCAGTTTCACGATGTGTGTTGAGGTTCAGCCACCCTGGCCTCTAGGACACTGCCTGACTGGAGAAAGTGATCACCAATCAGTAAATTTGGTCTGAATTCAGGTTTAAATGTCGGCTTTTTAATGCCTCAGAGTCAGGCTGTGGACAAAGGGAGTTGCTCATCTTTACCGCACTTACAAATGTTCTTATCACAGCAGGCACTTGGGAATGCAGAATTGTGAGGTGATGTGAAGCTCCTAGAAGTGTGAATGGGAAGGGGATGAAGAGATAGGAAAAGCTCTGCTGGTCCTGTTGGCTGCCCCTTGAGAGGTCCCTCTCAAGGGGTGCATCCCTGTGTATATTAAAGGTTATTTATAAGATGAGCCTTACAACCAGAGTCCACTGAGCTGCATTGTGTGCCTGGATGTTTTGTTCTGAAGACCTGGGCTGGGCCGACATGTGAAGACCCTTTGTCTGATCTGCCTGGTAAACCAGTTCTGTGGCAGCCAGAGTCAGGTTTAGTTTGGAGTAGCTGGTGGCTGTAGGGAGCAGATGCTGAAGCAGCTCGCGCTCTGCAATGTGTCAGCGTTCCGTGTGCTGCTATTTCCATGGAAACAGGTATTGGCTTAGGAATGGCACCGGGATTTAAAATCTGCATTTTGGAGAACAGACCCAAGGTGGGTTGGTCATGGTTACTGATCAGTGCTGGCAGTGCTGCTGAGCAGAGCCTGCCTGGGGCTGTCGGGGGAGTCACACGGATCAGCAGATCAGGCAGGAATGTTTTAATACTTAAAAAGTGAGTGCATGTTGGGTAGAACTTTGTTAGAAACGATATGTTCATTGCATTGTGTTCAGCACACTCTTCTGCACACCTGGAGGCAATCTTGGTTATCACTTCCCCAGGCCTCCGCCTTCCTCAAAAGAGACAGAACCTGCACTGGGTGAGAACAATGCGTTGCAACTCATTGGCCAAGTACAGTTCTTACAAAAATATCAAGTGGCTCATGGAACACTGAGCTCTAATCTGTGAGTGTGCAATCTTCAACAGCATGGGAAACGGAGCAAGCTCTGTTTTGGAGCCACTTTGTTTTCTTGTGGAAACACTCACTTTAGGAACAGTCTGCTCAGCCAAAGTCACGGCCCCAGTTCAGCCTCGCTATGGCATTAAATAGGGATAAACTTGCAGGCTTGTCGTTTCCTGGGATATTGCATAAGGAACATATCTCATGCAAAGCAGGGGACAAGGAGCTCCAGGAGTTCCTGAAAAGTGAAAATGCCTCTTTTTGCTGTCCTGCCTCTTCAGCTGAATTACTTGGACATTTCTTTTCCAGTGTGAGCAGTATTTGGGTGTCAGTGCGACTAAAACTACTCACTGGCTCCCAGCAGTGCAGGGCTCTGGGAAGCGAAGCACAGAGTGATGGAGGCGGTCAGGTCCCCGGCAGAGGTCGGAGCAGGCAGCTCAGCAGAGCATGGCACGTTCTGCTGTGGGCAGGGCTGAGGGAAGCACCCACTGCAGCCCTGAAGGGAGTAGAAGGGGGGGTCCTGAGGTGGAACAGGGATGAGACAGGGGCACGGGATAAACTGGCAGCAAGAACCACATGTAGACAGGAGAGGACTCGGGAAATAGAGCCACCTCCAAACAGTGAGGAATGTTGCTCTGAAAATGTGGCAGTTTCCCAAGGGAATACAGACTTTTTTTTTTACTAACGTGGAATTTGACAGAACAATTCCCCTCAGAAATAAAATTCTTTAAACATTGGATCACTGCATGACGAAGGGTAAACACATAGTGACCTCAGTGAGAGTCCTTAAAAGGGCACCCACCGAGCTCACACTACGTCTGTCTGGGCTGCACGTGGGCCAAAGATCTCCCAAACCACAGAGGCAAAGCAACACTGTGGTTCCTGCTGGCTGAGTCTCCTGGTGCTTTCCAAAGGGAACCAGTAGCATTTGTCCATTGTCAGAGCCTCTCTGGGAGTGTGAGTGCAGCCGAGATGCCAGCCTAGCTGGAGAGGACATTCTCTTCCAGGGCAGACACTCCTGTCTCCCCTTCAGAACTCCGTGCCCCCTTTCCTTGGCTGGTGATGAACAAGCCATACAACTGCGAGTATCTGTTTCTCATGGAATGACACAGACACCCACAGGACGTAAGTGTATGGGCTGAGCCCCAGCACCTGCCTGGGCTGGGTTTTGCCACATTACCCTCTCCTACATGGAGTATGAAAACTTTGTTTTTCATTGTGCCCCCCTGGTTCTAACTTGTAAGGTGGGTGCAGGTGTCGGTATGTTTCCTGGGAAGGGTGATGCAGAGCAGCTTGTCATGTTCCCATCACCACCACAGGCACATGCCAGGCCATTTGCTGTGGACACACAGTCAGTGCCATCCCCTGAATTACGCCAGGCTCCCACCAGGCACAATGCTGGCTTTCTGTGGGTTCTTCCAGGCCAACCCATGCCAGTTAAAGGGTGATGGTTTAGCAAGACACTGATAGACCCAAATAATCTCAACACGGGGCTCTCCAATATATAAAATACAAGACAGACAGTGTCATACAAGAAAACAAGTAACACTTAATAAGAAATTGGTTATGCATGTAATAGTTATCATAAGACTATGGTGATAAAATTCAACTGTTTCACACCATCAGTCATTTAATGAGTTGTCCAGAAGAGCCAGGTAACATCATTCTGTATCACAGACAGGAGTAACCAGGTGACAAGGAGACGTGGGATGAACAGAAGCCCAACACGGAACCCTCCCCGTCACTGAGTGCTCACTCGGGGTGGAAAAACCCATTGAAATGGTCCCTGCGCACAACAGAGCACCTGCTTTTTGTACACAAGGTGCTTTCTTGATCTGTTGTGTTCAAAACGCCATATTTGTAAAGATTCAAAGAAGTAACATGAAATGATTTTGTATTCTGGAAGACAAGGAGCTAAAAGATGACGTATCCGCTCATGACATTACTGTGAGAGCAGGGTCACAACCAGGCTGGGTTCAGGTACACTCACAGGATCCATGGAAAACTTACAGGGGTGTGGACATGGCCCCCACGCCTGAGCACATGTTCCTCCTGCAGGCCAGGCTCAGTTATTTCAGACAACGCTGCCAACCTTGGTGCAGGAGCAGACACACAGGCGTTCAGCAAAGGGCAGTTCGCTCATCACACACTTCACCTCCCACCTCTCCTCAGTAACCTGTGTGACTGAAAGTGAGGTCCCTATCTCACCACTGCCCCTGGAGCTGGCCGTTCCAGTACAGCTCCAACCGTTGCCCCACTGCTGTGAAGGCCTCAGCTCCTCCAAGTTTTAAAAGACAGGAGAAAAAAAAAAGCCAGAAGCCTCACATACCTTAAACAACTTAATTTATTAGAACCCATAAATGTAGCTTTCATTAGAAGAATCAAGTTAACACCTAATTCAAGGTGAAATTACATTTTAAGACAAACAAAAAACGTGTAGTGTTTACATACAGCGTGTACCGAAGTCTGCTACCCTGCGAGGCCCGGTACAAGCTTGTACTCACGGCACGGTGTTAGTACGGGATCTAATTCAGAGCAGGACCAGCATCTTATAGCCAACGGAAAGTATATCACACCATGCAAAGGGCTGCTCCCTGCCTGTCTCCCACAAGTGTGGAATGAAGAGCTCAAACAAAAGAAATCTTGAGATACATCACCAGGATCTGACATTTGCATTCCTTGTCTATCTGTTTAAGACTCATCGGTAGAAGATCCCTGCTGCCAAAAACCCCACCAAGCTGTGTGGCCACTGAAATGTATTGAAGATGGAATGTATTGTAAAGGGGGCCTGAATGGTCAAGCAAACCTCAGTGGCTCCTTCATGCTGGAGATGAAGCACCATTACCCATGGAACAGGCCCTGCGGTTTCTTGTTGCAGCAGCCCTTCTGGAGGAGCAGGCTGGGTTCAAAACCTCCATTTACACTACTGTAGAACAACAGAATCGCTCCATCGAATTCAGAAAGTGCTTAAAACCAGAACAAAACATATCCAACTGACAATCCTTCCAACAGCAGAACCAGGAGGTGAAACATGGCTGGTGCTAAGCGCCATAGCAGGGTGCTGAGCTGTAAATCAATGTGTGTAAATGCAATGCGTTGAGACGGTAGAACAACGCAAACCACATGTCCTGGGTGAGGAAGGCTCTGACAGAGCGGATGGGGGCTCAGCTATTCTGCACACACGGTTGCTCTCTTTAACACATATACAGATTCCCTATAAGATGCACCAAATTACTCCTGTTGCCTTTGAAAATCAGCTGAGTTACAGCAGTCCGTCAGGATGTATCAAATCACTAACATTCTAATACCCCCACTGTCCAGCTCCAGCTCTGGATTTGGTCCCTGGATACAGAGATTCAAACAGGCTGTTCTTCAGGAGCCCACTCCAGCATTACCTCTGTTCCATGGAGGAAGGAGTAATGTTTTAAACAGTTTTCATTCTCAACTGAGACCTCGCCTCAAAATACAGAAGGACAGCACTCATGAGCAAAGTGAGGTGTGTTTGCTCGGATAGGGGTGACTGTAGCAAAGGAGTCCATGGGCTGTATATCATCTCCTTGGCACGTTTGTCCCATGAGATACAAACTGTACAAGTTCTCCAGTTTACAAAGTTTGCTAATGGCAGAAACAGTTCAGCCCGTAGTTATAGTATCGGGTCTAGGTGTTGAGATTATTACAGTAAAGTACAGTCCCAGTAACTGGTGGATGTACTGGCAGCGCCGGGGATGTGGTACAATTTGCCATCGTACAACTATGTACACCTGTACAGAACCGCCTGTCACCTCGCAGCACACTCAGCACCATTTGTTATCAGCTTCCTTTTAAGGAAGAAACACTGAAGTGAAAATGGTTCGGTTTTGCAGCACTTTGAGTTCCTCGGTCGAGGCCTCTTCTCCTCCACGTTTCCTGTGCGATCCCGGCTTTACAGGACACCGTCACTGAAGCGCGGCTTGCCGTAATCCACCAGGTCATTTTGTAGATCTCTTTCTTCATCATCTGCAATTAAAATAGTCAGATCAAACCTGATGTGACACTGCTGAAACAAATGTTTACACGTGCTTCCCTGGCACATGCCGCTAACGCAGGGATCTGCGCAGAGCTGTCTCATCTGGGAGTGAAGTCGGGAAGACACAGAGAACACATATAGGCCTGTGATGACTCCTGCTGCCAGTGCTCCAGGAGTTGCGCATTGCGAAGAACAGGGACCTCACGTTATTGCTTTTCTGCACCTGTGTTTTGGGGATTCACTGCCTTATGAGAGTGCAGAACAGGTTCAACTCTCCCACTGACACCCAACTGCAAAGTCAGCCACTTCACAAAGTGACATCGCCTTTTTAACCCATTCTGGAGTTACGTTGCAAGACTTTACAAAAGGGTGGGCACCTCGTGGGCTGAGCACAGAGATGTTGCCATGAACCCTGCCAGATGAAGGGGATACCTTTTCCACCTAGTTCTCAGGTTTTGGAAGGCAATCCCTCTTGCACAGAGGTGCCATGGCACAGCTCTCAGTGGGACTTGCACTAGTGCTGGGATCAGCTTTGCTGGAAAGGTTTTAAGTACTGCTACCACCTGTCTCAGATGTACGGGGAACATTTGAAGAGAGACTTTTAACAATGTAAAAGGCAGTTCCCAGCCTTTTCCACCCCCTATCAATAGAAATCCCTGCTTGCTCTCTCAGCACTGCCGATGAGCAAACATTTGTCACCGGACTCTTCAAGACTAAAACAAACCCTTCAGCCTGGCTCCTGCATGACAGACATCAGCCCTGCCCTCGGGCTGTCTGCTCCTGAACTGCAGAGCCGGGCAGGCATGGGGCTGGGAGCAGGGCAGGGGTGATGCATCATATGCAGCCTCACAACTGATGCTAAGTGGCCACTTTAGGAGCATCTCAGATGGCCTGGTTTGGGTCATCTTTAACAAGGGTTTGACAGCTACGTCCTTGACTGGAAGGTGGAAATGTTTCACATCATCTATTAGATCCAGAATGACTGCGATCTCCACCACTCTGTTCTGCTTCCCAGCTTCTACACCTTGGGGTTTGGTTCTTGAGCATCATGAAAAATCATAAACCCAAACCCCTAGTGCATCCTTAGTAGAACCATTCACTGTAGCACACACAAGAAAGCCCATCCAGAAAACGCACCTTCAGTAGTTCTTTTTCAAGTGTTGTTTTAAAATACAAATATTCCACATTCTCCCTGCCATAACTCATCTCTCTCCTGTACAGGTCCCAGCCCTCCTCCTTCAATCAATAAGGTGCCCTAAAACCTCAGTTTGTTTCTGTTCCTAAGCTTTTGCTGCATTTCAGGCTGTGTTCCTCGATATTCAGGAAGGGCCTTGTTCACAGAAACTGAAAGCAGACTTAAGTTTCCTTGGTCTATGAGCCCATCGACTCCCTGGGGCTCTTCTACTCTTTACAACAAGGATTCCCAGTCAGTATCCGACGGGATCTGCTCCAACAGCCAAAGCCTGAGGTTGATCACACAGCATGCGCTCCTGTTTGGTGAGAAACTGCATGTGGATGTCCCTAATTTACAGAGCCCTCACCAGCCACCTCAAGAACGGATTTGCGGTAGTAAAGCCAATGACTTTCAGCCATCCCCTGGTATTTCAAAGGGCAGGGCTGGAAGGGGGCAGGCTGGTGGGATATGGATGTTTGTGTGAGCTCATTCTCAGGCTGATGGATTTTCCTCTGACATGTTCAATCTAAGGCCCCCGCACTTCCAGTGGCAACAGAACAACATGCTGAATCACAGTGCTTTGTTTGCAAGCACCACATGCTTTGTTCGAGCCTGATGCAAGGCCACGTGATGTTTTCTAAGTTTTTATACAGAAATACAGGGTTTTTTCCTCCCTAAACAACCATAACTACAGTCCCTCCACACCCCTGCAACTCTACCCTGTCTCCTGAAGCAACACCTTTTCTGAAACGCTGCTTCTGGAAGTGACACTTGCCACATGGTGTGACTTACACCTTGAACCCAGTCAAGGAGTTAAGAAACCTAGCAAAGGGCTTGGAAAATCAAGTCTGAGGCAGCAACATATACTGCTCAGCCTCTTCTTCCAGAAGTCACTCTTTAATCTTCCAGACATTAGAGCCACTGTGTCCACACAGATACACCAACAGGTTGATGAGAAGGGAGGTTTTCACCAAATCCAGAACTAAAGCTGCTCCAGCAGGGAGTCAACCGGTACCACATCTGAATGGGCAAGGCTTTCCTGAGGCCACTATCAGTCAGAGCTCCTATTTCATCACATTTCCCTTACACACCAAGCTACATCAGCACAATCTCTGTGGCTTCTAACAATTTCTCACCGCTTATAGCTTTATCAGACCCACCTCTTCCTAGTGGCACACAGGGACACTGTTCCTCCTGCTTGGCAGTGCAGTGGCTGCGGGAAAGGTCAGCCTCTGGGCCAGAAGAGGTGAATGACAGAAGTCAGCATGGACCTAGCAACATGGCCTTAGGTGAAATGTCATGAGCTGTATTCTGAGGTCCAGTTAAGGGACAATGGTGCTGGTGAGCTCGGCATCATCCACCACTTAACAAGGGGAACTCAGCACAGCAAAGAACATGGATCTGTTGGAGCAAGTACAGAGGCGGCCACAGAGATGACCCAAGGTCTGGAGCACCTCCCATACGAGGACAGACTGAAAGAGTTGGGGTTGTTCAGCCTGGGGAAGAGAAGGCTCTGGGGAGACCTTAGAGCAGCCTCCAGTACTGAAAGGGGGCTCCAGGAAAGCAGGGGAGGGGCTCTTGATGAGGGAGTGCAGGGATAGGACATGGGGGATGGTTTTCAGCTCAAAGAGGGGAGACTGGGTATTACAAAAAAATGTTTTGCTGTGAGGGTGCGGAGGCACTGGCCCAGTTTACCCAGAGAGGCAGTGGCTGCCCCATCCCTGGAAATATTCCCAGTCTGGTTGGATGGGGCTCTGAGCTCCCTCCTTCTGCAGGGGGGCTGGACTGGATGAGTCCCTTCCAGCCCAAAGCATTTTGTGATTCTGACTGAAAACCACAACAAAGTCAGCCTGCAGAACTGCTGGGGTTTGCAGAGCAGAGCACATAAACCAGCATGCAGGGCATACCAGGCCTTCCTTCCCATGACAAGGTGATCATCGTTAGAAGAGAGTCGCCTCTCCTGCAGCTGCACTGTACGTACTGTGGTACTTTGGAACCTTCATTTCCAAGCCACCTCGTACCAGCAAATTGCAACCCCACAACCACTCCATCAGAGGTCAAGATGTCAGAACCCACAGTGACTAAAATCCACAGCTACAGGTCTGAGCAGAAGCGTAAGGTAATGGCGACATCTTCCAGAGCAGTGGAGTTTTCATCAGTAAGGTAATTAATTGTCAGGGCTCTCATCCACACTTTTCTTTTGCTTGCACATGGATTTCAAACTATTGGTCCAGTCACAAAGCGCTTACACTGCAGTTAGATGCTAGCCCACAGAAATCAGCTGCTTTTTATAGGCTGTTTCCATTAATTATGCTTGGGTACCAATTAAATACCTCTGAAAACTTAACAGCTAAAACCCGTGCATTATGAAAATCACAATCAGGGGGCCCATAGAGCTTCAACTGTCCCCCCTTTTATTTTACCCTTTCCTGAACTGGCAATACTATACACATTCCCATTAACATTTCCACCCTACGGACATGCAAGTCCTTCACAAAGCATCACCACACAGCCAGATGGAGAAGGGGGGATACCGGGCAGGTGATGGCGAGGCAGCACCAGGCATGCAGAGCAGGAGGGGGACATGCACACACGGGGACAAGGTCAGTCCCAAGTTCATGAGTGTAGAAGTTTGGTTAGCAAGGAAAGCAGGTGCCTGTTGAATCTGTGTACAATGCACAGCAATGACACTCCACATAGCTGAGGCCTTGCTGCAGACTGCCTTGAGGCAGGGGAACAAAAGCAATAGCCAAAAATCACTACGCTTCTATGTTTTGACATTACAAAAGTAATGTCAGAGACCACTCCCAGCTGGCCGGATTCCAGATCTGGGGGTTTGGAAATTGGAAGTGTCTAGATTTTCCTAGCAGAAATTGCATACCCAACTGGGACGAGGTATCCAGATCCTCTCTGTGAACTGCTGTGACTTTGCTGTCAAATGAAGAGCAACACTGAATTTTAGAGATTGCCTAAAGCTTATTTATCCTTTATTATAAATTTGTGATCAGCTAAAACCAGTGAGGTTTTACACAAATTCAACAAGGGAACTTGGTGTGGATTTTATTACAATGGGATGGAGATAAGGCCCAAGCTCACCTTGGACGTCTTCTTCTCCACCATCACCATCCTCTTCCTCATTGTAAGCCAGCTCGGCCTGTTTGTCTGCCTCGTACTCACCCACGTTACCATCATCCCCATTATAATCTGCCAGCTTAGAGCCCTGCTGCGGATCAACAGGGGATTCATTCTCATCAAAGAATCGGCCTGCGAAGTAGGCAAAGGATTAAGTCAGAAGCAGAGAGGAAAGAAACAGGCAGATTCCAACCAAAAGCCAATGGCAGGTTAGGACACTGGGGTTTTTGTAGGGATTTCAGCTGGAGGAGAAAGGGGAGAGAAGGGAGAGGCCTTGGGGAGAACAAGAACAGCTCCAGGCAAAAAGGACACACTTGGGTCACTCAGCACTGAGATCTTGTTAACTCTGGTTGCTTTCACTCACCTTCTCTCTGTGGAGAGGAGAGCTGAGGAAGCACCCAAACAAAAAGCTCCCTCTCTGACCACCCACAAATACTCATAAATAAAAGGTTTCTTAAAATGCCGATGAGCGTTCAGTGGAATTTTGCGTATCTGAAGCTTTTCCTGAGGACAGGCACTTTCCTACACGTTGCCGATGTCGTACGCAGCAATGTCTGCAAAGCACACACCATCTTGGGAAGAACCCAGCATAGGTCCACCCTACATTTCCCAGCTCATTCTAACTACCTCGTTAATTTGCCTTTTCTCTCTGGTTTCCTACTAAGCTTTAGCAGTTTCTATGATGTTCTGATTCCTATATTTCTGTCTCCCAAAGAACTGAGAATAGTTACAGATTCTGAACCAATGCCCAAGAGAAAAGAGAACCACCCAGAGCTGGGACAGGACAGGACCAGCAGCCAAGCATACACAGAAAGATTAATGGTATCATGTCACGTTCGGAGCTGGTGCTTAATGGGATCCCAGGGGATCTGGTCAGGTCCAGCACAGTTCAGTCTGCTTGCCCAGGGCTTAACAAACGCAGCACTGAATCTGCAGTGGGTGCGGGTCCAGGGGGATTACATATAAATGAAAAAATAGGATTAAAGTCCGATATAATCTCTCCAGACTGGGAATTGGCTGAGGGAAAGGCCTGTGAGGTGACTCACCCTTAAGCAATTAAACAGAGAATTAACACTGAAGAATGGGATCTCAACTTTAGGATTAAAAAGGAGGCTGGGGTTACAATGGACACATGTAAAACCAAAATTATTTCTCAATAATGATGGCATGTGGCTGCATATACTGAAATTCTGCAACTTTGTATTGATTCTGTATCAAACCTGGGACAGAGGCAATATCCCAGTGCTTGTCTAGGTGGGGAAGAGAATCGCATCTAGGGCAGCTCAAATACAGACACACATATTCCAGGTATTCCCATAACATGGGCAGGAAGAAACTACGATCTGGTAAGGAATCACCAGCTTAATGTATTATTCATTCTCTATTCATCCCTAACCGAGTAATCCTCGCTATTCCTGTTTGTATTCTTGGGCTCTGCCTCACATACAGAAAGCAGAGAGAACTGTAGAATCCACACACGTTAAATATGAAACAAGCTATGGAAACACAACAAATACACAACTTGACGTAAACCCAAGCCTGTAGATACACCAGGAGCAGTGACAAGCGAGTGCTGACTCAATTTCAGCTGACAGAAGGGAAGGTTAAACATCAGAGGAGATGCTAGGTAAGAGCCAGCCCATACTGGCCCATCGGCCAGAGTCAGCGGCGCAGCCCATCACCCAGCACAGCCCTGGCGAGCTCAGGTCCCAGCACAGTCTCAGGACACAGCTGCTGTCTTGGTACAGGTGCTCTATTCTGCTCTAAGTGCTTGGGATCCCAGCTGAAGCTGCTTCCAGTGGAGGGAAAAAAGGCTGGGTACTCAAACCTTATCAGCAGCCACCTGGGCCAGGCAGGATAGCAGATCGGCTGCCTGTGTGCACAGAGCCAGGCACGACACAGGTGTTGGCTGTAGATGGCTTTTCACCCAACACCAGAACATCACCACACTGAACACAAGCGATGTGTAATGGTCCCAGGCCACCAAGACTTTCAGAAGCACTAGGAGCTGCTGGTAGCTGGACCCAGCAGCGCACCAGTTCTTCCCAGGACAGACATGGTCTGGAACCCTGATGGCCTGGTGGCGCACAAGTCCCTCCAAATGTGAGTCAGTGTTGGTAATGCAGGCACGATACGGATAGGCTGTTTGAGGCACAGTGGAATACGTTGTCGTGAAGCACAAGAGGTGACCAAGAGCATGGGCTGCCCCTGAGGCTGTCACTGATGCTAAAGCTCCATGTAATGTTTGCTGAAATGCACTCTGGAGACACACGCGATAATAATGAAACCTGGATCCTCCCAGCCAGCTTGCTCTGGGTAGGCGTCCCCAGTGCAGCGCCAAGGACTCATCTGAGCAGCAGCATGAGTGCAAGTTTGCTGTGCTCAGCACCTTTCCAGGGCACCAGAGCAGAACCAGTGATGCTGCTGCAGCCTCTTTAAAGTCCTGCTGCTTTGGAAACCCATTGGCCACAACACCCCCATCTCTGTATCCAGTGCCAAAGTTAGTTCTTAAATCCATGCTATCAAAATAAAAAAGGAAAACATCTTTTGGGATGAGGCACCTTCAATAAACAGAATAGTTCTGCACAACTCCGGACACACAGAGTAGAAGGAAAGCTTGCACAGGCTGCAGACCAGTTTTGAAGAGACCCATTCCCACTTCATCAAGAAGATCCATGATATTAAAATAATGAAAGCCTTTGCTAAAGATCTGTTTCTTAACCAAGCAACCAAGTAACCCACTCCAAACCCAGTAGAACAGTGAACTGATGACTGTTCTCTCTCTTCAGCCCTGGTCTTTCCATAGATTTTTTTTTCCCTCAAACCAAACCCTACTTTCTTTTTTTTTTTCCACTCTCCCCTGAATTCTTTCCAGCTTTGCATCATCATTTGCTGACATTTAAACCGAGAGGATGGCTTCACAAGCACTGGGGAAAACAGAGCCAGTGACTCCATTCCTGTTAACGCATCCCAGGAGAAGACCCTTCCTCCAAACTTCCGTTAGTGACTAACACCTGCCGCTGATCACATCAGTTCTGACTGAACTGCTCTGTTGCTATGATTTAATTCTCCATTCTTGATCGGACACTACTTTTATGCTCACAGAGTGCTATGATGCTGAACTCACATGTCCCATCTCATTTACCATCCAGCATTCTGAGCACCCAATGGTGCCAAGCAAAGGATGCACCTTTGCAAACCTCACAAAGCTCTTCAACTAAAACTGTGACCTATGCCTGGAATTCTTAAAGTTCTTAAAGTTGTGCGTGTTATTCCTGCCCAGCTCTCCATCAATTTGCCTACAACAAGGTCCCATTCCTGGTTTCACTGTGTCGGCTGAAGGCAGAGGCACAGCTCAAACCCAGGAGCACACAGGCAGCCGTGTATGTATTCCCAAGATCTCATCCTCTCTGCCTGCTGAGCCTCAGCAGTGCAACCCTCATCACACACCATCAACAGAGGCTGGATCTGCTCCCATCTGAAGGCCTCTTCCTTGAGCAGGCATGGAAGAGAGGGGTTCTGGAAGCTTCTTCATGGAGAAAAACAACACTTCTAACCACTACACACGTAGCACCACAAAGAACCACCATGTGAGCACTGAATTCTTATGATATTGCCCAAAATGCTGTATTGAAATTGAGGAATTCGGCATGAATGCCAGTAACTCAGTATCCCACAAGTATCAAAGTTCTCTACTTAATCTATAGTTGCAGCAATTTTGAAAAACATTTTAAATTCCTATAAATAAATAATTTTTTAAATGACTGAATATATCTCTGAAAGAGTGAATATATCGATGAAATTACAGTAAGGCTTCTCTTTTCCACAGTAACAGACTTCGTTTCTTTCCGGGCTTACTCTCCAGGTGCACCCTTGCTGTACCAGCTCCTATTTTCCAAACAGGCATCATTACAGACACAAAATGAAGTGATTTTCTTAATATACAGAAGTATTTGATACCGGCCAACTTACTTTGCTTCATCTTCTGCAAGTCACTAAGTCTGCTCTTGGGAATTTTTATATGGTCTGACTCAATTTTGTGTTCTTTCTGGTTTTCCATGTTCTCTTCAAAATTTAAGCGCTGGAGAGAATTTGGGGGGATCTGCTTCGCAACATCAGCGTTTCCATCGTTGTCACTGTGCAAACCTATAGAACAAGGAAGCAGGTTTGGTTTTTATATGGTTCCAAAAGGCGATAAAGCTGTTACAAAATACAATTTACCACATCTTAATACATAATCAATCCTGTTGTTACCTTCTCAGCTGATTTTCTGTACGTACTTAAGCACCTGATGAAGCCTACAACACGCTGATGTATTTTTATATCCTTCTGCTGATTTTGCTTTTCCAATCTATTAAGCATCATTTATTGTTTCAAGAGCTATGATCTGCAGAGAAGGCTGCAAGAGGTCACAGGAATCACGCTAAAAATAATGCGCAGAATCTCAGGACGGCAAAACCAAGGAACATAGAAATCCCCTTGAAATTCCCCTCAACCTTCCACTGATAAACTCTGAACTCAATGACGCAGCTTCTCACTCGCTGTCTTTATTTTCTCATTAATGAAGCCAAAATGCAGGACCACCTCAGAACACCACAAAGAAATGAGCTATTGAAAAGATGTGACATTTGGAAACAAGTTTTTATGTGTGTACAGGTGCTGAGCTCCCTAATTTTGCTGTTCTAACCCACTTACACATCTACTGCAAGAGGGAAGAAATTAAGAAATACTTCTGTGGTCTTTTGTTTTTTTCAAAAGAGCCAATAATGGACGTAACAAAACTTGAAGCTGTTTGGTCATGTCACAAATGATAACAAGTACATTGTATTTGATATTTCTAGCAGGACAGCACTTATACACACCACTAAGTAACCTAATGCTCTCTTTAACGTCAAAGCGACTGGATACTCAAGGGTGAGTTTCCTACAAAATGTGCACTTGTCACCTGCTAATAAAGAAAGACTTTACCTGGTGCCAGGTTTGGAGCTTGTGGCTGCTCAGTTGGAAGATTTACAACAGGCTGATGAGCATCAATTTTAGGAGCTGAAATAAGTGGCTTCTTTAAAGCTAAAATAAAACACATGGACAAAAGCGTTAACATGAAATGAACAGACGACATATTCCAGGTCTTCCTCTAACAATCATGTAATGTTTTTGGTTTTGTTGGTTTCTCGTTTTTGACCCAGATATTAAAATATGATATACGAGATCTTGGGGAAAAAAAGAATTGTAAGAATTGCATTCAGTTCTGACAATTCAACCCCCTAAAGCAAAGTAAAGTCCTTAACATTCAAGGGGAGTGTATTACCACAGATGGATCGTAAACTTTGCATTCCCTATGAGTACACGGCATTCAAACAGAATATTCTCGCCACCAAGAACCCAAATGTGAAAGTATTGGAATACTTCTCCTAACCAGTGGGAGTATCTTCAGCTTTAGCAGGGTCATTATCTTCTATCTCAGGCATGCCTGCATCTCCTCCCAGTTTGATTTTCTCTGTAAGACAAGAATAGGATATTCTCCTTACTAACTCTTAGTTTGACCAGTGAATTTTCCTCTGGAAAGGCTATAAGACCAGAAAAAAAGTCCTTTATCCACCGAGTACAACCCTCCTTACACTGCACTGTTGAAGCCACTGGAGGCTGCTCTGGAGCAGTACTCCCAGCATCAGAAACAGATGGGAAACAGAAGGAACCACTCTTGGAGCAGAGTAAGAAATCCTGCTGCACAAAGCTTGCTAACACCAAGCTAATACAAAAAGGTGCTGATTCAACAGCACAAGAAGTAGAAACAATGGGAACCCATTCACTTTTGGAGAGGCCTCCAGGGAGGAAGCGACAGTCACTTACAAGAGCCTCCTGCACAACACCTGATAACCAAAGGTCACTGTTCCTGCTGATGCACTCAGCTAGACTCCTCACAGTGCTTCCAATGCTTCTTTTCTTCAGCCACCATGCAGACTCCAGCACTCCAACAACATGCCCCTTTCCCAGCTCCCCCCCCCCCCACCTCATCAGAAGTGGGGAGGCAATCCCAAATCACAACCGGCCACGCAAGGAAGGAGAGGCCAAAGGAATAAACAAAGCAAACGAAAACTGTGCAAGAAACCACTCTGATAAAAGGACCAAGGGGAAGGACACATCAGTCACTGGATAGCTGTAAACTCGTAACTTGATTAGCTGTGTGTGAGTGTACCAAGTTAACTGAGCCGAACGGTTCATTGTGCTGTTTCAGAAATGCTCAAATCCCATATGACAGCACAGGATACAACACGACTGGTAACTGTCCACCAGAAATCACACAAAAAGGAAATACCTTTGCCATTTTCAACCTGATCTGAAGGCTGCTCATTATTTACTGTGTTTTTATCTTCTGTCTCTGGAACAGTCTCAGCTATTGCCTGGTCATCATTATTAGGAATTACTTCAGTATCCTTACTGGTCCGAACGTCTTGTGTGGCCTGTCAGAACAAGGAACCAATATTAATCATTTCCCTGAAAATCACAAACCAAATCCCCTCAAATTCAAGATTAGTCTGGGTAAGCAAAATCCCACTTAAGAATTAGATGTTCCCTAAAGCAAACAGCAGCAGGAGTCGTCTATCCCTGAATCCTGAGGGCAGGAGATGAGAGCATGGACATGCAACTGAACAGGAAATGTAAAATACAGCACGGTTGCACCACAGTTACATTAGCGCATTTGACTCCTCAGTACAACGCAAACAGGGCAAGGCTTAAGCCTCTGATCAGAGGCTCAAACGATTCTGGACTTGAAGAAAGGGGTGACTAAAATCCACTTCAAATCTGCCTTATTATGCGAAATGTTTGTAAGCAGAGATGAAGTGAGGAAGTGAATTTTTAAGGAAAGCAGGTTATTTCACCTGTTTGTAGGAAAGAGGCTCGTATTCTGCTGGCACCTTGCACGATACGATTACACCCTTGATACCATTCAAATACCACTGTCATTTGCATCACATTAGCAACTTGAGGCCTCAGAGATCAGGTTCCCCTTTGCAATGACTTATACAAAGCTGTAAGAACATTGATCCCATCCTGAAGAGCTATAAAGTGTGTAATGGTGTAATTGACAAGTAGGAGTAGGTGTAGGTGTTGGGTCTAGGTTGGACTCGATCTCAAAGGTCTTTTCCAATCTTACGATACTGTCATACTGTGAAAGTACTGTCCACCATACAGAGAAGAAACTGAAGTCCTTAGCTACGATGTCATGTAGGAAGGCTGCAGCACAGCAAAGAATTAAGCCTGATCTCCAAGGCTCAGTTCACTCACTGAGCCCAATAGGCAGACATTCCGACACCAATACCCATTCAGGCCGGCTCAGGACAATGTTTAACACAGAGTTAGGGGAGAAATGTGCAAGCCTCTGTAGATTTGAAATGCTGAGTGAAGCAAACAGCAGAATTCAGGCTCTTCTAACTCACAGAACTGAGCTGTATGTTACCTTTTGTTCCCGCACAACTTGGTCCATTAATTTCTTCATATTTTCTTCATGTTGCAGCCTCAATTCCTTGATCTGCTGTGCACACTGCAGGCTTGATTAGAAACATGTTATCAGTTATAGCTCATTGGTTGCATCTGCTCTCCCATAAATAAAACAGGGGGGGAAATACAATGCGGCACACAAAGCCAAACCCAAGAAGTAACCAGGTTAGCCTGTCCAGAAAGCCTTGTCCTGGAATGTGTATGGGGTGGAAATGGACTGACTACAGAAAGAAAGCAGAACTGGAATAAAGAGGGACCGAGCAGGAAAAAAGTAAAATAAACAGAACAGCCTTGAACACATTTGCTTCAACACCTGGAAAGCAGCTGGAAAGCCAATCTGCCATCAGTGCAGCTGAACTCCACTAAGAAACTACGCATCTCTCATGGCTGCCATCACTACTACTGCTATCAGCAACTGCTACCAACTCAAACAAGGTCTGACAGGCACAGTCACCTGTCCAACTTCTTTAACACGCCACAGAGATCAACCCAACTCCACAAAACCCATCTCCTGCAAATCCTCAACATAGCACACAGAGCAAAGAATACTCCTTGTGTGTCCAAGTTCCAAACATTTTCTTCAGCGTTTATCTCCCCCACTTCACAAAGCTTCAGAAGTAGCCGCTCTCCTTGCTTCTCCATCAGAAACTTAAAAGGCTGAGGTCAACTTCACATTTCAATATCCATGCTTTCAACTTCAGTTGAAGAAATAAAATTACACTTTTAGAAAGACAGCCATGAACAGCCCTGGTGGCTGACAAACCTGTCCTGATTAAACTCTTCCTAGTATTGGTTAACTCAGATCTCCATGTTATAAAAGATGCATTGGCTTAAAATCGTTCAACGCTGAACAACCCCAGCAAATTTTTCTTAGATCACATCTTGCTTCGGGGGAAGGAGCAGAATAACACAAAAAACCCCAGAACTTGAGACTCAAACGTCCAAGTTACGTCACCAAGCAATACACTCATGTTTGAGGATTCATCAAAATAGGATTAATTTGCACTGTTTAATAAACACAGACTTCCATTTCACACACACACAAACCCAGACTCAATGACATTCTTACAGACATACCTGTCATATTCCAGTCTCCTTGCAAGGTAAGTGGTGTTCTTCTTGTATTCGTGCAGTTGATCTTCCTGGCGAATGAATTCCTGACGTAGTTCTGCTAGTTGTTCTGGACAAAAACCCAAAAATCAACAAGAATATAGAAATCTAAGTAAAATACCCACGGTGGATAGAACTTCTGTTACTACTAAACAGGTTAAAAAAATTGCTCAGGTTTCCTGTTATTTCTTCTAGATAGTTTAATGATTCTTCAACTTGAAAAAATGCCAATTCACTTCTGTGTGCCAGATGTCACAAAGAATTACAGACCAATGCTTCTGATACTACACCAAACCCCCTGTGTTTTCCTTTCCTGCTTCATTCAGAAGACTTACACAATGCTATCTCACATGCTGGAAATCTCCTTAGCTCCTGAAAGACTGTCTTTCTGAGTAACACAAAAGCGCTACTCTCTTACTTTAGGCACAACAGTCACATATTCCTTTTCTGCAATAACTGTACAAAAGGCGGCACCTTCACGCCATGCATAAACCACCACATTTCCTGTCTTCACAAGTCATTGTTCTGGAAGTTCTTCTCCCTGTTCCTCAGGCTATAAATAATTGTCGAGCCTCCTACTGTTTAGAGTTGCAGCTACACAGAGACTGGCAGGAACGCCAAGCGTGCCTGGGCATTAGCTGCTCTAGGTCGCTCTGAAGCTAAGGCAGTAGGGTTGCAGACACTGGAATCGCATCCGTAAATACCAGCCCTAAAAGGTGTTTTCTGAACCTTTTCTAACCTAGCACAAGTATTACAATCTTGCTAATCCAGACTATTCCCAACTGTGTATCTGGTTGTGAGAAGGTTCCAATCTCTTGGATGGAAACAGTGCCAGAATACAGGTTCTTCCTGCAGACAGCAGGGCAAAGCCTGTGAGAGCCAACATTGCACTGACCCAGACTGGGTATTAACAGTTACAATGGCATTTCACACCATGTGATGCTCCAGCATCACTTGATTGTTCATTTAAAACGCCCTCTGCAGCACCTAGGCAGGTGAAAAATACACAGCTTCGCAGCCTGCCAAACCACCAGCTCCTTACCCTTCAATCGATGTATGTCTGCCATCTGATAAGAGACGTTGTTCTGCAGCTTCATCTGAAAGGAAGAAGAGGGTTCAATAAGTACAGACAGTCACAGGTTAGAGGGGGTTTAGGCTGTGTTTGGTTCCACTGTAAAGACAATGCATTATCAGAATGACGCACATAACATTCTTGTAAATAGAAGTAATGTCTGTTTGCTTACCTGTAAGTGACATCACCACCCAAACGCTCTATTTAGGCTTTGCTAACATAGACTTATATTTATTTCCAGAGCATATTTCTATTATAGTAGTAGATTGGCGGGCCTAAAACAAGCACATTGCATTCTGACACTGCAGGAGGAGCCGGTGATACCCCAATGTTAAAGCATAGACATACAAAAATACACATGCGGTGTCATTAGCAGAAAATATTTTAACCTGATGTGTATTTAAAGTAAACTTTCTATGTGATGCTGCTACCTGATAGCCACAGCACACATTTTACTTTAGGAGAGAATCTTACACCAATACTTCCATGACAGCTTTTAATTTGGTATTTTTAGTAAGAAAAACCCAGCAGTGACAAGAAATAAGAACTGCATGTACATGATGTCATTCAGAAAAGATGCTTTGTTGTGTTCATACATAAAGACGTATGTAAGGACAGAAACCAGCAGAAATGAAGAGAAGGATGCATGCAGAACACACTGAGACGGGGGAACAAATCCATGGCTGTCAGCTAACACTGATGCTGGAATTGTTTTTCACATAGTCTCATGGTTGACAAACTGGGTAACTCCAGGAGAGGACTGAAACAGGACTGTCTTTCTGGGGTTGCAAGTTCGGAATCACTGCTCGGATATCACAGTGGAGTACAAGCCCCTCCACTCAGGTGCAGGATGCAGACACATTCCAACTCCCACAGTGCGAGATCTCTGTGTATTTCCCGCCAGAGCAAACACAAACAAACCCTGCCCCTGCTTCAAGTCTTCCCCCACCCACTGCTCCCTACCCTCTTTTTAAAGACTGTCCACGTCTTTAAAAATGCTCCACCAATGTTTTCATTTTTAGAAGAGGCCCTCAGACTCTGGACTGCTGGATCCAACGTCCCACATGGGCCGAGGCGGGTATGGAGAGCTTTGGGAACTGTGGCCACACAAGAACTGCCAAAACCGTGATTTCCTGCAGAACACAGCGTACACGGAGTACTCAGAACAGCTCCTGTCACATAACCAAGGCTCTTCAGGAAACAGCGTTTCGTTGAGAGTTCCCTGTGCGCCAGCCTGCAGTATCCTGGCTCATCCCTAGCAGCAACCCCCACACGGGCAGCGTTGGCAGTGATCCCTGCCCCATGGCTGGAAACAAGTACCACTTGAGAGTGCGGAGAGGGCCCACTGCCACAGCTCCAACATCGTATGGAGGGAAAGCCCAGCTGCTCCACAAGGGTTTTTCTAAAAAACCAAATCGAATGGCGGTACAGCAATCTCTGAAACTGGATACAAAAGAACACCCAATAGGGACACTTTGGAGCCTTCTCCCATGTTGAGGAGCTGCACAGTGCTGTGCACATCAAGCCATTGTAGGTGCTTTGGTTAAGGGATGCACAAAGAGAAGCACTTGGATAAATGACAGCCTGGTTTGGCCTTCCCGTGCTGCATTTCCAGGACACAAAGAACTCTGGGGCAGGGAACACTGCACACAGCACGAGGTGAAAGCAATCACCAAGCCATTCTGTTCCAACAGGTGCAGTTCTCTTACCCCAACCTGATAAATCTACAAACAAAGGAGATCCTGGGAAACAGCAGGTTCTGATTTCAAACCTTCATCTATCAGGATTTATGGCACAGCCAGGCTCCCCACCGGCTCACTTCTGCTCATTGTCTAACATGTTCGACCTGCAGTAGCAGGAGCAGGGCTGCCTCTCTCTGCTCACAGGAGTTTGCTTTGAAGACAACACCAGTTATATCCTTCAATCTTTCAATTTGGCAATTTTGAGTTGCAGAGAAAAGTGACAGAATTTATGTCCCAACCAGCTCAGCTGACAGCAAATGTCCCTGGTCTAAAGGATGGAAGGGAGGAAGCAACTTTATGATTCACGGGATCTGTTCCACCTACACATGCAAAAGAACACGATTCACAAACCATGGCGCAAATCCAGTTCTTTCCAAACTGTGTCCTTGTGAATCGAGACCTGCCTGTACCATTTTGTATCTCTCAGTGGCTTTTTTGATCCCTTCCAAAGCAGCTGCGATGTACAGAAAAAATTCATTTGAGCCCAATGAGCTCTGCACAGGGAAAAAAAAAAAAATCATCAAAACCCCTGGCAGGCTGGAGCCTCCTCGTGTTGCCTGAACTTTTCCATCTTGTCATAGAAACAGGCAACATAGGGAAAGGTTAGGAACATGTTGGTGTTTATTGCTGCGTGGTCGGGCAGAACAGATGCAGGATTGCTTCCCCATGCAGTAAGGGGTAAACACTTGCCCATATTCCCTGTGAGTCACTTTACCTGTGAGGAACATCCTCCAGATCGCCCATCAAAGCTGCATGGGCAGGTGTTGCTAGGGCACATGCTGGAACTGTACACGAGAGCTGCTCACCAGTTTGTCTGCACAAGCCTCTGTGCAACACAATCCCATCATCATTCAGCTGCCTTTTCCCACCTGGACAGTGCTATCACCATGCAATCGGTACAGCCGTGGAGGACTCCATGATCATTGGAAACAGGCAGTGAAATTGGAAGCTGTGTTCAACATCGCTGCTGTAAAGCTGCAGCTCTGCGAGCTGATGAGTTTTGGCAACAAAGAACATAACCAGCTACTCCCAAGGATGTTTGGCTTAACAGTTTCACCCCACGAAGCCCTGTTTCCAGGCATCAGTGGAGGGGCATGGCTGCATGACAGCCCGGGTGCTGCCAGCAATAGCTCTGGGATGAGGCACTCTCCTGAGAGCTGCCACCGCAAACATAGGGCTCGCAGCCCCTCTGTGCTGGGAAAGCACCATTTGGAAGTTTTCCACCACAATTCCTGCCATTCAAACATTTGACTGAGCTTGCTGCAAAGGGATGTGTAGATATGTGAAGAAGCATCCTCATGATCCACTGTAAACAATCATGGAATCAGGAACCAAATGCTAACTCTGCATGCATCCCTCCCAAACCCCAGGGCAATCCCTACCTGACTGCCTCCCAGAAGGAGCTGCAAGAGAGAACTCCTCCTCTGGCTTGTTCCACAGTCCAGCAGACCATCACCAGCTCATCGAGATGAGCACAAGGTGACAGGAAAAGAGACTTCCCATGAACTCATACTTTTTCCTTCCTTTTTTCTTTATTTTAACCCCACGACACGAGGCCAGGCTATCACACTCACTCAGAAGAGCAGTGTTCCGGCACAGTGTGACCGCCTCCTTATGCATGCAGAAGGAAGTGGGGAGAGATGAGGGCTTGGGCTTGCCCATAGACACCACTGGGTCAGACGGAAGCTGCCTGCAGAAATTCAAGTTGCCTCAACGCAGGAAATGCAGACTTGATTTATGTGAGCACACAAAGTGGCATAAACTGATGCTATGACAGCCACCAGAGCAACATTGTCCTAATGAGTTTTCTACAAAATAAGCCTGGATCTGTTGTGATCACTTGATACCCTGGGAATTACAAGTGCTGGGGTTTCATTATAGCTCCTGCATTTCACAAAAGGACTAAGATAATTGGTAAAACCACTTTGTTCAAAGAACATAGAATCACAGAATGGTCTGGGTTGGAAAGGACCTTAAAGACCATCCAGTTCCAATGCCCCTGCCACGGGCAGGGACACCCTCAACATCCTTGCCAAATCCTATTATCAGCCAAGTCTTTTTGGTTAGACACTTTGTGTCTATTGCTCACTATTTTTTTGGTAACAAATCTTTGTCACCTAAACTAGAGCTCTATTCTCTGCTCTCTGAAGTGCTGTCACTTAAATGGGTTTTAGAAAAATATTGGAATTTTTGCCACTGGGAAGATGACAGTAGCTCATCTGGAAGGGAGAAGGGGACAGTGACTGGTTATTGATAAAACACTGTTATTCTTGCCTGTGAAGGCATATGGAATGTTTTGAATACAAGAAGAGAGGTTATTCCAAGCTATGAGCTCATAAGACCTTAAACAGCAGCTTCTGGAGCAAAGAACAAAGACACAGAGTACACACTGCAGTATGAATGCAACTAATGATCAAATTAATTCCCGAGGTTCAGTAGTCACATTTCCAGCCTCTGTGAGCACTGTGAGACCAGTTGGATTTACGGAGAACACCAGCGCTCTGCAGGCACAAGCAGCTCGCCACTACCTTGGTTTGTACCATGGCTACCACAGCACCTCTGGCTTTCCCATCCCTTGCTATACATTCGGCCCAGCACTGCATTCTCTCTCCTGCTGTGAAACATCACAAACTTCCCCAAAATACAGATTTCTTGTATTAAAAGCAACCCACACAGCTGGCTTATGTGGATGCCACCAGTGCAGTGTTACCCCTACCAGTTGGTTACAGCGATGCATGGAACAAGTTCACTGCCTGCAAACACAGGAACACAAAACCAGCCTCCCAACACAAAGAACAGCCGCAGTACACCCTCCCTTGTTCCTTCCCCGAGTGTCCTCAGTCACTGTTCCCACACTCTGAGCTTGGAGCTGGTTTCAGTGTATTTGCCAGCCTTCGGCAGACCTCCTCCTCCACTTGTGTCCAGTCCAGCTACGACCTCCTGTTATTTTAGCATCTCCAGCAGCCTGCAAATGAGAGCTCTGTGCCCTGACCACCCACCTCCTGTGCTTTCAAGCTACTGCTGCCTTTGGCTGCTTGCTTTAATTGAGGAAGGAAATCTATTTGCCCTCTATTTGCATTAAAAGTTCACAAGAAAACCCCAAACCAAAACTCCCAACAGTTTAGGAAACTACCAAGTTTGTGCCTTTTACAAGAGGAAGCATCTCTGTTAAAACTGAACTAAGTTCATCTTCTCTCGCTCATCACACACAACTGCATAGACATCTGTATGGAATAACGATTTACAAATTACAACAGATTTTACACTATCACAATATTTTAACTGGAGCACTGTTGGTTACATTTTGTTCCTGTGGGGAGCACCAGCAACCACCGTTACAAATCTAATCAGACTTCTCATTCCAATTCCAGAAAATATTCAAGAAATAAAATCCCACATTTGCTGAGCACACATTTTAATGGTTCTGTAAGAAAACAGAACACAGCTTTAGTACAACCGTAATCAGTTTGAAGGAGTCGAATTCTGTGATCAGACACATATGTATTCCTTTTTTCTGTGACAGTTAAAAGCATTTGGTTATGTCGCTCCTCGAGCATGTGATACGGAACGGCTAGAGAAACTCAGCTAACAACAAGCCTGAGAGTGTGATACTTCCATAAATCCTACTGAGATGAAGTGTTTCATTAGCAGAGCTGTGAACTGCAAACCGAGCACTCACGACCGCACCCGACGGGAGTCAGAGGTCTGCTGGGCTCCACTGTGGTGACGTGGAACACTGAAAGCCGATGCACTCAAAGTGGAACAGTGAAAGCTGATGCATTCACTCATTTTCCTTTCCACTAAAAAAGAAATCCCCGGGCCAGGAAAGGGCAAGCTGAACTCTATATTCACCCATCTCTTTGTAGCTAATGAAAATGGCACTTTATGGGAGCTGCACGGATAATAGAATCATGGAATCGTTTGGGTTTGAAGGGACCTCAAAGCCCATCCAGTTCTAACCCCTCTGCCACGGGCAGGGACACCTCCCACTGAATCAGGGGGCTCAAAGCCCCAACCTGGCCTTGAACACCTCCAGGGATGGGGCAGACACTGCTTCTCGGGGCAACCTGGGCCAGTGTCTTCCCACTCTCACAGAAAAACATTTCTTCCTGATACCTCCTTTCCATCTCCCCTCTTTCAACTGAAAACCATTAACCCCTCATCCTAACCCTGCAGTCCCTGATCAAGCCTCTTCCCAGCTTTCCTGCAGAATGTTTTTTTCCACATCAGAACCAGACCCTGATGGGAGACAGTGAAATTGAGCAAAGGGGTGCTGCATCTGGACGTTACACCAGCTTTGTCTCCCTTGAGGCCAATCAAACTGTAGTTTTAAGGCTGTTTATAGCTTTTTGACTGATCACAAAAGACCAAATCATCTCAGCAAATCAGAAAAGCTCAAAAGAGAAATAAAATTAAAAACACTTGCCTGGAAAAACATGAGCTGTGAGTGTTCTAGTGTTCTCACTGATAACAGACTAGCAGCCTTTACTGTGCATTCACAGCTCTTTTCTGTGGTGCATTTGGAAACCCAAGCACACGGGAAATGCCCCGGAAATCCCAAGGCCAAGCCAGCAGCTCCACAAACAGGGTCTGCAGGGGCTTGTTGCACTCTGAGGCTGAAGGAGCGCAGGGACGTGGCCTTCCCCAAGCCCCCTGCTTTACCTTGCTGTCCTCGCACTTCTTCACCTGCCCATCGCGGGCTTGTAGCTGGCTGCTCAGGTGGCTGTAGTCGGCTTCCTTCTGTTCCAGCTGCTTTCTATGGGAATCCACCTTGCCCAGTAGGTCAGAGTTCCTCTTCTCCAGGCGGCCCCGGGCCACCTCGGTGCGCTTGGCCTGGCTTTGTAGCTCGGCCAGCTCCTCCTGCAACAGAGCCTGGCGGGACGAGGCGCTCCAGCAGTTGAAGGCAAGGACGGCGATGACGGCCAGCAGCGCCACGAAGAGCAAGGAGGGCAGGCGGCCGCCCCTCCGGTTGGTCCCGAAGCCCACCATGAGGGAGGCCGCCGGGCGGGGGCTTCACCCACTCGCCGTCTCCGCCTGAGGGGGGAGAAGCAAGGGCGGGGAAGCGTCTCGGGGTGGCGGGTGGCTGAGGCGGCCGAGCACCTCGAGGAGAGGGCGACTGTGGCCGACGGGGAGAGCGGCTTAAGAGGCGGGGGGGGGTGCGGCTGGGGAGTGGCTCAGGGGACCGGGCGCGTCCCCGGCGGCGGGGGAGCCCCGAGGCCAAGCAGGCGAGAGACAAGCGGGCTGCCCGCGGCGCGGGGCAGGGCTGTGGGAGGCCCAGGCGCCACCGCCCCGCGGGGAGGGGCCGGGAGCGGCCCAAGCCCAGCGCTGCCGCCGCCACCGCGGCCGCGCCACCCACCTCGCCGGCCGGCAGCGGCGCCCCACCCCTCCGCTTCCGGTTAGACGTACAGCCACTTCCGAGCAACGCAAGAACACTTCCGGTCCGCCGCGCCGCCACTTCCCACCTGTCGCGAGAGCGCAGGCTCCCGCTGGGCCGGGGCCGCCATCTTGGGCGCGTAGGGGAGCAGCACTGGGCGCGCACAGAAACGCACACCACAAACCATAAACACAGGGACACCCCAAAGAGGTGCTGGGCGGGGACGCTGGAGCGAAGTTACAGGCGGTTTATGGGTGGGAAGAGGTGAGCTGTTCGAACCACATACAGCTCAACGAGGCCAAGTGCAAGGTCTCGAGCACTAATCCAGGCTGGACCGAGAGTGCATTGTGAGCAGCCCTGGGGAGAAGGGCTTGGGGTGCAGTGGATGAGGAGCTCAACATGAGCTGGCAACGTGTGCTCACAGCCCAGAAAGCAAATGTGTGTCTTGGGCTACATCCAGAGCAGTGGTGAAAACTCAACCTAGAGCCCTATGTTCAGTTCTGGAATGTCCAGTGTAGAAAGGATATGGAACTGTTGTAACGGGTCCAAAGGAGGCCACAAAAATTATCAAAGGCGTGGAACACCTATTCTAGGCTGGGAGAGTTGGGGTTGTTGGAGAAGAGAAGGCTGTGGGGAGACAGCCTCCCAGTACAGAAAGGAGGCTGATAAAGATGGGGAAAACTTCTTATCACGGCAACAGGACAAGGGGTGATGGTTTTAAACTAAAAGAGGAGAGATTTGGACTAGATCTTTGGGAGAAATATTTTCATCTGAGGGTGGGGAAGCCCTGGCACATGTTGTCCAGAGCAGCCATGGCTGCCCCAGCCCTAGAGGTGTTCAAGGCCAGACTGGACGGGGGTTTGAGCACCCTGATTCAGTGGGAGGTATCCCTACCCGTAGCAGGGCAGTGGAAGTGGATGGGCTTTCAAGTACTTTCCTACCCAAACCATTCTACAATTCTGTGAAATCAGTTCTTTGCCTTATAAGAAAGACCCAAATAAAACATTTCTCCTTACTCCAGTTGCCTCACAAGCCCTCAGTCTCAGGGCACAGGGTGTTTGCAGCAGCCCACTGCGTCCACTGCCTCATGGGCAAGGGGAGGCAGCTCACAAAAGAGTCAGGCACAAGTTTTTCCTGCCTCTCTTTCTTTCTGTGATAGGATTTAAGGAATGGTCCTGCTGCACTCCTGCAGCCAAGCACCTTGGACAGAGGAGAGAGTCTGAAGAGAGCTCCTGTGCACGTGCGTGATGCAATCACAGTACCTGCAGGTCGCAAAACAGTGTTGTAAGGATGTGGGAGAAACAGAAGGGGATCAGTTTTCCCCGTAAAAGGAAGAAAAAAAACCACTGAGGGAATAAAGTATGGAATGCCTTCCTTTCCTGAAATAAGATACCATATGTATTGTGCAGAATTTGCTTGCTGTGATAATGGTGTCACGGCACCCATACCCCTCTTTTTTTCCACCTAATTCTGTACTGTACTTGCATACCAATATTTGCATTTTGGCACTTTGAGTTGCTGCTGCCCTGGTGGCCAGGTTGTCAGTCTGCTTTCTGCAGATGGCGGTGGAGATTCACATTCTTCATCTGATGTTGCAGATTTTACTTCACTGTGAAGCTGGGTAATTCCAGGTTTCTCAGCCTGCTTTGTTGACCTTTTTCTTTCCGGATGCTTCTAGTCTGTGCAAACCTGAGTGCAGTGAGGAAGGAAATGTTTGCCTAAATCATGTAAATACAATATATATTTCACAAATCTGAGGTCAGACCTATACCTGGATTTCAGAAATCTGCTCACGGAGTGCTCAGGGACATTTCCACCTCCCCAGTGTAAGCCCTTTCCATTAGCGCTGTGTGAGCTCCCAGCTCCAGAGCTGGCAGCAAAGCGTTGCCCTTGCAGCAGGGAGTGGTACCAGCCTGGTTAGGAGCTGGCCCCTGCATGTTTTTTGTGGTTGCCTTTGTGTATCTGGGCGGTAAGGTAATACCACGAAGTTTTCTCTTTTCGTTTAATTTGCTGTTTAATTCCAGCTGTGATCCAGTCCTGCTCTATTCTTTTCCTGGTTGGAAAGGCTGTATTCCTGCTCCCTCTTCCAGAGCTTCTGACTGTAACCTTGTGTTGTGTGTTGGAATTACATACCTCTTGGCATCTTCAGCTCAGCCTCTGACTGGGATCTTGGCTGGTCCTTTGGAGTGGTTTGTCTGGGCATCTCCATCTCCTGACCTCCCCACAATCCAGTGTTAATGGGAAGAGCCCTTGGGAAGAGCCCTGGTCTGGTGCATGCTGCATGGGTGTCATCGTGGAGCACAATACAAGAACTGAGTTTTAAACATTGTACGATTTTGGAGAAGCTGGAGGACACAAAAAAGGAAATTTGTTTGGGATTGTATGAAAACCTTATGTGCTTCCAGATCTTTCTGTTGAAGTGATGTTGCAGTTGTTTCAAGACAGAGTACTGGAAGCGCAGCCCACGGTAGGACACTTATCAAAACACAGAGATAGCAGTGTCTTTTAACAGAGCCGTAGAGGCTGTTTAACCTTAAAAGCCATCTTCCTAGGGAATGAAAATTGTGTCTGAACAGAGGCAACAGGAAGGGCAATCTGTTGAGGTCAGTGTGGAATTGCCCTGTGGCCACCAGGATGCTCTCAAAGTGAAGCTTGCTGAAGGCGTCAAAAATCTTCCTGTGTTTTCAGATCAAAATCAGAACCCTGCTACCTGAGCAGCTTCAGCAAACGTGAAGTGATCAGAGAGCAGTAAGGCTGTAACAGAAAAGATGTCGTGTTGGTGTTTGCTGCCGAAGATTCTCCTCAGAGCAGAGCCTTATCTTGGGGTACATCAGAGGGACTGGAAATGCTTTGGAGTGACTGACAAGATATTTGGGACCAGAACATGAGACTTTAAAGGAACTTGGACGTGATATTGTCCAGCTACTGGCAGTGAAGCTGTCTGGGTGGCAGGGCACTCATGTAACTGGTCTCCTCCGGGAGACACCTGAAGCACTTCTAGAGAGAAGCCTGAGTGAGCTGGCGGAGCTGAGCAGCTGGGGTGACCAGACGGAGCCGATCAGCGGGTGGTACGTTTGGAAAGAGCCAGCACAGCTCTTCAGAAGGTCAGTTCCCTATATCTCATGAGGCATTCCTGAAGGAGTCAAAAAGCAAATGCTGGGGTTGATTTGGTCATTGTAACATACCTGGGCTTTATAAAAAGCCCTTGCCAAAGGTTCTTTAAAACTATTAAGCTGTAAAGTAAGAGGATTAGCAATTAGGTCAAAGCTGGGAAGAGTGGAGAAAATTGCTTCTTTCCTAGGAACGTGGCAGTTTGTGAGGTTTTCCCACATGCTCATAAGTGATCAGAGGAAAAATATGAATGACAAGGCAAGGTAATTTGTGGGAGTTCTTTTATCATTTTTCATGATAATTAAAAGTGATGCTGACTGGGAAGGGTTACTGGGGTTTATTATGCTGGGTAAGTGAACAGCAGAGGAATTCTGTTTTGATAAATGTCAAGTAACACCTACAGGGAAAGGCAAATTACTGCAATGCACATACCCAGTGGGCTCTTAGTGCCTTCTGATCATGTCCGCTTTATCCTCATGGGTCTTAGGAAGGCGGCAGAGAACTGGCCCCAGTAAGTGCTGGGAATTGGCAAAGTGCAAGTTAAGAATCAAATGGAAGATACTGACAGGGTAGGCGTTTTCCCTGGTCTTCTGGATCCTGAACGCTGCAGTTATAAAAAGGTTAGAAAATGAGAGGTGATTGAGTGTGTTTGGGGGCATTTGTTCTGGAAGATAGCAAGGGATTTTGGGAAGGAGGACAGGGAGAAGGACTGTGATAATGATGGGCAAAAGGATTTAATATTTCTGTTTCAAATACAACTAACAGACAATGGGTGAATTTACTGAGCAGCAGGATTAAAGACAAGGATGTACTTTTTCCACACGCTGCACAATTAAATCGTACATCACCTCATCTGTGTTGTGGAGATCAAAAATACAAATGAATTTAGAAAGGTGTTAGGTAAATCAGTAGAGGAGCAGCTCCTCAAGGACTGCTGGATGCTGGTTGAACTTCAAAACTTGGTCACAGAAAATGAGTGATTTTAAAAGTATATACTGAACTATTCTAGGATCCCATTTCCTTCCAGCTGAGCAGAATGAAGCCTTTTTTCAGCTTGTATTGCAATTTTTTGATTTTTTTTTGCAAACATTCTGAATACAGAACTGAAATTAGCCCAGACTTTGAGCATGTACTTTAAAACCTGATTAATATGCTCCATCTGTTGGTGAGCTGAGCAACTGGCAAAACGAGTAGCAGAGCCTACATGTAACATTCTCAAGCTATTGATAGAGAAACAGCGCTCAAGCAGGGGAACAGTGGGGTTGGTTCTTCAATGTGATCGTTCCAGCTCGTGGATGAGATTGATGCTAAAAGTACAATGATCTTGCAAAGAGGCTACCACCTACTTGTCTTGTATCTGTTAAGCATTTTGGTTGCTCATGTACAAGAATAGTAGTAAAACTAATTGCTTTCACTTGAAGCACATGTTATGAGCACTCATGGATGGCCAGCTTGGAGCAGACCTTTGAGATCTCTTCAGGAGTGAGTTACCCTCCAGTTTCTCTCTGCTCAGGAGAGATGTGTATCACAGCAAGGTTGTTCTCTCAAACCTGTTATTTGCTGTTCCTGGGTTGAGCAGTTGCTGATACTGTGATTATTGTTGCCTGGTTGGGTTGACTTCAGGTTTAAAAGCAACAATTTTTATGGCTTGTTCACATAAACTTTAAGTTGGGGCTGAGGTAAGCTACATGTTTTAATTACCATCAGCAGCGATCTGTCTCACAACCAACACTGTAAATATCTGTGCAATGAGTGGGTATGTCTGTGCAGATGCATTGAATTCAGCAAAACAGCAAGACATTTCCTCCTTCTAAAGCAAGAAGACAAAGCATAGAGATGAAGGAATAGTAACATATGACTCTACTCTGGTGAGACCTCAGCTGGAGCTCGGCAGTCACTTCTGGAGTACTTAGAACAGTAAGGACATGAATCTGTTAGAATGAGTCCAGAGGAGGCCATGGAGATAATCCAAGGCTGGAGCACCTGCCGTACGAGGACAGGCTGCGAGAGTTGGGGTTGCTCAGCCTGGAGAAGAGAAGGCTCTGCAGAAACTTCAGAGCAGCTTCCAGTACTAAAAGGGGCTCCAGGAAAGCTGGGGAGGGGCTCTTGATCAGGGAGTGCAAGGATAGGATGAGGGGGAACAGTTTTCGGCTGAAAGAGGGGAGTTGAAATGAAATCTTAACAAGAAATGTTTTCCTGTGAGAGTGGGGAGGTCCTGGCACAGGTTACCCAGAGCAGTGGTGGCTACCCCATACCTGAAGGTGTTCAAGGCAAGGTTGAATGGGGCTTTGAGCCCCCTGATCCAGTGGGAGGTGTCCCTGCCCATGGCATGGAGGGTTGGAACTGGATGGGCTTTAAAGTCCCTTCCAGCCCAAACCATTCTATGATTCAGTGATTCTGTAATGAGATGCCATGGACTTGCTTCTGTTCACATCAGTTTGCTTGTACTCCTTGCCACACGATGTTGTGTTAGAGCAATCATGTGCTTCCCTAACAGCTCCTCCTTCACTGGAGATTTTATCAAACTCATTACAATGAGAGCACAAATTAAACAATGTTTTGAGGTTTATTAATGGCATCTGTCTTGGGAGAGACTTCGTGTCTTCTAAGGTTGAAATGCTCTGTCTTGTCAAGATCACAGATGCCTCCCATTCTTCCACCACCCTCAGGAAGCTTGGGTACTGCTTTCCTTGAGTTGTTCCAGAGGAAGCACAGAGGAGCAGGCTATTGCTGTTAGAGAGTTTGTAAAAAGAAAAGGAAGAAGCTACAGCAGCTTCACACCCCTGTTCACACGTGTACCTGCACATACATGTGCATGTTACCAGGGTACATTGTCAGAAGACAAGACATATTAGCTGGTCAAACTGTGCTGATGCTTTTTCTGTGTTAGTTTTAGCTGTTTGCTATGTTAGAACCACTGTGCAGATACTGTACAGATGCTGTACAGACACTATAGACACTCCTGTTGTGCATCAAAAGTGTCTTTTATCCTTGGAGTAATGGCAAGAAGGTGAATTCCTGTGTGTGAGGTCAGGCAGGCAGCCTTTAAGTTCAAGCTTCTCTTTTCAGTGCATCCTTGGGGAGATGCACTCAGTGAGGTGTCGCTCCATAGGGGGGAATCAGAACTGTGCAAGCCCTGTCAGATGCGTGGTGGGGTGGAAGTGGGAGGGAAAGTTGGAAAGAAAATAGATGAGTGGTGAAAAGAAAGGCTGAACGGCTTGGATACCCGAATGACAGTAAGGAATCTTGGCAGGGAGGGACCAGCAGGCACAGGAACCTGATTTTGATTCATAAACATCTCAGCAACAGGTTTTCTATCTCTGAAGTAAAAGGTAACAATGTCTGTGGAAGACAATTGAGGCATGTTGACGAGTAAGGAAATAATTGCTTTTCTCTGTTAGGGATAAAGATGGCACTTAGAAATGAAGGCACTGTAGAATCAGTCTCTTTTGTATAGATGAAATGTTATTAAGTTTATTTGTGGACAGGTGAGATTTGGAAATCTTTCTGAGAATAAGCAGTTTGAAATGAGGTATCCAAATCAACCTCCTATAACATGTTGCACTATGAAAACCCAAGGAACATTTGGGATTGACTCATCAAATGACAGCACTTTCCAAAGAAAAACTGGTCTAAAGAGCTCACCTGCATGGGAATGGTGTTTGGCTGGAAGCTTCTGTCCAGGATGGGAATGGGAAGCACATTTGGGGTGCAATCTCCGTGCCCAGCAGGTCCCATGGGTGGAGTTTTGATGGGTTTGACAGGGTGAAAACCAGGCTGCATCCCAATCCAGCACCTGTCAATGCTCCTTTGTATTCTTGGGAGGCTTTTGGAAGGGAATGCTACTCCGTGCCTGGTGCAGGAGGAGGAGCGCTGGCTGTAAATCCCGTGAATAGCCTGGAAGAGAAGAATAAATCCCCTTGGCAGTGATGTGGCTGTGGCCTCTGTGTGGGTGGTGTGGCAAGGTTTGGCGATGCCCTGTGGTGAGAGGGCAGGGGTTACATGGACAGTGAAGCATGAGCTGTGGCTCAGCAAGAGCGAATACAGGGATTTTACTGTAGTGGTGGTGTGGTTCCTTTGTCTTGTAGTACGGTTGAGGTTTTGCAAACCATTCCTATTCAATTACTCTCTTGTTTTGTTGCTGGGGAACACAAGCAGAGAAGGAAAATAATAACTTGAATGTAGCTCTGCTAAATATAAATGAGATTTTGTGGGACAAAGAAAAGGCTTCTCTAGCTCAAGGGGTGTTTGCTGTGCCAGGTTTTGCGGCTGCTCTAAGGTCTCCCTGGAGACTTCTCTTCCCCAGGCTGAACAACCCCAACTCTCTGAGCCTGTTCCCATACCAGAGGTGCTCCAGCCCTCGGGTCATCTTTATTTTGCCATAATATGTAAAGGTTCACGTAACAAAATCTCTCATTTTACAGACCCAAGCCCTTGCTTGTGGAGCTCAGGCTGACATTTGTCCCCACACTCTGGTTGGGCGGGGGGGCTCTGCTGAGCACGAGGCAGTTTGACCCCATGTCTCACAAAGGGCTTCACCCCAGCCAATGAGTGTGGGTCTGACGAGCAATTCCGTCTCCAAGGGGTGGTGGGACTTGTTCATCCCCGCAGTGGTGGGTCCTGCCATGACAGCCCAGCACTAGATGGTGCCAGGCACCTCCCTGCCAGCCTGGTTGTGGAGAAATCCCATTGCGCAGGCACTGGAGCGAGGCTTTCTGTCTGGATTGAAGAGCTATAAAACTCCGATGCAAACAATGGTCATCAATTATGGCATAAGTATTGGGTAAGATAAAATCAGTAATTAAGGCCAAATGCTTATTAAGGATTATGGGATGCAACGGGAGCGCGCTGGGCCCTAAGAGGCAGTTCTGGAGCCTGGCTGATCCTGGTTTCCCAGCTTACACACCAACAGCTGCTGCTGTTCAGTGCTCAAGATCTGGAAGACAATTGGAAATGGCAATTTCAAGGGAAGGGGTCCAAAATGCAGTTGTTTGTTTTTGCAGGCAGGTGATTATCGTATCGGAGTGCAGGAACAGCGCTGCCTCGGCAGACAATCCCTTCTGCTTTTTGTGCACCTAGTTTAGTTTGTGCTTAAGATTCCTCGTTCAGGTGGGTTTGGGTTTTTCTTGTAGACTAAGAATGCCACAAACTAAGCATCAGAGCTTGTTGCTCTGTGTGTCAGACTCTGCCCTGCCCTTGAAATGTGCTCTTGTAATCAGGGGCATTTTAAGAACACTTCTTTGGTCATAGACAGAAAAGGAAACAAATCATTATTACAAAATGTGAATGGGAAAGCACCTGTTATCACACCAGAGCATCTCATATATTTATTTCTTCCTCCACAGTAGAGAAACCAAGATTTTAATGATCAGTACTGATCAGAATTTTGGCAGATTTTCTTTGTTGCTCAAAGAGGTATTGGCATTTCAGTGTAGGAAAAGCAGCAGCTTATTGAGCTGAGGACTGAGAGAGCTGTTGGTGTGTGTTATGCATTCACGTATTTTCAATTATATGAATTATATGAAATGCCTGCGCTTCTAATTCAATTTATGTGTCAATAGCAGCCGTTGTAGCGATTGGTATTTGCTGCCTCCCCACACAGAACTGTACTCAGCCCCATTCCAGTTATGCTCATCATGTAATACAGGGCTATCATCCCAGGACCTCTCTGGTCTGGAACCTTCCAGACAGTGCTGAGTAGCACAGAGAGCCTGTCAGGGAGGAGGTGGAGGAGAAAAGGGAAAGCGTTGCAGCAGTCTCCCAGCTCGCTGACATTCCCAGATCTGGATGAGGTGGGTATGGTTTATAGGAGCTTCAAAACCTGGATGGAAGTCTCCCTTAGTGGGACAGCATACAGGATATAGACTTTAAGGTGGATGAGGTGACTTCCCAAGTACCTTCCAGGTCTGTTAACTGTAAATCACTGTAGTGAAATCCTGGTCTCTGATCTTAAGTGAAATGGAAGTGTACAGTATGTAGGTGCTCCCCCAAAGGCAGAAAGGATATTGAGCAGGTGAAGGAAAAGCTGACACAGGTCAGAAATGTGATACACTTCAAAGAGCAGATGGTTCTGTTAAGACCAGGAGTGTGCTTCTGTCCTTGGAAGTTAGAGCTGGCCTGAAGTACCATGTCTATCTGAAAATACTGAAGTCTTTGATGTGCTAAATTAGGTTACTAACCATTGAAATAGTGCTCCCAGAGAAAATTCATATTTTCTGGCCACTGTGAATGTGATTCTTCCTCCTCTTTCCTCCTTGCCCTCTGCCACGTAACCTGCTTCAGATTTTTTGTTGCTCTTTAAGTGCCAAATAGTTTCCCTCTCATCACCTGATTTTTTTCAAATATTCCATCTAATCATAGAATCACAGAATGCCAGGTTGGAAGGGACCCCAGGGATCATCTGGTCCAACCTCTTTAGGTGATATATGGTTTAAATGAGGTGACGCAGAGCTCTGTCAAGCTGAGCCTTAAAAATGTCCAGTGTAGAGAAACTGTCCGCTTCCCTGGGGACATTATTCCAGTGTTTCTCTGTTCTCATTGGGAAACATTTCCTTATGGAATCCAATTGGAATCTCCCCAGGAGCAACTGATACCCATTGTTCCTTGTCTTTTCCATGTGACTTCTCATAAAAAGGGTGTCTCCAGGCAATGTTCCATCTAATCATAGAATCACGGAATGGTTTGGGTTGGAAGGGATCTTTAAGCCCATCTAGTTTCAACTCCCCTGCCATGGACACCTTCCACTAGTGAAGCCCTTCCCACCAATGATGCCCCCTGAGCCCAGAGGTTCAGAACAAGGGGGCTGGTTGTGCTTCATCTCCCCTGGGGTGAGCCTGGAGGAGCTCCATCAGGTTCAGCAAGGTTACCCCAGGCTGGCAGCTGTGGGCAGGGTGACTCAGAGCACTCGGAGCAGCTTAAGGGCACTGAACACAAGCCATTACCATGAGGAGCTTCCATGGGGAGCTGTTACCCTGTGTGGGAATGAGAAAAGGAAAAGGTCGGGTGGAGACAGCCAGGCTGGCTCATTACTGTGATGTCCTTGGAATACTGCTCTGAAGGAGGCATTGTGTCAGGTTCTGGGAGAGGGAAAAGGAGAACTAGTGGTCATAGGGAGAACATTTTCAACGGTTGTAGCTGCTTTCCCTCTCCAGGAGGTACTTTAACCTGTGTCCTCCTGCCTTCCTTTGCAGTAAATATCACAGACATGTGAGTTCCTAGCGGAGCAGAACACTTGCTGACTGGGAGAGGTAGGAGTGGACTCTTTAAGACTCAGCTTATCTCTTCCAGAGAACAGAGTGGAACTGGTGCCTCCTAACCTCGCTCCTTCCTTCTTGGAAGGCGTATTAGAAGTTCACTTCTTGTTCCTCTGATGAGGAGAAGTGATAGAGCTTTTTACAACAATTGGTTTACTTTTCTGTCTTCTAAATCCTTTTCCCAGTGGACTGTGGTTAGCTTGAGGAGCATTCCTGCAGGGAACAGAGAGGTGGGGAAGAAAAATGACTGTCAAGCTGGTTTCCGTAATGGACGTAATTTAATGGGATGGCTGCGACCCAGGTTGGAGTTTGAGTGGTAAAAAGTGATGCAAGTCACAAGAGAAGATAGGTCACATAACATAATACAGGGTGTTTGCTGCAAGCAAGCAGAATGTGAGTTGGGGAGAAATCTGTCTTTGTCAGGGACTCCTGCTGATCCATTTCTCCATAGATCAGCTGCATGTGAAGTTAATCTACTTATGCAGCAGCTGAGAAACTAAGATGCCCTCAATGCCCTCATCTCATTCCTGCATCTAGCTGGAGTCTCCAAAAAACCAGGAGAGCGCAGATTCCATCTACGTTTGGAGTGTGACCACCCCTCATGCCTCTCTCCCTTCGTCTTCGCAACTGCAAGTTGTTGAGTGGCACAGGCTTGAGGGGGGAGTGAAGTCCTATCCGAGGACCTGTCTGGGGTGGAATCCTGTGGGCTTAGGGAGCAGAGTGCCCTCAGCCTCAGTGTCACTTCAGATTGTCTGGACCATGTCCTCAGGTGACCAAGGTAACCACACATACGTTGTGTCCTCCAAAGCCCCGTGCCTGGGCTGGCCTCCACTGACAGCTTCTGGCCCTCCCTCGCAGGAGCTATGTCAGCCAGGCTGCTTTGCATACCCATGGGGTAGCAGAAGGGCTGGCTGCCTGTGGAAGAGAAGGTGCTGCAGATCTCCTGCTCCTCTTGCTTTCTGTAGCCTGCCAGAGGCTCTGGTCCTTTCTGCTGCCTGTGGAGGGTGGCCCTGGCCCCTTATTCCCCTTGTTCCAGGGAAAGTGCTGTTTGTGGGGTACAGAGACCACCCAGGCAGCATCCTGGCCTGGGGCTGTGTTTGCCCATTTCCTATTTAAAGCCAAAGTGGAGGAGACTTATGAGCTGGACAAGGATGTTGAGTGTGAGAGCTGCTGGAGATGTCATGGGCAAAGGGGAGGGGTGCCACCAGAACTCCTGTGACCTCTGCCCAGCCTGGCATGCATTTTACCCCAGCCACTTCGAGGAACTCCTGGGCAATCTGGTTTGATAGAGCGTACCCCGGGGCATAACCACTGAAACTCAGATGCCACCACAAGAGAAAGAAAACCTCTATTTTTATCCTAATTTAAAATCAGCTGACGTGTGTAGGTGGTGAGATTCAGTATCATGTTTGTAAACACAGTAATGTGTAATTTAATCTGCTTCCTTTTTTATTTCTTTCATTTATAGCATTATTTAGACTATATTGTCCTTGATTTTATAGTAACATTGCAAGGGTCGATCAGAACTGATCCATGCTGCTTCCCTTGATTCACTGCTGATTTCTAGGGAGAAATGCTGGGAGATAATTTACGTTAAGTACAATGTTTATTTACCACACACCACACTCTGACCTGTGTTCCTTGTCGCTGTGCCTGGATGGCCAGTGCAATTACTTTCCCTTTATAACTGAGTGGTACCTTCAGGTCCACCTCAGAGACAATGTAGCGATTGTTTAATTCACAGGGAGCTCATCAAGGTCTCTGCTCTTGTCATTTCCCATAATGAACGTTTCCAAGGACATTGCTATGGGGATGATTCACATTGGACTCAGGGACTCTCCCGCCCGCTCCACAGAGTTCCGCGTTGTCAAGCTCCACGCTGGGCACATTCCAATCTCTGCTTGAAATCTCCATCTGAGCCAAACAGCTGATGGTCTAGACCCTCCTTTCGTGCTGCATCGCCCATAAAAATAGTGAAGACTCTGAAGGGACCATTTAGACTGAGGGAACACTGTATTTCCATGGTGAAGCATTTGGGATTGGGAAGTGCTGGGATCAGTCTGCGTATGTGCATCCTTGACGTCCCATGATCTCGGTCCCTTATGCCCTTTTATTTAGCTTTGCTCTCTGGAGGAAGACTGTACCTAGTGCATTCTGAACATGCTTCTTCCTGATTGCTTCATCTTCCCAGATGTGTTTTAGATGAACAGTAGGTCAGCCAGCAAGACCTTCTTGACTTTAAGCAAGTTCATCCCAAGAAGGATGTTGTTTTTCTGAGCCCCACTCATCCTCACAGCCCTAGAGATTTCTCCTCTTGGTAAGCACTGCATACAGCACCATCTGGTTCTCATCACCCAAGCTCCTTCAAGAGACACCCAGTCTTAAAAAGTTAATTAGGTTGAAGTGTTTGAAACATCGCTTTCACAGTGAGACATGAGCAGAAAGTGAGATACTTCTCTTCATTTAAGAAAGCAAGAGTCATGTATTATATCAGTTAATTGGTTCAACAGAAACCTGGATAATTCAGTTACTCCAGAGTGGCTGGGATTTAATAACAAGCCCTTCACGTTAATAGCATCACAGCGCTCAGGATGGATGGAGATTTGCAGCAGGCTGTGCGGAGGCACAGCTGTGTGCACAGGGCTGCTGCGATTAGCCGTCTCATTTGTGGTCCTGTGCAGTGCTGAAGGCATCTGTGGCCAAAGAACAGGCACCAAGGGCCCTATGGAAAGGAATCTTGGGTTTCTGGCCTAAGGCAAGTTGAACACGAGCTGGCAGTGCCCTGGCATCCAAGAGGGCAACCGTGTCCTGGCGTGCATCCAGCATGGTATTACCAGCCAAGCAAGGGAAGGGATTGTCTCACTCTGCTCCACACTGGGGCAGCCCCACCTTGATCACTGGGTGCAGTTTTCGGTGCCACAGGATAAAAAGGATCTAAAGCTACTGGAGAGTGTCTGGAGTTGGTGAAGGGTTTAGAGGGAGAGCCATGTGAGGAGCAGCTGAAGTCACTTGGTCTGTTCAGCCTGGAGGAGACTGAGGGGGTACCTTTGTCACAGTTTGCAGCTTCCTCACCAGGGGAGGAGGAAGAGCAGACACTGAGCTCTTCTCTCTGACCCAAGGGAATGGCAGGAGGATGTGCTGTGGGAGGGTTAGGAAAAGGTTCTTCACCCAGAGAGTGGTGGAGCACTGGAACAGCTCTGCAGGGAAGCAGTCACAGTGCCCAGCCTGACAATATTCCAGAAGCATTGGGACATATGGTGAGAATGTTGGCGCTGTCCTGTGCAGGGACAGGAGTTGGCCTTGTTGATCCTTGTGGTTCCTTCAAACTCAGGACATTCTATGGTTCTACAATGCTGGTGTGGATAAGGGAGGAACAAACAGAAAACAGCTAAGAGGAGAGATTATTCTTGGGCACCTCTTCCAGAGAGGTTATCTTCAAATAGTTTTAGTACAGCTTCCTCAGCCTGTTCCTCGAGACCTTCTCTGTTACAGTGATCTACATTTTTAGCCCAGTTTTTCCAAGTAATGACGGTTTACAGTCACACCATCTGTCTGTCTCCAGGTGCCCCTGTGAGAGCTTTTGTGCCTCTCGTCCACTCGTGGCAGGAGTGTGCAGGTCTGTGAAACCTCGTATTCCAAATTGTGCCGAGAAAATGGATAATGGTGGTCAGGCAGGCAGAGAGTGCTTTTCCCATTGAGTGGAAGGGTGAAGGAAGGACTGAAGACTCAGCAGGAGGTGTGTGTGTGGCGAGCACACGGATGCTTTGGAAATGAGTTGTCTCTAGTTTTGCTGCTCACTAAATTCCTGCTCTTTCTTCCCAAAGACCAGGTAAGGGGACAGTCCCAGCTACTTGCTTAGAGGTGTATTTGTGTGTAACAGGAAGGACATGGAGCTGTGGGGTGAGTTCAGAGGAGGCCATGGAGATGATCCAAGGGCTGGAACACCTCCTGTATGAGGACAGGCTGAGAGATTTGGGGTTCTTCAGCTTGGAGAAGAGAAGGCTCTGGGTAGGCCTTAGAACAGCCTTCCAATACTGAAAGGGGCTCCAGGAAAGCTGGGAGGGACTCTTGATCAGGGGTTGAAGGGATAGGATGAGGGAAAACAGTTTTCAGCTGAAAGAGGGGAGATTGAGATGAGAATTTAGGAAGAAATGTTTTCCTGTGAGGGTGATGATTCCCTGGCCCAGGTTGCCCAGGGAAGTAGTGGCTACCCCATCCCTGGAGGTGTTCAAGGCCAGGCTGGATGGAGCTTTGAGCCCCCTGATCCAGTGGGAGGTGTCCCTGCCCCTGGCAAGGGGGGGTGGGACTGGATGGGCTCTGTCTTGGCGATGCCCTGAGCTGCACCTGAGCTCTGCCCTGGGCTGGCCCCAACCTGTGCCTTGCCCTGCCAGCTGAAGAGCAGTGTGAATCCCTTCCTCTTCACAAGCAGGTTCTTTAATTAATTTCTTTTTAAGGCTGGATTAAGTTGCAGAGAGTCCTTGAGGACAGGTTTCGATGGCTCTAATCTTGCCATGTGTGCTGAAAAGGAGCTGCCAGGGTGTCAGAGCACCCTGTCCCTGCAGAGCCTGGTTATCTGCTGGGTGGAACACTGCTGACAGCCCTGTAAAGTTTGTATTCTGACTGTTCCATCGTGTTCACTTTCAGTGTCTGTGTGCCAAGTCTGGGCCTCTCTAATTTGGGCCAGAAATTCCAATTATTGGTAGACATTCTGAGATGCACTGATTAATCTTTCTGTATACTTTAAATTTATGCGTGATTCCAAAGCAAAGGTCAATTGTTTCACAGTGCTTGGTAGGACTGTTTATTCATATGTACAAAAAAGTTCATTTTTAGCATTAGACAATCAACTTTTTGTTCATCAGTTTTATATGGAGAAGAAAGAAGATACTTTTCCCCCATCCCCAAGTCCTATCCTGTTGCATTAATCTAAGGTCCACCATCTGTGGGACTGGAAAATGCTTTGAAATCGTAGAATCATAGAATGGTTTGGGTTGGCAGGGACCTTAAAACCCATCTAGTCCACCCCCCTACCATGGGCAGGAACACCTCCCACTGGATCAGGGGGCTCAAAGCCCCATCCAGCCTGGCCTTGAACACCTTCAGGGATGAAGCAGCCGTGGCAGCTCTGGGCAACCTGTGCCAGGGCCTTACCACCCTCATCATGAAGAATTTCTTCCTAATGTCTAATCTAAATCTTCTCTCTTCCAATTTAAAGCCGTTCTCCATGTAATGACATGTAATATCACATTTTTTTAAGACTGCTTTCTTTTGATATACCTCAATATTTGTCAAAAGTTCATACTATTGTAGTTAACTTTAAGAATATTTACCCCAGAGACCGTGGGGTAAGATAGAATCACAACAGACAGAATCGCAACAGGGTCCTGAGATATCCACAAAGTGGCACCAAGCATATGAGGTCATGCTAGAAAATACAATAATTTCTCAGTGGGGATGTTAGGTACGTTTTGTTACAGTCACGTTGTAGATGTATTCGACTGATCCATCACTTTCCACCTCTGGGACAGAGGAAAACTTTCTGGTTGCTGAGCACAAAGATTTGTGAGGATACCCAGACATGGCAGAGATTGGTGGAGCTGTATTTTTTGACTTTTTGGCTGCTTTGTGCTGGTTCAGGCTGAAGTGAAGGCAGGTGCTTTGAGAGGTCCATGTCAGCCCACTGCGCTGCCCCTGAAGAGGGTCTGTATGCAAAGGTGTTGGAAGTGTTCCTTGGCTCAAGGCTCTGCTGTGCGTCTGGGTTGCCAGCAGAAGAACATCAAATGCCGTCTGAGCCGTGGCTCTGAGCCATGCTCTGCATTTCCTTCCAGCAGCACTGAAGTGCTCCCCTCTGTCTAGACTGTTTCATGTCCTTCTCAATGCCTGTTTTGTGCCTGGAATTTTGTGGCAGCGGCCTGGGGGCACAAACTCCTTGTTCTACAGAAACAACCCTCGAGATAAAGAGAAGCGTTCAGATCGTTTAGACTCACAGGCAGGGTTGTACCCATAAAGAGCCACTCCTACCTTTCTTCCAGGCCACACTGCCTTGTACAATGTTTATGTAAATACTCCAAAAGTAGTTTTATATTCAGCTGCCAGTGAATCTACTGGAAGTATATCTGCTCGTTTTCCTTCTTCATTTCATTGAACACAGAATCAGAATAGTTAAGTTCTCCATCTGGTAGAGGACATGTGAGAAATGGCTGGTTCAAAAAGATTAGGCACAGTCATCAAAGCATAATTCCTATTAATAGTTGTCTTCTTAATCAGACTGATCTCTCTATTGCTCCTTTTCTCAGAGGATTTATTCTTCTCTGTATCCATTTGTTATGGATGAAATGGAAGCCAAACAATGGTAATAAACACGACTGGTAAATATTGTCAGTGAAATGAAGCCAGCACACACACTGACTTGGGTCCTTGGCAGAGCTCAGTGACAACAGGTCTGCTCTCCCTTGTCTAAGAGTGTGCTCACCTTGTAGTCATGGTGCAGCCGCAATGCTGCACCGAGAGCACAGTGGAACATGGAATCACACCCATATCTGTCAGGTTTTATAAATACAGGTAGAAGCTGCCCCTGAACGTGAGTGTGCTCTCCAACCTGCGAGCACCCAGTCTCCTCCTGTGGCCCTGCTCTCTCCAACCCTAAATGTCCACTGCCTGTGGAGGAGTTAATAAAGTCAGGAAGGATGAACAATGCCTTACAGCTTGCCTTCAGAGCACACCCAGCCCCTTCCATTGCCCTCTTAATTCAGGGGAGTTTTTCCATTTCGAACTGGCATTGCCTTTCACATGGAGCTGCCTGAGGCATGGAGGCAGGTGCCTGTGCTCTGCCTGCCACTGTGCTTTGTGCTGTGCAAGCTGGAGTAAATAGTATTTTAGAGTGCTTCTGGTGTTGCTGCCCAGCACTGGAGCAGCTGCTGGGTTGTCCTGCCTGTTGGAGGCTCCATATCAGGACAGGTCTGTATGGAGATCTGTCCTGTGCTCTGTCTGCACTATCCTTTACACTGTGCAAGCCACCGAAGCACAGTGAGAAACTGCAAACCATCATCCTGCAGCTCTGGCCTTTGGTCCCTTCCCAGCTCCTCCCAGGCAGTGCCACTTGTTGCCTGTGTTTCCATAGCTTCCTCCTAAGTTTGCAATCTATACCCTGACAATAACATTTCTGCTGCTCATGTATTGTGTTGTGTACGCAAGGTATCACACTGCGTCTGGAGATGCTTGGGATTACTGGTGTCTCCCATTAAATGGGCAGAGTCAGAGTGCCCAGGGACCATCACCAAACCAAGCTGGGGTTTTCTTTGACCGCGCCTGAGCCCAGCCCTGTGTGCAGGGCAAGGCCCTCTGCTCACCCTGAGAAAACAAGTGTTTTTAACCATGTATCTTGCCCTCTGTTTTGTTTGCGACCCTGCCTTTAAAGAGTGCAACCACTCGTGTGGTTGTGACCTCGGTGGCCGTATCATTTATCTGAGGTGTGTGGTGGGTGCTGGCTGCTACCCATCATGAGAGTTAGAGCAGGAGCTGATCCTGCTTTATTTCTTTTCCAGTTTTGTCTTCTCCAATATTCATCTCCTCCCCAAGTGCAGCTGTGCAACTCCAGGAGAAATCCCCAAACAATCTTCCAGCCTTTGAAGAAGGGTTGTATTCTTCCATGTCAGCTTAATTACTGTGTCCCGTAGAGGATGCGAAGGCCTTCTGGGAGGGAAGAAAAGAGGCAGCTCCAAATGTGACATCCAGTGTGGGGACTGCACCCGGGGGATCGCAGTCCTCCCATGGGACGCTGCCTGCCATCTGGCCTCTTGACACCCATGTGTGCCTTCGGCATCTTATTGTGCTGTATTTATTAGGGGCTGGATTCAATGCTGAGCTCTTCAGCTGCGGTCTAGAAAACTGCTTAGCAGCACTGAGGATTAAGCACTGTATTTAGTGGTTGGCTGAATTGGGTCGGAATTCACCGTGCCTACACTGCACAAAATGTGCAAGGGTCAATCATATCTAACAGAGGAACTGAGAATGACTCCCACCTGGTTCAGCTCTTGTGTGATGACCTGTTGGCTCCTCTAGGTGCATACGTAGGCCTCGTTTTCCCCCACCCTGAGTTCTGGCTCTATCTTGCTTACCTGGCCAGTGCCAGCATTGATGAGTTGAACTTAGTGCATGAACTTTGTGTGTCTGAAAACCTTTATTGTCTAAATTCCATTATTGCCTGGAAACTGTGAGAAGCTGTTCTTTATGGGCCTGATCCTGTGAGGAGCTGAGGTCACGTCATTCCTGATCACTTCCTTGGCAAATTAATCTATTCTACAGCCTAGTAGCACGTCTGCCCCTGTTTTGAGGACTCGCTTTAGCGATGCATGAGCCAGTGAGTGAGCACAGCCTTCAGGAGAAAGGTGGTGGAAGTGCTATCCAGGGGTTGGACCAAACTGGCCTCCCACCACATCCTGGTTGGGCTAAATCAGAGCACGATACCCTGCCTATAACCAGAGCCAGCAGCCCTGCTGGTGCCTAAATGGGAAACTTACCGCTATGATAACATTAAACTGGAAATCTTGGTTGCTTTTTAAAGATCCTGTTTCAGGGTAGGCTGTGGAGTGCTGTGTGCATCAAACCAGTGCATGTCTCGAGCAGACAGGGTCACGTCATCTGTGTGCTTTTTACAGAAATAGCTCCCAGATGTCACCATTGTGTCACGGTGCATTTATGGCATTCGGCGTTTCTGCGTGGTGTGTGAGTTCTGTGTGCGTGATGGCAAATCCATGCACCAGACTCAGCTCTGACCTGCAGTTGTGGTTTGTTGCAGCTTTTTGGGCTTTGTGTACCTCCATATTTCAGGACCACAATAAACAGCCCTGGATGGTGACGAGACAAAGCTGGAGATAAAAACAAGGGGCCTGAGTTTTCCTCTGATGGCATAGACAGGCATAGAAACAGAGTCAAGGTGTGGGGCTAACAGTGCTACCATGGAGCTGTTGGAGTGCATCCAGGGGAGGCCATGGAGATGATCTGGGGGCTGGAGCACCTCCTGTATGGGGACAGGCTGAGAGAGCTGGGGTTGTTCAGCCCGGAAAAGAGGAGGCGCTGCGGAGATGTTAGAGCAGCCTCCCAGTACTGAAAGGAGCTCCAGGAAAGCTGGGGAGGGGCTTTTAGTGAGGGAGTGCAGTGACAGGACACACAATGATCTTGTCCAGCATTTCAGGGAACTTACAGAATGGATTGACTGAGTCTACTCCAGAGCAGACATGGACCTCTTCGATGGTAGGGCCATGCCAGTGTGCAGGAGTGTAAAGTGAAGCTGACAGAGGGAAGAGCTGGATTTGTGGGCTGCTGGCTTTCCGCAGAGTGAGCTTGGATGGATCCCATCTGGGTGGAAAGCTTCTGACTCTCGTACTCTACAGACATCTTCCTGCTGGCAGGTCATTGGGTGGTTGTTCACTGCAACGGTTGTTTCCTCAGGTATTTCACACTGTGGATAACAAGATTGTGCTTGAGAATGAAAGACAGCTGAACTCTGAAGGTTAAAAGTAAAGTAGGCAACAATCTAACTTTGTGCTTTGTGTTGGGCTGCTGAGCATGAAATGATCTTGAAAGTATAGTGAAGGGTGAGGTCAGTTCTGGTGCTCCGTGTGGATCCCTGTGTGTCCTTACAGATTCTGGCGTCTGGGTGCTCACAGTCATCCCTTCCAGGCCATGTTACAGAACGAAGATAAGGCTGCCTCACTCAAAACCCTGGGAGATGTTGGCCTCCACTTCTGGTCTTGCTTTTGAAGTAACAGATGTAACCTATTTGTTGGATGCCTGAAGGGTGTTAGGAAAAGGTCAGTGGTTAGCACACAGATGATACGCTTGAAATTGCATTAAACCAGCACAATTCATTAGATTTAAACCATGAGGAGTGGAATGTATGGAGATAAGGGTGGGATTGCTTTTGTAACCCTCTTGGAGCTTCATGGCCCATCTTGGGTGTATGGTAGTTGAGCTGAGAGGCTGCCCAAGGAGCCTCGTCTTTGTGATCAGAAACTGCAGCTGGGTAAGGCCAGGCATGACAGTTCAAGGACAGGTTGTACAGAGTTCTCTGTAACCTCAGGATTTCCACTCAGATATTCTGGTGCTACAAAACCCTCCATACCATTGCTGCTGTTTGATGAACACTTATTCCCTTTTGACAGAATTTCTGTCACTTCCCGCCCTGTGCGGAGATGACACAAAGTCTTGACATATTTTTTAGCAGCTGCTGAGGTGGAAACAGGCTGAGACAGGTCCCTTTAGACAAAAGGCAGTTGCCCAGGAAAGGAAATAAGCTAATGGTTGCTTGAGTTTGGAAAGAAAGGAGACGTGGAGGAGACCTCCACTAGCGCGGAACTGTTCTCTCCATCATATGCCCCAGCATGCTGCTGAACCAGTGTGGGTTGCTTTGTCCCACACCTCATTCCCAAGCAGACTACTGTGATCCTTAGCCTGGATCCTCACTTTCTCAGCCTCGTTTAGTTGTATCTGCTGCAGCAAAATGACCTGGAAAGACTCCTCTCATTTTCAATGTGTGTTATTGTAGCAGCATATGATGAGTGTGAGACTGTATGTGAGATAATATTCCCTAGGGACTGGCACTGCTGTTTGAAACTTAATGCAGCTACTGATGTAGCCTCATGAAAGAGGGCCAAGCTGCCTCCTTCCTTCCCCTGGTCCCTGGGGAGGTGACACTGTGCGGTGGCTCTCACTGTCTGCAAAAGCAGTTTGATGTGGGGTGAATGGAGATGTCAAGCTGAGTTCACACCCATGTTAGGATGGAATAACCCTGAGCTATCCTCCTAGACTCCTGCGAGGCTCCACCAGGGCTGTCCCAGGACAGCTTGGATCAGAAATTAGCTTTCAAGATGTTACAGCACTACTGTCCTGTGCTACAGATCCCTGCATCTTCAGTCCCCCAACAAACAATTGTGGAGCGAACACCATCAGTGACAAGCAGTGTCTGTCAGCAGGTCTTCGTAGCCCTGTCATTGGAAAGCCCTCCTTGATAAGAACAGACTGTCTTCTTTCAACATGTGCTCATCCTGAAGGAAGAATAGATTTGCTTCTCTAACTCCAGATTGGAAACTTTGCCCCTGAGCAATGAAAGCAACGGCAGAAAATGGCTTCTGATATTCTTCCAGAAATGAAAGAGGGTCATAGGCTAAGGCAATCTAACAAATAAAACCACTGTGTGGTTTAATGAGAGTTGCCTGGAGAAGCAGCCAAGGGACTCTCCTTCCAGGAATGCTGTCTGCAGGGCATGCATCGCTTGCTGCCAGGTGTGACAGGAGCCCCTGCTCCTCAGCAGCACAGATCAGGATTGGTGATGGCATCCAAAGGATGAAGACAAAAGACTTCACCCAGTCTCCTCTAGCACAAGCAAAAGAGGCAGCAAATCCATGACAACCATTTCCTTTGGCCACCCTGGGGATCTGGTGCTGCCTGCCCTCGCTGTGCCAAACGCACTCTGAGCAGCACTGTGGCCAGCTAGGGAGGCCCTACAGGAGCTGTAGGATGTCTTATGTCCTCCAGCCTCTGAAGTGGGGTGGAAACTGCCTCACTGGGAGTATCTCACGTCAAGACTGTCACTAATTCTTCCTGAAGGCAGCAACAAGTTGCTTTGCTATGAGTGGTATGGGCAGTGGTTGCTGTGAGGATCTGAGGAAGCACGGATGCTACTCAGTGCCTCTGTCTGGACAAATGCCTGCTGATTCTGCCCCTTGGTCATGGCGAGCTGGGGGACTGTTATCTCAGAATGCACCAGGTAGTTGCTTGCTTAGGAATTTGTTAGAGAGCTCCCAGCAATGGACTTACACTTGCTCTTCTTCATCATGCTGAAACCTCTTGAGTGCTGGAAATGTACGACTATTTGCCCTGCTTGCTCCCTCCATTAGGGAGAGAAAGGTCAGCTGTGTCTGGTGGATGGACAGGGATGCATAGTGCTCCATGATGAGTCAGTCTCTCTGAGCGAGGGATGCCACCCAGTCCATGACTCACTGTGCCTCACTTGGTGCCGCAAGTGCTGCAGAGAAACCAGGTGTCCGGCCGGGTGCTCCTCAGCTGGGAAGTCTGTTTGGTCTCTACTGGGGGAGAGATTGCCGTGCTGAAGGGAAGTTTTAGGGTGGAAATTAGGATCTCAGTCTGCACATGTTTGCAGAGCCCCCAGACTGGCCATGGGGTTCGTCGCTGCCATTGGGAGCAGGCATGCCCCTGCACCTGCAATGGGCCCTCCTGCCTCGTGGGGAGCATGGACACCGGAGGCAGGGTCTGCCCACACCCATCTCCAGTGCTTATTTTAGGAGTAGCTTTGCAAAGCATTAATAAACCTGCTGCCATCACGGAGTGAGACAGACTCGGGAAGCAGGCTCTGGGAGGAGGGTGGGAATGAGACACGAGCTGCTTTAGAGAGCAGGCACAGTGAGCGTGCACGGAGCTGCCTGACTCTCCCTCAAGCTGAATAATGCACAGTTATTGTAAGTGGCCCTGTTATAATTAGAGGTGTGCTGACCTGCGTGACAGCAACAAGTTATCAAATGCCACCCACGGGCTAATGAGCAGGATGAGTAATTTGCCCCCTGTCCCATCTCTCCTGCTTTGGTGACAATGCTGGCAGCTGGTGAGGTACTGCCTGCCCAGCCTGCCCAGAGCCCCAGCGCTGAAGAGGAGGAGGAAGAGGAGGAAGGGCCCTGCTCTCACCTGGTTACTGTTGCTTGGGAAACCACTCCCTCTGCATCTGCTTCTTCAGCACAGTGGTTCTGCCTTCCAGAAAGGCAATGTCATGATGGGGCATCTTAAAACCCAGCACAGTTGCAACAAAAAGCACAGAAAAGGGATGAAGATATTCCTGGAATGCTTTGTGAGAACAAGTACCTAAAAATATTCTTCACGTGAAGCATCAGAGAAACAGAGTTGACACGGTGTGGATGTGTGCTCCAGGCTGGAGTCTGCTGGGCTTTGGAGAGGAAATTTTGGCCCCACGGGAATAATTGATGCTATCCCAATGACCTCCTCAGGCCAGGGTTTCACCTGGGGACCAGGAGGAGTACTGGAAGGGCTTGGTCAGATGCTGGCTGGGGCCAGGGACCTTCCCTCTGCACCCATAGGGATCTCTCAGGCGCATTTATACCAAGGGGATTTTAACCAGAAGATTTGTGAGAACAGATGCCTCCAGGATCTCTGGCTAAGAAGGGGAGAAGTCAGTGCCGCTTGCTGTGGGGGATGTGAAAAGGCTGAGGACAACAGGATGGCAGACCTGCATTTCCCCAGGAAACTTCCAAGAGGGCTCTCTCCTGCTGTAGCAGAGCTGGGCAGACCGTGGGACTCTGCTCATGATTAGAGAAACTGACTCTGCGAGGAAAGAAATTCAACCATTCCCTTAAAAATTCATGATTTCCACGTAATAAAAGTGAAGGAAGTTTAAGTGCTTCTTGGTGCAATGGACTGCGTGTGATTCATCCAGGCTTCCCTCAGCAGCTCTCTTGGAATGAGATGTCTCCTCTTGCTGCCAATAGGAGAGACAGAAGCATTCAGAAGGAGCTTTTCATGAACTGGTTTAGCATTTGGTATGGTGGGAGGGAGTCTGGCCATCTGCATGCTCCCATGAAGCTTTGCTGAGCACCTCAGCCACTCTTCTCCTTAGGCCCCTGCAGTTGGATCTCATCCTGGCGGAGCTGCAGAGGTGGGAATGGAGGAGTGTTCCTCATGAGTCAAAGCCACAAAGATGATCGAAGGGCTGGAGCACCTGCCATACAAGGACAGGCTCAGGGAGTTGAGGTTATTTAGCCTGGAGCAGAGAAGGTACTGGTGAGGCCTTAGAGCAGCCTTTCAGTACTGAAAGCTACCCTATCAGAACTAAACATGAGGACAGCACCCCAGGTTCTGAGGGGCGATGCGATAGCCTAGGATTTGCAGCTAGACGGACAGTAAAAGACTGGGAGTCAACAGCTCATCTGAAGTGCATCTACAGTAATGCACGCAGCATGAGCAACAAACAGGAGGAGCTGGAAGCTGTGGCATGGCAGGAAAATTATGATATAATGGCCACCATGGAAACATGGTGGGACGACTGGAGTGTTACCATAGATGGCTACAAGCTATTTAGGTGGGACAGACTAGGAAGGAGAGGTGGTGGGGTTGCTCTGTATGTCGAAGAGTGTTTTGACTGTATAGAACTCAATAATAGCAATGATAAGGTAGAGTGTTTATGAGTTAAACTCAGTAACCCAGATATTGTGGTGGGAGTCTGCGATCAGCCACCTAACCAGGATGAAGAGACTGATGAGCTCTTCTATAAACACCTAGGAGAAGTCTCGCGATCACATCCCATCGTTCTTGTGAGGGATTTCAACTTTATGGACGTCTGCTGAAAGTACAATACAGCAGAAAAAAAGCAGAATGTTCATAGAGTGTATGGATGATAACTTCCTAACACAACTGGTAAGTGAACCGACTAGAGAGGGTGCCCAGCTGGACCTGCTGTCTGTGAACAAAGTGAGCCTCCTGGGGGAAGTGACAGTTGGAGGACGCCTGGGGCACAGTTATCATGAGATGATACAGTTCTCCCTTCTTGGGGCAGTGAGTAGAGCGGTCAGCAGAACTGCCACCCTGGATTTCCGAAGGGCAGACTTTGAACTGTTCGGAAGGCTGCTTGATAAAGTTCACTGGGAGGCAGTTCTAAAAGACAAAGGAGTGCAAGAGGGCTGGATGCTCCTCAAGAAGGAAATCCTCGCGGCAGAAGAGCAGGCCATCCCTATATGCCGTAAAGCGAATTGGCAGGGAAGAAAACCAGCTTGGCTGGGTAGGGAGCTTTGTATTGATCTCAGGAAAAGAAGAAAGTTTATGAAGTTTGGAAGAGGGGACAGGTGTCCCAGGAGGACTGCAAGGGTGAGGTGAGATCATGTAGGGAAAAAATCAGAAGGGCTAAAGCCCAACTAGAACTTCAACTGGCCAATTCAGTCAAAGATAATAAAAAGAACTTCTTCAAATATATCAATGGCAGCAAGAGGACAAAGGAGACTCTCCCTCCCTTGCTGGATGCAGAATGGACAGTAGCGATGAGGGGTGAGGACAATGCAGAGGTACTCAGTGCCTTCTTTGCCTCGGTCTTTAACTCCAAGGAGGAATGTCCTAGGGATACTTAGCCCACTCAGCCAGAAGACAGTGTGAATGAAGCTCCAGCTGTTCCAGAGGACTTGGTTAGTGGCCTGCTTGGCCAATTAGATGAACACAAGTCTATGGGAGCAGGCAGGATCCATCCAAGGGTATTAAGGGAACTGGCAGAGGTCCTCATCTCATCTCCCAGAAGTCCTGTCTGACTAGGGAAGTGCCGCTTGACTGGAGGTTGGCAAATATTACGCCTATTTACAGGAAGGGTCGGAGGGAGGATCCGGGGAACTACAGGCCTGTCAGTCTGACCTTGGTACCAGGGAAGGTCATGGAGTAGATTGTCTTGAGTGCTATCATACAGCATGTGCGGGACAACCGGGTGATCAGGCCCAGTCAATATGGGTTCACCAAAGGCAGGTCCTGCCAGACCAATCTGATCTCCTATGACAAGATTACCATTTAATGGACGAGGGAAAGGCTGTGGATGTGGGGTACCTGGACTTCAGTAAAGCCTTTCACACCGTTTCTCACAGTATCCTGCTGGAGAAACTGGCTGCCATCGGCATGGACAGGCACACCCTCTGCTGGGTTAAAAACTGGCTGGATGGCCGGGCCCTAAGGGTTGTGGTCAATGGAATTAAATCCAGTTGGAAATCGGTCATGAGCGGTGATCCCCAGGGTTCAGTGCTGGGTCCAGTCCTGTTCAACATCTTTATCAATGATCTTGATGAAAGGATCGAGTGCACCCTCAGCAAGTTTGCAGATGACACCGAGCTGGGTGGAAGTGTGGATCTGTTTGAAGGAAGGGAGGCTCTGCAGAGGGATCTGGACAGGCTGGATCGATGGGCTAAGACCAACAACAAGGGGTTCAACAAGGCCAAGGGCTGAGTCCTCTATTTGGGTCACAACAATCCCATGCAGCAATACAGGCTTGGGGAGGAGTGGCTGGAGAGCTGCCTGGCAGAGAAGGCCCTGGGGGTGTTGGCTGACAGCGGCTGAACATGAGCCAGCAGTGGCCCAGGTGGCCAAGAGGGCCCATGGCATCTTGGCCTGTATCAGAAACAGCGTAGCCAGCAGGACCAGGGCAGCACTGGTGAGGCTGCACCTTGAGTGCTGGGTTCAGTTTTGAGCCCCTCACTCCAAGAAGGACATTGAGGGGCTGGAGCATGTGCAGAGAAGGGCAACAAGGCTGGTGAGGGGCTGGAGAGCAAGTCCTGCGAGGAGTGACTGAGGGAACTGGGGTTGTTTAGCTTAGAGAAGAGGAGGCTGAGAGGAGACCTTATCACTGTCTACAACTACCTGAAAGGAGGTTGTGATGAGGTGGGTGCTGGTCTCTTCTCACAAGTGACAAGTGATAGGACGAGAGGAAAATGCTGCAGTCCTGGCTCCTCTGAACAGCACAAACAGTCGCCATCCCTGGAGGTATTTAAAAGATGGGTAGATGTTCCTTAGGGACATGGTTTAGTAGGGAGACAAGCATGGTTGGACTTGATGATCTCAGAAGTCTCTTCCAACCTTATGATTCTGTGCTTCTATGAAAGGGGCTACAGGAAAGCTGGGGAGGGGCTCTTGATCAGGGAGGGCAGGGACAGGATGAGGGAGAATATTTTAAGCTGAAAGAGGAGAGACTGAGGTGAGATCTTAGCAAGAAATTTTTTCCTGTGAGGAGGCCCTGGCCCAGGTTGCCCAGAGAAGTGGTGGCTGCCCCTTCCCTGGAGGTGTTCAAAGCCAGGTTGGATGGGACTTTGAGCCCCCTGATCCAGTGGGAGGTGTCTCTGCCCATGGCAGGGTGTGGGAACTGGATGGGCTTTGAGGTCTCTTCCAACCCAAATCAGTCCATGATTCTGTGATTCTGTGACTCACAGCACTTGGGCCTTGAGGTCCAGAGGAGATGGAGAGTCTGTGGTGCACACAGGACTTCCTTTCTTCAGGCTGCTTTCCAGGCAATCTCAGCCCCCTCTTCTCTCTGAAACTCCTTTCCATAGTTAAGGATTAGAGTGAGCAGCAGCTAACAGCCAACTTATTCATTGACTTCTCCACTTTGCCGAAAACATTACTGCTTTTTAAATAGTGAAGCTGTTTGTGCTGTTCAGAGGAGCCAGGACTGCAGCATCTCTTTCAGTCCCTGAGGCACCAGCTGCATCCAGGGCAGCTCCGTGCCCGTTTGCTGAGTGTCCAATGTCAGCCCCTCTGTTGAGTCACCATCCACTTCTAACGTCATGTTGGTTTGACAGAAAGAAACATCTCTCTCAGCTAAAGATCTTCCTATCTAAAACTCAAGGACACTTAGTTACGGTGCAGCAAGTACATTTGGTATTGCTGTTACAAATAATTTGGCTCAGCAATATGGCAGTGTAATCGGCCTTATTTATCTCAGTCATTTTCCATGAGTGAGAGAAATGTCTCTGCATGATTTCATGTGGACACATTGTCTCCTTTCAGATGATTACAGGTGAAAGCTGCACAATACGTCCCTGTGTGAGAATTAATCTTGCAGGCAATTGGCCTGGATTAAAACCTCCAGCCCAAACAAACGAACTTGGCATTGTGGGTGTGAGCCCTGGCAGCAGCCAAATGTGAATCATTTTAAAAGTAGCTTACCTTGGAGGACAGAAGAGGGGAAAAGGGCGATATACTGACATATCCATGTCCACGCCATCTTGCTGAGCACATACTTTGCTGCTTCTTTCCTTTTTTAGTTTAGAAATGTCAGCACTTTCTGTTCCCATGGGAACTCTGTCTTTCCCATTGGCACTCTGTGGCAGCTAAAGATACTGGGACTGGAGAGACTGTGGCCTTTCTGGAAGTGTGTGCTGACCATTCTTGGCTCCTGGCTCAGCAGAAAGGGCTGAATATGGCAGCTTTGGTCCTTGCCCGGGCATCTCGCTTCTCTGACTGCCCTGAGCGGGGCAAAGCCCATTGGCTCTGGGTTGCAGCGGCAGCCACAGCGGAAGGTATAACTGGGAGAAAGGGTCAGAAGCTGGTGGAAAACTGTTATGGGCCTGATTGTAAGCTCTCTTCGAAGTTCCTGGTGACTTCATTGGAGATGACAGGGTGTTCCCAGTATGGAAAGAAAGGTGGTGGATGTGTAAGCACCGCAGTTGAATGCCTTCTTGATGATGAACCTCACGGTCTTAGAGTAAAAACCTGATTGTGCTGTTGTTACAGATCTCTTCAGCTTGTCAGGAGGATCCATTCACTGCTAAAGTCCTCTGCAATGTGATAAAATATCTGTACCAGACTCTGCGAGGTTCAGCTGGTCAGTATTTTTCGGGTTTATATTCTGGAACATGTTGAGTTAATACAACTCACCAAACACACCCTGAGGTCACTGGGTTTATGGGAGCTGAGGCAGGACTATGAGATACATCTCTTCATTGCTCAGTTTTAAAATGCTGCTTCTTAAAAAAGATCCTTTCAGAGCAGTAGGACGTGTGAAACAATGCTGCGAGCTGCTGACAGGTACCATGGCAATGGGCTCTGTGACAAGCTGCGCCGCTCTCTGGAGCTGCGGCTCCTAGGGAATGCACTGTTTTCCACTCCATATTTATGAGTATTCCTACTCCTGAAGGATGCTGACAGCTCCTACAGATATTGCTAATGTCTCAGGCCAGGGCGTGCAGCCTGTGCTCCTGTTGGTGCTGGGCAGAGCCTGACTGCAGGTCTGTCTGCGCCCAGCATGCAGGTCATGGATGATGAGAGCCAGGGAGATGCACCATGCTGAGGTACCAGCCTGAGGAGTGATCCTGAGGTGAGGGTCCCACCACCGATGCACTGAGATAACGCTCACATCCCACTGTTTCCCGCTGACTTCATGCCCTAGCCTGCCACCTGCCTGCCTCCAGAGCCCCTTCCCTGTGAGCTGCCCGCATTCACAGCACTTGCTGGGGAATCTTTATCTTTTGCTGTTTGTCTCACTTGCTCTCTTAGCTCCCTCTGTTTTGCACAAGTCCTTTCTAATGGTTGAGCTGTGCCACCTCGTGCCAAGTTCAGAGGTGCTGTGCACTGGACCCTGCCCTGCACTCTCTAGCTTGGCACGTCTTCGTTTGGCAGGTCCAAAAGTTCACTTGCATCTTCTCAGAGCTACCCTGGTGTCAGAGATGGGAGCCTTGGTCATTGCTCTGGTGCTGAAGGAAAGAGCTCTGTGAAGCTGCATGCCCCAGTCCTCATGGCTGTCCCTACCCTGTGCCAGGCTGGCAGTGCTGAACCCCTGCTGTCACTGTCCCATGCCCTTGGCTTCTTCTGACCGTATGGCCATAGGCTTTTTCTCTCAGATCCTGACAGTAGTTGTGGCTGCAGGCTGGGGATTTCTGCTCTTCCCCAGCAGAAATGCACTCGATGCTCCGCGTTGTGGTGGCACAGTAATGGATTTATTATGCAAGGGAGTAATGCAGTCATTTCAGCCAGCTAATAAACGCAGTACTGCATAATGCAATCTTCGTGTTCTGCTGGGAGATGCATACAGACATTAAATTCACAGGATGGGTGGTTCAGCGGCGAGGGGTGCTGTTGGGAACATTTCCAGGCAGGAGAAACCAGGTCCTGCCTGCAGCAGGGTCCTGCCCTCTCCTGTCCCTGCCACTCACTTTATACTTGTGCCAACATCTCCTTTCTGGCAGCCCAAACTGGGCACAGTCCAGCCAGCACTCGCACCCGCTGTCCTCCTGACACACCAACCCCACAGCACCGGCACGATTAGGCTGGGGAGCTCTGTCAGGTTACGCTGGATTCTGCTCCATCTCCACAGCAGGCCGAGGCAAAAAGCCTCCCCACTCCGTTGTCCTGGCTTCATGGAGCCAGGACATGGGCCACTCTGTGGGGTATGGAGCTGACATCCCTCCCTGCTCCTGGCACACAGGCAAGCGATGCCTGCGGTCGCAGCAGAGCTGGCTGTGCCACAGCGAAGGCCTGCAGCACTCCCCCTCCCCAGTGCAATGTGGCTGAGCTTTGGGAAGCCAGAATTTCAGAACAAGAAGGTTAATTGCTATTTGCTTTCAAAGCCTTTATCTCATTTTTAAACTCCTCTCTTATCTTCCTCATCTGTTTTTAGGAGAACAATATTCCTCAACTCTCTGTTTTTCTGTGTCCAAACCAGCTGCAGATTCAGGACCAGTGAGAACAAAGAGAGAGGGCCTGTCTCAGGGCTGTGGTGGTCCCACGTGCAGGAACCTGTGTTCCAGTAAGTCAGATTATTTAGAAAGGGGGTTTAAGGGTGAGGACAGTCATTGAGCCCAGCTCCCAAGGTGATTGCAAGCCCTGTGAGCCTCATCTTTCATCTCAGCTTCTTTGCTTTGAATCTCAGCCATTGGCACTGTCTCTACCTTTCTGTGTTAGATAAAAGAGTCTTTAACCATTAGGTGTTTTCCTTACCATAAAGATATTTATATGCCTTAATAAAGCAATGCTCAGTATTCTCTGTAAGCTAAGCAAATGGAGCTCTTTTGGTATTTTTATCAGCCTCTCACTGATTTTACTCATTCTCCTCTGCTCTCTCTGTGCATTTCTGTTAAGAACTCAAACACCAAACGTGAATGCAAATTTCCCATGTTGGTCTAAACACTGGATAATTGAATTTTCCATGAGCAATTCACTACCCTGCTCTTCTCGCTGCTGGCTTTGCTTGCTAGGAGCACCGTGGCCACTTCCAATGCATTGCTTTGCCCCCTGTTCTCTCCCAGGGCTTTCCAGGAGCAGTCCTGACATCCCCCCATCATCCACTGCCTGGCCACATCTCGTAGATCTTGCACTCATGTGTCTGATCATCGTTTTGGTCACACTGCATCCAAAGCATTGGGGCGAGTAGGGTGAGAGAGGGGATTCTGCCCCTCTGCTCTGGTGAGACCCCCACCTGGAGCCCTGTGTTCAGTTCTGGAGTGCTCAGCACTGGAAGGAGCGAGCTCCAATGGACCAAGTCCAGAGGAGGCCACGGAGATGATCGAAGGGCTGGAGGACAATCTGAGAGAGTTGGGGTTGTTCAGCTTGGGCTGAACAAGAAGGCTCTGGGGAGACCTTAGAGCAGCCTCTCAGTACTGAAAGGGGCTCCAGGAAAGCTGGGGAGGGGCTCTTGATCAGGGAGTGCAGGAACAGGACAAGGGGGAACAATTTTCCGCTGAAAGAGGGGAGATTGAGATGAGATCTTAGCAAGAAATGTTTTCCTGTGAGGGTGGGGAGGCCCTGGCCCAGGTTGCCCTGAGAAGTGGTGGCTGCCCCATCCCTGGAGGTGTTCAAGGCCAGGTTGGCTGGGGCTTTGGGGACCCTGATCCAGTGGGAAGTGTCCCTGCTCATGTCAGGAGGGTTGGAACTGGTTGCTCTTTAAGGTCCCTTCCAATGCAAACCGTTCCATGATTCTGTGATTTTATGAGTCTGTGATTCTTAGCTGAATTAAAACACTCTCTTTGGATGAGCGGAGCATTCCAGAGCAATGTGTGCTTCAGCTGCTCTTCCTGGCTAGCGACCGTCCTGCCAGGCTGTTAATCATCTGTATGTTGGATCAGCAGAGATCTTGCATTTGCTAACAATTTCCTGATTAAAAGCAACTATGCCACATCCCTGGTGAATCCCTCTTGAAGCAGTGTCCTGCAGTGAGGGTGCTGTGCTGTGCAGTGAAGGTGCTGCACCGCGGTCACCACATGGATCTGCGTGCTGGCCATTGCCTTCTCAGCCTGCACCTTGAGAGGATGCTCATCTTCACAAACCCCATGTTACAGCACATCTGCACAACTGCACTAAACTGCAGTCTTGTCAGGGAATGAAAACACATTTGTTTGATTGAATCTACTGTCTGTAAACTGTATCGGCAATAACTATATTTTTGTCCCTTCATCTTGTCTCAATTTTCCCATTAGCTTTCCTGCCTAGAAGCCTGCCAGTCTGCTGGAATATCAGTTCAGCATCAGCACTTTGCTCGCTTTTGGATTTTCCAGGTATTCAAAAGTGTGTTCAAAACCAATAGTGTTGGATCTGTTCTGAGTGAAGAACCTTTTCCAAATGGCCAGTGTAACTCTCCCCTGGCACATCTTCCTGCCATTCTCTCAGGTTCGATCATTGGTCACCAGAGAGAAGAGCTCAGCCACCTGCTCCTCCTCCTCCCCTGGTGAGGATGCTTCAGACCATGATGAGGTGTCCCCTGTCTCCTCTTCTCCAGGCTGAACAGACCAAGTGATTTCAGCTGCTCCTCACACAGTTTGCCCTCTAAACTCTTCACCAACTCCATGCCCTCCTCTGGATGCTCTCCTTTTTATCCTGTGGTGCCCAGAACTGCACAGAATTGCTCTCCTAAATACGCTTCCACCAGGGTATTTTTCTTCCGGGAACTACTTACAGTTTGTATGCACAATACCTACTTTTTAATTTCTTTTCTGCAGCTTGGCACAATCCCTGACTCCCAGGCAGTGTTCAAAACTCTACAGGGACAAGAGAATCTCATATTGACTCTAAATAAAAGGAGAACTTTACACAAAGAAAGAAAAAATTCCAAACAAAGCAGAAGCCAAAACCCCAGGGTTTCCCCAAGCGGGAAGGAAGGTTTCATTTGCAACTGTAGCGCCCAGAGAACAGCCCTGCCACAGCACCCCAAGACTGTGTCAGCTTTCATCCTCCCCCTCCTGTCCTGGGAGAAGAATCTTTTGAAACGCATCTTTCTCCTTATAATTCATTAACCTGTAAAACAGATCTGTTCGGTGGAGGAAAGGCGATTTACTGAGTAACAAGCAGACATCATCACTGCATTGATTTTTCCAGGGTCTCATCAATAGAAACAGTATTAAGTAACTCGGGCAGACTGGAGGCTGTGGACTCACACACTGGATTGACCTCGTTAGGCTCTAACGAAAGCCAGCTCAACGGCCAGCATGTTTCCAAAGGGCAGATTGAAGGGAACCAGGCTGCCAGCAGAGCTGGCAGAGCCTCAGCCGGCTCACTCGGCCCAAGCTTCCTTATCCTGCTTGCTGCAAATACATTTTGTGTCATTGAAATGCCAGAACATCTGGAAATCATCCATAGGGGCAGCAGCACTTCTGAGCATTCGCTGCTGCTCCAAGTGGGCCCTCAACAGCTAGCTCAAACCCTTTCTCTCTTCCCACCTGAAATATGCAGTCAATGCACAAGGCTCAGAAACGCGAGGGCTTATTCCCTCCCTGTTGACAGACGGAGGCTGCGGCTGTGACTGCACACATCGTCTGCACACTTTTCTTGCAGCTCCAATTGCCAACAAATCTGTGCATAAAATGAAGAAAATAAGAAGTAAGTATTCCACCCAGGCTGTTGAATTTGTAGATGTAGAAGCACCCTGGGAGTCCATTTTCTTCAGACAACAGGGCTCTACCAGAAATATTTTGAAGATGGTAATTTTAAGCATATTTAACAGAAAAATAAAAGCTAGTTTGGAAAAGCAATGCCCATTGCCTGAAACACTCATCGTGCAAATGTGTTTCCTTTATGCGATGCCCAGGCACTGATCATTCCAGCAAGAGCTAGAAGGCTAATGAGCTTCCTCCCCTTGCTTGCCTTGGCCAGCATTGGTTTAAAGGGCATCAGATCTGTGTAACTTGTGCTTCAATTATAGAGCTTCACCCACTCCTCCTTCCTTTGGAAAAATACTTACTGAGCATTTGATTCTCCCACACGTTGAAAGTATTGTGCCCTCCTGTGTAGACAGCCCGTCGGCCTCACGCTGTGTCTCAGCCTGGTTGCAGCTGGCAGGATGAGACCCGCAGGCTGGGAGCACGCCAGGGCATGGAGTTGTCATTCTGCATTTATCTGCGCAGCCATTGCCTCCAGCAGCGCATGGGGGCTGCAGGAGCAGCCGTCCTCTACCCACAGAGGCTGTGAAGACACTTTACAAAAGGAAAGGAAGAATCTCCAGCCCTGTTTTGTGCAAGAGTCACAGAAATACTCCTGTAGCCCAGGTCATATGGGGATGTCACCATGCAGTGCAGTCCTCCCAGCTATCCCTTGCTCTACCTGCAGACTCTGTGGTCCCTGCTCTGCCCACAGACAGCTCTGTTTGCGCTCTGTTTGCACTCTGGCTCTAGTGTGGTGAGAGCTTTTCTTCTGCCTCTCAGCACCTGATAACACCCAGGGAGCCAGGTCCTGGTTCCGGAGAGGCAGTGGGATGGAAGCTGAGAAAAGGTGAGGCATTTAAAGGATGGGGCTTCAGCAGAGCTGAACAGAATTACAGTACCCAAAATCTTGTTGGATTATGTGCCCAAGTACATCAAGCATCCCTGGAAAGTAAGTGTTTACTTACAGTTAAATTCTTGTGCCACATCAGGGACAGCATCAGCAAATCCAAGACCTCACGCTTTCAGGAGCCAGGGGTGCAAAGCCTGAAATGGAAAGCAAAAAAACCCCAGGGTTGCTTTTCCTTCTGTCTTACTTCTGACCCCTACTGAGCCTGGTTTGGTCCATATGCTTCGCATTTCCAAGCCTTCTTTTGCAATCGGAAGGGATGGATTTTTTTTTTTTGACAGAGACTGTGATTACTTCTCAGTCATAGAGAGCAAAAAGTGAGACTTTCAGAAAAATGCCAAATATCTTGAGAATCATAAAAGAAATTAGGAACGCTGGCCATGATGCACAGGGAAGGGCATGGCAAAATTCCACTGGAGACACATGAACCCCCATAATGCATTTGTACGGACCCCTGGTTCCCAGTACAGAGTCCACAGGCGCAGAGACAGAGAGACTCTTCTCAGAAACCGTCTGCAAATAGAATTATAGGGATTATTTAAATGGATTTCCAGGCTGGATTCAGAGCCGTTCCCTATTGATATTCCCAAAATATAAGCCAGAGCATCCCTTGCTAGCAAAAACCTGCCAAGGGCATTTTCAGTGTTGCCTCCATGAGCACCCAAGGGCACTGAGAGTTGTATGTGCACTGTTAAGGGCTGGTGATGCAAACGTCTGTCAGAGCGGTGACTCAGAACAAGGAGCAACACCTGCATGCCCTATCTCACCAGGCACATGCACAGCGCTTCCATTGCGGAGCCTCTGCTGCGAGCGCACAGAGCAAAGCTTTTCCTCACAGACTTAGGATCAGCTCTGCAAGCAGGGAAAGAATTGTTTGCTGTGAATTGCTGGCTTGAATAGTCCCACTCTGTGCTGTCTTTCTCCTTCCCAAGTGTCTTTCCCTACAAGGGGAGACACAGTGGTGCTGTGGGTGCAATGCCGAGAGCAAGGACTGAGTTCCCCACCACAAGGGGCTCGGCCATATGGAGCTCCTTAAGGAAAATGAAGAAATCTAGGAATGAAGAGCCTGAAAGTGATCTTTGCACCTCCCAAAAAGGCTGGTGGCTTTGAGCCCACAGGGAATCTGGTGGAAGACACAGGCTCTGCCTCATGGAGGAAACCATTTCCCAAGAAGACCCAGCCCCACTGGATGCAGCCAGAAGTAAAGGTGGGAAAACACATCTGACTCCGCCCATGTCTCAAGGCACTGCAGTGCATCCAAAAGCACTCACAGAGCTTGGCGGCAGTCCCACAGCGAGGTGCAGGCCCACAGCAATACTGAGGGAGAAGAACAAACAGGGCACTTGGGAGCAACCCAGACATACGCACTCTATCTGCTGCAAGGGGACTTCCTCCCAAGAGTCCAGACATTCTCCAGCTGGGAGGAATATCCAGGAGAAATTCTGCCTCATCCTATTGTTTGCTGGGAAGATGCCCCTTCTCTGGGTGATGGACTGCACCAAAGAAGCAGGGTGTGACATCAGATGGGGACCTGCAAGTGTTGCTAGCATGGAAGAAACATTGCTGCAACCTGGGTTGTTCATGGAGGCTCCTTGCCAGTCCTGCCGAGCTGAGGCTTTGCAGTAACAAATCACGCTACTCAGAACTGAGACAGAGCAAGGCTTTCCCTGGACTGTACCCGGGATGATGGTCCCTGAGCACAGGGCCCCCCTCCCCTCTTTCTTTGTCATCATTGCCATACATGACCTGCAGGGATGACCTCCACCAAACCCACCACACGTGGGGCTGAGGAGAGGAGCTCTGAGCCCCAATGCTGCTCCTTGCCAGGCTCTTCCCAGCACCTTTCCTACCCTGAGAGCTGCTCCATGTCTCTGCAGCTACAAAGGAGGGAAAAGATGTATGAGCCCAGCTCCTTTGTCCTGCCTGGCAGCACAGGCTCTATAATTACTCTCTGAAATACCTGCCTCAAGCCAAAAATTGTGTGCTAGGACTGAAGGAGACCTCTGCCTAATGAACCCGTCCTGTATGTCAGCACTAATTAATGCACATCGCCCTCCTAATGGGCTGAAATTTTGTCCTCTGGTTATAATTGGTTCAAATTTCAAATGCCTGGGAGTCGGGAAGCTGGATGCTACAACCAGTAGCCCCAGAATGTGTGGGGCTGTTGCTGGGATGGGTCCAGTCCCTTCTTTCACTCCTGACCCTCTTATAGCTGACTTCCCTCCTCACTACCCTTTTCTCCTCCTTCATTCTCTTTTCTCCTCTTTCTCTCTTATTTTGAGTCTCCTCCTTTCCTCACCTTTCTTCACCTCCTTCTTTTCTTGTCAGCTCAGCATGAAACACCCTCTGGGAACATGATGGAAGATGATGATCCCTGGTGGCACATGAAGCCCCTTCTCATCAGATGGTGCAGCTAGAAGTAATATCAGGATGTTTAGAAGTAGTAAAGGGACCAAAGTCACACACACAAATACATATGGTGATTGTTGTCCTCCTTCCCCTTGTGTTAGGAGAAATAACACTTGGGAAGGGGTTTATTGGCAAGGCATGTCTCTTCCCAGCCATTGTACCACCACTGCTGCATGAACTATGTCTGAGGGACAACATGTAAGCCTAAAGAATTAGACCTTATTAACCTGATTTTGCTGGAGGAGGTAACTCAGTTGCTTGTCCAAATATTTCTCATGGCCGTCAGTGTTCAGCTGAGGATGGAAGATGTACAAACACCAGCTAATGGGCCTCCACGCTCCACAAACATTAACTGATGGCAGAACCCTCCCTTGGCTGCATCCCCTGGAAAAATTTCCCATCTGTAACCAGCAGCAGTTCTAAAATACCAGCTTAAAGCCAGGGATGGGTCCTTCGCTGGTGTGTAATTATTCATTATGGTAGAGAACACTGTGTGAAGGATGTTTTATTCCAGATTCAGACCAGGTAAATGTGAGTGAACTCAGATATGCAGTGGTCTGGTGGCAATAACTATGTGTGCCTCTTGCTAGGAGAGGATAAGTCTTCTCCAAAGTTTTCCATCGGCAAAAAGTAATTAAGGGATAACAGAGAATTTGGCCTTTGGGTTCCATCTCTACTTGGTGTGTAGAAACCTGAGAGCAATTGTGAACTGTTGAACCGATGCCTGCTTCCCACTGCAGCTGGCCTGGGAAAGCAGTGCAGGGACTGGAAATTCAGCTGGTTTGGAAGCAGAATGATAGTGCTGACAGTGATGGGCAAACTCTGTGAGCTGGACCACGTTTTGACATCTCACCTGGATGGCACTGTTGGAGATCAGATGATAAAAAAGAATTTGTTGTTCTATAATTTCAGACTCAAGTACCTGCTACAAAACAAAGCAAAGCTGACAGCCTGGTTTCCCGGCTCCAGATGATGAAAATGCAGAAAGTACCCAAACGGAACAGACTGCAGTTAAAAAGAAATGCCAATAAAGCAGAGGGCCGTGTTTTGGGCACCTTTAGCACAGTAAGTAGTTATTGCTTACAGACATTAGCATGATTTAAAGATGAGCAGTCACCCTTCACTGCTGTGCTGAGTCCAAGTGTGGTTGCTCGTTAAATCACAGTCTCCAGCTGACCCACAGCGCCCGGCACTCCAGCATCCTCCAGCAGGGAGGTCTCTGCTGCCAGCCTGCCCTTTGGAAACACTGGAGTTGTGTTCTGCACGCCTCATGTGGAGCCACGTACACTTCCAAAGCCACAGAGTTCTGGATGACAAATTATAACAGATGATAAATATATGGATTAGGGATGATAAATGGATAATGCATGGCTTTTTCTGTTGAAACACCTGAGACAGGTAGAGAGCAATGTGGGTGTGATGGGGTGGGGCTGCAGGTGTGATGAGATGGGGTTGCAGGTGTGATGAGACGGGGTTGCAGGTGTAATGGGATGGGGCTGCGGGTGCATGATGGAATTGGACTGTGGAGCCCACCTGAGGTCAGCTTCTACCCTGCAACAGAGGGAAAGAGCACCCTGACTGCACCTCAGCACGGTTCTCGTGCACAGCTCTGCAAACACTTCTCCTGCCATGCGTAAGATGCTTTGCAAAGTTTCTAATGCAAGTGCCAACCTGGGGAACATAAGTGCCAGACATCCACACTCCGTCCTCCCAGGGGTTTAAGGCACAATCTCTTTAGTGAAAATACATCTAAGAATTCACTTTAAATACACATTTGGAAAGCTGTATTTTGGACTTTTGAGCTCAAAACTGCAAGTAATGGAGAATCCAAATACGAATAATTTGTAGGATTTACTGTGTTAATTATTAAAAAGAAGAAAAAAAAGATGTTATCAAAACTGGTTCTCATCGATCAAAGCTGGGGAACAGAGTGTTTTTGTTAAGGCATCTCCCAGCCTTTGATGCGCTCGGTGGAAACCTTGTCAGGTAGTTTGAGAGAGAACAGAGCTGCTCTCAGACATCTGGCTCCAACAGTGTGCCCTGTTTTGAGGCTGAGCGAGGCAGCGAAGGGGGAGGAACTTAGTCCAGGGGCTCCTGCATTGCCTCAGCCAGGGTCTTTTAAAAAAACCCCACACTTTTTCTGTCAAAAACTGGAACCTCTTCACTCAGTTGAGGAACAAAGTCAACGGCTGAGCCGTGGTGGGGGTGAGCAGCTTCCTGACAAAGCCAGGGCTGCTGTGCCATGAATGCTCTCTTCATTAAGCCGCTCAGCTGGCTCAGAAGCTTCTGTTCTTGATGAAAGCAGCACCTGCTAACGCTGAGGATCCCATTCTTCATTAACAGTTCAGCTGGTTCAGAAGGGGAGCTCTGAGGCAAATGAACAATTTATGCAGAGCGGGATACATGGCAAAGTAGCAGCTCCTTTAGTGAATACAAGCATCTTTGTAGAAGTGCCCAGATGGTTCAGGAGTGAGTCCCGCTTGTTGTGAAAAGCGCCGTTGTTGTTCCAGGCCCTGCATCACGCCTCCGAACAACGTGCCGGGCACAACCCATCTTCCCGAGAGCTGCAAAACTCAGTCTCGTGATAGACGTCCTGCACAAGCCAAGCCTCTAGGTTTGCCCTCATTTTTGCTTGCAGAATAACATTGTTGGCAAGATGATGCCCAAGATGATGTTTGTGTCTCCCTGCTGCAGCACCACTGCCTTCCACACCTCCTTCCCACAAAAGCATTTACATTAATAGGACATTTAGATTAATTGCCCTTTGGATACTAAGATAACTGTGCCTGCTTCTCCTCTGTTGTCCCTCTAAGAGCAGAGTCGTTGCAGGGATATGCCTGGCCTGATGGGCAAACCAGCACACCCAGCCTGGCTGGGGACAGGGAAGCAGGTGCTGGGAAAGGCTCATCTCCTGCCTCCCGTCATGGGGGCAACCTCTGAACTGTATGGCATCAGGATCCCAGCCCCACACACCTGATTGTGGGCTCCCCACAGTGAGGGTGATGGTTCAGGGGTACCAGAGCTGGAAGAGTCACCAGTGCCTTGGAGCAGTTCTTTCAAGAGAAGCTGGGAAGAGCTCGGCTGGGCACTGCGTTGCAGAAAGTGATGCTGCCCTGCAGCTGGAAGGAGTCTGGAAGGGCTGGTGGGAAAGGATTCTGTGCTACCTGGAGAAAGGTGAGGAACACAGCTTTGTAAAACATTTTCCTCGCAGGGAAGGCGGGGAATGAGCAAAGCTGGAGCAGAGAGAATATGGGGACCATTTAGCTGCGCAGTTGGAGTGTAAGGCTGAGGCTCCTGAAGGGAAGATGGGAGCTCACAGGGTGCTTTAGGGTCCCTGGGGAGCACCACAGCAGTACACAGGCTGGAGAGGGTGCAGAGAAGGGCTGGTAAGATGGTCAGAGGAAACCTATCATATGAAGTAAGGCTGGAAGAACTGGGCTCGTTCAGCCTTAAGAGGAGAAAGCTTAGGGGAGACCTTATCACCGTGTACCAGTATATAACGGGTGTCTGCCAAGAGGATGGAGAATTCCTTTTCACAAGGAGTCACATGGAAAAGACAAGGAGAGATGAATATGAGTTGCTCCTGGGGAGATTCTGACTAGATTCCAGAAGAACATCTGTCATCATGAGAACAGTTAAACATTGGAATAATCTCCCCGGGGAGGTTGTGAATTCCTCTACACCAGACACCTTTAAGGCTCAGCTTGACAGGGTGCTGGGTCAGCTCATTTAAACTGTAGATCACCTAAAAAGTTGTACCAGATGATCCCTGAGATCCCTTCCAACCTGGCATTCCGTGATTCTATGATTCTCCTCTCCTCACTCGTGGGCAGAAGTTGCAGTGGGGAACACGCAGCTGAATGCTGCACCTCGCAGGGCGCCTTGGGGTCCCTGGGGAGCCCTGCACCTCCACACCAGAATGTGAGCCCTGCATCTTGCAGGGTGCTTTGGGGGAGTCCCGCATCCCCACACTCTTGCATCCCTCCACTTTGCAGGGCACTTTGGGGTGCCCCTACAACCCTGCACCCCTGCATCCCTGCACCTCACAGGGTGCCTCAGGGGAGCCCTACATCCCTGCACCCCACTCCTCCGTGTCCGCAGGCAGGAATTGCAGTGGGGAACGCGCAGCTGAGCCCGGCACCTTGTGGGGCGCCTCGGGGGAGCCCCACATCCACGCATCCCTCGCGTCCGCGGAGGCCCCTGCCGCTCGCTGCCCGCGTTGGTTTACGGCGGAGCCCATCACCGCCTCCGCGCCGAGATTGGCGTGCGGGGGAGGGGGCTGCACGACACAGCACCGCCCCGCATCGCCCCGCACCGTCTAGCACCGCCCAGCATCACTCTGCACCGCCCAGCACCTCCCAGCATCACCGCACAGCACCGCGCCGACAGAGGGGATGTGAGCGGAGGCTCCGCACTGCTCCGACCGCAGCAGGGACAGGGGTGGGTGCGGGAAGGGGGCTGCACCGCATCACACAGCATCTCCCAGCACCGCACAGCATTGCACAGTACCGCACAGCATCACCACGCACCGCCCAGCACCTCACAGCATCACCCCGCAGCGGGGATGTGAGCGGAGGCTCCGCACCGCAGCGGGGGCAGGGCTGGGCGCGGGAGAGGGGGCAGCACCGCATCACCCAGCACCGCATCACAGCACAGCATCACTCTTTACCATCCAGAACCACCCAGCATCATCCTGCAGCGGGGATGTGAGCGGAGGCTCCGCACCGCTCCGCCCGCAGCGGGGGCAGGGCTGGGAGCGGGGGAGGGGGCTGCACCGCATCACCCAGCACCGCCCCGCACCGCCCAGCGCCTCCCAGTACCGCCCAGCACCGGGGATGTGAGCGGAGGCTCCGCACCGCTCGGCGCCCCGGGAAGATGCTGAGCAGGTGGATGAGTGGGAGCAGCAGGAGCCTGGACCGCGAGTACAACTGCACCGTGCGGCTGCTGGACGACAGCGAGTACACCTGCACCATCCAGGTCAGAGGGCGGGGGGCAGCGGGGAGGCCGGGACCCCCGAGCCGCCAGACAAAGGGAGCGGAGCTGCGAGGGGAGGGCTCGGTCGAACAAAGGCGGAACCCCCGCTCCCCCCAGCTCTCGGGGAGACGAGCCCCGGGGTAGAGCCCCCCGCCTGCGAAACCCCGAATCCCCCGACCAGAGCTGCCCGCAGCCCCCTGAGCTGGGGGAAGCCTCAGCCGTTAGAGGCAGAGCAGGTGCTGCGGGGCAGGAGAGGTGCTGCGGGGCAGAGGAGGCTGCGGGGCAGGGAAGGTGGTGTGGGACAGTGTGCTGCGGGGCAGGGGGGGTTGCTGGAGGGCAGAGGGGATGCTGCGGGGCAGGGGGAGATGCTGCGGGGCAGGGGCGATGCTGTGGGCCAGGAGAGCATTCTGGTGGGCATAGGGGGGATGCTGCGGGGCAGAGGGGATGCTGCGGCGCAGGGAGGGGATGCTACGGGGTCGGGGGGGGATTTTACGGGACAGAGGGAGATGCTGCGGGGCGGGGGCGATGCTGCGGGGCACGGATGGACTCTCCGCACCCCGGGGTGCCCGGTGTCCCTCCCTCATTAGCACCCAGCACTGCCTTAATGAGCGACCGGGCTGTGCAACAGTGCAGAGCGGCGTCCAGGGCTGCGGGGATGGGGTGCGCATCCTCCGTGCCCCGTGCGCCGCCAGGGCGGGACCTGGACCAGGAGCAGGATCAGGAGCCGAGGCTCCCCAACCCATTTTAGCCGGGAGCTGCGTGCGCGACCCGCGGGATGTCGGGTTTCTACAAACCGGCCAAACGCACTCAGCATCCCCGCAGCAACCCGTTAGGTAACGGGACCTTGTGACTGAGGGCTGCCAGGAGCATCCCTGCTCCGGCTGCTTTTACCTGTCCTTCCTACAATGATCCATCATTTCTGGAAGGGAGCTCGCCCAAAGCCTGCGCTGTGGCACTCGCAGCTGCTCCTGCTGCTGCCTGCTGGCTCCAGCCCAGTCCGCGGGCGGTGGAACATTCAGGGCAGAGTTTGGAGTAAAGGTGACTCAACGTGTAAATAGAAACAACTCCCCCCTTTCAGTCCTCGCTGAATCTCTCCAGTTCTCCCTGTCCTGCAGCTCCAAGGAGGAGGGAACATCTTTGCATATACAGGCAGAGCTGTGCTTTAAATGGTAATGATAAGGAATGGTTACCAAGGGATGCTCAGGCTACAGGAAGCACCATCCGTTTTGCTTAAATGGTCTAAAATAGACAAATACAGTGGGTTTGTGCAAATAACAGCTGAAGAATGCTAATGCTCTCTCCTTCCTCGCCTCCCCCACCTGGACTGTAAAGTGTGACCCAGTAAACAACTGTAACAGCAACCCAGTTTATTTTGCATAAGCACAACTAATTCGGCTCTCTGAGGCTGCTTTCAATACAAATTAAATGGAAAACTATAGTTTGGGAGAGAAAGTGTTGGCAATGCAGTTTAGAAAAATCTGGATTTTCTGTCCTTAAAATAATTTAATGAGATGTCTTCATTGTGCATGCCTGTCTGTTTTTTAAGGGCAAATACTACTTGATCACATATTTTGGTGGCTTATTTTATGTGCAGCATAGTAAATAGTGAATCCTGGTATTTAGTATGCATGGCCTAAGGTGTAAAGAATCAGCTTGTGTTGCCCTCACAATCAAGGTTACCCCACTTAAATATTTGTTTTCCATTGCTTTCATGCTGCCTTATAACCCAAGTATTTATAGTCGGTGCAAAATTAAAGCATACATAGGAAGAATGTGTGATGCCTCGCAAGTGAGGAACCGTCACCATACGGGCTGTGAGCGGTGAATGAGTTTTTGAAGGTCATTCCCTCGTAAGCGCAGATATTTCACATCTTGCCGAGATCTGCGGTGTTCCCTCACCCAGGCTGTTCCTGCGCCTGTTGTTAGTAATTGATGTATTTCTATTTTTTACTTAAATATGGCAAAACTCTCTGAAGTGTGAGGTGTCATTTTCCCATGCAGCGCTGTTCATCATGGTGAGCGAAGCTGCTGGCTGGAAGTTTGTAATGGGTGTCTTTGCTGCTGTGCCCTTGTGTTTGTGATGCTCACCCCAGGCAGCACAGGGTGGGCTTTATACCCACCTTGGACCATATGAAGGTCGCCTGGCCTCTCCATAGCTGAGGAAAAGGATAAAATAGTTTTCGGAGGCAGAGATGATTGTAAGAGGTCTTATTTACATTTCAGATAATGGCACTGGTTAAACCTGTCAACAAAATTAACCTCTGGCTGTGCTTGATAAAGGCACGAGTAGGGGTTTGGTGCTGCTAGATAATACCTGAATATTCCATTTCTAAATAAAGCCTTTTTTATTTGATTATCACAAATTTACTTTGTTAATATTCCTGTGTTGAAGGAACAGTTCATTGTCTGAACTTGGATGAATCCTTCTCTTTGCCTTGGTTTTCCCATCTGAGCAGGCGGAGGCGCCTGGAGAGCTCATGCCTGGGTCCCAGGCAGGGTGCAGGGGGTGACAGAACTGCTGCAGGCAGAGAGAGCGGGGCAGGGAGCACCTCATAAGCAGTTTTATTGTTGTAGTTTCTTTTGTATCTTCCAGTAGTTTGCCTTTCGGGGAGGATGGTGTCCCAGTGTCCATCTCCGCTGGGCTCTAAGAGCTGGTCAGTGCCTGCCGTTGAGCAGGGCTGTGGGTCTCAGCTGCTTGCTGGGGCTTGGGGGCTCTCAGCAGCTGCCTGGACATAAAGATGTTGGGCTTTCTTGACTCAAAAATCTTATATTTTAGTAGTATTGTGTATCGCTTTAATAATACTGTATCAATATGCCACAGAGGCACCTTTTAGAGCAATGAAGGTGATGGTTTGCAGTGTGGGGACTATCAAACGTGGGAAGGCAGCAATGCCCATGAATGCTCTGTCACTGGGCACTGTGCTCACTGCTGACCATGGGTGCTCACTGCTCCCATGGGTGTCCCTGCCCGGAGACGTGTCCCTGGCCAGCAATGTGGCTGGCAGAGAGGGGCAGCCATTCTGGACAACAATTTGTTCGTCTCCATGGCAAGGCAGCCTATTTAGTTTCTATTTACCACCTTGAGTTCCGTGTCTCCGAACACAACCGTGGATCTGCCAGCGAGACAGCCTGGCAGCCGCTGTTGGGATAAAGCAAGCTTTGAACGACCAAAGCCATGCTCTTGCGCTGCGGTTTCGCTCTGACTGAGATGCTTGTCTGAGGAGATGCTTTAAATTCTTCCCTGTGGTGTCAGTGGTGGTGTAAAAGGCTTGAAATAATTAATGCTTTGCCATTGCTCGATGCATCAAGCATTTTCCTGACAAGACAGTGGCGTTTTGTTTCAGACCTCGGTGGAACTACAAGAACGTGGAGATGCTTTTTTTTATTTATGAGAAAATAAACGTAAAAATATAGTTTCTTAGATTCAGAATGGAAGAACTTGGAAATAAAACAAGCTCTTGCCTGAGCTCTTGGACAAACCCCTCATTTCCCACATGAAGCACAAAGTTCATTAGGAGACCTGCCAGGATCATTAATAACAGGCAGTCAACACAAAGGGAACCTTGGGTTTCTGCAGTGCTGGCTGCTCTGAAGGTTATTTGTTCATTATCTTTTTATCTTCTGAGAGTTTCCAATTGCTTTTGCTGGGAAATAGGTTAGCAGAGCGCTGCTCACGCAGTGGGGTTCTTCTCTGAAGTCCTCGGCACAGGTGATGTGTTCCGCACTGGAGGTTGCTCCCTGCTGCCGAGAGCTCTGGAATCCACAAAGCTTCGTGCTGAAAAGTTAGTCTGCTCCCAGACCTTCGCTTCACCCCTGCAGCCAGAACCCTGAACCCGGGGTGCAGCAACAGGGACGGGTGCCAAACCTGTTGTCAGGATGCAGAGTAAGACAGGCATTGGATCCGAGGCTGCAGGTCAGGGCAGTGGGTTGGGCACTCTCCGCATCCCTTGGTATCACGGTCCAGCCCCGGTGAGGCTCTGGCAAAGTCACCATAGCACCAACAGGGCATTGTAGTAGTGAGGAGAAGTCCTGGCCCTCGAGGAGTCCCTTGGCAAAGTCTCTGGGCAGCAGCCGGGCAGGATCACACCCCTCCCAGCCTGAGTGTCCTGGGGCTGGTGAAGGCAGTCATAGAATCACAGAATGGTTTGGGTTGGATGTGACGTCAAAGCCCATCCAGTTCCCACCCCCTGCCATGGGCAGGGATATCTCCCACTGGATCAGGGGGCTCCAAGCCCCATCCAGTCTGGCCTTGAACACCTCCAGGGATGGGGCATCCACGGCTTCTCTGGGCAACCTGTGCCAGTTCCTTCCCACCCTCAGCTAAACATTTCTTCCTAAGATCTCATCTCAATCTCCCCTTTTTTCATCTGAAAACTGTTCCCCCTCATCCTATCCCTGCACTCCCTGATCAAGAGCTCCTCCTCAGCTTTCCTGTAGGATAGAATACCGACAGGTTTCTTGGGCCATTTTGCTGTTGACTCTACTCAAAGAATGCCTTTATTTATAGAATTGGAAATGTATTTGCAACAGAAAGCTATCATTCTCGCTCAGTTAAATCTCAGTAGAGCTGTAAGCTGGGGCAGCATCCTTTCTTCCCTGCTCAAACATTTATGTACCTATGGGTTGCGGGCTGAAAACTGCCTAGAATGTGCAGTGAGTTTGAAGACAGAATAAGAGTCAAAGCTGAGAATTTCTCGGGTTTCATCTCCTTTTCCCTTTCAAATCCATTTCCAAGTATATAATTTTAAATACAAAGGATATAATAGGCAGCTGAGGCAAACATCCACTAAATGTCCACTGAAAAACCAGTTGCAGATTTACTGGCATTTGAATGGGAGGCAGGAACGTGATTTGTTATGGAGACTCGTTGGAAATATTTCTGGTGCCGCTGTTTCTTCACCAGCTGAAACTATTTTCTGTTGACTTTTCAGTGTTAACTGCTGTGAAGCTGCCAGCCATCCACTTCCTAGGAGCCAGTTTGCTGAAAGAACTACTTTGCTTATCACTTTTCCGTATCAGATGTTGAAGACAAATATATACATACACACACACTCACACGGTGATGCCATTGTAGAAAGATATGCACAATAGCATCATGAAAGAAGACATTTTCTGCCTATGTCATGTAAAAATTAGGTAATGCACGGTGGGAGGCTTTTTTTAAGGTGTCTGGGGAACGCTGAAAGTGCCTTGAACAGCCCACTTATTTTTAATTTTTGACTCACTCCTCAGGAACAAAAAGGGATTGTGTCTAGAGGAGTGATGTCTGTGGCCACAGTCAGGCAAAGCCATCTCCTTCCATGGAAATTTGAATGATGCTTCGGTTTGCTCAGATTGCCTAGCGGCAAAAAAGCTGTTCATCATCCGTCTCTGTTGGTACACCCAACAGATCTCTTTTCTAGCTGAAACCTTGCAGATTGGTTTCTCCTGCAAACCAAGTATGAATACGGTCAAAGACTGTGCAGCAAGTAAGACTCATTAGTGGTAGTGCGCAAGATCCTGCTGAAGGTGCCATCAGTCTGTGGAAGTTCCTCCACAGCTCGCATAAAGGTGAGTGTCCTCTCCAGGGTGCGTAGCATCCTGCATGAAGGGAGTTTTCTCAGCATGGACAGAAGCACTGGGAATGGCCTCTGCCTGTGCAGTGTTAGGTGGATTTGGGGGTCAGTGGATGGTGGAGTCACTGTTGGCTTGGAGGGGGCTGTTCCATGGCTGATAGACACTTGGTCCTGCGTGTTCAAAGACAGTGTGTGCGAATCTTGGTCGTGCGCTACGTGAGATGGGAGTTGGTTACTGAAAAACCCAAACCCTATGGTAAAATCTACCTTAATTTTGCTGCTCAGCACTTGAACCTTTTGGGGGAGTCGCAGAAATGTCACATACTCTGTGGTGAGCAGTTTGTATGGGACTGGTGGGAATGCCGACACAGAGCAGAGCACGCGTGTGCTCCCACTAGGATGGAGCAGTCCCTCTGCCTCCGGCGGGCTAGCTGGGTCTCCAAGTAGGGGGCATCGTAGAGCAAACCCTCCAAAATCACCACCTTCCTGGTTTCCAAGCACAGAGGCAGCGCAGCACTATTGTCACTTCTTAGAAGTGGCAGCACATTGCTGGAGAAAGCTGTGAACAAGCAGGGATTTGCCGTGTGAGAAGTGCTGTGCTGTGTTTGCTCTCAATTTAGCTGAGAACAGACAATTCCTCATTAGCACAGGGGTCAGACTTTGGTGCAGTAGCAGAGAGAACTGAGCGGCACTTCTGTCATCAGCTGCTTGTTTGTGGTCAGGGAAAACAATTATTGTTTGGTTACAGAAAGCTTTGGAGTCGCTTCTGCAGATAAGGAGGTTTGGGGTCAAATTCTTTTCTTTGAATTTTTTCCTAGAGTAAATTGTCACGACTTTCTAAAATCTATTCACATTTATGTGACACCTTCATCATCTCAGGAGATGTTTCTGCTTGTGTTCCCTCACGGTGCAGCAGAGCTCTGCCCACTGCTGCCAGAGCCCGGAGAAAGGCAAACCCACTGCCTTCATAGAACAGAAGCACAAAATGGTTTGGGTTGGAAAGGATCTCAAAGCCCACCTAGTTCCAACCCGCTGTCATGGCAGGGACACCTCACACTGTATCAGGGGGCTCAAAGCCCCACCCAAGCTGGCCTTGAACACCTCCAGGGATGGAGCAGCCATGACTTTTCTGGGCACCATGTACCAGAGCCTCAGCACCCTCACAGCAAACATTTCTCTCTAAGATCTCCATCTCCCCTCTTTCTAACCTTCAAACCATTCCCCCTCGTCCTAACCTTGCAATCGCTGATCAAGAGCCTTCCATGTCTTCTGTCACAACAGGAAGGAATTCCTGCTTGGAATGGTTTTTTAGCTTTCACCTAAGCATGACAACACCTTATCCAGGCCTAACTTTGCACAAGGCTCTGGCGTGGCCCTGGGGCCGCTGTCGTGGTTGAGGATGGTGTGTGCATGTCTTTGTTTCACGCTATGTGATGTGGGAGTTTGCCAGTGGGAAAACCCAAACCGTATGGTAAAATCTACTCTAAGCAGATCTGCATTATTGGTTTAAAGATGCAGAGCATACTTTGCCCTTAATTACACTTTAGCAATTACTGGCTGGGTAGGTTACCTTCACTGATAAACATTGTCTTCACTTGCAAAAGTGACTTGGCAGCTGGAATATTGTGAGGAATCGGTTTATTCTACTCACATATACAATGCAAGATGCCATCATGTTCTTTATCTGCAATAGGGGTAAAACACATAAAAATCTGATTTTCCTCAATGCAGTCCCAGCTTTCTCTCCAGACACGCATCAGGAGCTGTGCTACTGAGCAAGGAGATGCTGTTTTAACAAAATCAGTTTGTGGAGCGGAGCCGTATTTTAAGCCATGGGATCTTTTAGCTGCTCCTCTTTGTACTTCCATTTGTGGGTGATCCCAGTTCTCCTGATGGAAACCAAGAGGTCTGTTCTCCCAAATTGTTCAGTCTGTGGTCCTGACAAGGAAGGCTGTAGTGATGTTGGTGTAAATTAAAGTTGCAATGATGTTGGTGTAAATGGAAGCTGGTGTTCTGCCGGCAAGGGGATGGTGTGGGAAACCTGCCTGGGTTTGTAGGATGTACTTGGTGATGTGAAGATGCAAAGGTTAGAGAATTCTCCCACAGAGGCACAAGGGCCGTAGAACTCAGAGCCACCAGCCGGCTGCGCCCTCAGAATTTTAACACAATAATTTAACATAATAATTTTAACATATTTTCATGAGGATTCTGTGCTGGGAGCCTCCGTCTGCTCCCAGCTGGGTCACAGTCCCACCAGAGCTGAACATACGCTGAGACTCATTGCGTTTCCCTGGGAGAGGCATTTTTCTGCATTGAGCATCTCATTGGAAATTCAAGGTCCGCACGTATTTTAATCTTCCATATCTGGCAGTAAAGAATATAAGCGCTGGACTCCTGGGGATGGAGAAAAACCTGAGGCTGATTCAGGATGCTGGGATGCTGCGAGAAGGAGTGCAATAGGGGGGTCACTACTGTGAGGTACCAGTGTCTCACCAGACAGACAGGCATTTCTGTAACTGATCATTAACAGAAGCTGCACGTTGTGCTTTGTGAGGCCAGAGAGAGCACGGCTGGTTCATGCAGTTTGTCAAAATGTGATCCATGCTGCAGCTGGAAATAGAATATTTTGGCTGCATGATGCCCATTACCCAGGACTGTAATTTAAGTGCTGTAGCTGTCGTATCAGTAAGATTTTTCTGTTTTTCAGGGGTTTATAGCAGGGCTGCTGCAGATCATATTGGCGTTTAGCTTGGCGTATGAGCTGGGATCCCAAAGGAAATATCCATCTAGATGGTATTTTCCTTTAATAAAAAAATTACAAAAATTGATAAAGCCATCCTAGAGCCAGAGAGAGACTTTAGGAATATATGGAGAAAGTAGTTTATAGTGATTGTAGCTATACGTTATCTACATACTGAACTCTTAAGATGGCCAGTGTATTGGGACTGAAAAAAAGGCCAGAATCCAATGCAGTTATGGTTGAAAAATAGATAAGAAACATGCTGAGCAGGTACTTTTCATGAATCAATTTATTTCTCATTAGCATTGCACTATATAGCATGCTGACGAATATTTCTGGCTTGGGAACAACAATGACTTTCCAAAGGAAGTGTGTAATGAGAACAGAATGTCTTTGGGATCTGAGATTCAGGAGCTCCTGGGGCTGTTGGAAGTGGAGGAAAGGAGCTGGTAGCTCAATAGGCAACACAGTGGCAGAGGAGGGGGCTGGGGCTGTAGAGCGAAGTGGAAGACTGAGACTGGAGAGCGAGGTGAAATGAGGGCCGCATGGATATGACAGAGGTTGGTGGGCATCCCCCACCATGCCAGGCCATCCGCCCTCCATGCAGGCGTTCCTGGCTTGGTCTCAGTGTTGCTGGATTGCTTCTCAACACTGAGGTTCTGCTCCTGATCCAGAATGGGTTTTCTGTGTTCTGGTCCAGGTCCATGTTACTACCTCTCTTCCTTTCTTCCACTTGCATTTCTTACATGTGTGTTCACAGCTTTGCATCGTTCTCACTTGCGCATTGACCCCTGAATCTGCAGGGAATTACTCCCCAGCCTGTCAGCGCTTCTTGGAAGCAACTCCTTAAATGCACCGATGGGGCTTTGGCCAGTTACGACTTCTGTTTTCCACTGACAGAGCTCTTCATCCAGGGTTTTGGAGTAAAGCAAGGGGTCTGCAGGGCAGCTGCCCTTGGTCGGCAGCTGGCATCCCATGTTCCACCTTGCCTTGCTTCCCCAGGTGTGTGTGTGAACTTCCATGTCTCCTCAGCAGTGCTTTGGGATTGCTCGGGTACCGTGTCACCCCAGTTTAACATCTGGGCTTGGTTCTGGACATAAAGAATACTGATGCTGCTTTTGCAGTGGGGATGAGTTCACTGAGAATGAGTTCATTGTGCAGGGCTGATGCTTTGCACTGCAGAGTTGCAAGTGAATGAAAAGCAGAGCAACTTGTAGCAGAGCTTTTCTGCTTCTCCCAGTGCAGGGCATGTCCTGACACTTCGTGTCTAGCACCAGGTGAGGAGGCTGAAGACCTTGGCTCCTGTTTTGCCCACTCACTGCCCCTCAGCCCTTGCAGGCTGCAGGACCCCCAGAAGGGCAGCTCCAGCAGCCCATGGTTGAGCAGCGAGCGGCAGTGCTGTGGTCACGGCTCCTCCAAAACCAACTTGAGACCTGCAAACGTCCAGAAACAAGCCTGAAGGTAACTGCAGTGCTTTTGGGGAGATGATCCATCCTCAGAGCTGAACTGCAGCCAGCAGTATTATACAAACCACAGCAGGATCACTGCGAGGGGGACAGCAGTGCCAAAGCACCGCTGGCGTCTGTGACAGCGCAGGGATGAACAGAGGGACAGCTCCATCCCGGGGCAGGGCTTGTCCCCTGGGGGCCTCATCGCAGGAAGGCTTATCACGGCTGAGCTGCAACTCAATTACGGCTCCTGCATCGCTGGGTGGAGAGGGAGCGGATGTGGGTTTTGCCGAGGGAGTGCATCAGTAACGGAGAGCGTAAGCAATTAAACCTCCTGCACTCAAGGCAGAAATTTCCAAATCCCTGCGGCTCTCCCTTCACCCCTAGAAGTGAAGCAGGAGAAGATGTGTTCTCTGAGACTAATCTGCTGTGTTATTGCTTCCCAACAAGCCTTTGTAACCCTTGGGTTTTGAAGGCACCATGCCTCAAGCAGGGACAGGCACCTGGGCCAGCTGCTCGCAGTGGCCGGGGGCTGCGGCATCCCAGCAGAGCCAGTGCCCAGCCCAGGCACAGGGTGGCTGGGAGCACTGGTGCTGGGAGCTGGCAGTGAGGAGTGGCCCCTGGAAGGGACTGCAGCGGTGAGCCAGGAGAATCTGGGGAGAGAGGGTGCACTGGAAAGCAGGAGGCTGCTGGGTGGCAGCTGGTGGCCCTGGTCCTCTGCAGCCCTCTTCAGTGTCCTTCATGTTGCTGGTTGGTTAAATGGTTGCCTGAGATGGGGGCAGATTTTAGGTGCCTGGACTGGGAGGGCACAGCTGCTTCTGCCAGGCCATCATCTTCCTTTCACGACCTTTTTCTGCTATAGCTCTCCTTGGCTGAAATTCTGAGTCAGAATTCAGATTCCCTAGGATGGGTGTGAAGGTTGTGCCCCAGGTCTGGCAAACTGGCTGCTTTTCCCAGCACTCAGCTGCAGTGTCCAAAAAGCTTCCCCAAGTGCAAGGGTGCTGGTGTTGCCCTCACTGAGCTGGCACTGGTGCTGGAACTCAGTGAAATGATGGACTGTTTTTCTAACCCATCCTCTTTCCCATTCCCTCCATTTGTTTGTCTGCTTATTCGTCCTCTCTTTGGAGCAGTGCTGGCTCTGGGGGCTTGGCAGTGGTGTTGACAGTGGCTCAGTGGTCATGGTGCCTGGAGGATAAATGGGAGGATTAGAAGGTGAGTTGAGCTGGGCTGCACTTTTACACTCTGCAGTTTCCATGAGACAGGAAAAATAGTAAAAAGCAGCTAAGGATGGCTTCAGCATTGGCTTCTGCGTGGGACTGGGGAAACTGTAAATCAGCCTTAAAGGAGTGACTGCATGGTGACCCCCACAGACACTGTGTAATTGTTTGGTTTTGCTTTGTTCCATGGATCTCTGTAGAGAGAGAGGAAAAGTCAGCATTGCGGTGGGGCCAGGGATTGCCATGGGAACAGAGGAGTAGGGCTGATGCCAAGCAGGGAACCCTGCCATCACCTGGGAGATGCCCTCATCCCCACTGCCTTGCTGACGCTTTGGAGATGTTATGCTGGAACTTCAGTGGCCGGGCAAAGGAAATATGGGGCTGTTCTGATGTTGCTTTCTTCCAACTGAGCAAGCTGGCATGAAATAACACTTACACAGAGCAGACACAAAGAGGGTGAACACTTATGGCATGGTCTGTTAGGCTGTGCTGGGGAAAATAAAATCATCTGATAAACTACAGAAGCCAAAAGAGACTTTTGAAGGCACTTGATTCTTCTTTAAGTGCTGCAATTATTCTGGCCTTTATTTAGTGTTTCAGACACGGCGGTAACACCGGGGTGAAATATGATGCTTTCGCCTGGATTGTATCCACTGCAGATGGAAGGGCTGTGGGGGCCAGCGGAGCTTGGGACAGGGTTAGCAACAGATTCACTCAAGCCCTTAAAATATTTATGGTGTTGTAATCCATACACATTTTAAGCATATTTGACATCATCCTACATGGCTCATGTATCTCTCATTGCTTGTGGAGAGACTTCAGAGTGCATCACGGTCCGGCTGGTAGGAGGTTGCTGCAGGTAGCCATGCATTGTGTGTGTATTTTCGTAGCTGAGATTTATAAGGGAGTCATTAAGTCTGTCCCCAGAGAGCTTCTATAACACAGAGACAGGCTTTGCACAGCACTTGCAAAGGTGAGTGACTGCTCATGCAGCGGATGGGACTGGGATGCAGGATGCATGCTGGTGCTGGCTGGCCAAGGAGGGTTTGGGCTGTGGGACTCATCCGCTCCTTGAACGCCCAGTTACCCCTGTGCTGCCCTGGCTCTGCCTCGTCTGCAGGGAAGGGAAGCAGCCTGAGGACACAAAGATGTCTCAGATGTTTCTCTAGTGACTCAATCACTCCATCGCTGGCTGCATTCAGAAGCACTTTGTCCTACCCAGGGATGCTGGAGAACCTGCCACTGCAGCTGTGAGTGCTGGGGCCTTGCATGCTGTCCCATCACAGCAGCCAGGTTTGGGGCAGCTGGGCAGCTATTGGCACAGCTGAGAGGGTTTGAGGTCCCTTTGAAACTCCCCAGGTCTTGAGGACACCCATGTTTTCTGCATGGGTCTCTCTAGGAGGCAGGGTTACTCTGATAGGGTAGGTGACTCCAGGGTTTCGTCACTGCAGACAAGGGACATGTGGCTCCATGCCAGCCCTGGCAGGGAGACATGACACCTGGCTGGGGTAGCCCTGGCACCACGAAAGCTTTGCTGTAGCCAGTCCACACGTGAAGATATGGCAGAAGACCCAGAGGTGAAGGAGTAGGTCTCCAGCCCAGACGTGTCCACCAGCCGGAGAGCTGGGGTGGGACACAGGAGAAGATCATTGGCAGTAGTGGATCCTGCTCTGGGTGGTGTCTGCCTGCTCTGAAGGGACAGGACCTTGTTTTCTAGCCAAAAAAAGCATCAGTTTTAACCAGCCAGTTGCCTTACTGCTTGAGGGATAATTCTTGTCAATCTGCCACATTTTACTCTGATGTGCTAAAAATAGCGCATTATTTCCAGGCAGTAATTGCACATCCTGCAGTCGTAATGAGCTCTTAAGGTAATTACCTTTCAGTGGGAAGGAGCTGAAGATAGGGTGTGTTTGGCTGACAAAGAGAGGCGTTTCAGGAAGCCTGAGGGATTCTGTGCTCACCTTAAAGGGCAGAGTCCCACAGCCAGGGTGAAGCATCTGGGGGGAGATGAGAAGGTGTTGGCACATCAGCCCTTCCCTGATTTCTCCACAGGTGCTGGGGAACAACGGCCTCCATGGCACATTCTGACTTTAAGGACAGTGCAGGAATAAGCAGCAGCATCGTTGCAGTGCTTGTTATCGAGGGTACATGAGGTGAATGTCATCTGGGGAGGTGGCAGGAATCAGCCGTCCACATGGGTGCCTGCAGCTTCCCATCTACAAATGAATGTTTTACTGTATTTAATTTCTTTGAACCAGCGTTTAAAAGAGTGCTTTTCCATAGCTACGGGTTATCTTAACATGAATTATGATACAGATTGAGAAAGTACGACGTGCCACCCACTCCATCACGCTTTGCCCTACTGCATGTTACCCGGAAAGCCACCGCTCCCCTGTGTATCCTCCAAAGCCTCTCTCCACCATCAGCTCTTGATGCTGGAGAGCTGCCAGGGTGGGCAGGGAGGGACGGACCCCTTTTCTCCTGTGCATGGTTTGCTACCCCCGGGTCAATAAATAATCTCTTGTAGTACTGCGTTGCCTCCCAGCTTTGTAAATCAATTTACCATGTCGCAGAGTCTCTAGTGCTTGCACAAAATAGGTAAATTACATCTACCACTGTTACGTCTTTGTAACTAAGTTGATAACATATTAAGAATACAAACCATTCAGAATGCTTTTGCCTGAATCAATTTTGCTTTTGTAAGGCAGAGGTGCTGATCTCACAGTACAACGTGCTTCCCAATCCTCTATAATCCTTTGGCTTCTCGTTATCACAGTCTCCAATGTATTTCCACAATTACAGCCAGATTTATCTATCTGCAGTTTCGCTCCTGCACAGCGATGCTGGGATAGAACCTCTCTGGCTTCAGGTTTCGACGGCCGCCCCAGGTATGTGAGTGCTTTGCTACAAGGGGAAAAGCTTGTAGAGCCATAACTCATGTTTTATGGAGGCTGGATTTCCTCTTGTTTCTATTTTTTTCCAAGCATGGATATAGCCAGAAAAGTGCTCGTATAAACTCACCCCACTCGGGCTGGCATCCATCAGGTCAGTGGCCATGAATTAAAGCTTCCTATCAGACATCAGAGAATCTGAACAGGAGGGCTGTTTTCCTTCTCCCACACGCACCGCGTGTTTCCACCCCGGGCTGAGTGATGGGATTTTGAAGTCCTGGGCTGTCAGCATTGCATATTATTTTGCACAATTTCTTTAAAATAAAGGCTCTTATTAGAAATCAGGCTTTATCGCCACGTCACGACTGTTGTTCTTCAGGAAGAAGCTGTCAGAGAGGATCGAGCATGGTTTGCTTGATGTGCCTTTGCTGGCTGTGCGGCTCCGAGGACAAAAGCCGGCTGCTTATGCAATCCCTGTGGAGGGGAAAGGACCCCAGCCCTTCCCTCACTGCCCTCCAAAGCAGCTCCCGCTGCAGTTGGCAGTGACGGCTGCTGCAGGACAGACTGACAGCCGGTGCTGACAAGCGGAACAGCACTGATGGGTGATGTTCAGTGAGATTCTCCTGGCAGGAGGATGGGATGTAGCTGTATGCCTTCGCCTGACTCGATCTGCAGATGCTCCCAGGTGCCCTGCTTAAGGGTCTGCAGCCACAGAGCAGGAGCACGAGGTGCTGTCCTGAAGCTGCTGCAGCCTCTCACGGGGAGGAACCATATGGGTATAAATTGCTGTGGTTGTGAGAGCAGCAGCTGCTGTGACTTCATGCAATTAAGAGCAACTCCTTTGCAATATAAATATCGTTGCTTTAATAAAGCCAGAGTGATCTGTTGCGTGCAGATAACAACTATAGCTTGGCATCAACATAAGCAAGGCATTAAATTAACAGTATAATCATGATCCTCGCTGTTAGAAGGATGTGGCAGTGGCATAGATGTGTTCCAGAGCATGGGGTTATGGGCCAAAACATCAAATCTTTATCTTTAAATTGGTTGGTGCTGTGTTTCATCACCTCGGTTGGTGCAGGATATTTGCTGTAATTAATATTAATGAACACATCTGTTGGACGATGCGATGGCAAGCTCATTATCCTAGGCAGTTTTCTTCCTTTATTACTGTTTTGGGCCCCAAAAGTACAACCTGTCTGTTTCTGTGTTGGGGAACCGGCACTGGACCAGGGGTGCTGTTGACTCTTCAGGCTTGGTGTTCCAGCGTGGAGCCAGAGCTGCTGGGACATTCCCTGCTGTCTCTGTGTTGGGAGCATCTCTGCCATCAGTGGGGCAGAGCGGAACCCTCCACCACCCAGCTGTCTCTTACTGGAAGCAGGAGCTCGCTCAGGCTGTCAGCTGTGCCTGAGAGCAGTGCGCGTCCTGGGAAGGATGGAACCTAACACCCAGGTTAGAAAATTACAACCAGGGGTTGTTCTACAAAAATGATTGCTTTTTTCTCTCCCACTTCATCTAAAGTGGTTTTCTGCTGTCTTGCTAAGCTCCAAGCCCCAGGCATTTTGGTATGCTGAGCAATACTGGGACCAGAATGGCTGTGGTGCTGTTCCCTGAAGCTGTGCTGGCACCCAGACCCTGCCATGCCCCTCGAGCTCCCTGTGCCCCCAGCCTTGCTGCCTCCGCTAGGTCTATGCCAGCTGCCTCTGCGAGGGCCCCCTGCTGATGCTCCACTCCGTCCACGCTAAGAAGCAGCTCCTCTCTGTTGTGCCGTGTTCCTGTGCCAGACACGGTCTCTGTGCTCTTGGGGCAAGGCAGACCCTGCGACGTTATTAGGCTGTTTGACTGCAAAGTGCTTCTGATAGCATGAGGTTTGTAAGGCAAGCGGCAGAGCTATCAGAGCTATCAGTGATTCACATGTGATTTATATGATGCTGCAAAGCAGCTGAGAACGGATAAGGCGATGAGTTTTATTTGCACTTTCATTGTAATTTTGTAATAAAATGCTTGAGCCTCTTCCTGGAGGGAGCAAAGCGTCCTGCCTAGGAATGAGCAAAGAAGTCTGAGTATCTGGCAAGTGCGTGGCAACCTGGTTTTATGAGAGCAGTGTTTATAGGATGGGCTGCTGTCCCTCTGAGTGTTTGCCATCAGCACGAGCTGGCATGTTGTCATCCAGGCTTCGAGGACCAATTTAAGGGATTTTTCAGGCTGGCTGGATATGATGTTGGCACAAACACATTCTTTGGCAGTTACTGACCAATGGGTTTTTGATTTGGACCAGATTGGGAGAAGGCAGTGAAGATATCTATGTCTGTTACAAAGACACACTCTCTTCCTTCATGTCTCATGATCACCTTCCCTCTGAAACCGCTCTCTTTCCACCCTGCTCCCACCCCCTAAATGTGCCCAGGTTGCATGGGCAATGCCTGCTGGAATTCTTTCCAATCTGTCCTTTGTCTTGTGCTGAACTGGGAACACTGGGAGAGAGAGGCAACTACTTCTTGTCTTGGTGGTCTTCCCCTGTCCTCCACTGCCTTTTGTTTGCATTTACAGTCTCTGTGTGTACCGAGGGATGCTGCAAAGGATGAAGCACATGTTTTTGTCCATGACTGACTAAGTCAAGTGCCCCTGGCCATGCTGACAGAGTCTGCCTTGGCCCACTGCTAAAATCTGAGATGGGGTGAGTGAAGGTAATTTAGATACATGTGTCTTCACAGAGGCTTTGAATTAAATCTCTGACAGTCCAGAACCTCTATTGCCTTTGCTAAACTCCAGGAACTTTGAGTGATAGATAGAGAGCAGCGGATCTTGGAGATAGTGAGTGGTTTGAGTGTGTTGCTGTATCAGGGCTGATAGGAAGCCTTGAAAGGAAAGGCGCTGCCTTGATTACAAGGGGTGATCAGAGTTCTTATAACTGCCAAGCACAGCCTTTCTCTCTCTCTCTCTGCCCCACGTATTCCTGACACGCAATCAGTGCTGTCCATGCAGCCGCCTTAATTTTTTAGCAGCTGAGAATGACAGGATTGTACTCCTCTGTCTATTTACCCACCTATTTCTGCAGAGTAAGGACCTAATTGAGCGAATAATGTACAAGCTGACGGCTCTGGAAAGCCATACTGCAGCACTTTGTATTTTAGGAAAAGATTTTATCCAGAGCCATTTGTGGTGTGGCGGCACAGGGTGCTCAGGCGCTGATGGATGGCCCCGGTCCCTGCTTGGAGCGAGCATGAGTGACCCATCCTGCCAAGGACCCGGTCCCGGGGTCTCCAGCGCGCAGTGCTGGGGTTGCTGCACACCAATTTGTGCCATGGGGCCAGGATCCTGGAGAAAGCCTGCTTTGACCCCAGACACTGCAGCATCAGTCCCTGGTACGTTCAGATTTAGCTCAGAACCCCTGGTACAAACATCCCTGCTCCCTTCGGAGAGATGGGACATAGGAGCTCACTGGGGCAGAGCGGTGCCTCGGTGGGATCTTGGCTCAGCACTGGTGCCCTTGGGCTCACACGGCCTCTGAGCCCCTTGGATGATGCTGAATGAAGCCAGCACCCGCTTGCAGATGTGAGCAAAGCCCAGTCCTTAGCAAACCCTTGAAGCTCTCTTTCGCTGAGTGCTGAGCCCTGAGGAATGGTCCCTCTTGTAACGTGGTTTAATGTTCGCTGTGCAAACATCAGCTCTTGCAGCTGGAGAAGTGAAATCTCCAACCAGGACCTCTCCCGTGTAGCTATGTGAAATACAATTGCGTTGGCTAATCAGTCACTGACACAATTTGAGAAGTCCTTGAGAATTTTTAAAGGTCGGTAATGAGCAAAATGTAACCAGCCCAGCGTGAGTCATGCCTGCTAAGCTGGCCTTTGCTGAAGTCACAGGATTGTCTGCTTGGTTTTGGCTTTACTTTTCCTGCTTCTCCGTGAAAAGCAACAGCTAAGAACAGATCTGCATCCTCAAGGCATAACTGAAGTGGTCTCTCTGCTCCATGAAGGCATAAGGAGGATCTGGGCAGATGGGATTTGTAATAATACCTGCAGAGGGCTGAGTACAGTGATGGAAACACAGACTGTGCTGTGCAGAGATTCCAGGCTCCTCCAGTCCGATGAGCTGCTGACGGGTGATGAAGAGGACAGCGTTCCGCATGTCCATGTTGGCCTGTAGATGATGTGCCTCAGCAGCAGCTGTGTTTCACACACACAGATCTGAGCTGTGGCACCAGAGCAGGCTGTAGCCAGGGAGGTCTCACTCTCATTTCCCCTTACTGCAACAAAACTGCTCTTGAAGCCACTGGCACGGTGCTGGAGGAAGGGCTGCAGGTAGGGATCTGCCCAGCTCCCACACCTGGGCAGGGGACAGCAGCTGGGAGCAAGATGGGAATGATGCTGGATGGTGCTTGTCTGCTTCCTCCTCTGGAGCAGCATTGTTGCCAGGGATCATCACTGTGGGGCAGAACCTGCCCAAATTTAGACACATTCTGTGGAATAAAGCAGCTTGAGCACCACTTACACGCGTAGGCTGCCTCAGCCTTCCTAAGAGTGTTCTCCAGCTTTGAGCAGTGTTTGGGCTGCTGTGGGCCAGCCCTGCTGGGGCTGCTGGCAGCTTCTGTGCTGTTCTGTTTCCACCATTATTGCAGTGCTGTAGCAGAGCAGCTTTCAAACAGACTCTCCTGTCTTGGGCATAGCTAAAGAATATTGATGGAGATGGCAACGGTGAGGTTGTGCCCAAGGGGTGCAGTGAACAGTGACAGCAGCAGCCCCATGCACAGACTGCGGTGCCTTTCTCATAACCCGGGGCTGTGGAGGACAGACGGACACGAGGCTGCTACCGGCCATCCTCACCTGCTGAGCTTACTGGGAGCTCTATGCAGGTTTCATGAGCGAGGCTCCCACACCTGGAGCTGCTGAGGAAGCTGGGAGCTCCATGCAGGATTCAGGAGCAAGGTTCCCACACCTGGAGCAGCTGAGGAGGTAGGAGGGAGGGTTGGTGAGCCAGGTGGGTAGGCTTTAGTAGTGTTCTGCATGTGAAAGCAGAATCTGCCAGCAAGACCAGGGACTACAAAATACTCTGTAGTAAAGCAGTATTACTGACTCCTATGGGAGAAGATGTGATCGTGAGCTGAGCTGGGACTGACCAGGAGGGGGTAAGGTGCACATACATAATTTTTAAGGGCTGCACTTTCTACAAGACATACACAATAAAAAAAATTACTGCATTCCCTTCATCTGCTACCAACTTGTTTTGTGTTTGTGCAGAGACACGCTGGTATTGGTGTGGTTCAGTGGTGAGAAAGCACGGCTCGTCTCAGGCAGCGGAGTCAGGGTGTCAGTGCTCTCTGCACGATGTCTTTTCTCCTGCCAATGAATGAGGAGCCCCTGTGTCCTCATGACTTCAATTCTTCCCTCATTCCTCCACTCTAACTTGGTTTGAGTGGCTGGAATCGCTCCACCAGCTCTTTCCCCATGCTTGCAGTGGGTGGATTCGGGCACGCTGCCTTTGTCCCCACTGGTGGCAGTGAAAGGGCCCTCTCCACTCCTCCTTTCCTAGCTATTTAAGCCCAAATTCCTCTGCAGAGTTTCAGTGGGTGGGAAGTTCGTCCACACTGCAGTGCATCTTATTCTGTATAAGACCACGTGTAGCAGCACCTCCTTCTCTGTAGGACCACGCAGAGCAGCTCTTGGTTGCATTTTTTTTGCTGCTATTGTCAGCAATAGCATCTCATTTTGAAGAGCCACAGCTCCCAGGAATTTTCTAATATTGGAATTTCCCAAAATGCTCCTAAATCTAGCATCTGTGGTGTGTGCACCGCAGCTGTGGGACTGGGAGCTGGGGGTGGCCACCTCTCACCTTGGGGCTTGGATTCAGGTTGGGGGTGGAAGGAGGGGAGCCATCTGGGCGGAGCGGGCCGTGTGTGTGGGATGAGATCCTTTATGACAGTGGTGGGCTCATGAATGGGCAGCAACCAAGGTGGAGCCAGGACCTGATGGGACAAAAGACTGTTTTTTCCAAGCACTGATGTGGATCTGGGGTGGTCTGTGGGGTGTGGGCACATTGGCCGGTCCCTCTCTGTTCAGGCATGAGGAATCTTCTTACCTTTATTTCTCTGTCCCTTATGTGTGTGCGCGCATATAAATGCACGCTGGTCTGAGACCCTTCAGTGCTTCCGGCAGTGCAAGCATCAGAGATGGAAAATGTAATCAGTGTGTTTATTTGTGATCAAATTAGTGCACTTTGCATTGATTTCTCTAACCTGTGTGAGCGTTCCTTAGGCATATTTTCGTTTTCCTTCCCCCAGGTTTCACAAAACATTGCTTCCCTTTAGCAGAGACACTCTCTAATCACATGTGAAACCTGGTCTGATGTGAGTAAGTGGAACAGACAGGCAGAACCTTTTTTACATTAAACTCGAGTCGTGGAGTCTTGTGCACATGCTGTGCTGGATGAGTGCTATCTGCAGACATGATCCCTTGGCTTTACACGCTCTTGGGATACACGGCTGCTGGTCGGGAACAGCACGGCTCCGTCGCTTCCTGAAAATGATGAGGTTGAGCTGTTCAGAGAGCATCCCTTGTCTTGCTTCGTTGTGGCCATTAAAAAAATGCATCCGTTTGTCCAGTTCAGGGTTTCTGTTCCAGTCTGATCCCTTTCTGATGTAAGCACAACTCATACATTCATGGAACCATTAAGGTTGGATAAGACCTCTAAGCTTACCCAGCCCAGCTGTCGGCCCCACCATGCCTGCTACACCATGTCCACAAGTGCTACCTCTACTCATTTGGGTAGGTCTTCCTGAAGGGCCTGTCCAAGGCTGTTAAGGTCAGGAGGTGACCTGTCGTAGTGCTGAAGCATCTCGGGAGGTCCCTGCAGGGCTGCAACCGGTCTTATCCAAGCGGAGAGTGCTGGGTGAGCTGCCCAGCAGCTGCTCTTTGGCAGATGCTGGAGGAAGCCCTGCACATGCAGGTGACAACGAGCTCTTCTTGATTAAGACAGCATGTAAACCCCAGGTAGCAAGGGGGGTAAGGAAGGGCAGCAAACAGCCCCTGTGGTGGGTCGCAGAGGTGTTGCTCCACGCAAGCGTCACGGAAAAGGAGATGAGCAGGAGCAAAGCCAAGGGGGTTTCTGCCGTTGGTCTCTCACTGTGGGAACTGTTGCCAAGGAGGAGGAGATGGGCCATGCCGTGTGTGCAGGTGGGCAGGGTAGGACGCTGCAGGCTACAGATACTGCAAGGGAAGCACAGCTTAGAGGTGTAGGGAGGACAGATGTTGGGCAGGGGGTGCCCAGGACTGGTGGGCTCCAGGGGGGCTCGGGGGAGTAGGAGGACCCCTTCCCAGCATCATTGCCGTTCTGGTGGGACACGATGCTGCCTCGCTCAGCTCTGTGTCCCCATGGCAGGGCCTGCTCTGTTCCTCCCACACGTGGGTGTGGGGCACCCAGGATACCCCAGCAGCCAAATGATCTGGGGCAGGCTCTCCCCTTCCCCACCAGAGCAGTGCTGCCATCCTCCCTGCCCGTGTCCAGGCTCTGCCTGCACCGGGGTGGAGTCACAGCTGCCTCGCCAGGAAGGAGGGTTTTTGCTGGAGTTTAGAGGAGCTCCTTGTGCTCCTTTTCCATCAGAGAAATGCTCCGAAGCTGGTCAATGTTTTAGGGATGCAGGAAGGCTTGCACACAGAGCAACTCCATGCGTGCTCTGTGGGGCAGCTGTGTAATGAAAACCAAGTGCCCATAGCCAGTTACCGAGAGTAGGAATGTGCTTTTCTTGTATTTTGTTGGGGACAGCATCATGTTTTCCCCATTTTAGTAATCTGGGCTATAGATGGGGAGCCGTTAATCCAGACTCCTCTGGAATGGATGGTACTGGCTGGGTGCCTTTGCATGCCTTTGGGACAGACATGAGGGTCCCCATGTTGGGTCTGTTACTGCTGACAGCACCTTTGAAGCTTTCACCTGGGGTTCAGGAGGCCCATTGCTGCAGGGGAATGCTCCCATTCTTTATCACTTCTGAGGGACAGCATAAAAATAGGAGTTACACACTGCAATAAGGTTGGGAGCTCTTCTTCCCCAGCAGCACCTCAAATCATTAAATCTGAAATAATTTTAATTGGATCCAGAATTCACAAGAGATTTTTTCGTGCCAGTGTGGAGCTGGACTAGTTTCTCTGATATCCGCACAGAAGAGAGGAGAGAGTCCCTGCTTGGCTTTGGAGTGCCTTCGGGCCATAAGTTCCTGGGTCTGCTTCCAGTATGGAGCAGGATTTAAAGACTGAGAGACAAATATTTTGTTTCCTTTGGAGTTGATAAACATCACTTAAAATGCTCCAAGTTGTGGATTTAAGTTCTTTAAAAGAATTGTCTAGTTTATTGCAGCAACAGCCTCTTGACACGAGACAGAGAGGTGGATCCTGGCAGGGAAGTGGAACCTGCAGCCCTGCGGGGGTGCTTTAGGTATGTGCAGGGAAGGTAAAATGGCAATTAAACATTTTGCATGTTAAACCAGTCTTTGCAAAATGATGGTGGATCAGTAACCCTCACCCACACAGACAGGCTGTTTCAGTTAATGTGTCTTTGGTGTGCGTGGACTTCTTAAAATGAGTTGTGCATTAATCAGAGATGATTCAGTGCCCTGCCTGCAAGGAAAGGTGGGGTAGAAAGTAAACATTAAACACTTCATTTAGATAAACTGGCCTGAGAGCTTTTGCAGCCTCTAATGCAGTTTTTCTCTGTGTAGTGGTGATGAAAACTTTGGCTTCACCTGCAGACCTGGAGACAGCAACGAATGAGTGTAGGAAAATGCAAAACTGCTGTGAGGGTTAGAAATGCAATTGTGCTTCCACAGAATTCCAATGGATTTTCAGGGTGGTATTTTTTGTAGCGGCTGATTTAATTTCCTGTACCTGGAGGAGAAGAGCCCTTGTAGGATTCTCTGTAGGACAGAGAAAAGCCCTTGTAGGAAGCTCCATGGGAAAATACTCAAGGAAGGGGGTGGTTGAGCTGGATTACTTTCCAACCCAGCAGTTGCTCGTTTCAAGCATTATAGAACAAATCTTGTCATCTTCTATGGGAGAATTACGTCTAGGAAGTCAGGAAGTGGGTGTTCCTTTTTAATTCCTGAAGGTAGTTAAATGATGAGTGGATGAGGCGCTCAGGGATCCGGTTTAGTAGTGGACAAGTACATTTGGACTCGATGATCTCAAAGATCTTTTCCAACCAAATGATTCCATGATTCCTGACCTCCCACTGCCCTGTCCGAGCAGGATCTTACCCAGCAGCCGGGTGTGTTGCAGCTCTTTCTCACATGTGCCTTGGCAAAGGAGAACCAGGCACCTGGAAAGCTTCCCCCCAGTATTTCAGCTGCACAAGGGCTTCAGCGCAGGATTTGGTGGCTCCTTGGGTCTGATCATCGTGACAAGCTTCCCCTGTTGTGTTTCCCATTTACTGCTGGGACTGCAGCTATATATGCCAGTGCATGTCCGCTGGCTGCCCTCATGGCACGGGCGATGGGCAGCCATGTGTGTGGGCAGGGGGAGCCAGTGGGGAGGACACTCGCCACTCTTCTGCAGCGCCTGTGACATACACTGTGGTTTGATTGGGAGTCGCCTCTTGTTCAGGTGTCTGCATCCCTGCTGATAAGCACTGAGGGGAATTAAAAGCTGAAATTACATTGAGAGCCCCTATCTTGTTTTTCCTGTCACTGTGTGAAGCAACAAGGTAGGAACCAAGCTCAAAACGTTAGCGCTGACTCAAGCAGCAGCGGCTCTGCCAGCACGTGGGGCTTGGCACAGCTCCGGGGTGTTCACCGAAATAGGGCTGTGAATGCGTTGGGTTGGAAACATCAGGGTGGTATTTCTTGTGCTAAACTGCGCTTCTTGGAGCACCTGATAGAGACTTCTTGGGGTGAAAGCTGCTGCTACCAGGGCAGGATGCTGGACCTCGTTAGTGGGTTAAAATTGGACAGGGGAATCTCCTGGTCATGATGGGGCTGTAAATGGTTTGCTTCCCAGCAAAGGAGCAACCAGGGGATGGTTTAAAATGCACACGGAAAAGTCCTAGGAAGCATCAGAGGTTTCACTGTGTTTGAGGAGGACTCCGGTGTTCAAGCAGCACTTGGGTTTTTGCACAGTGGTCCTCTGTCTTGTTGCAGTCAATGGTATTCCTGCAGGGACATCACAGGACGCAGGGTAAGCCATGGCCAAGAGCCCTAGGAAGGGAAACGCCTCGGATGCTCAGGACCCTGTGTGGGTGGTGAGCTGCTGCGCTGAGTACAGAGCGACTGCAGGGAGCAGGACAAAGTGAGGGCATTGTGGGGAAAGGGGGCTTAGAGAGCTCTACCAAGGCAGGGAAGGGCAGGCTGGCAGGGCGAGTGGTCTGGAGACGGCTGGCAGAGTGGCGAGGGCTGCGGGCCCGGGCTGCGCAGGGTGCCGGCACCAGCCCTACCCTTGGCCTCAGTCCTTCTCGGCAGGCACCTGGCGAGCGGCTTTCGAGGAAACGCTAGCACACCTGCGCTTGCCTGCACGGCTGCCGGCAGCAAGATCGCAGGGAGCCCAGGACCAAGGGCTGCCACACCTCAAATCCTGGATTCAGTTTTGGGCTCCTCACTACATGAAGAATATTGAGGGGCTGGGGAGCATCCAGAGAAGGGCAACAAAGCTGGTGAAGGGGCTGGAGAACAAGTCTTAAGTCAGCCGGCTGAGGGACCTGGGGCTGTTTAACCTGGAGAAGAGGAGGCTGAGGGGAGACCTTGTCACTCTCTGTGGCTCCCTGAAGGGAGGTTGTAGTGAGGTGAGTACTGGTCTCTTCTCCCAAGTGACAGGTGATAGGATGAGAGGAAATAGCCTCAAGGTGCACCAGGGGAGGTTTAGCTTGGATAATAGGAAAAGTTTCTTCACTGAAAGGGTTCTCAGGCACTGGCATAGGTTGCCCAGGGAGGTGGTGGATTCCTCATCCCTGGAGGTGTTTAACAGACAGGTGGATGAGGTACTCAGGGATGGTTTAGTAGTGGACAGGAATGATTGGACTTGATGATCTGAAATGCTTTTTCCAACCAAGCAGTTCTATGATTTGATGATCACAGAGCAACAAAGGGACGTGGAGTGTGATGGAGAAGCACACAGGAAAATGTGTGTCATTTGTGAGTCTCAGCGCCCACACATCTCATCTGCCAGGGTAGGATTCAGTTCTTCCCCCAGAGGGTGGTGGAGCACTGGAACAGCTCCCCAGGGAAGCAGTCACAGTGCCCAGCTGGACAGTATTCTGGAAGCACTGGGGCACGGCCCTCAGTCACACCGTGTGAATGTTGGGGTTGTCCTGTGCAGGGACAGGAGTTGGACTTGATGGTCCTTGGGGGTTCCTTCCAACTCAGGACATTTTATGGTTCTATGCAGGGCATTAGCACTGGTCAGTTCGCGTGAGGGTGGCGGTGTTGGCACAGAGCTGTCCTGATTTGGGCTCCAGGCAGAAGCCAGAGGGCTTTGGCTGTTGTGCTCCATTCTCCAGTCCAGGTGAGCACTGGGTAACCTCTGATCATCTGGCACCAAATCTGAAGACAATTATGTGCACAGGTTTTGCAGCTGAAGTTTTGCTGCTGATGTTTGTTGTTTTCTTGCCCTGACAGACACTGACGATGCCGTTGGGTTGCCCTCAATTTGAATGTTTAACGAGATGCTTCAATATTTAATTCCACGGTGCATGCAGTGTGCGTGTGTACCAGAGAGACGTCGCGTCACTGGTACGATGCTACACGAATGCAGAGTTTGTTCTGCTCCAGCAAAATAGAGGGCAGCAGGCTGCCTGCAGGCAAGGATTGGCTGGGGTTGCAGGACCATGTCCCGGTGGGTGTGTGGGCTCCTGGCACTCTTCCTGCCATGAGTCCTGGGCAGAGCTCACCTGTGGGAGTCAGGCTGCTCCTCTGCTGGATCAGAGACATAAGGCTGTTTCCTGGGGTCAAGTCCCACTTCTGTGCTGGACCCCCTCTGCCTTGGAGCCCCCTGGGGGCAGCTGTGTCAGGGTCATCCTTCCTGTGGGAGTGAGGATTGATAGATCATAGAATCATGGAGTGGTTTGGGTTGGAAGAGACCTCAAAGCCCATCCAGTTCCCACACCCTGCCAGGGGAAGGGACATTTCCCACTGGATCAGGGGGCTCAAAGCCCCATCCAACCTGGCCTTGAACACCTCCAGGGATGGGGCAGCCACCACTGCTCTGGGCAACCTGGGCCAGTGCCTCACCACCCTCACAGGAAAACATTTCTTGCTAAGATCTCATCTCAGTCTTCCCTCTTTCACCTTCAAAACATTCCCCTCATTCCATCCCTGCACTCCCTGATCAAGAGCCCCTCCCCAGCTTTCCTGGAGCCCCTTTCAGTACTGGGAGGCTGCTCTAAGGTCTCCCCGGAGCCTTCTCTTCCCTAGGCTGAACAACCCCAACTCTCTTAGCCTGTCCTCGTAAGCCTGGCCATCTCTGTGGCCTCCTCTGGACACCTTCTAACAGATCCATGTCCTTCCCATGCTAACTCCTGATATGTCTTACTGGAAGTCACAATTTGGGCTAATTCCTTGCCAAATAAAAGCTGAGCAAGACCCCTCTCCCAGCGCAGGCAGAGCTGGTGGCACTGGCTGCACACCCAGCCCTTTTCTTTCTTCCTTCCCAATCTGGAAACAAACCTTGACCCCTAGTTTCCCTCCCTTGTATTATTTCACTCTGCTCCCTTTGCCTGCAAAGCCTCTTTATGTTCTCCTTGACTTCCTCATAAGCACCCCTTTCTGCTGCACCTTAAATATGGGTTCATGCCACTTCCCTGGCTGGCTCTTGCCCATGTCCTAACCCTGTGGCAGGATGAGCCGCTGGCTCAGAGCGGGGCTAATCATCCGTGTGCTCTCTGCAGCTGAACTTGAGCGAAGATAGGCTCATTGCTCCAGCATCGCTCTGCTCCAGGCCATCTGCAACTTTCTGGACTGTGGTAACTTTTTTGTCCTCTTTTTTGGATTCAACTGCCAGCCCCGCTGTGGTCACAGCTCCTGCAGTGAAACAAAGCGCTCACCACGTTGGAGTTGGATGAGCAGTTTGAACAAACCTGAGCATCCCCCAGGCTCCATCCCCAGGCTTGTTCCTTCATTGCGCAACCCAGAAACTCCAGTCCTGTTTTTCGGGACCTGGGGCTGTTTAGCCTGAAGAAGAGGAGGCTGAGGAGAGACCTCATTGTGCTCTGTAGCCCCCTGAAAGGAAGTTGTGGTTAGGTGAGTGTTGGTCTCTTCTCCCAGGTAACAAGTGATAGGACGAGAAGAAATGGCCTCAAGTTGCACCAGGGGAAATTTAGATTGAATATTGGGCAAAAATGTCTTTACTGATGGAGTGGTGAAGCACTGGCAGAGAGGCTGCTCAAGGCAGTGGTGGAGTCATCATCCCTGGAAGGGTTAAAAAAAAGGTGTGGCTGTGGCACTTTGGGACATGATTTAGTGGGGATAGGTGGCTGTGCTGTGCCAAGGTAGGTCTCACCTGGGCTTTCCTCTTCCCTTGCCCTCTCTGCCTGGTAGCGTAAAGCTGGGGTTTTCCAGCGCTGTGACAATACGGACGTCAGTGCTGGAGACAGCCAGGAAGTGCCTCAAGTATGACCAGACAGTCAGGAACCTTAACTTCTGTGTTTCTATGTATTGCATTCCTGGGGATGACGGTAGTAAGTTTGTGGAGAGAAGAAGTTAAACATTCCCTGGGTTTGCATTCTGGATGGCTTCCCATCGCCCACGGGATGCGGGATGTGAGCAGACTGCCGAATCAGCCTGCCAAGCAGCAGCGCCAGCCCCGAGGCCATGTCATGCTGTTGCGAGCCCCAATCAGACTGGCAAAGCTCCTCAGCTACTTGATTTTTCTGAAATTAGAAATCAAAATCTTTTTTAGCAAATACTAACACTTAAAAATATAATAATTCCCAAGGCTGGGATCCTCCATCGCAAGTTCTGTTTGGTGCCAATGCTCTCAGCAGCTCCTGCAAACCATTATCTCCCAACTAAATCATTACACAACCCTAATTCTCGTGCTGCAAATGGCTTCTTTATGAAAAGAGAACATCAAAGGAGACCCAGAAACAATCAAGTTTCTGTTTAGAATCCAAGATGCTTGGGGAGGATGAAGAGTTTGGTGCTGCGGACTGCTCCAGAGGGCAGGTCAGACTGGATCTGGGGAGCATGAGAAGCAGCTCCTTCCTCCCGCAGCCTGGCAAAAAATGGTGTGATTGATCCTGAATTTGTAAGGGGAGATGTGGAAATACTTTTCTGACTCCACAGGCAGGCGGAATTCACTTGAAGTGAGTGTGAATAACGTGAAATAAAAGGAGAAGGAGTGCCGGTATCTGGTGCCCGGGCAGCGGGAAGTGACTGGTCCAGTGGAGCGGGATGCTGGAGTGAGAAGAGTGCGCCCTATGCTTCTGCCTCTGCATCCCTCCCTCTGGCCGACCAGAGTGTTCTTCCAAGCCCAGAGACTTTCACAGTTTTTGCACTGCCAAACCCTGCAGGGCCCTACCATGTGGAGCTATGGGGGGTGAGGATTTTGTGAGGTTGCTCCAGGTCTCTGCCCTCTTTGGGCTGGGATGTGTCTCTGTGCTTCGGGCAGTGTGGGGGCCACAGGATGAAGGACGATGCCCAGTGCTTATCGTGCATCATCATTTAATGGATGTCTTTGCCAGTCCACGGTGCAGACTGATTTAGTTCCTGTATCAAAGAGAATTGAGTTGTGACTTGTGACCCTGGTGGTCTGTTCAGCTGACAAGGAAACTGGGAAGCTGCCATGGCTCTGCAGAGGTAACCGTGTTATTTGTGCAGCGCCTGTTTAGCCCTAATGGGAAGTAATGGCAGTGTAGCTTCCCATTAGAGCTGACGGGTGTCACCGGAGTGACTTGCCCAGCGCGGTGAAGCAGTGCCACATTGTCCTGTGCCCTGGGAGCCACAGGGGAGTGGGAGCAGGGGCAGTGCAGTAGAGAAGGTGCAGAGGGACCTACCATGTGGAGGTGGGTGCTGATTCCCCCACTCCAAGGCAGGATGGAGCAACTGGGTGCAGGTCCTAAACCTCCTTTTCAGACTGGAGAGTGGGGCTGAACCAGATACAGCAGAAATGGGTCAGGGCCATGAAATGCACGCGGTGAGATCCACGGTTAAGACACAACAATTCCAGGATTTTCTACATGGCTTTTAGTTTTGTGGGATCCATGAACGATGAGCATAGAGCACGCATCCTGCCAGGTCTTTAATCTTCACAACAGCCAGCAGCTCATCAGCTGCTCGAGTAACCGTTGTTTCCTGATTTTCCTTGAGCAGCCCATTTGCTTCCTGGTGCCGTGGGACATGGAGCTCCTGGTCCGATTGGCATCCATGTTTCCATCAGGGCAGGGCCTGAGTGTTACTTGTGCTCAGGCAGAGAAGCATCACAAGCAGAAGCACACAATTACCTGCTCTCTTTTCCTCCAAATATCAGGCTTTCTGATTAAACAGGAGCTCAATCTGGGTCAGCCTTTGCTGCTTTTAGCAAAACTGTTTCCCTCTGCAAGATCTGAATGAGGTTGAGATTTTTGGAGTACACGATGGATCCGGCATAAGTGCTAATGATTTGATGTGTGTTATTAGCAAGTCTCCATCATTTCTTCTCTTAATGTAACGTAGAGAAGAGGAAAGAAGAATTAGTGAGGGAGCTGAGCATAACTGTAAAATGTTAGAAAAGAGAAGTAAATGGCACAAAGGGAAGCAGCTCTTTCATGACCGATGACTCAGGCTCCCGCTAACCTTGGCAGCCGAGCAGAGCAGCCCCGGTGCGAGGGCGAGCGGCCAGCAAACAATGCCCATGATGTGCACAGCACAAAGGGGCTTTTCTTCACCCAAAGCACGCTTGGCCGCTTGCTCCAGCTCTTCTTTCCCCCACAAACAATGGCTGGAAAACCTTTATTTGCTGGAGTTCCCCTCAGTTGCTGTCATCGTCTCTCAAGCAGGGTCTCAGCTCAGACCTGGGGGTTTCATAGCCTTAAAAACAACCCCCATGCTGAGGAAGAGCTGGTGGCAACCAGTGACTTCCCACACCAGTCAGTCCATTTGTCTCTTGGGTGCCCAGGTTGTGCTGTTCCCTATGACGTGAGCCAGGGCAGAGCAAGACCTCATCCTGCACATCAACTTGCAGGCTCCAGCACCGCTCCCTGAGATCTCAGGGGCTCAGCCCCCCGTACCGCTCGTCTAGCTCCTCTCTGCCCTGTGCTAGCTGACATAGAAAGAAAACCCATTGGGTTGCCCTGTTTTTTTGCACTGTGGCAGCACCTCCTGTACCTGGAGCTGGGAGTGGGGCTCCATCTTGATCCCCAAAACCCTATAACCCACTCTGCTCCAGGCCCCAGATATCACCCAGATAAAAAATGTATTTTGGGTCAGTGTGCGTTGCAAGCTGTAAGAATGTGTGTCAGGATGGTGGTGGGCACATGTGAAGCAGCTGGGAAGTGGAAACACAGTGTCAATGGACAGGAGCTGGCTACCCCAAGGAGTCGTTGTGGGAGAGTTGATGGGAAACCTTCCCAATGTGCTGAAAGACTCAGCTTCCCGTTTTTCTGACTATGGCTTTGGATGGAAATATCAGGAACAGCATCAGTGCTACGATAACAGTAATGATGGTAACTAATGAAACCACTTTTTCATCTTTAAACCTATTGCTTTTATCTCGCTGAGTGCTTGGGGCACGTCATCTGGTTAATCCTCCTGCCCCCGCCAAGCTCACCGGAGGAGCACAGGGAGCTGGGCTGGGCTGGTTGATGCCCTACAGGTTGATGCTGCTGCTTTTCATGTTTGCCCATTCTGCTCGGGAGCCGAGCTATTGCAGACGCTTTGACAGGCTCCATCTTTAAAGTTTATTTCATGTTTTGGAAAGATTTATTTGAATAAATTGCCAGATGAAATACTGCTTTCAACTTGCTGACCTGCTGGGGTATTGTAGCCTTCCAGCGGTGCCATCAGGGATAATGCAAGCCTTAGAAGTTCGCCTAGTAGAAATGAATTGCCTTGCAGGTGTTTTGATGCAAAACTGCATTAAGCAAAAAGAAGAGTTTAGTGACTGTGTTTGTTGGTTAAAAAGGAACTAAAAACTTTTCCGTGTGTTTGAACAGCTGAGTTGTTTGCCACGGTTGGCTTGGGCTGATCGTGGAGCAGAAAGCTGAAAACGCTGCAGAGGGGTAACAGGTCATGGCAAATAGTGAATGCAAAACCAAACCTTGTGCCCAGTTCCCATAGCTGTCAAAGTCATCCAAAGATATGGTGATTACTAGGTTGAGGAGCTGCTTAGGACCAGTGTGTATGTGAGATAGAATATGTCTTACAGACATTTTTAGGTGTTTTTTCTCCAGACCCTTCCCAAGGTTTCAGACTCCACAACAACCACCTCCTAATCAACCTGATCTGTCCCTGCTCCTGCAGGGATGTTGGACTGGATGACCTGTAAAGGTCCCTTCCAACCCAAACCATTCTATGAATTCCAGGCTGTAGTCATGTGGTTACAGTGTTATCCTTGAGATGTGCTGGATAGCTTTGTGTGCACAGCCGAGCCCCATTGTTCATCATGATCATCCACCTGAGCGGATTCTTGCCCAAACTGATGGAGTGTACAGCTCCCAGGTGTCAGGCAGGGTCACCCCTGGGCTGCTCCAGCACAGGTCAGTCCACAAACACCAGAGGAGGCTCTGGGAACCAGCTGAAGGTTTACTGAGAGGTGTGGTGGCTGCTGTGTGTGCAAACATCTCCATGTGCCATGGCCAAGCAAGAGGACATGACAGGGCACAGCTGAATGCAGGGAAGCCACCACACTTCTGACCCACAGTGGGGTGAGGGGCCTCACCACAATTTGCCCTCTTGCACTGGTGACAGGTCCCGTAGAAGTGAAAACTCTGGGTGCATTTGGAATGCAGTGCCACAAAATGGGGCATAATGTGTTATTTGTAACTGTCCTGTTATTAATAGTTAATTAGTTTGCTCTGTATTTCAAAGCGTGTGGGCATAGGAGGGAATTGCCAGCGCTGCAAACCACTTAACTTGGAGTTGCATTGCTGGCGTTCAGCCTCTGAGGAGACGCTCTCCAGGTTTTCCTGGAGAGCTCATTACAGAGACAATAAAGACCCATGATAAATAGGATGCAGCCGTTATTAACATGCGGTCCCTAGAAACTGGTCTAAGAAACTCAGCGCTTGGACAATAAAATTGTGTCCTTGATTTGTGTGGTAGTGTGTTCCCTCCCGTTGCCATGGTGACGGCATCCTCCGGCGGTGCTCCCAGCTGCTGCCTGGAGCCTGCTCACATTAACACTTCCTCAGATCTGTGTCTTCCCGGGCTGGGGTATTTGCATTTTAAACGATCAGGAATGCCTTCACATGAACCCCAGATTCGCATCCATTTTACACAGTATTCCTTTATTCCTGCCTCCTTTCCTAAATACTGTGGTTAATGTGAGCGGGATACCCTTCCTGAGGGCAGAGCTCCTAAGGCCCCGCTGGGTGAGGAAAGCTGTCTCCGAAGGGAAAAATTATAGTGAATTGGATAGTTCGCCTTTGTTTAAAAATCTGTGTCTGTGGAGGTCGGTGGTGGAGCATGGGCTTGGGTGCCCGAAGGCCACCTCTTCACCAGCCCTTCTGGCACTGTTTGCAGCGTCTGGGTGCCCCCATCCCACCAGCCTCCTCCCTGGGTTCCTGTGTGAGACTTCTGCACCGTTGGCCCCTCGCTCAGCCCCGTCCTGCCCATTCCTGCCTCCACACCCACCACGTGGTTCTTTTGGAGAGGAGTCACACGTGCCCCATGCCAGCGGTGCTCACACTGGAGGTTCAGAAAGAGACACGGTGCCAATCAGGATATTTAAACCCATGGATGACCTGCAGGGAGCTATCCCACATGCCTGTGTAGCTTGGTGGTAAAGCATCCTCGTGGCCTTACACACCGAACCTTGTGGGTGCAAGGGGCAGCGCCGTGGCAGCGAGCTGCTGGGGAAGTTGCCTGGAGCCAACTTCCATAGCAGCTCTAGTCTTGCTTCGGGGCGCCATGAGCTGTGGGATCCACCACCTCCCTGGGCAGGTTATTTGTCTGCTTAATAACCCTTATTTTAAAATACATTGTCTTGTTTCTTATCCGAATGTGGCTGCTTCCAGCTCCCAGAGCCTGGTTCTTGTGCTGCTTTTCCTCAGTTGATTGAAGAGCCCTTTAGCAGCTGGTATTTTCCCTCTGTGAAGGCACTTACCAATGATAATCATGTCACCTCTCACTCTTCTTTACAGTATATTAGAGAGGCTGAGCTCTTCAGCTCTTCCACTGCAAGGCAGCTTCTCTGTCTTCCGAACAATTTCTGGCTCTTTATGCAACCTCCCCAGTATTTTCACCTTCCTCTTCTTGATGCAGGCACTGGAGACTTCCAGCATCCTGCACAGGAGGACTGGGCAAGGCAAAAGCCCCTCCCCAGAGCTGACCCTCATTTGCACCTCCAGCTCTCACACTGCTGTTTGGTGCCCGTGTGGGGCTGCCCTCAGCTCCCACTTTGCTCCCAGCTCGGCACACGCAGCTGGGTAGCAGCGGGGTTGCCGACTCGTTGCATCCTTTATGTAATTATCTTTTCTTTTATAGAAACTGCTCGTGTAGGCAGGCAGCACAGCAGGTCCCGGCTGCTTCTGCACCCGTCCCTGCCAGACAGAAGGGAGGGACTGGGGGGCTGAGCTGCTGGGACTGTGTCAATGGCATCACCATGTGACATGTACAGGCCCTTTTTGTCCTCCTAACCAAACTTGCAAAAAGCAGTGCCTAAGTTTCACAAGCAGCCCTTGACAACAATGACTTCCTCTCAGGCAGGCGCGTGCTGGGGGCTGTTATGATGTTTGGTTATCCTGTTGTCTGCACATGTCCTCATTTTGCAAAGCCACTTCCCAGGATGGACCCCTGGGGGAACCTGGTACCCAAAGTCAACCTGAGCATGGAGGTGGTATTGGAACGACCACCATCAGATCCCATCCAAATTAAGCAGTGATCTTGTCCCCGCCAGGGCACCTGACACACAGCAGGAAGCCTCTGTGCTGGAGAAAATATGGGGTCGGACACTGCAGAAGGGAAGCAGGGTCACAGCAGTGTGACCCTCCCGTGGTCCTGCCACTACCCTACCTCCAACCTTCCCTTCCCAGCCCCTCTGCAGCCTTCCTCTTCCCTTCCCCTGCCTGCAGCTTCCCCCAGAGGGACCAGCTCTTTCCACCCCTGCCTGCTCCTGGCCAGCATCACCCTCATATTCTTTCTTGGTCCCAGCGGGACCAGCCTGCCTGTGTCTGCCTGAAGCTGCCCATGCCAAGCCCACAGGGACTGCTGGGGATGAATGAGCTCCCTGATCTTTTGTACTTCATATTTTGCTTTTTTCTCCACTACTTTTTTCTTATTTTTCCCCTGAAGGGTGAGGTGCTTCTGTGCCTGGCTGTTCCCAGGAGCCCCATCTCCTTTCCCTTGCAGAGCTGTGTATGGCCATGCCCTGGGCTCAGAGGGGCTTCTCCTGGGTTGGGGGCAGACAATGTCCCACTAATGAGTAAATAATCAAAATCCTCTGCATTTTGGAAAAAAACACCTCTCTCAAAAGGCAGATTGTAGGCAGAAGGGTGTATATACTGTACATCTTACACACAGGGGGTTGTTAGGGTCTCTTTTGGGTGTGTATTTTCCCAGTTAACAATTTTGACAGCATCTTCCTATGGATCTGTTGCCATTTTACATTAATGCCCCTTTCTTCGAACTTCTGACTGTCTAATTGCTGTTGGTTGATGCCAGCATCCCCTACAGGCTGGGAGAGCTGGCCTTGATCCTTGGAAGCAAACTGCTTCATTTGCCTGAATGGAAGAGCTCAGCATAAACCAAACCTTGTGGCAATATTTCTTCTGTGCTGCAGAGCAGGCGGAGGCTCCTGGAACTGAGTCCTTCAGCAAAATACACCTATAATTCACTTTCAAACCATGAAGAAAAAAATATAGATGGGATAAATTGAATAGATGAAAAGTGAAAACAGCGAAGGCAAGAAGCATCCTTATTACTGTGTGAGTTTTCATGGCAGAGGGGACGGGAGCAGGGATGGCTCCGAGCAAGGCAGGCAGGGGATGCTCGGGCACTCGCGCCTGTGAAGCAGGAGCTGAGGACACGCCATCCTGCAGCGAGTGCACAGCACAGCGTGCGGCTCAGCTCTGCCTGCTGGGGAGATGAGCTCTGCTCTCAGCTGTAAATCAGTGAAGATCAGACATCTCAGTGGCTCCAGAGGTCACCAGCCCTGGGGACTGATGGAGCGCAGCTCCAGCACCAGGAAAATCATGTGGAAGGGACCACAGCTCCTTGGTGAGCTCTCCAGGGCTGCTCACACAAATCACATTCTTCAGAATCTGGAGTGTACCCAGCACACAATTTAGACCATCAAGCCTTGAACAAGCACATAGGAAACCCCGTCATTTCTGGGTTGAGGTACAGGCAGGTAGGGGCTGTGGGCACCTCCCACACCATGAATGAGCTCCTGCTCATTACAGTCACCTGATCCTGCTGTGGAGATTACAGTCCTGCCTTCGCCAGGGAGCAAGTTTTGGAGCAGGGGTGCTTCACTTCATTGCATCCAGACCTGGCCACACTGCAGGAGATGCCCTGGGTGCTGGGAAGCTCCTCCAGTCAGGAATCTGATCTGGGAGCCGAGAGCAGCACTTTGATGGTAACTGCTTAATCCAGCTGTGGGCACAACAGTTGCACCCCTGTGTGCCAGTGCAGGATTTCTCAGCTCAGCTTCTCATCCAATGTTTGTTTTTTTTTTTGGCTCAGGAAAGCAGTGAAGGTGAAAATTCAAATGAAAACACAAAGAGAGGCTTTAGAGCAAACAAATTGGAAAACAAACTCAGTGGAACAAGGAGAAAAGACTCGACACATACAAGAAATTGTGTTGTTGGAAACAGATCTCAGCTGAAAATGATCTGGTTGCATTTGCCCCCTCCAAAACAATTAACAGGAAGTTAGTATCTGTGTTCTTGAGGGGCTTTCTGGGTTACTCTTCCTGTGTTGCTCCTCCGGAGGAGCTGGGACTGATTTGGATGTTTGATTATTAATGAGCGTCTGCCTTGGCAGGTCTGGGCTGTTCCGACATGGGCAAGGAGGAGGATGGAGGGAGCAGAGTGAGTGCAGATCCCATGCAAAGCTCTTGAGGCCGGCGTCTGCCTCACCCAGAGGGTTTCACCCCTGGTCCCACACCCAGGGCATCCAGTGGGCAAGAGAGGGTCGCAGAGATTTGGGGAAAAACAACTGCCTGTTGGCTCTGGGGGCTGGTTGCAGTAGCACGATCTTGTTTCTGATCCTACCTTCTGGCTGGGCTGCAGGACAGATTGCTGCTCCCCCTGGCAGGCATGCGGACGCATTCGTGGGCGCCTGTGTGACATAAAGCAATGTGACACTTTTGCACATGATGTCACGCTCGCACAAAAATCCTCATGGCTGTCCACTGAGATCTTTGTACAGCTGCAATGCAGGGCAGCTGCGGCCATGGTGCCCACAGCAGTGAATTTCCATATCAACTCTGCAGTTAATTGTTGCTCCCCACTCCGTCTTCCCCCGGATCACGAGGTCAACAAAAGAGGTTCTACCACTTTGAGATCTGATTTTTGCCAGTCATTAGCAGGGAGATAATGGGCAGATGTGGTTGTGATGGGCAGGATTTCTAATGGTTTGGGAGACAAAATGATTGTCACTTGGTTGCATTGTGCGCTGGGGTGGTGGTACCAATGATAGTTATATGCTAGGAGACAGCTGCCAAGGTAGATGAGCTGCAAGTGCCTTCTTGTCCCTTCTCTCCCCATCACTTGCATTCACAAGCAAGCCCTTCAGAGCTGGCCCGTGGCCATGTGTGCGTCCTGGGGAGTCACAGCCTCATGCTCTGCAGTGCTGGAGAAGGAGGGAGAGGGAATGCTGTGCTATTTGCAGCATCCTCTGGACTGCACACATGTGCCTGTGCACGCGTTCATGGCAGGGAAGCAGAGCTGTGGTGTGGCCACATGTCATGGATTGGCTATGGGCTCTCTTAGCAAAGATGCCTCTTCCAAAGCCTGTTCATCTTCTAAAGACTTGTCTGAGAGCTCCTTTTTGGCACCCTGGCCTCCCTCCCCTCCTACTGTGCATGCTGGGTGGGCTTGTGCTGCCTGTGCCTGCCTGGGAGCGTGTGTGTGTGTGTATATACTTATGTGTATATGTATATATTTGCCCAGAGAAGCCATGGCTGCCCCATCCCTGGAGGTGTTCAAGGCCAGGTTGGATGGGGCTTTGAGCCCCCTGATCCAATGGGAGGTGTCCCTGCCCATGACAGGGGGTTTGGAACTGGTGGGCTTTGAGGTCCCTTCCAACCCAAACCATTCTTTGATTCTAAGATTCTATGATATATTTAAAAAAAAAAAAGACTATACTTACCGTGTTTACAAATCCTTTGCAAAGTCACCTTATGTGACAAAGGACATCAGCTATTTAGTGCAAGGCACTGAAACGATCTTGAAGGCTCCTCCAGACGCCAGGCGAATACAAGGGTCACTCCGTGAGTGCTGGAACCTGGGGACATTTCGTGCCAAGACGTATTGCGAATTAATGAGGCAGGGACTGTGCTGCCCTGTAAGGCAGGAGGAGGAGGAAGCAGGGCGGTCAGAAAGTGAGCGGCAGGGCTGTGGGGCTGGTGGCCAGCTCGGGCAGGGCAGTGGATGGTGCAGGGTCAGCGCTGCCACGCACCAAGAAAGGGGACAGGAACTATAGTTCATGCTTGGCAGAAAGGTTGGAGAGGCAAGGAGTGATTGCACTCAAGAAGTGGTGCTGGCAGCAAGAGTAGATGGCAACATTCAGAGTTACAGAGAGATATTTTAGATAAGTTTGTTGCTGAAGAAGAGGCTTTTCTGACCACCAGGGGCCATACCCAGGGAATGAAGCTGCTGCTGCTGTTTACCAATGGCTTGACTAGTAACAAATGAAGGTTTTGGGTGATACCAAGAGGTAGCATTTGGAAACATTGCTCTGCCACCCTCTCCCTGATTTTCCTGTGCAGGAGCGAAGGAGCAGCAGTTGTGGGTTCAGGGCACTGCATCATCCGCGTTGGGCAGGACACCAGCGCATGGTATTCTTCAGCTGAGGTGCTGCTAATGATATGGGCCCATTCCCAATTGTCTTTTCTCTTTATTGTCATCTTAGTCATCTTTTGCACCACCCCCCAAAGCCAAACCAGAATAAGCTGTAGCATGACAGTGGTAGTTTGCAGATGCTCTTATTTAGAGCTGCTCTGCACAATGAAGGTCAAGCAGAGGATGCAGTGAGTGCCCCCCCATGGGAGCCTCTGAGTCACCGGGTTTGTACAGCAAGGAAAGAAAACCCTTGGAAAACAAACTGTCTCCTTTTGATACTGCGCTGCTTGGAGGCTGATGGTGGGACAGCATCCCGCCTGCATCTCCCCGGGGATGGAGCAACCAGAGCAGCCCATGGAGCTGCCACTGCTCCATTTGGGTTTGCCTGGTGATGGAGGAAGAGACCTCAGCAGTTTTGGCTTTTCCTTTTGCCGCGTCTCCCCAGTCTCCTTCCCATCTATCTCGTTCTCTTATCCCTCTGTTACCTCCTGCTTACTTCCTCTCTGATGCTCTCCCCTGGACATCTGCCTGTTGACCCAAGCTTGACCTCCATGAGCCACCCTGCTGACCAGCCACAGCGCAGGAGCCCCACATGGTCACCTCCTTTGACTCCTGTCCCCATGCTGACACAGTGGCCAAGGGTCTGGGTTGTTCTCTGGGTTTATTCAGCCATGGGGACAGAGGGAAGAGCAGTGGTTTCCAGTGCTGCAGGGAGGACGCTACGATAAAGGGAACTGCATAGTCCTAGGTTTGACCATTGCCTAGGACTCACAAGATCCAAATAGCCGGTTCTCTAGGATTTCAGTTTTCAAGCAGGTTCAGCTCTTCCTCCTACTCAGCAGCTGCCAGAGCTAATGGAAAGTCACTGTTTTCTCACAGTCAGCAGTCTGGAGGAGCCAGAGAGGCAGTGGTGGTCTCCCGTCACTGGCTGGTGTGTGCTTGGAAGCCTCCTGTGCAAGCTCCCCAGTCTGGCTGAGCGTTTGCCTTGGCTCTCACTGAGGCAGAGGCGGCTGTCCAAGGATTGGAGCATTTCCATGGGGGTCCAGAGCAAGCCCTCTCCCATAGCACCTCCCAGCCATGCTGGTCCCCAGCACTCTGCTGTGTTGTAATAGATCAAATCATCCTGCCCTCAGTCTGTAGTGCCTCCAGGAACCCCATTCTCAGACTTGTGGAGATGAGGCCCCTCAGGGCTGGAGGTTTGATGGTGCTCAGGTCTGGTTTGGCTCAGACACCCAAGAGTTTCCATGGACAGGATCACACCAGAGAGCCTGGAGATCACACACATGTCCTGGGAAGGCTGACTGATGCTGACAAACCCATTAGTCACTGTTTGGGCTCACTCTGAGACCTGAAATTGCTCATTCTTTTCAAATTACAAGGTAGCTGCAAAAAAAATTTGTTTTTAACAGGAAAAAAATGCAGCTATTTCACCTTGTAAAGCAAGTTTCATGTATCCTCCCCACAGGCTGTTTTCAGGAGACTCTCTGGTTTGCAGCCTGGAATTTTTAAATACCCCACAAATGTCTTGGCAGGGTCTTCCTCCATGCTAGGGCTGGGCTGAGATGGTCATTTTCTCTCCAGCTCCAGTGCCTGCATGGGGGCTGCTCTTGGAGGGATTAAGGGCATCAGCCCAGGAGGTTTGCTGCATAATCTGTTTCTGAGGTTATGACAGAAAATGCACTTTTTTTGATGCCAGGAGTTAGGAGTTTAAATCTTAGCCCTCACAAATGGCTCTGCTGCAGGGTGGCTGAGGAGGAGCCAGGCTCCCTGCTGGTGTGAAATACTGAATTTAAAACTTTAAAGGCCACTTGTTGCCCAGAGCAGTCCTTGCTGCCCCATTGCTGGAGGTGTTCAAGGCCAGGTTGGGTGGGGCTATGAGCCCCCTGATCCAGTGGGAGGTGTCCCTGCCCATGGCAGGGGGGTGGAACTGGATGGCTCTGAGGTCCCTTCCAATGCAAACCATTCCGTGATGATGGTAAAATCAGAATCTCTTTGTTAAAGTCAGAGGGACAACGAGTGGCAGAAGTGATGTGGCCCCATATCCATCACCATCAGTTTTCCTCTGGATAGAGCTGAGTCCACATATCTGGGTCGTGATGGTGCCGAGCTCTGGCCCACGTCTGGGACACAGCTCAGCAAGGATGATGGGATTTGCTGTCCCAGGGAGCTGGGGCTCCAGCCCCTTGGGTGTCTCTGCTGACGTACGGGGTAACATTCAGATTACAGCAGCAAGTGCAGAAGCCTTTGAGTCAAACCCCTCTGGCTGGGTTTCCTGCTCCCCCAGTCCCTCCTGCTACCCCGAGTTGCCTTACACCAAATTTTCTCTGCATTTTGATCATTTTAAGATAGGTGCAGTAAAAATTGTCATTAGTAGGTGCTGTGAGGTTGATTTAATTGTTGCAGTCACAACTGGAGTCTGAGGGGACACTATTTCCTATTCTAAACGTCTCTGCTTCTGTATTGCAATATTTGAATAATCCTCTTTGACAGCTTTTTTCTTTTAATAGCAGTAATTAGTCAAAAAGTATTGCTGTGATGGGTGTTGGGCAAGGCTGCCCTGGGACTCCTGCTTCATAGCTGCAAGCCATGCTGGAAGGGCACCTCGCCGCGGATTCTAAAGGTGGCAATAAATGCAGCAGGGAATGAGGGTGTTGGACTCGAATGCTGAAACATTTCCTCCACAGGGGAAAAATAAGGCCTTTTTTTCTACCTAAAAGTTGCCTTGGCATTTTAAGGCACCTACTGGAATGCTGTGACCCCTTGTTGAGGCTGGGCTGTTCCTTCTGGTTCCAGAGTGGTGACTGCACAAAATAGCAACAAATACAAATAAAAAAAACTTAGATGGAGGGAGGTGGGTGGATCTGGGGAAGAAACCAGATATAAAAGTGTTTTTAAGCCCAGTTAGTGCCCCAGATACTACAAGATCTGGTCCCTGACGCTGGCATTAGTGTCACAGTGGCAGGAGTGTGCGCTACTTTTGTACCCACCTGAGGGTAGAGAGGATTTACCAAGGGAGAGGATGGAGATTTTTGTCTCTCTCTGTCTGATTTAAATTACCTAAAAGCCATGGGCCCAGTTTTATCTACACCATTGTTAATGCACATGTTATTTTGTATGTGGGTTTTTTGCTTATTTTATTCAAAAGATTAAATGATGAGGTCAGAGTAATCTGGGGACTTCAAAACAAGTGAGTTGGCTGTGATTCTTTTCAGAAAGCCAAGGTGGAATGAATCTGTCTCGCTGCAGTCAGTTCACTGCTGTACACATGGCCCAGAGCTGTGACAGTGTCTGTAGCTGGGGGTCTGCGACCACGATTCGCAGCAGTGCGGTGGTTTGCCCTGCACGCACTCGGGCACAGAGGGTGCTCCAAGAGCCAGGCTGGCAGCGCTGCGCCTGCTGCTCATTCATCACCAGCGGCAGGATTCAGCAGAGAGAGGCGTTTGTCTTCTTTTCCCTAGAACTGCAGAGGGATGGATGATGTCACCCATGATGTCAGAGAAAATAACTTTAGGGGGACGGACCTTTTATCAAAACCACACCTGCCAATCTGTGCAGGCTGAGTGCTGCTGCAGGCAGGGCTGCGGGATGTGCCCTTTCTCCTGCAGGAACCCTCTGCTTGTCCCCCTCTGGCTGTTGGGCTCAGCATCCTGCCAAGCAGCTGCAGCTTTCAAGGTGCAACCGTTACCCTTTGAAAACGATGGTATTTCCCCATTTTGCACTGTATTTTCATCTGCTAATCCTGCCTTTGCACTACTTCATATTCCCATCCAAGTGAAGATGACGAGCAGAATATGTACAGGGCTGTTCCTGTTGCTGTGCTTTCGCACTGTGACCTTGTGGTGCTCAGCCTGGATCCTCTGCCAGGACAAACCACATTTGTGTCTTGCATTGAACTGGGCTACAACAGCCAAGACCCATCGAGGGTTGCTTGGGATACAACCAGACACAGCTTTTGTGTTATGCAGAGATGTTAAGTATCAGTAATATTAAAATAGTGATGGATATCACCAGTAACTATAAAATAGTTCCAACACAGAACAGTATTTTTCAGCATTCCCATTTGATTGACTTCTGGTGCAGGGCAGGAAAGGTGATTAATAATAATCTGTGCTGCTGATGGATGGCAAGGGTTTGCTAAGAATGGAGTCGAACTGTTTTAATGTTCTGCTTAATACACAATTATTGCTAGAGGCCATATGGTGGTTTGTGTATAAATAATCAGCAGATATTGTCGCCTCAGCTGCTGGAGTGCAGCAATTTGGCACCTCTGGCACTGTATCCCAGCCTTGGCAAGCACACAGACACAGGAGATCTGTCAAGCCCTGACGCTGGCAGCAGACAGCCCCTTGCAGCCCGCTCCCCAGCTCTGGATGGTCCTGAGCCCCTCGCAGCCCCACCCCGAGACTCCCAGCCTGGCTGTCCCCAGCACATGATCCTCATGTCTGTGGACTCTGAGAATCATTCCATGCCTGATTTAATCTGGGTGGTAAGGATGGTGAAGTGCTTTTACCTGTTTCATGGTAAAGCTGCTCCGGAAGATGTTGGTGTGGCGTTCACTGCCTCCTTGTCACCTGCATGGCCATAAACTGCACTGGATTTCTGAATGGGGAATACCATTCACTCTCGGCACCCCGTGAAGTTCTCTTCATTTCCATTGCCTTTGTTAGGGGAGGTTTTATTCAGTTGAGCGTCAGACAATGAAAGCATCATGTTCATCTTCAGGAGAAGATCTTACACTGAAACTCACACCTGAAAAGACATCACACAAAGTCCAAGGGGGTCATTGCAGTGGACAAGTAGGGGCACTTTGTTGCCACCATGAGGACACAGGAGATGGAGAAGCAGAGCTGAGAAGTCAACTGCTTTGCTGTCCGAGCATTAATGCTACTGGAAAATTCTGTTCCCTGCCGCCCCTTCTGCCCCTCGAAATACCATCACTTGTACGCACAAGCTTCTCCTTCCCACAGTGTATCCAGATGAATTGTGAACCAGCCTTGCAGTTCAGCATCTCTCCCAGGGATCCCACAGACTTTGCTGAACGTTTACAGCTTTACAGTTTCAGCTGCTCAGCAGTGAAACCTGGGAATGCAGCTCTTGCAGCCGTTCCAAACTGGAGGTGAAAGACTAAAGGAAGGGAAGGAGATCTGGAAATGAGAGCTGCTGTTTTCTGGGAGATGGTGGTAAATAATCCAATGTTACGGGAATGTGGGAAAATCCCCTAGGGGTTTGTATGCTGTGAGATGGTTCTTCCTCTATCATCTGTTGTGGGAAACCAATGCTGTGTCTGAATTCAAGAAGGAAGAGTTAAGCCTGTGAGACCTTGAACATGGAGATGAGCACCTTAAGAAAGGGGCACCCACGACCAGGATGAACTGGATGATCAGTCCCAGCAGCTGGAGCTCACCAGAGGTGCCTCCCTGCCCCGCAGCACCTGCTCAACTCTCTTCCTCCGTGGTGTTCCTCCAAGTGGACCCAGCTGGAATGCACCTACCCCACCTGCTGAGGTGGGACCTGGCTTTATGTATCTGGAGCTGCTATGGGGCAAGGAGTTCTTTGGAGTTGCTGGTAGTAGGTGATTGTGTGCTGCTCCAGGACACTTATGTAGTAAGTGCAAAGTCATACACAAAGTGCTCTTGCTGTCCTGGTTGTGCTGAGCTTGGTGGGGTAGGAGGCATTGTGGCTCTCCAGGAGATCATAGGGCTTTTTTTGCCCCCTATAACTTCTATCTCTGGGGTGGGATAAAGGCTGTGTGCTGGGAGATGCCCTTGGTTACTCATTCAGGGTGAGGCTGGTGACAGTGGTGAGGCAAAGGTTTGGAAACAGCTGAGCTCATGTCAATCTCCCCTCTTTCAGCTGAAAACCATTCCCCCTCATCGTATCCCTGCACTCCCTGATCAAGAGCTCCTCCACAGCTTTCCTACAGCCTCTTTCAGCACTGGGAGGCTGCTCTAAGGTCTCCCCACAACCTTCTCTTCTCTAGGCTGAACAACCACAACTCTCAGCCTGTTGTCATACAGGAGGTGCCCCAGCCCTTGGATCATTTCCATGGTCTCCTTTGGACTTGCTCCAACAGATCCTTGTCTTTCCTGTATTGAGGACTCCAGAACCGAATGCAGAGCTCCAGGTGAGGTCTCACCAGAGCAGAGGAGAGGGGCAGAATGCACTCTCTTGACTGACTGGTCCTATTCTGATGTAGCTCAGGGCATGGTTGGTTCCTTTCCTAAATGAAGGAGTTGTGTGCGCTTCCATTCTCAGGTGTGTGAGTGCGCCTCACTTGGCAGGGAGAAAATGTTCATTTTTAATTTTAGTTTAGTTAATTTTAGTTTAGTTAATTTAGTTTACCAATTCTGATCGCTCTGTACCAGCGGCCTGGCATCTTCTTGTTTGCTCTTCCACGTTCTCTGCCAGCTTGACAGCAACACTCTTCTTGCAGGTTTTTGATTAAAATCTTGGGAATTGGGCCCATTTTCTGGAACAACCCTGTTAAATACCCACCCACCCAGTGGTTTCAGCATCCTAATTGTGTTACAGACAGCTTTTAATCCGTTTAGTCCGTGTCTTGTTGATGTTGTAGCATTCTAATTTTTAATCAAAATGTCATGCGATACCGGGTTAAATGCCTTACGGAAGGCTAAATATATTAAATCAACATAGTCATCTTTATTAACCAATTTTTAAACTCATCAAAAAATCAAATGGCTTTGACAAGGTTCATTTTTCCAAGCAGTGTTTGGTGTCTGTGCTGCAGTATTGGTGGTTCCTTGATGTTTCCTGTGATCGGGTTAGGCTGGGAAGATGAATTTTCCCCATGCTGACACCCATCCTTTCTATTTTCTGTCTGTTTTCCATCAGACTTCTGGAGCATTCTTGTGCAGAGAAAGTTTCTGATGGTAAGGGGACTGGCATAGCCCTGCAGTGGCAGAAAGTCTCTGTCTTATCCCAAAGAAACCACAATGTCAGTGCTTAAATCCAGAGTTTGCCAGGAATTTTCTCTTCCTGAACACAAATATTTGAATTCTGTTGTTGAACATGAGCTGGGTCCTTGCTCTGCAGGCTCTGAGGGTAGGGGAAAGCTAATTGGGCATTGACTAATTAGTTCTATTTTAGTCACCTTGAAATCCATGCCTGGGAATAGGAATGCAGGGAACAAAAGGGCTTATGGCCACGACTTCTGGAAGGAGGCACAGGATTTTGGCTTTCACACAGTCCAGTTTCAGGAGCAGAGCTGGGGTCGGAGGCATGGATGTGGCTCTTCCTGGGAAAACCGCAGGAATGAGATTTCCCTCCCACCTGGGAGGTGATTTCCAGCCCACTCAGGCCTAATTTATGATAATTATTTTTAATATCACTTTTATGTGGCCATATATTGGTTTAATTTCATAACAATGCAACATCCGATATTAAGTGTTTCCAGCTCAACTCCAAGCTCCCCAAGGTAGCATTTATTAAAATCCCTGTTTTGTCCATATTTCTTGTTTATTGCTGCCATCTTTAATTAAAGGAGTGAATATTGCTGGTGGATGCTGAGTGGCCTCTTTAACACAATAGTTAGAAATGCACTCAGCAGTACCAGATGCAGCAGGAAGGGGAAAGGAGCTCTTGAGTGTCATTCCTGCCTCTTCCCACACTGGAGCAGGGTGGCTCGGCAGGGACACGGGGCTTTGCACCCAGGGTCTGGTGGTGGGTTAAAGCTAACAATGAGGTTCTGCTGGAGGTGGGCTTTGTGGTTAGATGATGGAGCTGGAAGAATCATAGAATGTCCTGAGTTGAAAGGGACCCACAAGGATCACCGAGTCCAACTTCTGTCCCTGCACAGGACAACACCAACATTCATACCATGAGGAGCTGAGGTGGGAGGTGTTTCTTGGAGAGGCATGGCTGGGGATGCAGGGCAGCACAGCTATAGGATGAGTTTGCCTTGAAGCCAGCTTGGCAGCAGATGCAGGGCCATGTGGCTAGAAAGGTTTTGCAGCCTTGGCTGTGCTTTGCTCTTGTCTTCCAAACCCTGCTCTGGCAAAGACACCGACGAGCCATGATAATCAGCTGGGGTTGCATCCCCAGCGCAGCTCACTGCTGCTTCCTCCCAGCTGAGGAGCACAAGAAGTGTCCAAGCAGTTTAGTTAAAATCGTCTTTTGTACTGAATTCCTTCCTCTTGTTCTGATCTCTGAAGTTCCCTGTAGTGCTCATCCCTGTCCACACCTGTAATGGAAGGAAAGAAAGCAAAAAGCAGACTTAAATCCAGTGGAGTGTGTTGCTGTGTCATTTTTCATGACATATCTCTGGAAATCCTTCTTTTTGTCAGATAACATTCCCACAGCTGAGAAGACAGCAAATGCTGCAGCGCCTGGGGCAGTGCTCAGGGCAGGGGCGATGCGGTCCTAGATGGGGGGGGGGATTTGCCGACTGCTTTATTTCTCCCGGCTGCTCTTTCTCCCTCTCTGCCAGCTTTGGTTTTCCCTTTGTCATTGACGGAGCATTCTGCTGCCTGAAGCTGTTCTTGGCAAATGGTTGCAGGTGAGGAGCAGCGCACTGCAAAGGGAAATGGGAACTGATGCTGCTCGGCAGTTACAAGGACCAGGCTTAAATAAGATCAGCTCTGCCTAAGGTGGATCCAATAATACCTGCTGTGAGAAAGGATTTATTACATCTCCTTTTTCCTTTTTGTATCGGAAATGGCAGTTGACCTCTGAATGCAGGCACGTCGTAGTGCAGAACACACTTCTCCACAGCCCGTATCATTGAGAGGCCTCCTTTCAAATGAATGGGTTTTACTTCACGCTTTGCGTGCAAGCAGCAGTCTGTAATTGTGGGTTTGCTCATAATTGCATGGCTGCTGCAGTAATTTTGCTGTTCGTTTTTCATGCAGTTGTTTGTTGCAGAGAAAGCAAGATTAATTTATAGTCCAGTAATCATAGAATCATGGAATGGTTTGGGTTGGAAGGGACCTCAGGGGCACAGGACCTGTTGGAAGTAGCTGCTGCGGGTGGTGCTTTGAAAGTTGGCAGAGGTTCCTGCTGCCCCCAGATAGAATGTTCACCAACCCGGAGCAGTCACTACCAGCCGTTGGGGCATCTGTTGCACTCTGATCCACAGATCCCAGCCAGGAAGGGAGTTAATTAGGAAAAACCTCCTTTGGGGACAGATTAGATGTTTCTTCTGTGGAGGCATCTAGAATACAGCCATGCTGGGAAGCTTCAGAGATGCTTGTGCTTGCCTGAAGGAGAGGGTTTTCTTTCGTGTTTTCTCTTTGCTTGGGCTCCTGTGTTCTCACTTATTCTTCATCTCTTAAATAGTCGCCATGGAGCCACTTGTCAGAGCTGAGTCACCATGTAGTGGTTTCTCTCCTTTGCATCTCCCCTTGCTGGGAGAAACTCGGTGACAGCACCAAGCTTTCCCCTGAGTCATTCTGTCTTAAGGAACACATTGAGGTTGTTGAAGCCTTTGATGGAAGGATTTTTCCTCTTTAATAATGGAGGCGCAGCCTTGCTGAGGCACTGGGTGTGCTGTGTCCCTTTCCCTCGTTACTGGCAGAGCATTTGGAGGGGGAGAGACACCTGGGCAGGGGAGCTGCAAGGCAGTGGCGCTGCACCTGCGCTGTCACAGCTAACCTGCGGCTACATCAGCCCTGGTGCCACCTACAAAGTGCATCTTGGAGATAATGCCGGAGGGTCTGTGACCTTGGTGGCAGCTCAGATAAAGCATCAGCCAGCAGCAGGAACAAGGAGGGTGGAAAAAGCCAATTTCTGTGTGGTGCGGGGCAGGAGACCTGTGCTGGGAGAGGACTGGTGCCCTTTGGTGTGGGGTGGTGAAGCAGAGTGGTCCAGCATCTGCTGCTGAGCACAACCTCCGCCCACAGAGATGCTCTTCACCACTAGCTTGCTGCAGAGGAAGGAAAACAGCATTTCAAATAAAACCCTCATGGTGCTGGGATGCTGGGTCTGTCCTGGCAGCGCTCCTGTCTTGGCTGCACGAACAGCAACTCTTCCTCAGGACCTAATCTTTTGTCAGCCTCGGGATAATTGGTTGTGATAGTGCAGGGACAACGACTTCATTTCTGTAATTTTTTTCTTCAGCAGACTTGTACTTTAAAATAAACTCGGGAGCCAGTGCACTGAGTTACGTCTTCATCTCCTTTATTTTGTCTGACTTAAAGAACTGAATGTTCAGCTGTTCCTCAATGTCAGGTTTATCCAGCTTTATTTACCCTTTTTTTTTCCCCATCCCACATTATTGGAGTAGACTCGGATGCTGCCACAAAAGGTTACACCAAAGTTTTTAAACTTGGGCTGAGAAGTGGGAAAGGTTCCTGAAGAAGCTGGGACACCATTGTGATGCTGAGAGGATGGCCAGAACTCCTAGGTAGGATTTCCTAGGCTTGTGACCTATTTCTGGTTTCACTTGACAAGATGAAACCTCCTGGCAAACTCCCGTCTGCTTCCAGCCCATTGCACAGCCTTCTCCAGCTGCACTCGCCGCTCGTGCGTGTCCCGGCTCTCCACTTGCTCACCTGCCATTGAGGTTCGCCTGTTCTTGCTGGGCCCCCTATCTCTTGCCAAAGGCTTTATGGAAGAGATGTTCATTTTGTGGACATCTGAACTGGCTTCTGAAAATGTATGCCTTGTGGTAAGAGTGGGAGAGCAGCTCTGCATGGCGCAGAGCAAAGATATGTATGTAGTGTTGAGCTGTCACTAGCAGAGTAATCCTGTGCTTCATGTTTGGGTATTCAGCTCGAGCTATAGCTTCAATCAAGCACTTGATCGGAAGTCTCCTTCCATTAAGTCGTGCAATTCTCATCTGCTGATCTGGGCTGCAGTAAAGCTTACGCAGCCATCTGGGCTTAAAACAATGACTTCCTACATCAACATGAGTAATCCTCCTGCCTGGCACTGTTCAATCAGTATTTTCTCTGAACACACCACAAATGCACAGGGCTGTGGGTGGAGTTTGGGCTCCCCAAAGCTGCTTCTGCTGCAGAGGGCAAATGCCCCTTGCCTGAGCTTGGGGCTCTGTGGTGCAGAGCCTGGGAAGCCAAGGCTGTGTGTGCAGTGGGTGCTGAGATCCCTGAGTAATGGGTGTGCTCAGGATGGGTGTCCCCAGGACCCCTGTGTCCAAGCAGGATGCGCACTTCCCTTGTTCTACCTGTGGAGAACAAGATTTTCAGAGGGCAAGCCACACCTGGCAGCAGCTCCATTCAGATGTGTTTGTATGAGTACCTGTACCTAAAAGTACTGACATTGGTGGGATGGGTCCATCCTGCAGTCTCCATCTGGCAAAGATGGCATTTATAGGCAAAATTGGCATATAAATTGATAGACAGCCAACTACGCTGTGCGGGCAACAGTCATTGCTGGAGCCTTCCACTCTGGGCAGGCAGCAGGCTCGGGAGCTGCGTGCTGCCAGGATGCCCTTAGGCTCACTGGAAGGTTGGTGCACCCCTGGGAGACTCAACCTTTAGGTTGCATGTGTGGTGGGACAGAGGTCCTGCGTGGCCTCTGGGATGGGATTTTGCATGTTGCTCGGGGGTACAATATCAAGTGAGGGAATTAAATTGTAAGAGCTTTTGTAGTTTTAGTAACAAAAGGCTGTGCATAAATGTCAGAGCTGCAGCTGGCAGGTCCCAGGTCCCTGTCCTGATCTCTGCCTGCTGCAGGCAGGAGTATGGGACCTGGCCTTTTGGAGGCTGTGCCTGTTTGCCGCCCTGGGAAGGTCATTTCATGCTGCAGTTCTCAAAGGCATCTGCTGGGTCTGAGCATTTGGGTTTTGGGGTGTGATGTGAGACACTGGAGCCAACTTCTCTGCAGAGCCAAGAGTCCAGGAGCCTCCACAGAGGGCACCCAGCCCTGTAGAATGGCTCAGCTGGGCACCTCCACACTTGAGCAGCTGCAGGTTTGGAGACCTTGTCATTCATTTCCCACTTTTACAGAAAGCTGATGGTCCCTAAGATATTGGAAAGCCGATGGTCCCTAAGATATTGGGAAGCTGAACCATTATACAACCCTGAACTTCCCTGCTGCCCTGAGAGTTCTTGTCCCCCCGGTGCTTGCTCACCATGCATGGAGAGGCTGCCTGCCTGTGGAGCTCTGCAAGAAGGATAGGAAATGGGCATCAGAACATCTGGTACCTGAGGGTTTATCCTTTCCATGTTGTGGTCTTGTTTTCCTGCTGGTGGTTTGCCCACCAGATGTGTGGCAGTGCTTTTGGTTCCTCCTCGGCTGCACAGCCCCTGGTGATGGCTGTGGCAATGGGTGGGTTTGGCACACGGTTATGGAGGCCCTGGTGAGTTCTGTCTCCCTGGAGATTCTCCTTTTTCTTCTCTGTTGTGCAAATGCAGCAAGACTGCTCCTGTCAAGCGTCAGCATGCCTGTCTGACTGCTTCTCATCCCTAGATGTGATGCTTTGTCAAACATCTTTTGTTAAATTGGAGCTAAGGCTGCTTTATTCTGTCTTGGCTTTTTATAAGGAAAGTAAACAAGTTCACACGAAAGCTTCTCTCTAACCACATTTGGGGTTTTAGTATGCAGCAAGGCTGGGCCTTGGTTCCTTCTCTGTGGGGGTGTTCAGTGTTTGGGGGTGCTGTGTGTGTGGTGCCGTGGTACACGGGGAGTTAGATTGCTGGAGACGGTGATGAAAGCAAAGCCTGCGATGTTGATAGAGTGGATTAGATCCCTTATTTTAGAATATAATATGGGAAAGGCTTTTGCTTTTAGAAATCCAGTTGGTTTTCTGTGCTTTTCTCAGGTGCCTGCCCCTCTCCATCTACCAGCCATGGGTTGGGGGGCTGCGAAAAAGCTCATGTTTTCATGCCAGACTTCCCATACCTTTCTCTGCATGGTGCCACGGGGGTTTTGCTGTGGGGGTGAAGGGTCTGGGCCAGGCGTTTGAAAGTCCTGAGTGTGTGGGAATCACACTCAGCGCCGCTGCAGGCTGCTGCCCACCTCCTGCTCAGCTCGATGCCTTTTGGGGGCAAGCCATCAGGTTGGGCAATTCTCATCCCCTGATCTTGGCTGCAGTAGAGCTTGTGCAGCCACCGGGGCTTAAAATATCATCTGTACAGGAACACGAGTAATCCTCCTCCCTGGCAGCCAGGGAAAGAGCCCCCAGTGCTCTGCAGTGTCCCCAGCCAGAGGGTGTGCTGGGACCGAGAGGGGTGAAACACCCCAGTGCTCAGGGTTGAACAGAGAAATAAGGTCACTTCTTTCTGGTTTGTTTGTTTGCTTGTTTGTTTATTAATTTTTTTTAAAGTTATACTGCTTATGGCTTGCTGTGGATAATTGGATCCTGCCGGAGATCTTGGGAAGCGGATGGAAGGACAGTTTTCTTCCTGCTTCCGCAGAGTCTCCCATGAAGGATGGTGCATCCTTCCTGCAGATGTCAACTGCAGATCCTGCCTAAACCCAGAGCTTTAAATATCAAACAAAATCCTTATTTGTGTTCACAATCTGTGGAGGAACTGATGATTTTTACCCCAGCTGGGATCTAAGCTGGGCTGCCCTCCGTGTCCGCATGCAATCCTGGCTGCGGAGAAGAGGTTGGGGGGCAGTGAAGGGGGCTGGCATGGGGTGCAGCATCGCCTGCCAGGCACCTACTCTGAGCTCAGAAGGCCCTGAAGTTCCCTGTCATGTTTTCTGCAAAATACCAAGGCGTTGTGTCCTGTGGGTGTTTTCAGGGGGAGATGTCAGCCCACATAACCATTCCCCAAATCACGTTACCAAGAGAATGTTTTTCGCCCTCTTGGGTTAATCTGAAAAGGTCGCGTGTGGTACTGGCATGTGACTGGAAGGACAGAGGCCTTTTGGGGGCTTTTCTTTAAAAATAGCAACAGCTGAGAGGAGCTCTGTTCCCTTGCAGCTGGAAATGTCCCATCAGTGCTATGCGAGCTTCATGCTGAGCCCTTCTCTGGTCTTGTTGCTTTGCAGCAGTGTGCTGAGCACAGTGCTCTGGCAGGGTTTTGCCAGGGAAGGGATGTTTCCTCCCTCCTGGGGTTCTGCAGGGAACAATCGCATTCAGGGTAACAGCATCTTGCAGACCCCTGTGCCCTCTGCTTATCCCCAGAGTGGGGCCCCCAGCCCTCCCTGACACAGGGAGGCATGGAGGGTGGCAGGAGCTGTACCATCCCTGCAGACCCCGGGGGCTCCTCTGTAGCTAAAGGATGGTCCAAGTGAGACAGTGGGGCTGCTGGACAACCCTGTGCACCCTGGTGAAGGGACCATGGTGTCCTCTGCCAACTGAAGAGCTGCTGGGAAATGCCACATTGCTGATGCTCAGCAGCTCTATGGGGTTTGTGCACCGGACCTGGCAGGAGCCTGCGATGGGCCACAGGGCAGTAGTACCAGCTGTGAGCCAGCTCTGAGCAGCCTCTCTTGGGCAGCTGAAGTGCATTTTCTGGGGAGCTTCTACCTGCAGAAGTCTATCTTGGAGCACCTTTCTCCTGGTGCACATCACCAGGATGCTGCCCTGCTCTGGGCTGGGGTAGGTGTGGAGGGGTTGGCAATTAGTGGTTGCACGTGGACATTTTGGTCTGAGGTTGTGCCCTAGGGAGTCCCTAATGTCTCCTCTCTGTGTGTCAGGATGGTCTCTGCCAAGCTGTGCCAGGAAGGTTTCTGCGGAACTGTTGGGGTGCCCGCAGTGAATGAATGTTCAGCCTGGCACCTCCTGAGCATGGGCTGTGGTGGCCCAGGGGGTGGGTCTGGGGCACTTTGGTGTCTCAGTTTGTCCAATGTAAAGGTGTGTGGTCAGACCTGAAGCAGCAGAGCTGGACCAGAGACAGCGAGGAGCACCAGGACTGCATCGTGAGCTGAGCCAGAGCATCCCACTGCTCTGATGGGGTTATGGGGCAGCACAGAGCCCAGGATGGGAAAACACTGTCAGTGCTGCTGCAAATGGGGAGTGGTTCAGCGAGGGGGAGGAAAGACACCTGGCAAGTGGAGAGTCCGGGTCATCTTCAAAGGCTTTGATTTAGAGAAGAAAGCAGGGAGAGATGGAGAGTAAACGTGAAAGGTCAGCATTCATTTCAGCAAAAGCTTTTGTTGGGTCCCAGGTGAAAACAAAAATTTGCATTTAAATGAATATGTATTTTAAGACATTAAACCCACGGGCAAAATAAGGCCTGGCTGAGCTGACAGATACATCGCTTCTTGAGCTTGTTCGTAGCATTGTGCCAGACATGCTTTGGAAAGAAAACCACGTCAGCTAAAGCAGTTTTTCTGCCTTTTCTTTTCTGAAAACCTCAGCCTAATGTCAACACTTGTTGAAGACCAGAGCTATGGAAACTTCAAATGATAAAAGAAATGAACTGTTGGGTTTGCAGGGTCTGTGTGTGATGTGCAGGAGAATGATCCCAGAGCTGTTCTGCAGTTCCAGGTCAGCTTCTTTCATCCTAAAATCCTAATGAAATGACAAAAAAGATTTGCTTGGCAGGAGGGAAGGAAAAAAGCTCCGGGTGACCTGGGAAGCACAGAGTCGGCACTTTTGATTCCCTGTGGCTGCTGAGCTGGTGTCAGGCAGTGCTTCGAGTGCCCGGGGAGATGAGAGCTGACCTGTCGCCTGCTGCCACAGCGTTGCTCAGGGCAAGAGCTGCAGTGTTCACCCAGCTGCGCTTGCTGAGATGGCACGGCAAAGGGCAGCCAGGGCCGCTGGCGGGGCTGGGCAAGGGGAGGCAGCGGGCAGTAGTCATGTGCAAACCAGAACGGGTCTTCAGAGCTATGGGCACCATAAAATCAACCATTATGGGGCTCTGCCACTGTTACAGGTTATCATGTGAACACGTTTTTATTTCAGCTTCTGATGAATAAAACAAGGGCTCTTTGCTGTGCTCTGAAGTCGACACCCAGCTGCTCAACAAGCTTGTAAAATGTTTAGGCGAGGAGCAGAGCTGTGATCAAACACGCCTGCCGCCTTCGCTCGCACGCTTGCCGGCCGGGGCCGACAGCTGGCAAGAGTTGATCCTGCCTGGCAGAGCTGCTGCTGCCGGTGCTGGAGCCCTGCCTGCTTCTTTCAGCCACTGCTTCAAGTAAAAAGGGGCTGGGACTGGAGTCCCTTCTCTTGGAGCAGTGTACATGGCAGGACAGAGCTGCCCACCTTGCTGAGTGCCATGGAGGAACCATCTGGTCTGTGTGCCATTGGCCGGCTGCACTGCTGCATCCCTGTGGGAATGTGGCCCTTGGAGGTGAAGGTGTGGGTGGATTCCCCTTCCAATGGTCTCCCTGCTTTGTCTGTCTTATATCTTAGTGCTGACTGGCAGCACCTGCCTCAGCTTCCCGGCTGCCCTTGGCCAGGCTGTCCGTTCGTGGTGATGAGGATGCTGGCAGCAGGATGCAGGCTGAGCCTGTTTGCTTCACTGAGCAAAACTCTCGAGGAATAAGAGAGGGGAAGAGGCACAGTTCTTACAGCAGGAAGATCAGCTCCTAGTGCTGCTTCCTCAGTGCCCGCAGCATGCCCTCTGGGCAGGGCAGACAGATGCTGGCTCAGCCCTCCCAGATCCCTGTTTTGGGAAGCAGCAATTTTCCTTAATTTATGCTTTCCCAACCTCTGAGATGCTACTCTCACCAGGGCTGGGCTTTCCAAAAATGACTTCTGGTGCTCTTTGCACAACACCCAGCAGGGTATCTAAGGTGTATTCCAGTGCTACTGGTAAATAGCATTGTCATCGTGGGGATTTACATCATGGTTCTTGTGTCTGTATCTCATTTTCTGCTGAAAGCAGCGTCGGATTTATTGCAAAGTTTCCACTGTCTGCCCCTCTATTAGTGTGGATCATTTACACCTAAAATGGCTCTCCTCCCTTTCCCTAGGAAATCACCTTTGGGGAGGATTTACAATCCTGCAGCCAAGTGATATCCGTGGTTATAAAAAAAGTCATCTTTGTTAATATTCAGTGAGCAAAGCACTGTCTCTGAGGACAAAGATCTTCCCTGTCGCTGGGTAAATCAGAGTTCATTATCATGTTAATCTGACTGATTACGCCCTCCCCAAAGGCTTCCACATATGGTCATTTCTGTAACACAAATAAGATCAGTTTTGCCTTAATCACAAGGCTTGCACTTATCCCTTCTGTACCTGATCATCTTTATTCTTGAGGTGCAATTCAGGGACATTTGAATATTAATTGTGCTTGAATCTGCTCTTAGTTTTTATTCCAAATCAGAGTTTTGAGCTTCTACCTTGTGTTTGGTTTGGAGATTTGCTCTTATTTGTTGTTTGGTTCTGCTTTTAAGTCTGTTGGAGCATGAGCTGTACACCTTCCCCTCTGTCCAGGAGACCATGAGCATGAATAGCTTTTCTGGGAAGCAAATTAGGGGGAAGCTGCAAATCTTGGCATTGGTCTTGGTGGAGGAGTGAGATACAGGAGGGCTCGTGTCTGGCTCATGGGCTTTATCTGCTTACAGAGGTCTTACAGGTGCAACGGACTCCAGCTTTAGGTGACATCTCACACCAGATCATCGCAGCACTTACACAGCACCATAGCGAGGCTCTGGGGCTGCTTGACACTTGTGGAGTACAAACTAAACAACTTGTTCTGTTATCCTGGGTATGCGGGGATGCTTGGGCTCTCCTGTAGCTCCATCTCTGGGACGTGGCACTTTGGGAGCTGCTGCCACATCCCACCACTGCTGATACTGGGGAGGGCAGAGCAGAGGAAGAGCTTGGCTGGGCTGCGGATTCACTAGGTATTTCGGAAACTCTCGCCCCTGTGTTTCTTCCAGTGCCTCATTTCGCTTTCAGGAAAAGTAAATTTTTTATGAAGCATTTATACTTTTCATTTTTTTCTCCCATGAGCTTTTTGCTGCATTCAGTTGTTGGAAGAGAAGCGAGCTTCTCAGAAGGAATGTTGCCAGGAAAACCGAAGGTGCCTGGTTTTCTGGTTATGAGCAGCACACAAGGGGTTTCGTTTTTGTGGTTTGTTTTATTTTATTTTCCATCAGCTGTGGATGTGGTAGCATCGACCACAAATTGTCGACTTCATTCATAGAATCATGGCTTAAAAGAATGGTTTAGGTCAGAAGGGACCTTAAAGCCCGTCCAATTCCAACCCCCTGCCATGGGCAGAGACACCTCCCACTGGATCAGGGGGCTCAAAGCCCCATCCAGCCTGGCCTTGAACAGCTCCAGGGAAGGGGCAGCCACCACTGCTCTGGGCAACCTGGGCCAGGGCCTCCCCACCCTCACAGGGAAACATTTCTTCCTCAGATCTCATCTCACTCTCCCCTCTTTCAGCTGAAAACCGTTCCCCCTTATCCTACCCCTGCCCTCCCTGATCAAGAGCCCCTCCCCAGCTTTCCTGGAGCCCCTTTCAGTACTGGAAGACTGTTCAAAGGCCTCCCTGGAGCCTTCTCTTCTCCTGTAAGGTCTGTAAGAGGACCCTTCTTGGAAAGGGAGATTGCCCACAGGACCTTTCAAATCCCAGTCCATCGGCAGGGCAGGGCCCTGGCTCTGCTGGCAGCTCGGGGCTGCTTCTGCCTGGCATCCTGAGAGGTTTTCACAGCAACTCTGCACTGGGTTCCAGCCACGTAAACAGGAGGGGGCTGCTCCACGCAGCTGATGTGATCAATTTTGCCAGAGGCTTCCCAGTTTCACAAGGTCTGACCCAGCTTGGATGATGTCAGAGGTTGCTGAGCCAGAGCTGAGGGTTCTGGGTTCCTGTGGGAATGTGGGACCTGAGTCCAAGGAGTTTGCAAGGGTATCAGAGCTGTTCTACAGCCAGCATGATGCCCAGGTACAACTTCAAAATTTTAGGTATGGCATTGCTTGACACCAGCCATGTGGCATCTGATACTGATACTGCTTTGCAGATCAGAGGTCAGTGGAACTGTGGTTGCTCCTCCTCTGAGTTTGGATGTGCAGCCATTCATTCCCTTTGCAGAAGCCAAACCAGGCACCTCGGCTGCTCTCCGGGTCCCACAGCCATGGCAGGGCAAGCTGTTGCTAAAGCATTTTTGTTTCCCATGTGTTACAAATAGCATGACTTGCGTTGAAGGCATCTCTCTTGCATGCAGCCAGTAGGGCTTACTTTCTGACAAGGCAATATCCTCACCAGCTGATTACTATGAATGTGTTTATTAGCCTCTAAATAATATGTATCAGAATTAGTTGCATGCTAATGGCAGGAGAGTGCCAATTCAAATAAGAGCACACGTGGAGCCACTCCAAGAATGAAAAAAATGAGATTGAGTTACTAGAAAAGCCAATTTGTTTTTTATGGAGAGAGAGGTTTTCAGTGCCTCTAAATTACAGACTTGTAAATTCTAAATCTAATTTATAGAAGTTACGCGGTAGCAATAAGGAGCAAAATGTGAAGTGATGTGCCATCAGTCACTGAGAATGTATGGATTCTTGGGAGCTGTGTTTGGGGCTGAAAGATGCTTCTCTCGAATGCTTGGCGGAAGGAGCAGTGTTGATACTGGCAAGGATCAAGTCACTCCAGGTCAGAGTCGGCAGATGGGGACGTCCTGCCTTTCACTGCCTGATGTTGGGATGGGCGGAGGAAATGATGATATGGGTGATGAAAGAAATCACCAGTTCAAAGCAGTGCTGGGCTTTAGGAGTCAGGGATACATGGAAAAGAACTATTTCTTGCCTTAAATGAGTCAGGGTAGCCTAACTGCTGTCCTGAAGTGGATTCTCTCCTAAATGGGAACATAAGCAGAAATATCAGTGGCTGAAATTCAAGGATGCAGAGCTGTGAAGGGCCTTTTGCACATGTCAGTGTATCAATAGGTTTTAAAAACCTACTCATGGATTAAAACAAGGAATTGATGATCTGGAGTTTAAGGCTCATTTGGAACTTTCCCTCTCAGAAGCTTTACAAACTTCTGATAAGTCTTGAAGGCAGAAATCACTGTGTCAGCAAGGAGGAGGGATTACAGATAACAAGGAATTAATACCGAAATGCATAGCTATAAATATAACAGGATTACATTTGTGTGTTATGTAAAACCCCTTTTCCCTTGCTCCACGTCTCCTCCAGTGGACAAGGTAACTGTGGACTCCAGCTGGCAGTGAAGCTGGTGGGACCTGGGGCTGTAGGGGCACTATTCTGCATTTCCCATTTCACTACTTGCTCACAGCTGCTTGCCGAGGTGCTCGGGGATGTGGTTCAGTAGGTGACAGGTACAGTTGGACTTGATGATCTCAAAATTCATTTCCAACCACATGATTCTAGGATTCCATGCTGTTTGCTTGTCAAGCAACTCTGCTTCTGCTGCCACCTTTGCTGGAAGGGCATCTCCTGTGCCATTCACAGAGATCTTTTTTTTGGTAGATGCAAAGGTCCAGGGCAGGGTGGGCTTGCTCAGGTCTGGGCAGCAGCACATCCCCAGCACCTTGCTTTTGGGAGCCAGTGCTCCTCCATGTGTCCATATTCCAAGTCCTCCCCAGCCATTTGGTTCTCCATGACCTTTTATCCCCCTTTTCCTCCGTGCCTTTGGACTGCTATTCACAGCATCTCCATAGGGAAAATCATTCCTTTTTCCCTCTTGCCCCTCCATCCCTTCCCAGTCGCTGCAGCGGGATTGGCATTGCTGTAGCAGCTGGGCACCAGCCCACAGCACGGAGGTTTGGCTGGAAGCGTGCCTGCGCTCCCCATTGTCCTTCCTGCTGCACTGGGCTGCTCATGCTCAGGGCTCACCCCCCTGCTGACTATTCTCCAAAGTCAAAGGACGTGGGAATGATCCCTCTGTGTTCTCCTGAAGTCCTGGCTTCACTGGTGGCTCCGAGAGCATCTTCCTAAGGGCTTTTTATGACTCTGCAACTCCTTGGTGTTGCTCAGTCACTTCTGCAAACAGGATTTAAGCTCGTGCCACAACATGCTCAAGCATGACAACCTTTTGCTGAGCTCTTGCTGCTGGCCGGGTTCTCCATGTGTTTGAGTTGGAGGTGCTGTGGGTAGGTTAGGTGACCCTGCTCCCTCTCCTCACCGTGGCAGCATCCTGGTGCTGTGCAGCCTGACCATGTGCATCCCAGGCAGGCACCTCGTGCCCTGCTCGCATGGGGCGGGTGCAGCAGCTGGTGCACTAGCAGCAAAATAGGCAATAACATTAACTCAAAATCATGACTAATAATAATGCCGTAGGGGACAGAGAAGGGGGCTGGGGACAGGGCAGGACTGCAGGAAGAAGGTCTTGGCACCTGCTTGGGAGCAGTGGACATTGAGAGAGCTGTGTGGTGCCCGCCCTCTGCCCTGACCAACATCAGTGGAAGACCCTCTGGGCGGGCACTGAGGCAGCTTCTGCCCCTCCGCAGCCCCTCCTTGGGGCACCTTAGGGAGAGAGGGGTCATTACAGGTAAGAACCCCATTAGAACCTTGCAGACTCTGCTCCAGACAGTCTCGGATCACCCCAGCTGATTGTTCCCTGTCTGCAAATGGATGTTCTCACACATATTTTTGCCCATTTCTGCCTCGTTCTGCAGCTCAGATGTGACGCCGGCTTACTGTGAGGGCTGAGAGAGCTGTCAGTTAGGAGGGCATTGCCCTGCAAACTGAACATTAACTTTGTCCGAGGGATAATAAATCCTAGGCTCATACAGCACAATGCTGAATTCTGAAAATGGAGCATTTAAACCACAATATTGCAATCAAATTGCTAGAGAAAATCTCTTCATGTTGGCAGTGAAGCTGGTGGGTCTTTGATCTCTCCCAGCTCAGATGTTGCTGCCAAAGGGACTTAAGCCTAAACTTCACTTTGTAAAATAGACTTTTTTGACAGTTTCCTTTAAAAAATAATCTTCTCCTAAGCTCAGGAGGCAGGGAGGGATGGCCAGCCCCACAATGAGATTTCCAAACCAAATAGCGCAGAAAGGAGCTGCTTTCAACTGCCGCTATTTCTTCCCCAAATCCTGTGCTTAATCTGCAGGGTTGGCTGGGGGGGGGATTCATCACTTGAGCTCCATAAGTACAAGCGTTGGGGGTCTGGCAGGGTCAGACTGGGACTGGTGGTGGCTGGTTCTTACCCAGCACAGCAGCACTTTCCTGCACCCCTGGGGCTGGTTGGGTTCCCTCATCCCACAGGCTCAGGGTGCCTCTGCTCGCTGGGGTCCCAGTTGTGCCCTCACGGGAGAGTGGGGACACAGATGCCATTCTACAAGTGGCCAAACCAAGCCAGCTGATGTGGGAGCTCAACTTGATGAGCTGCAAAGCCCTGGTGCCCCTATTCAGCCCTGCTGCTGCTCCTCCACAGCCTTTGGTTGGATCCAAGAAGCAGATCCGACCCTCCCCACGCCCTGGGGCTGTGATGTTGGATGGGCTGCTCAGGGCTCTGAGCCCCCTTTCTGTCCTGGAGCTGGAGCCCTGGCTCAGTGCAGCCACTTGGCATTGCTGAAGACATGGTGCCAGGTGTTGTAGATGAGAGGTTCCCACCAGTTTGTGTGGAAGGAAATGTGAGATTATTGCACATAAGGGAAGAGAGAGCCTGTTATTATGCAGTTTGGAGAGATCTTGGGTGGCTCTGGGGTGTTTGCTGGGGCTGAGGTGCAGCAGAGCCTTCACTGCTGCTCTACAGCTTTTCCCAGCCTGCACTGAGCAGTTTTGAATTCGCCAGTGCCTCTGGGTATCCATCCTGCTCCTCTCCTGCTGCTCATGGGCAGATGCGGATGCCTTGCAGCTCCTGCCACTATATTTTCCATTTTTCCCTGGTGGGAGGTAGAAGGGGTCCAGCCTCTCTGTTTTGCTCCCAGCTTCCGGTGGCCATGGGAATTGCTTCCCTGCCATGCAAGTCATGTATTTATTTTCCATCTAGAGTGAGTATGCTTCCTTCCAGCATCTCCCCAGGATTGCAGCTCCTGATTGTCTGCCTTGCATAGCCCTGAGAGGATCAGCTGCTCTCTGCAGCCCCTGTGCTTTTTCAGGCTCCCCTCATCATCCTCCCCTTCCCAGGACCAGTTCCCGGCTGGGGCAGGACCTCTGCAAAGAGCCCTGCAAAGCATGAGCTGGTCTGGTTTCGTGCACGGTCAGAAGATGTTTCTTATTGCAGAGTGGGGTTTTGGAGGAGATGTGAAGAACCCGCTTGCTGGGGGATTTTGGAGATGTCCTGTGCTGTGAGACCACTGGGTGTCACTGGGCGATGCTTGAGCGAGTACATGGTACCCAGCCTTTGCCTTGCCCTTGCAAGAGGCACATTTAAGGTCTGCTGAAGGAGGTTTTCCAGCAGATGCATCTGTTCTCTCTGCCACCTGACTGGTTCTGCACTGGTGAAGAGGCTGGTTGTGCTCCACCCCACTGGAGTAACTGGCCTTGCTGGTCTGGCGTTGGGAAGGTTTGGTGGCAGTGGTGCTTGGGCTGAGGTAGGAGGCTCACACTTTATATGGCTTAAGGCTTGGCGCCACCTGATACCTGATAAAGAAGCTGGAATGAAAAAAAAACCATCACAGTGCATGGCAAATGGTTTAAAAATCAGCCGTGCTACCAGCCTCTACAATCGAGGCTTTAGGGTAGACCTGCAGCTCATCCTGCAACGCAAAGCCATCCCTTGCCACAAGTTCATGACTCCAGAGCATGGCTGGAGTGCACAGATGTGCTGCCAGAGAGCTGTCATGCTTGGTGGGACAGAGATTGCTCCTGCCTGAAGTGTGGCCAACACTCATTTTCTGATGAGCCACTAGTTTTAAATATCTCTCCTTTTTTTTTTTTTCCTTTTTTTTTTTTTTTTTTAGCTGTGGATGACCCTAATTTTGGCTGAGAAGCTTAGAAAAGCTAAGAACGCAAGGTTAGTTTAATCTTCTTAAACTTTAAAAATCATCTGGGATTCTTCTGTTTGATAGTGCTGGGGGTGCTTATCTCCTTGCAGAAGCCGTGTTTCTGTTTGCAGTACGGCATGTGAAACTCTGGCAGGGATGGGTGGCAGTTTCAGCGTTTGGCACTTCTCATCTTTGGAAACTTTACAGATGCTGGTGCTTGGTGTGGCAGGGAGCTCAGGGCTTCTCTGCACCACATTGGGAAAGGGAGCTGCAAGGGAGTACAGGGATAGGATAAGAAGCAGTGATTTTAAGCTGAAAAGAGGAGAGATTTAGATGAGATACCAGGAAGAAACATTTTCCTGTGAGGGTGCTGAGGCAGTGGCACAGGTTGCCTGGAGAAATTGTGGCTGCCCCATCCCCGGATGTCTTCAAGGTCAGGCTGGATGGAGCTTTGAGCCCTCTGATCCAGTGGGAGGTTTCTCTGCCCATGGCAGGGGGTGGGAACTGGATGTGTTTTGAGGTTTCTTCCAACTCAAACCATTCCATGATTCCATGATGCTGAGCTGGCAGCAGCCATGCTGCCATGTGCAGATGGGTCCCAACTGGAGGTTGTTTAGCTCTTCTGGGAAGTAGATCCTGCAGTCCTCGGCACAGGGAGGTTCTGATCATTGAGCCATGGAATGGGTGCATTTGCCACTGGAAAATCCTGGCAGGATGTCCCTACCAACAGCATGGCTCCATCTTTTGTCCCCTTGTAAAAAGGGGATCATAAAACTCCCTGGAAGAGCTCATTCTTGAGGCTACTTGAGAACCCATCTCCTCTCTGAGCAGAGAGCAGTAAATCTGTGTATTAAGCTGTTGCTGGCAGTTAATGCTCCTCAGGTACCTTGTAAAGATGCTGCGTGGCTGGATGGCTCTGAATGCTTTGTAGAGGAGTGCTGTGGGTAGTGATGGATTCATGGAGCCTGCACCACTCTGCTCTCCTGCGGCAGCATCCCCCTTGGCAGGGTTTGTCCCTCCATCAGCTCCTCACCACCATGGGAGAGAGCCCAGCAGCCACTGCCACAAATGCATGTAGCTGTATCTCACAGCAACACGCACCCCAGCCCCAAATCTGTCTTGTCCTGAGTCTGGTTCCAAGACCCACCTGCTGCCCTGGTGAGCTCAGCCAGTCTGCAGAGGACTTGAGTGCTGGGATTCAGGAACTAGGTTGTGTTCGGGGCTCCAGAGGTCCTATAGAAGGGAGGAATGCCATGAGATCTGGGCCCAGTGACATCTGAGCATCCTTGGATGAGATCAGGTGTGAGGGAGGATGCAGGGGCTGAACTGAGAGGTATTGGGCACCCATGCTGCCACACTGCCCTACGGTGCTGAAACCATCCAGGTTTCACTGGTGCTTCAAGGCAATGCATGGTGCAGCATCAGCGACCAGCAGGAAAAATTCAGGTTTGAGGATTCTCTGCCTGCCAGTGCCCTGACGCAGCCTTGCGTGAGCAGCAGCACATCTTCATCTCGTGTAACATGAAACCACGCAAAATGAGGGACTGTTACGAATCAGAACAATTCAGTGCAATGCATCACGAATGGCTGGCAATCCCCGGTATCCTCCGCAGCGCTGGGAGCAGCAGCACATTGTTAGCAGAGCCATGCAGGCTCCTGGCACAGCCGTTGCAATCCAGCCTCCACTGGGAGCACTCCTATTGTCCAGCTCAGTCACAGAATTGGCATTAATAGCGGTAATGAAATTAATAACCACCCTACAACCCAGCTGGGTCTGGGACGCGATGCTGTGCTTACTGCAGTTCCTTGAGTGTTTATAGAATAATAGAATCATTAAGGTTGGAAAAGACCTCCAAGCTCATCCAGTCCAACTATCAGCCCAAACCCACCGTGCCCACTAAATCATGTCCCTAACTGCCAGAGCCACACAGTTTTTTAACCCCTCCAGGGATGGACACTCCACCACTGCTCTGGGCAGCCTTTGCCAGTGTTTCACCGCTCTTTTGATGAAGACATTTTTCCAAATATCCAATCTAAACATCCCCTGGCACAACCTGAGTCTATTCTCTCTCATTCCATCACTTGTCACCTGGGAGCAGAGACCGCAACCTTTTTTTAGGTAGTTGCGGAGAGTGATGAGGTCTCCCCTCAGCCTCCTCTTCTCCAGGCTGAACGGGCCCAGGTCCCTCAACTGCTCCTCATAAGACTTGTGCAATATTTGTAATATGTTGTATGTCACAGAAGTTTAAAACAGAGAAAACTCTTTTAGCAAGTGTGAGCATTCAGCAGCAAACATCTTTGTGTGGTGTGTGCCAGCTCAGCGTGCGGTGTTCCCGGTGTGTGTGAGCCAGGATTGCTGGGGTGCAGCTACCATTGGTCTCTTCATTACAGCACTGTACCCAAAAAGGCTGACCTCAAAAATTCACCAACCTTAGGGCAGATCTAAGTCTCATAAAATAAGAGCACATAAAGATCAAAACGAAGAATATTTAAGCTGACGTTATGCAATAGACAGCGCTTTTAAGTTGTGATTTGTAAAGACAGTTCAGATAATTTCCTGAAAGACATACTGCTAATGATTAATTTAGAATATGTTTAATTCAAGTTAGAGAGATCAAAGAGAAAGCTTTCCCCCCTGTAATGCCGCTCGTGGTTTTATGCTTTCACCATGTTCCATTGGACTGGGGGAACGTCTGGTTTGTCCTTCGTTGCGATTTCTCTGTGTGTAAAGTTGCAGAGGGAAGCATTTTGCGGCCGTTCATGCTGATTTGGGACATGTGTAGAGACAGGGAGAGAAGAGCCTGGAGCAAACCCCTGTGTAACTGGTGGTGAGGGGGGATGTGATGCTGGGGGTGGCCAAATCATCCCCTCTGCTCTTCTTGTCAAGCCAGGAAGACCCAAGCTCTGACAGCTTCCACTGGTATTTTCCATGACTGTTGTTCGTAACAGACTTGGCTGGGGCTGCCTGCAGCAGGCAGAGCTGCCAGCCGGGCCACGCGCCGCTGCAGCAGATTGCAGGCGTTGCGGCAGCTGCTTCGGCTCTCACAGCCCTTCAGGTCTAATCTGGAATAATTTACAAGTACATCTTTATTTATGCAACTACAATTTCTCTTACGTGGTCAGTTGTTTTAACCTCTGGCTGTGCCAGTTGTCTCATTAGTTCAGTCTGCGAAGTAATCTTTCTGGGGCAAGAAAAAAAAGTCAATATTTATTACTATTTTCTATATAATGTGGAAGGACATCCAGTCTGCCTAATGCACCAAACAGCTGATCTGGGAAGGGTATTTTTTGCCCGATGGCCGAGGAAGGCTCAGGTATTTGTTCTACTGCTGGGAAGATGCTGCTCCAGTTTCTCTCAAGCTCTGTGTTGGTACTTCAGTTCTCATTGAAATGTTGAGCATTATTTAATGAAAGAACAATAACTTGCACTAAGTCAGGGAACGCGATTTGGATTCTGACAGGTTTCGTTGCTCCTTTCCATTCTGTGCCCTTGTGCTGAGCCTGTTGGGCAGGTGCTGGGTGTGTTTGACAGTGATGGATGACACGCGCAGAGACTCAATTAAACTATTAATAAAGTACGATCTAGGCCATGCTTTTCCAAGTTCGGCACCTAAATCCGTATTCAGGCTCATAAATGAGCGGCCTCATTTCCTGAGCAGCTGCCAGCAGTGCTGGTGACCGCTGTGTGCTGGCAAGCCCAGCCAGCAGCTCCCTGCTCAGCAGAGCCTGGGCTCTTTGCTCCATGTCCCTGGGTGCAGCTGCAGTGGGGTGGTGGGTGAGGGACCTGGTTTGGAGGGGAATGTGGGGCATCACAGCCACAGGGACCTGACTCGTTGCAATCCACATCTGCATTTCAAGTGGGAGCAGCAGCTGACAGGGACCTGCAGATTCCCAGTGGCATTAAATGAATGCCTCTGCACAGGGGAGCTGGGGAGGGCTATGAGGCGAGGTGGGTGTTCAGCCCCCCCATGCTGGGGTCCCAGCTTGCTTTGTCCAAGGCATCGCCCTGAGCTCAGGCTGGAGCAGAATGGCTGCGTTTCTCTCTGGGTTTGTGGTCCTTGAGCCATGCAACATCTGGTGCAAAGGGCCCTTGGGGTCCCTGCTGTCCCTTCTGCTCACAATCTCTCTCCTCTCCCGCTGTGGACTGGTGTCTCATTCATCTGCAAGGTGGTCTCTGCTGGACCACCTGGGGATGCTTCCTGAGCACAGGACAGCACCATGAGTGGCTGTACCTGTGGGCTGTGCAGGACCCACTGGGTGGGTGCCCCTCCTGCACAGCCACAGCACAACGAAGCCTTATGGCACTGGTACCCAGCCTCCAGCTTTGCCAGCGGATCCCTGGCCTGTGGCTGCAGGGCTGCAGCAAACCCAGCTGCCTGTGTGGCTCAGGGACTGACTGGCACCAGTGACCCAGGCTGGTGAGGGTCTGCCTTGTGGGGGCCTGCTGAAATACAGGGTTTGATCTCTGAGTATGAGAATTTTTCCCAGTGCCAGGTGCATTTGGATGTCATAGCAAGGGTAAGCAGGGGCTCTGCTGTTTGGCCTGAGGAGAAGGTGAAGGGGATGCAGGAGAGGAGAGGGGGGACCGGCAGCTTCTGAAATTGTAGCTCTGCGCTGTCAGTGTTGTTCATGTCGGCTGGCAGGACTTGCTGCCTGCAGGGAGGTCTGTTTGTTTATGGTCTCAGCATCTCCCAAGCACCAGGATGGTTTTGGCAGGGCTGCTGCCTGCTCAGCTCTAGCCCAGCTCCCCAGCCATGCTGCGGCTGCAAAACGCTTCAGCTGCCGTGGTGCAAGCTCTCCCAGCACTACTCTCAACGCTTTCCTGCTACTTCACCTGCTTTCTGCCCAGAAGAGCTCTCTCAAGTCTCCATTTCCACACCAAGGAGAGCTCCTTAAAAGCTGGGCAATAAACTTTGGAGGAGTGTGCATCAGTGGAGCTGAGCCAGACTGGGATTCGCAGCGGTGCCCAGGCGGCAGCCTCTCCCAGCTGCAGGCTCTGCAAGCAGGCTTCGGGTGCTCTGCTGTATTTGAGCAGCAGGGTCCAAAAGCTCAGCACTGTTTTGCCTTAGTGTGAGCCAGGTGAGGCTTGGTGAGCCTTTTACTGCCAGGCTGTGAGGTCATGCTGCACCAGGTGAGAGCAAGGGCAGTTTGCTGGGCCATGGAGGTGGCAGGCAGCCTGACTGGCATGAGGACACATCCTCTCAGGTGCCAAACAACCTCATGCCCCCATGAGCACTGCCTGGAGCCCTTGGCTGCGTTCCCTTGGGGTGGTAGGTGTCCAGCATCTCTTCAGGGAGAGGGATGCTGACCCATGGCTGCTGGGGCTGGTTGTGGTTCTGGGCTGCAGCCCCACAGGCACCGCAGGTGCCCCCAGGAGAAGGCAATGAGCCAACAGCCCTGCCCATGGCTGCCCTCTAGCTCTGGCTGCTGCGGTTGTGGGAGGTGGTGTCACAGGCAGCAGCTTCTCCAGTCCTCCTCCTTGGATCCTCCGTGATCCCTCCAGGGGAAATTACTTGCAGCAAAGCAAAACGTCACTGTTCCCCCCCAGCATGGTGAGAGCAAAGCCGCAGGCCTGTTTATTGGCCTAGAGAGGTTTTACAAACCACAGATCAGAGGAGCCTCGAGTCCCTTGGCTGGAGCAGAGCTGGGCAGGGCCCACTGTGGCTGTGCCATGTCCTCGAGGTGGGGGAGGAGGCACCCGGCCTTGGAAACTTCATCTCAAAGCCATCTTGTCTGTGCCAACAAAGCTCTTCTGGAGTCAGTTTGCTCTTGTGTGTGCATGCAGCCTGCAGGGACGTGGGTACAAGGCTAATGGGGGGGGTCTGTTTAATCTGCAGCGCTGTGATGCTTCTGAGAGCGATGAACACGTCCATGCCCCTCAGCACCAGGAGAGACATCTGAATGCCCCTGGTGACTTGGGATACAGCTCGGTGTCTTTTAATGCCGTGTGTTTTACAGTGCGTCAGTCCTTTCATCAAAAGCCGCCCTTGGCTGCATCCCAAGCAGATCCCATCAAACATGTTTGCCACAGGAGGCTTTTTCAGACTTGACTTAAGCTTGGCTGATGCCCAAGTGAGTACCACCGCATTTTGTGACAGGGAAGGTGATGAAAACAAGAGCAGGGACTTGCCCCCAGGGCTACTGGGCTGTGCCTGTGCCTTGCAGGTGGTTTGGGATGGATGGGGGGTGGATGCCTGAGACTGTAGGGGTAAACCTGGAGGCAGCCGATGGATCCTCTCCATTGCCCCCGGGTGTTTTGGTGAGACTGCTGCTCATGTGCCATGAGCACAGAACCAGGATCCAGGAGATGCAGGTACCAGAGCAAGGGGAAGGCTGGGGTACAACCACAATAGTACTGGCTCCATGGCACAGGGTTGGGGCACAGTCACCAATAGGATTTCCTAAGGAGGCTTCACCTTGGCGATGGCTTTGAGGCCATCATTTTCTGGGAGCAAATATCAATGAGTGTCCTCTGCCCCTCAACCAAGCTTTGCTGGGCAGCTCCTCAGTCTACCATCTGCTGCTCTGCCCAGTGCTGGGGCTACCTGTCCTTCCCCGTCTTTCTGCTTGGGCTTGAGCTGGAGTGGGCACTGCATGTCCCAGGTTTTCCTTCGCCCTTTCCTCTGTGCTGCACAGCCAGTCCTCCTGCTGCCTTCAGTGTGCGGCTGCCCAAGGTGCTCCATCCGGCCCTTGCAGCTGGCTGGGTGCCAGCGCTGCAGCAGCCGAGTGAGCAGGACGGGCTCTCCCTGCACAGTGCCACTGGGGCAGAAGTTGCAGCTCTGGAGCTGGGATGGATCCTGTGGCTGCAGCTACACCAGCCAGGATCACCACCTCGCATTCCCTTGTTGGAGCCTGCCAGGCTCTGGCACTGCCGCCAAGGACGCGGTGTGGTAGCAACTGCAGCCTGAGCTTCACGGCTCTCTAAATGAAGCTCATGTGGTACCCAGCCCCAGGAACGGGTTAATACCAGACCTGCGGGGTTCCCCGATTGCACAGCCTGTGTCTGCTTAGCGATTATTTGATCAGATAATGCACGTATTAAATGTATTTGTCGGGGAAACAGAAACCTGTGTTATCCGAAGGAGACAGCGGCAGCTGTCAGGAGCAGCCTTTGATCTGTGGAGATGTGATGCTGTAAAGCAGGTCCCCCATCGACTACAAGGTAAAGAATCTCCCATCACCTGCAGCAGCGAGGGTTGGCAGGCTGAGGGGCCAGATCCTGCCCACACAACCCCCTCAACCTGGGCACCTCATTGTGTTTGCTCTGCCGTAAAGGCGTAGAGGCAGCAGGGTCCAAATTATTTTACCTCTTCTGCCTCTCTGCCTTCAGGTGAGGGGGGTTGCCAGGGCTGCATCACCTGTTTTAAGCTTGTCATGAATCAATAAAATACTGGGTTTGATCCCAAATCTGACACAGACTGAGAGGACCCCATTCTTGGCATCGCTGAGCCTCAGGGAGTGAGACCACAGCAGAGGTACAGCTCTGCTTAGCATGGAGCTGCTGCCCCTGGGATGAATCCTGCGGCCAGCTCTGCTGAGCAGAGGTTCATGAATTATTGGAGTGTCTTGGGGTTCTTGTCCATGAGTGAAATGTTACAGTGGTCAACTATGAATTGGATGGAAAATTTTGGAGTAGTTACATTGCTGTTGTATGAGGGGTTTGACATACGCACACAGTGTTGCACTTAGTGTGGATAAATCCCATTGCTGATAAATCAGCTCTGATGCAGAGGCTCTACACCTTAAACCTGGAGGTGTTTTAAAGGAGATTGGATGAGACACTTAGTGCCATGGCTTAGATGATGAGTTGGTGTTAGTGTTGGTGTTGGGTTATAGGTTGGACTCGATCTCAAAGGTCCTTTCCAACCTTGTAATACTGTGATATAGCCCCTAGGGTGCAATTCTAGAGAGCCAAGGAAGTGTTGAACCTGAAGAGCCTCTGTGTAACTCCTTATTCTTCTTGGCTTATTGATACCAAACCTTCAGTGGGCAGGAAAACCGTTTTGGGATCAAGCGGTGATGATCTGTTGGGTGGAGGGGATGCACAGCCCGCCTCCAGCAGCGACCCCACAGCTGGATGTGCTGTGAGTGGGGCCCAGGGGGCTGTGAGGGGGAGTCCCTGGGGTCCTGGTCCCCTCGGACTCTTGTGTTTTGCATTCCCACACCAAAAGCAGGAAGAACTACGACGACCTGGGCCAGCTCTGGTGTGGAGCAACTCACAGCACTCAACTTCAGCATGTCCTACGGTCTTTGGAAATCAAACTTTCAATAATTTTGAGAAGTTTTATATCTATAATGCTCTAAAATTCTTCATCGATGTTCAGTCTAGCACTATCTTTGTTTTACCAGCACACAGGACCCTTACAAAGCTGTAATTCCCATTGCCCAGATGCTCCCACTCTCTCCAGAGTGGGGGCTCTGGCAGCACAGCCTGGTTCTGGAGCAAGCACAGATCAGTGCAGTCCCTCTGCCACAGCGCAGCAATGCAGAGCCCCAGGGAAAGGGACGGAGGAGAGTTTTTCCTAAAAGCTCCCTAAAAGGGCACAAAAGAAATGCTAAAAACAGATGGGTTAGCACTGGACTCACTCTGTAGTGCAAGACCTGGGAAAGGTGTTCTACAGCACCAGGAGAGGGCAAAAGCACTGAGCTGAGGGTGAGCTGTACATCCCTGCAGCCTGGGAGCCCAACAGGAATCACAGCAGTAGCAAAGCTGTGACCTTACTGATCTGGAAGCACCGGCCAGGCAGACCCCTGCATTCACAGATTCTCTCCCCTGCACTTCACCACGACTAAAGTTGCAAGGGAGATTTCCAGCTGGACGCTGACCTTGGTCACAGTTTTCTTTATGCTTTTTAAATTACCCTGGGTGTTTCATGGTGTTCAGGCTGTGTTTGGGGCGGTTTCTGTTCTGCTGAGCCCTCAGACGCTGTCTGTGCTCTCTCCACGTGCTCCATCCAGGCAGCTTCACCTCCGCAGCGCTGCCCGGAGCCCCTGGACACAGATCTGTTGTCCAAGAAAATGTGGGGTTTGTCTGATGCTGTGGTTCCTGCCAAGCCCTGGGCAGCCTGGGCATGAGCTGGATGGGGATGGTGGACAGAGACATTATGGGGTCCTGCACCCAGCTGCTGTTGGGCTACTGCTTGGGCGGGATGGGAGATGGTTTCTGAGCTGAAAATATCACTGGTAAAGCACCAGGGAAGCTGGTGGGATTTCCACTATCCTCAGTGTCACCTTAAGTGTTTCAGACCCTTCACCTGCTGTGTGCCCCAACAACTCTGCTCCACTGCCATCTTGCTGCTTTGTAACGTGGTTTCTTTGTCTTGCAGAGAGATGCCAAGGGTCAGTACCTGTTCGACCTTCTCTGTCACCACCTGAACCTGCTGGAGAAGGACTACTTTGGCATTCGGTTTGTGGACCCTGACAAGCAAAGGGTGAGAGCCTTTCCTGCCTGGGCTGGCTGTTGGGGTTTCTTGCAGCTCTCAGACTTGTCCAAGAACCGGAGCATGAGGCGAACGGCTCCAATGACTTTAGGTTTAGGCAGTGACAAGAGGTTCTTCCCTGCTCCTGCTGCTGGGAAGGGGACAAGCCAGAGGTTATGTCCCCTCGGCACAGGCACTGTGTGGGACCTGTATGGGTTTTTTCTTGAAGCATCTTCTCCTGAAGCAAATGAGTGGGCAGATGAGGAATGAGGGTCCACATCTTGTCCCAACTGGTGCAAGGAGAACGTGTTTCTCTGCTGTTATGTGGGATAAGTCAGTGTCCAGTGCCAGATTCGGATTCTCCTGCACTCTGGATACAAAGCCAAAAGGCAGTGGCTGCCTGCAGCAATGTGGGAGCCCCCAGGGGACAGGGGAGCAGAGGCAGAGCTGGCATGCTTGGTGATGCCCAAGACACACCTTTTAATGTTGATTTCCTTCTCCTGGAAATGATGTGATCCAGTTCAGGCCAGGAGAGCTGAAACAAAAGCCATCACCCAGCTTTGGGCAGCATCCCAGGATGGGATTGCTCGGGGGAGAGACCCAGCTCCAGGCCTGCAGCTCTTGGACACTGGGGCTGTCAAAGAGCTGCCTGGGTTTAGCATTTCCATGGCTGTAAGAGCCAATTTTAAGCCTGTGATGAACTAAGCTGTCACTTCAGTCTATTATTTCTGATGCATAAGTCAATATTCATTATTGAAAATGTGCTCTGCCAATGCCTGACTGGGCTGGGGAGGATCTGGGGGGGCACAGCAAGTGTGGCCGGACTCTGCACCTGCCCAGGGCTGGCTGGGAGCCCCAAAGCCCATGTGATGTGGGAGAGGCGCTGCCACAGCCCAGAGCTCGATCCAGGCACAGCTCCGGCTCCTGCCGGGAGGGCATGTGGCAGGCATGGAAAACATCTTAATTTTGACACGTGCCGGCAGGAGCCTATGTCCTGCCCTGAGGCTGCTGCAAGTGAGATGCAGCTGTGGAGAGCACAGGTCACGGAGAACAGAGATCCTGCCAAGTGAAGAAGAAGAGAGCAACAGATCCTGCCTCCTCGTCCGACATTTCCCAGCACTCCACTGGGTCTGTGTTGGAGCAGGGCTGGTGCTGACCCTCAAACCATTTTCTCGCCCAGTCAAAAAGAAAATGGTGCTTCTTCCTAGTGTGGTGGAGATCGTCATGACCTGGAGGTTCCCTTGTTCCTGCGGTGACCACTGTTGGAGCAGGGCATGCGTTTCCCATCCCGATGCCACTGTCAGAGCGCTGGGAGCACTTGCTGCCAGCAGCCATCAGATCCCCTGGGGCTGCCCCAGGTTTCCCACAGCCTCCTGCCCCAGGGGCTATGTCTGCACAAGAGGATGACTCTTGTGAGCCCCTGCTCTGCCCAGCACCACTGCTGGGGCTACCACAAGGTCCCTTGCTGGGCTTTGAGTGAGCACAAGCACTCACCTTGGCACCAGCAGAGTCCGACTGTGCTGCCGCCTCGACCCGATGGGGCTGCCAAGAGGGGGCGTAGATCTTGGCTTTCGCTGAGGTTGGGCAGGGAGAGACACATCAGATGGGGAGGCTGGGGCTCGGGTCCCACTCAGACATCACCTCGGCTGCCACCCAGGGCTGCAGCCCCCTCCACCTCTGCCACAGAGTGAGACGTTATTTCAAGCAAAGTGTTTTCTTAGTTTCTTTAATTTTGCCCGGAAGAGTCAATGTTATTAACTGAAAGTGTTTGTTAACAAGTTGCTTTAATTACCTTCTTTTTCCTTTCAGCATTGGCTGGAATTTACCAAGTCGGTAGTGAAGCAGATGAGGGGTGAGTGCTGCTGCAGGTGGATGTCCTGGGGACTTGGCACACCCTTCTATTTGGATTTATTTCCATTTTCTCCAGTCCTTCCCCTCTGGGGTCATTTTCCAGCATATCTCCTAGGAAAAAAGGCCTTTTTGATTATCCATAAAGCTGTTCTTCTGGGTCAAAGTGGGATCAGCTTCCATGGGTCCCACTGCAGTGGCAGACAGCCATGGGCACACAGGCATGGAGCACTGGTCCTGCCAGAGACCTGGATGGAGATGATGGGATGAGCAAAGGGGGCCCACTTAGCAAGCAGGGAGGGTTTAGTGGCTGGCAGATGATGCTGTGGTTGCTTCTCCATGGCTTTACTGGGGATGTCTGCTCCACCCATGGCCACCACAACAGCGAATGGCCCCATGCCCATCTGCTCCCTCTGTACCGAGGGTGGCTGGATGTGTTTGGGGGTAGCAAGGAGGGAAGTGTGACCCCCAGGAATACTTGACTCTCTCCTTGAGCGGGGCTGTTCTGGAGGGCGAATGAGACAAACGTCGTCATCGTGTGACCACAGTATCGCTGCTCTCCCTGCAGCCCAGCCTCCCTTCACCATGTGCTTCCGCGTGAAGTTTTATCCCACGGACCCCGCTGCGCTGAAGGAGGAGATCACCAGGTAAGACACAAGCACCGCACTCTCTGAGCTTTGCTTTATGGTTGAGGGAGAGCAACAGCCATTTAGGTTTCCAAACTAACCTGGATATTTCTGGGTTGTCCCAGGGGAAAAGTGTGGGATTGTCCACCTGTGCTGTGGAGCCTCTGTGCCAGGCAGGGAGCACTCCTTTTGGGTTTAAACCTTCTGACTCAGTTTTCGGCTGCAACCTCATGTTGCCAGGGCAAAGTGCCCCAAGAGTGGCATTGCTCACCATGGCATTTCTCACTCGGCTTCAGTACCATCTTGCCAGTGCAGAATGGCTGGTGGGCTGCACCAGCTGCCCACCCTTCCCTGCGTCTCTCAAAAATCTCTCCTTCCAGCTGGAAGCCCTGGTGCTGGCTAGTGTGAGAAGGCGGGTGCAGGCAGGAGCACCAGTTCTCCTGAAAGAGGAGCTCATCATGCACCAGGGGAGGTTTAGATTGGATATTAGGAGAAATGTCTTTATTGAAAGAGTGGTGAAGCACTGGCAGAGGCTGCCTAGGGCAGTGGTGGCATGTCCTTCCCTGGAGGGGTTCAAAAACTGTGTGGCCGTGGCACTGGGGACATGGTTTAGTAGGCACGGTTGTGGTGTGTTGCTGGTAGGACTTAATAATCTTAGAGGTCTTTTCCAACCATAATGATTCTGTGATTTTATGATTCCAAGAGTCTGATTTCTGCTTCTGCTGATACTCTTGCTGCTTCAGAATCAGTTGTTGGTGCCAGTGCCTGAGCATATTCTCACTTCAGGGTGTCATTACTTGTGCTTGCTTTGTCAGGAGGGGTTTCAGTGTCTCCAGTTCCCTTGAAGTCCCCTGGAAGCAATTAGTCACATCCTTTTTAAGTAAGGAGCATGAATGCTCTGGGAGAAACGGGTGATAAACTGTGATGCAGAAACTTGACAGCACTTCTCTGGAGTTTCTATCTTTAGAGGTTCTTCATGCCACTCTTCCTGCCAGAAGGAAGGATGTGAAGAGCACTTGTGGAAAAATCACGGTGGCTTTGGAAAACAAGCACTGACTGTGGATCTCCAGGGCACGACAGCCCTGGGTGCCTGCCTGCTGTGGTGTGGAGGTCCAGGTTCTGCCCAAGGCAGCGAGGCTGGCACCTCTGCTAAAGGCTTCTGCATTTTTTCCCTGGAGCCTTTGGCCATTATTGCTCCAAACAACTCCTAGCTGTCTTTGTAAGGAGTTTGTTAGGGTGAAGGGAGGGGATTCTGCCCCTCTGCTCTGGTGAGACCTCACATGGACCCCTGTGTTTGGTTCTGGAGTCCTCAGCACAGGAAGGACATGCAGCTGTTGGAGCAAGTCCAGAGGAGGCCACGGAGATGGTCGAAGGGCTGGAGCACCTTCTGTATGGGGACAGGCTGAGAGACTTGGGGTTGTTCAGCCTGGAGAAGACCTTAGAGCAGCCTCCCAGTACTGAAAGGGGCTGCAGGAAAGCTGGGGAGGGACTCTTGATCAGGGAGTGCAGGGACAGGGTGAGGAGGAATGGATCTCAGCTGAAAGAGGGGAGATTGAGATGAGATCTGAAGAAATGTTTTCTTATGAGGGTGAGGAGGCCCTGGCCCAGGTTTCCCAAAGAAGTGGTGGCTGCCCCATCCTTGGAGGTGTTCAAGGCCAGGTTGGATGGAGCTTTGAGCCCCCTAATTCAGTGGGAGGTGTCCCTGCCCATGGCAGGGGTGTGGAACTGGAAGGGACCTCAAAACCCATCCAACCCAAACCATTCTGTGATTCTATGAATGTACAAAATCAACAAAAGCTTTGCTTCTGTTTCACAAAAGATCCCCAAAAAACAAAACTAAAAAGAAAACCCTTGAGGTGTTGATTGGAAGCATGAGAAATTTTCGGTTCTTCAGGTCTGACCTCAGACAGGAGATGGAGATGGGGAGGAAAGTCTTTGGAAAGAGCTCTGCATGCATTTGCTGGGCCTGCTTAAAAGTGCCTTCATGTTCAGAATCCCCATCTTTCTGCTGCTGCCAAGACATGTGCTGTAATTGGCTTTTTTGGAGAGGACTGATCTGGCTTTTCATACAGGCACGTTGTAGGGGACACACAGAAGTGCACAGGAATAGTTTCACATGGATCCGTCTCCTTGTTTCGCTTAAGAGGCATTTATTTATCTTGCAGGTTTTCCATTTGCTCCCAGCCGGTGCAGCCATGAGGCCGTCATTTCAATGTGAAATGGGCAACGGCTGCGGCTGGGAGCAGCAACCGCTATTATGTGGGCATTAAGCCACACATACAGTGTGTTAATTGTGTTTCCTTCCTTTAATCAGAGCTTAGCAAACAGCTGCAGTTGTTGAGCACAGTGAGCAGGATTGAAATGCAGGGCAGGGATTTACCCTTGGGAGGGTGGGAGCGGACACAAAGAGCATCAGAGTGCTGGGGGCGGGAGCTGGGAGGTCAGGGTGAGCATCTCACCTCCTGGTGCCTGCACAACATTCATCCTTCTGCTTGTGGGCCAAGTGGTGGCTCCCAGGGACAGAGCCAGCTCGGGAGCTCACTGCTTCAAGCTTAGAAGTACTTCCCATCTCCGATGTCCTCATCCCACAGCGTGAGCAAGGCTTTGGAAAAGCCTTGTTTGGCACCTGGTGACCGTTCCTGTTTGTAAAACCAGTGCAGTTCTACAGACTTTCCCTGCTGAAAGGGAACTGGGGGTTCCATGGTGGGGTGTGCAAATGGGGCTGGGGCGTTGGCAGGGTTAAACCAGTTGGAATGTGCACCTTCTGTGAGGTCTGTGCTGGGGCAGGGCTGGTGCTGGGCGAGGGTGATGGCGGTGTTTGCCGACCCAGTCTGGGCACTCCATCCTGGCTGGCCCCGTGAGGGGCACCCTGGGAGCTTTGGAGCCCTGGCCACCAACCCCTGTGATGGGCTCATGCGTCAGAGGCGGTGGTGGAACTGGGAGGAGACCATATTCTCCTGCCCATGAACAAAGCCTGAGCCCAGCCTCAGGATCGCAGTCACCTTGGCTCCTTTTTTGTCCTGCAGCTGGTGTGAGTGGGGAGCTCTGCAGCCCAGCCAGGCTCAGGCTGTCAGGGCTCCAGATCAGACAGATCCCTATGGATCCCCCCCAGATCCCCTAGGGATCACACACACACCAGGTGGGCTGCACCTGCTTGCTGCTGTTGCAGCTGAAACCTGAGCTTAAAATTCACTTTCCCCTGGACCGAGTACACTTTAGCATCTGAATTTCTCTTTAATCTATTTTATCTGTGAAAATTAGTGGTTTATCTCATCATAAATATGGATTTGAGAAATGAAGCATGATGGAGATATTGCAGAGTGCAAGTCTGATTATTTAAAGACATTTCTCAGTGCTCCCATTTCCATTTTTCTCCTTCACTCGATGACTTATGCTTTACCATCAAAAGGTTCTCCCAAATGCATTGCCTCATGACTCAGCCCAAACCATTACTGAGGTTTAAATTTATTCAAATATGCAATTTTCCAACATAGTTTATCTTTTCCTTGGGCTTTGGTGCATGGAGATAGAGATGGGTGAGTGCAAGAGGTGACTTGCTCTACGTGATGTGGTGTTGACCATTGGTGAGCACAGAGGAGGAAAGCGTACGCAGAGACTTGGGAAGATACGGAAAGTTGGGGAAAGGAGAAAATCACTTTAGGGGGAAGCTGATCAGCCAAGCAAGGATGCAGGACCATGAAGCACAGCAGTCATTGGTGAGCTCAGGGCCCCAAGAGCCCCTGCAGAGCATCATCCCCAGGCACCTCAGCCCCTGGTGACCTTGTGGTGGGCTGGGATGGTTGCGACTGCATTGCCTGAAACACGGTGAAGCGTCACTCTCTACAACTACCTAAAAGGAGGCTGTAGTGAGGTGGGTGCTGGTCTCTTCTGCCAAGTAACAAGTGATGGGATGAGAGGAAATGGCCTCAGGTTGTGCCAGGGGAGGTTTAGACTGGATATCAGAAAAAGTGTATTCACCAAAAGAGTGGTGAAGCCCTGACAGAAGCTGCCCAGGGCAGTGGTGAAATCTCCATCCCAGGAGGGGATCAAAAACAGTGCAGGTGTGGCACTTCAGGACGTGGTTTAGTTGGCACAGTGGGGTTGGACTGAGGATTGGACTGGGTGAGCTTAGAGCTCTTTTGAACCTTAACAATTCTATGATCATGAGGGACTCTGGGGGATGTCAGGTAGAAGTGACTGCTACCTCCTTCTCTTTGACTTTCCTCCTTTTCATGTGTTCCCTGGTGGGAATGCACACCTAAGCATCTCTGGGCCCAAGGGAGCTCTTCGTGCCGTCGGCTCTGCCCTGCTGCCTGGTCATGCCAGTGGGGAGCTGGGTCGGTGGAGATGTCCAACAGCCTTTGGATTGGGTGCCGGCCCTGGAGCAGGCACTGTGTCCCTGTGGGCTGGAGCAGGATGGGATACGTAGGTCTGAGCCCAGCACTAGCCCTAAGCAGAGCAGCTGCTCTGTCATTCACGCTTGTGTGCTCCTAGAAGTGTAACATCTTGTAAATGTGCTGCTGGAGAGCCACACTAGTGCAAGTGTCTTGGGGCAGATATTCCACATCTAAATTGCCTGTTTAGATGATTTAAACTTTGCTTAATGAATGGACTCTCTCTTCTGTCCTCAGGTATTTAGTCTTCCTGCAGATCAAACGGGATCTCTACCATGGCCGTCTCCTCTGCAAGACCTCAGATGCTGCATTGTTGGCTGCCTATATCCTTCAAGGTAATGCTTTTTGACAAGATAAATTTGCTTTTCATGCTGAGTACCGATTACATTATTTCACTTACAACAGATCACTGCACCTAGAATACAAATGTCATCCCACCAGCACGGGGACTGTGCTTTGAGACTGTGCCTGTGCCAGGCTGGTGGAGGGTGAGGACTGGTGTTGGGGTCTCACCCACAGCACCACACTGCTGTCTGCTCCCTGAGCTATCCCACCTGCATTTGGGGCAGCAGCATCCCTGTGAGCATCCCGTCGGCTAATCCAGCCCGTGTCTCCTAGTTCTACTCTTGTTTGGATGCAGAAGCAGCCCCGTGTCAAAGCACTTCCTTCCCTGGGACCACGCACAGCCCCCAGGAACCCAGTCAAATGCCTGCAGAGAGGGCTCAGAGTGAACTGCAGGCTTGCTGATTGCAAGGATGGGTGAAACCAGCCTTGGGTAAGCTCATTGCTTGCTGCCAAGCACCTCAACAAGGAAACTGCCTTTGTCAGCAAGTTGCAGAGGTGCTGGTGGAGTTGGGAGCAGAGGTGGGAAAACCTCCTGCCTGTTTTCCTGCCGACTCAGCTCAGCCTGCTCTCATCTCCACTGCCCATGGCAGCGAGAGCACTGAGGTGAACAGTGTCTGCTCGACATGGTACAACATCAGGATGCTCAGTGAGGATTATTGGGCTGTTTGCAAGAGCTGGGTTGTGCTGGTGTGGCTGCAAAGAATGTTGCTGTGCCGTTAGCATAGTGATGCTGGGCATGGGAATGGGCTTCCCTGCCAGAGGACACTTGGCTCATTGTGATGCAGTCCCCTGGTGCCTGCGGTCACATCCCTAGGGTGAGCTGGGGAAATGAGCCCCAGTAATCAAAAAAGACAAATTACAGCTCTGAAGCATTTGGGGGTTATTTCGCAGTGCTGCTGCATTTCCCTCCTTTTAGTGCTTTAAGCAGGAAACATAAAAACGAATGCAAGGTCTGCATTTCACTTAGGACCTGGGGCTGGAGGGAATTAAATGAGAGCAAGGTTCTTTTATCCCCAGTGGCAGGAGCCTGCCTGGTTCCTGTAAATCCCAGCAGGGGACACCAGCTACAGAGCTGTGCTACGTGAAACACCAGCAGCGATCACTGCCGGCTCCTACAGGGCGGTGGGACAGTGAGCGGATCTGCATCAGCCCATGCACAGGAGAGAGCTGGGCTGAGCTCAGAAATCAGTTTGGCTTGGGCAGTTCTGCACCTTTGGTCTCAGTGTTCAGGGTCAGGGCCCCTGAGATTGTTTTGAGAACAGACCTATGTCCCTGTGGTTGCGGCTTGTGTGGGCTTGAAGCAGATTTTCCAGGTGGGGATCAATCCCTGCCCACAGGAAGCCCTGCCGCAGGGCAGAGTTTTTGGGCCAACCTGTCCTCACTCAGCAGCACCTTGTCAGGCTGGGTGAAGTGGAAGGTGCTTTCCTCAATGTTGCTTTACAGATTTCCAACCGATTCTATTTTTTTGAGGTGCAGTTGCACTCACTGGGCCTGCAGAATTCACTCCTGGTCTTGTTCCTGGCCGGCTGGGATCAGGGTGGGGACCAGGGCTGCCATCGCGTGGATCCAGCAAAACTCCTGGGAGGTTCATGGCAATAAATTTGGGAAAGTGATTATGTGCTGATGGGGGATTCTCAAGCAAACAGTGAAATTAATTTGATACAGTTAATACCTCACAAATGATCCTTCCTTGTGGGGAGCATGGCCAGATCGGAGCGACGTTCCCAGGGGTGCTTTGAGCCCCAACCCTGCGCCCTGAGGTGGGTTCTGCCAGGGTAGGGGTGCTCGCTGCAGTCCGGGTTGTGCTGCTGTTCCTGACTCATTCTGTCTCACACCAGCCGAGATCGGGGACTACGACCCAGGGAAGCATCCTGAAGGCTACAGCTCCAAGTTCCAGTTCTTCCCCAAGCACTCAGAGAAGCTGGAGAGAAAAATTGCAGAGATCCACAAGTCAGAGCTGAGGTATGGCCGGGCAGCCTCACTCAGCAGGAGCACCGGCTGCAGTAGAGATTACTGCAAGGATATTTTCTTTCCTGTGAGGGTGGGGAGGCCCTGGCCCAGGTTGCCCAGAGCAGTGGTGGCTGCCCCATCCCTGGAGGTGTTCCAGGCCAGGCTGGATGGGGCTTTGAGCCCCCTGACCCAGTGGGAGGTGTCCCTGCCCATGGCAGGGGATGGAACTGGATGGGCTTTGAGGTCCCTTCCAACCCAAACCATTCTCTGATTTTAATTCAGCTCTAAATTTTGCAGATGCTTACGAATTTTGATCCTTTCTGGTGCTGTGAGTTCATTTTTTTCTTGCTGAATCAGGCTAGCAGGAGGAGAAATGCCCAGTGTCAGTGCTGGTCTCCTGCAGCAGATGAACTGTGCTGATGAACGCAGTGGGAATATGCTGTGACCCATGCCTCATGTTAGGAGAAACCCTGTAGCTGAGATCTGATTTCACATTCATGTCTTCCATGGATATTCATTTCTCCTCTTTCCCCTTCTGCAGTGGGCAGACACCAGCTACTTCAGAGCTGAATTTCCTCAGGAAAGCCCAGACTCTGGAGACCTATGGGGTCGACCCACACCCTTGCAAGGTAAAACACTTTTCTGAACACTCTTCCTTGCATTGGATTTCTCGCTCCAGCTGGGAACAACCTGCTGGATGCCACTGCCTGTCCCAAGTGCAGCCATTTGTCACCTGTCCATGGGCTTTGGTGTTGGCAGAGCCGTGATGTGTGGGATGCCCTGGAACCAGCAGCCCTCTTCAGCCTTAAAACCCAACCCTAAGCGGGCACCTGTGCACAGAGGGGAGAGGGGAGGGAGTGGACTCCAAAATCCTCCCAGAAAATCTTTAGGGAAGCCATAAGGAAGCGCTTTCACATGCAGACAGCTACAGAAGACAGAGGCCCATCGTCATCTGCTGAAGCCTGTAATTCAAAGGCAGAAAAAAGGTCCATAATGTGTCTGAGAAACCAGCAAGCATTAATCTGTCAGAGAGAGTCTATTGCCCTGCTCTCCCCCGGCCAGTAATCCAGTTTGCTGTTTAAAATGCTTTTTATTGACTGCAGATGTCATTGCATTTGGCTTTTGCTGGTCTCTTATAGTCCCACCGCACGCAGAAGAATGTGGGGTGCAAACCAGACAGTTTTACTCTAAGGGTAGCGCCTGCTTTGTGGTCCCCAGGGCTGTTAACAAATTACGCCACGTAAATGCACAATTGCAGTGACTATACCTGGCCTGGGCAGAGGGGTGTCCCGTTTTCTGGCAGGCTGTACCAGGCTGAAGGAGCTGAATTATCGCACCAGTTCGGCTCTCTGCGTTGCTGGCTGGATTGGGCTGTGCTGCCCTGGGAGCAATGCTTAGCACGTCTGGCTCAGCACTGGTGTTGGGAAGCCTGTGCTTTGCTCTTACTTCCCTCTAGGATCCTGTGGCCTGTTTAGCATCTCCAGCCCCTGCCGAGCTGCTGCACCCCAGCTTCCCATCCTCACTCCAGCATTGCCTTCACTTCCTGGGGGCACCCAGCTCTCCCTCGGCTGCAACTAGGAGGAGCTTAGCTGCACTTCTCCCATTCTAAAGAAGCAACCCCAAAACTGCGCAGCTTCCAGCCTGACACCCCATTATCTCCTGAATGCCCTGCTCACTGCTGCAGCACGGGTCTCAACCAGGGCAGGACTGAGCGATTGGGGTGTCAGTGCAGCAGCACCGCACCCACAAGGAGAGTACGTTCCTCTGCCGAGATGCTGCTTCTCCCTTTCCCAAAGGTTTTTCTGGGTTCAGGAAAGAGCCAAAGCACTTTGAGCGGCCCAAAGTCTGAGCTGCAAGAGCTGCTGCCAGACTGGTGCATCACCCACGAGCTGGTTTCTGCAAAAATGCACATAAATCTTCCTTCATCTGCAAGGCAGGGCTGCTGCATCTCAGACACAATGAGTTCAGGGATTACATCTTGCCTTTTCAGGCCACTGGGCTGAGGTTCAGGGTTCTCTGCTTTTGGCCATTCACCCTTGACAGATTAAGATGGATTTTTGATCTAATCTGGATTTAAAATCAATTTGTTCTCTGCTCAAATTCGAAGACCACATCACAGCACTGCCTCCCTGCTGTCCTGTGCCAGCAGAATAACCAAGCTTCAGAGTCCTAGGGTAGAAAACAAACAGCAGAGATGATGTCTCACCTCTCGATTAAGGCAGGGAAGGACACAACTGAGAGCAAAGCCTGGGAGTTGTACCACTGAGCTGGGGACATCCTGGGCAAAGGGCATCCCAGCAGCAAGCAGAGCAACCCCATGGATGCAGGGTAGTGCCACTCGTCACTGAGACACCCCATGCCATGCTTTTCCCCTGAGAAAACATTGCAGATACCAAACCAGCATCGTTCTTCTGTAACCACCCCTGCTTTTCCTACCCAATGCACTAGAAATCCCGAGCCTAGTGTGCACCCTCCCTTTGGCTCAGCATCCTTCAAAAGCCGGTGGAATGTCTGCCAGCCAAATGAGTCAGGGTGGCTCTAACAATCACTGAGCAGCCACAACTGTTTCATAATATTTTTAAAAGTCAGCGTATATCTGTTTTTTCTGTGCATACCAGTGCAGTTAATGATTGCTTCCTGGAGTCTAGACGTTATGATTAAGTTAAACTGCTGCCTTGCTCCATACATGACACTAATTATTGGGTTTAAACCACCAATGATGCCGCCCAGCTGCACTGGCTGTGCAGGGCTCCGAGGGACTCAAGCGGAACAGGTTTTTACCATTTTCTGGTTTAATTACCAGTGAAAGGGTTGGTGGGGCATTGCTTTCACTGCTCATTCTTCTCTAGGAAGCAGATGGGGCTGGGATCTGAGTTGCAGTGTCTCCTCATTAGTGCTGCTGGACCGGCTGTCCCGTTATTTGCTGCATGTTTTGCTGTGTGTGCCGGTTATCCTGGTCTGGGTGGACCTGCCAGGAGCATCCCGCTGGCAGAGCCGGTGTCCAGGATTCTGCAACACCACCATCTTTAGGGCTGAGGTCGCCAATAGCGAGTGAGGTTTGCTGGTTCAGCTGAGAAATTGTTGCTTTCTTCCAGGATGTGTCAGGGAACGCAGCTTTTTTGGCCTTCACTCCCTTCGGGTTTGTTGTTCTGCAGGGAAACAAGAGAGTTCACTTCATCAAGTGGTGAGTTCCTACCCCAGCGTTGCCCGCGGTGCCCTGCTTGCTTGGAGCTGCTCTAGCTGGCTCACTTCAGCTTGCTCAGTCATGAGATGCATTCAGTGCTGCATGGCAGGGGCTGTGAGGGCCCCACATCACCCCTGGGTGTTTGAGGGGTGCTTGAGTGAGTTCTCATGGTATGGGGTACGTGGGCAAAAGGGTACTGAAAGCCCCTCAGCCCCTCTGAGCCCAGCATTGTTCCTCAGTCTTTGCTGTTATGTGGGATTTTGACTGCTGTGTCCCTCGCCGCTGGCATTACCACCTTGGCTGGTGGTGCTGTGCCAAGGTCCCTGGAGACTCTAGGATGTCCCGTTGACTGTCAGCTTCACCCCAGGACATACCCCTTTCCAGCTGCTGGTTTCTGAGCCCAGGGCTCCTTTCACCGCCCCAGGAACTGAAACCAGGGTCTATAAGCTGCCCCACTGCTGTTCCCAAAGCCCCAGCTTGTGACCTGCAGCTCCCAGCAAGCGCTTTGGCCAGGGCTGTGCCTGGGATCCAGCCTCTCACCTGCCTGTCCTTGGCCTTTCAGGAACGAGGTGACCAAAATGAAATTTGAAGGGAAGACTTTCTATTTGTACGTAAGTCAGAAAGAGGTGAGTGCTTTCCCTTCCTGTGGGACTTGCCAAGCACAGCTGTGGTTCTTGCTTCAGCAGGTTCTCCATGCAGCCTCAGCAGCATTACCCTGTGTCTGGTGGTGCAGGGACAAGGGCACAGTGTCTCTGCCCCTCTATTCTGCTCTTGCCCCTCTGCTCCACTCTGGTGAGACCTCACCTGAAGCTTTGTGTCCAGTTCTGGAGTCCTCAGCACAGGAAGGACAGGGATCTGTTGGAGCAAGTCCAGAGGAGGCCACAGAGATGATCCAAGGCTGGAGCAACTAACATGGGAGGACAGACTGAGAGAGTTGGAGTCATTCAGCTGGAGAAGAGAAGGCTCCAGTGAGACCTTAGAGCAGCCTCCCAGTACTGAAAGGGGCTGCAGGAAATCTGGGGAGGGGCTCTTGTTCAGGGAATGCAGGGATAGGATGAGGGAGAGCAGTTGAACTGAAAGAGGGGAGAGTGAGATGAGATCTTAGGAAGAAATGTTTTCCTGTGAGGGTGGGGAGGCCCTAGCCCAGGCTGCCCAGAGCAGTGGTGGCTGCCCCATCCCTGGAGGTGTTCAAGGCCAGGCTGGATGGGGGTTTGAGCCCCCTGATCCATGGGAGATGTCCCTGCCCATGGAAGGGTGTTGGAACAGGATGGGCTTTGATGTCGCTTCCAACCAAACCATGATTCTATGATTCTATGGTGATAGGGGTTGCAGCTTGATGGCAGTGCTGGGGTCACTCCTGGCTCCTGCTGGCGCTGTGCTCTGGACGTTAGAGCCTGCTGGTGCCAAGTTAGCCCTGGGCTGTGCCATGGCAAAAGCTCTGTCCTCAGTAGCCCAGGACCACCCACAGATTCTCACCCTGCCTGCTTGCCGCAGCCACATGCTGCATTTGGGTTCACCGTGGTTATTCCTTACCACCATCCAGCTCAGTCAACCTTTCTTCATGAGATCTGCCTGAAAACCTCTGGCTGAAACTGAACTGGCTCCCACACAATCCATCATCATGAGTTATTTTGAAAAATTTATTTCTGGGCACTCAAACAGACAGGAAGGCCTCAAGTTGCACCAGGGGAAGTTTAGATTGGATATCAGGAAAAATTTCTTTACTGAAAGGTGGTGAAGAACTGGCAGAGGCTGCCCAGGGCAGTGATGGAGTCTCCACCCCTGGAGGGACTCAAAAAACATGTAGATGTGGCACTTCAGGATGTGTTTTAGGGCATGGTGTTGGGCTGATGGTTGGACTGGATGAGCTTAGAGGTCTTTTCCAACCTTAACAAGCCTATGATTCTGTGAAAGCAGGAGCAGGTGGCAGGTCACCGGCACACACGGCCGCCAATCCCTCATGCGAAGTGCTGTTCCTCCAACATCCCCTATGCCCTGGGTGGTTCTGGTGGAAGATGTGCACCATGTCTGTGCTGCTCCCCAGCTTCAGCTGCTCCTGCCACCATCCACAATCCCCATGTGTGGGCACCACTCCCTCATCCTCCTACCAACTCCTTGTCTTTTTCCTTTAGGAAAAGAAAATCGTTCTTACATATTTTGCCCCAACACCAGAAGCCTGCAAGCACCTCTGGAAGTGTGGGATAGAGAACCAGGCTTTCTACAAGTAAGTACTGGTCTGCCAGGACATGCAGCAAAACTTTGGGATATTTTCTGCCCTGATACTCAAGGGTGGATTTCGGAATGGCTTTGCAGGGTCTGGTTATGCTGAATCCAGCTTCTGCAATCCCCACTGCACTTGAGCCAGTGCCTCGGGTGCTGTAGAAAATCCTGCCTTGTAAAGGGGAAAACTCAAAAACTTCCAGCAATAATCTGCCTCTGAGGTCTTTGGAGATGAGTGAATTATTCAGGGGAAATACCCAAGGGACGGGGGAGCTGGTGTCCAGTCTGGGCTGCAGCTGTGAGCATGGAATGGTGGCTTTTGGGACCATCCCTGCGGTTGCCTGGTGCTGGAGACCTCCAGGCTGGGGTTGTACCTGGGCAGTGGGAGCTCCTCGAGTGACTGGGGACAACAGGAAATGTTTCCCCCTTCCCCAGGAGCTCTGGGCTCCTTAGTTCACAGCAATCAAGGCAGCTTTTCTGCCTCTGATTCAGTTAATTGGGCTGTCAGGCAGAAAGGGAGAGGTCATGGGCTGGGCTGTGCCCAAAAGGCAGGGAGGTGCCAGGTGGAATGGTTTGGTTTTACCATCCTGCTCATGTGGGACTTAAAAATAGCCCACTTTGTGCTTTGTAATGAGTTTTATTTTAATCTGCGAGATGTGAGATAAAGCGTGTGATGTATTCTCTTTGGGAATGCTGCAATCAGCAGCTGCAATCAGCAGGTTTCATTTCTCATTATATTAACACGGAATGAAATTGCAATATTGCTTTACAAATCTCTTTATGATTAATCATGTCAGTAAATTACTGCTGGATTATGCACCCAGTGCCATGGACTTGTGAGCTTGGCTGAGGTGCTGCTGGGCTCCTCCTGTGGAGAGGGACCAGCTGCTGTGGGATGAGAAGGAGACAGGACTGGCCCATGTGGCAGTTTCATTTGCTGCTGGCTGCGTGGTGATGCTGTGACGGTCCATATTGTATCTCATAAGCCAGTGCCACTGCACCACTGCCAGTGGTTTGGTTCATTCCCAGTGGTGTTTTGCATCTCCCATTGATGGTCCAGGTTCTTGTGTCCCACCAGCTGGTACCACTGCACTGCTGTCAGTGGCTTGGTTCCTTCCCAGTAGTGTTTTGCATCTCCAGAGCTTTGTTCTTGTAATTCGGCCTCGCTAGGATCAGTGTGGCGGGGCGGTGCTGCACCAGCATCAGCAGAGCGCTAGGTGCTCACCACCAGCACTGTATGTTTGAAACAAAGCCAGGCAAAGTTTTGCCGTGTAGCGGTACGGGGGCCGTACCCTGTGTGGGTGCTCAGTGCCTGGCCGGCAGCATGGGATGCTCACGCAGCTCTTGGTGCCATTGCAGGTTGGAGAAGTCAAGCCAGGTCCGGACAGTGTCCAGCAGCAACTTGTTCTTCAAGGGAAGCAGGTTCCGATACAGGTAAATACTGACCGTAAGTAGCAGCTACCGCAGGTGTTTTCAGATGCTCCTCTGAATGTGCGGTGAGCAGCAGGGCCGGGCTGTGGTGGTCCAAGGGCCTGCTACGGGTCCTCATGCCACCCAAGGTCCTCCTGTTGCAGCACTGTGGCCTCGCTGAGGCTTTCACCACATCTTTCTGTGCTGCGCAGCTGACATCCCTCTCCCCTACCCCAGAACGGCAGATTTATGGAGGCACAGGAGTGGAGGAGGGGAGAGGACAAGGGGGGCTTTGGGGTTTGGTTTTTGAGAACAAGGACTGAAACAAACCACCACAATTCCTAAACTCTCGGAGAGTTTTGCTGCTCCCTAGCCCTGGACCTCATGTCTGCAGGCTGAGGGACCCCAGAGCATCTTGGGCTGCAAGGTGCATGATACTGGCACAGGAAGGCCAGTTCATCCATGGCTTGTGTCCCCCATCCCTGGATGGAGGTGACCTGCACAGTGTCCAGTGTCCCGGAGGAGTGGCAAAATTTGCTGTCAGAGGCACCAGCCCAGCCTTTCCCTGCTCTTCTCATCTCCCCTGTTTCCAGCAAATATTACTGCTTTCCGCCAGTGCTGTGGGGAGGGGTCTGGCCATGCCGGGAACAGTTCACGGCTCATCCTTGTGGTTCTCATGTCCTCACGCTGCTGTTCTTGACCCACCTACAGTGGTCGTGTTGCAAAGGAGGTGATGGAGTCCAGTGCCAAGATCAAGAGGGAGCCGCCTGAGATTCACCGGTAAGAGTCTGGCAGCCAGTGGGGCCGGTACCTTCCAGGGGTTCAGGGAGCTGTGGGACCCAAGTGGGAGATCCACCACACGCCCAGGGCTCTCACACTGTCCCCATTCTCATCCCCAGGGCAGGGCTGGTGCCGAGCCGGAGCTGCCCCTCCATCACCCATGGCCCTCGACTGAGCAGCGTGCCCCGCACCCGCAGGAGAGCCGTGCACATCTCCATCATGGAAGGTAGGGCACGGGTGGCTCTCACTGCCGGGGCTCGGGAGCCAGGATTGGGGATGTGAACACGTGTGCACGTGCACACACAAAAAGCCAATGTGCCCATCCAGCTGAGAATCAGGTTTTTGTACCCCCTGGTACTGACGTGGGGATGCCAGGGCAGGGCAGGTCGCTGACACGTCCAGGTCTCAGCAAAGCACCAGGTGTTGCCATTGCGGCTTGGGGCAGTTTGGCACCAATATCTGAGTGCAGGTGAAGTGCAGGCCCTGCACGTTTTCAATGTGGAAGTAAAGGAGGATTTATCAGTAATGTTAATTTAGATTAAATTGGAAACACAGCAGAAGACTCCAGGCTGCACTGACAGCTCTGACCACCCAAGCGAGCACTGTGGGTCCAGCAGAGCAGAGCACTCCTGAGCACCACAGGACCAGGGTCCAACCCTGTACAGGAGCAAGCAGGTCTGTGAGCAGCTCTTGGCCAGCTGACGGACCACTGCCGATGGCTACCACCTTCGGAAATGCTGGTTTTCCACTAGTCTGCCAGACTGGTGTACTGGTACTCCCCATCCTGGTGCGCTGGTGCCCCCCATCCTGGGCTGCAGCCAGGATCAGGGCTGTGTGGGGCGTGATGCACCTGGGAAGGAGGGCTGGCAGAGGGCAAAATGCTGGGCTCAGCTCTGCAACTCAGCACCCTGCATGGGGCTGGGGCTGCCCCGTGGGGCTGGGGAGTGGTGGTGGCTGTTGTACCTGCTGTTGACAGCAGTGGCTGACTCCCAGTGATGTTGGGGTGATGGAGAGCAGCGCATGTGGTGGTCGCTGCTGGTGGGTGGGCCTTGGGACAAGGTCCAGATGTTTGGAAAACAGGAAGTGGATTAAGGAGGTGGCTGGGAATGTGGGGTGAGGGGGTGTGTGCACCCTGCTCCCAGCCAGACTGCAGGACCAGCCCCTGCCCTGGCATAGCCACATGGATCCTGCTGCCTGGCTACAGGCAGGGACATGGAACAGAATTGCTTCCTGTCCCGAGGGACAGCACCCTGGGAACAGCAAAGGGATTTATTTCCATGGAGGGAGCCCAGGGCTGACTTTGGTGCTGGTTTTTGAGCGTGGCTGGCAGCTGCACAGCCCTGGGGATGCAGTCACCTCTTCCACCGCGGTCAGTGTGAGCACCTTTTTCCCCAACACCCATACATCCCAATTGTGAAGTGGTGAGAGCATTGAAGAGCCTCTTACAACAAATGACTGAGGTGGCAGAGCTTCCCAGCACCACCCCTGCCCTGCCAGCAGCTGCTTTTATTTGTTATCACCTCAGCTCAGTCCTGTGGAATTGTGGGAACCCAAAATAGCGCTGACCCCAGAGCCAGCGGCACCAGTGCCACTTGTGTTGGCTGTGCTGGTGGGTGAGCGGCTGTCCCTGCTTCCCACTGCCATCCCTGTGGGCACCCTGTGTCAGCCGTGCTGTGGCCTGTGCCACCATGGTGAAGTGTCTGGTCAAGATTAGAACCAAAGTCAGCGTCCACCTGCGGCTCATCAACCACTGCTGCCGGGAGGTGCGGGTCCGCGTGCTTGCCCTGGGGCCACGGCTGCTGGTCCGGGCTCTGGGGGCTTTGCCGCTCCTCCCGGCGCTCCCTGACCTCAAACGTGATACTCCGCATGGCCCTGGGGATGCACCCATGCTAGGTAACGCTGCGCTGCCGGGCTGCTTGGGGACTGGGCTCATCTTTGGCAGGAGGGTCCATGTGGGTCCCTGTGAACACAGCCCTAGGGGGACGTGGGAATCTGGGGTGCAGGACATGTTGTGGGGAGGAGGATGGGGTCTCCCATGCTGGCTGGACACTGGTCACTATTACCACGAAGTAGCTCTGCTTTGGGGGCTGGACCCAGCTTTCCCTGGATTCTGTAGCATTTTCTATCAGTCCTGCAGAGCCAGCAGGTGGCTGAGAAGTTGGAGTCCGGAGGCAACAGGCACAGATGAGCAGGGGGACCCCACCGGCTGCCCTCCACGGGAAGCCAGACTGCCCCTCATCTGAAACACAGCAGGTGCTGTGAGGGGATGTTCACACCAGCTTTGTGATGTGTGAGAAAATGTAGCTTTCAGGGTGTTAACATGTTTATTCCTCTGCTGTGCTTGCTGGTGCTCAGTGCCCACAGTGGCTTGGCTGGGACCCCACTGCACTGCTTTGGGTTGCAGGGCCTTGGCAGGGCAGGACTGTGCCAGCCAGGACATAAATCCCTAAGGATAAATACCTAAGGGTCACTCCATGGGCTGCAGCAGGCTTGGCTGTCTCCAGTGGTGCTGCAGGGAGAGCTCATCCTGATCCCCTGCTCAGGGCTGACAGGGACCTACTGGCTACCCCAGTGTGGACCCCTCGGGGGTGTTTCTGCCCCCACCCTATCCCTGCCCACACCTCGATCACTTGGGCATTGCCTACTCCCCATGGCAGAGGGGGCCTCAAGCCAGAGCGGCTGTCACCGCAGAGCATTGCAGCACAGGGATGTGTTTGTGATGGATTGATGACAGCCTGGGCTCCAGTGACAGCCAGTGGCTGTTGGGGACCGTGACAAGTCACATGGCATTGGAGCATCACTTCTGTAGTCACGAGCTGCAGCGCAGGGGCTGTCTGGGTGCTGGACTGTGGTGCCAGCCTCGAGAGACCCAAAACAACAAGAAAAAGCAGCTGGTGACACCTTGCCCAGTGAGGGGGGTGGGGTCCAGCAGCAGGAGGGACCCCTGGTCATAACTTGACTGTCCCACGGGATTGTGCATTGGTGAAGGCTCAGGCTCTCAGGGGACAGGTCTGGGGTGGAGGAGCACTCCTGTTCCTTCCACCCAACTGTTTGAAGTGTTTAAAGCTGGACATGGGTGATGTCAGACCAGTGTTTGAGAACAGGGAATAAAGACGAGCAGCCACTGAGCGCAGGAGGTGAAGAACTAAGCTGATCAAACATCAGGATTAGCAATATAGATATATGTTTTATAAAGCATTTAAATAATCTCACTTTAGTCAAATATTAATGGATAAAAACATTTACAAGCCTAATAGTAACAAAACAGTGATGAAACCTATAAAGCTGACAATTGCATCCTCCCGGCCAGGAGGATGGCACTGTGCTGTTGAGGTCCTCAACAAGTTGTGTCCTAGAATTGGCATTTCTAAGATTGTTTTACCTACGAACAATCAGTGATGGCTCCAATCCAGTGAGAGGTGTCCCTGCCCATGACAGGGGGTTGGAATTGGGTGATGTTTAAGGTCCCTACCAACCCAAAGCATTCCATGATCCGAAAGCAATGCCTTGAAAAGAACAGCCCATACCCCAAGCAAAGCTTGCAACGTCTTGCTGAGCAGAGCTGGCATTGAGAAAATGCTGTGGGTCATTCTGCTAGGCAGAGCTCACTCTCTGATTTTTGCTGAGTCCCATCTGAATCATAGAATCATTTGGTTGGAAAAGACCTTTAAGATCACTGAGTCCAACCGTACCCGTCCACTACTAAACCCTGATCACCTCATCCACCCCTCTGTTAAACACCTATATGGATGGTGACTCCACCACCTCCCTGGGCAGCTTCTGCCAGTGCCTGAGAACATTTTCAGTGAAGGAATGTTTCTTAATGTCTAATCTGAACCTCTCCTGGCACAACCTGAGGCCATTTCCTGTCACTTGTAACCAGATTGGAAGTGACCTCAAGGAGAATCTGGTCCAACCTTTTTAAGTGACCTATAGCTTAAATGAGGTTGCACAGTACCCTGTCAAGCTGAACCACCAACGTAGCGGAATCCACCGCTTCCATGGGTGGATGATTCTAATGTTTCACTGTTCTTATATCCTGGAGCTGTGGAGAGAGTGAAGAGGGGATCAGACACCACTCTCCTCTCTGCACCACTGAGCATCCTCCTCTCTCCCTGCTTTCCCCCCAGGCCTGGAGTCTCTTCGTGACAGTGCCCACTCGACGCCGGTGCGCTCGGCCTCCCATGGCGACACCTTCACAGCGCCCGGCCGCGGCGGCCGCACCGAGAGCAGCGAGCGGGTGGCCGTCATCGCTGACGAGAACTACAGCCCCGCGGACAGCGTGCTGCCTACACCGGTGGCCGAGCACAGCCTAGAGCTGATGCTGCTCTCACGGCAGGCAAATGGGGCACCATGCAGCATCGAGGAGGAGAAGGAGTCAGAGGCTGGCACGCCGGTGGCAGGCGAGGCAGAGGATGCGGGCGGTGAGCTGCGGGCGCTGTGCCCGGGCGCAGGCAGCCTGGGGGCAGCACAGGCAGAGCAGGTGAATAAGTTTGTTTTAAGTGTCCTCCGTTTGCTCCTTGTGACAGTTGGACTCCTCTTTGTTTTGCTCCTCCTCCTCATCGTCCTTACCGAGTCCGACCTTGACACTGCCTTTTTCCGTGATATCCGCCAGACCCCTGAGTTCGAGCAGTTCCATTACCAATACTTTTGTCCCCTCAGGCGATGGTTTGCCTGCAAAGTCCGCGCCGTGGTAAGCCTGCTCATTGACACCTGAAACACCGCCGCATAGCTGGCCGGGGCCCTGGGGACAGACCGGCCGCCGTCCTTCGGCACGTGCGCTAAATCCTCCCTTCCCGACCCAGAGCACGGCGTGGCCAAGGAGGCTTCCCGGGAGGAAGAGGGGGGTGGGCGCAGCCCCCGGGGCCTCCTCTTCCCCGTGCTCAGCTCCCACCCCCGGAGCCCGCACCGTTCCAATTCTCGAACAACTTCGGCAGCACCAAGTAACGAGAGGGATTTCCTTCCCCATTGCCGCCCATTGCATCCACCGGGAGGCTCACGATGCCATGTGACACAGGAGCTTTAGCAATGGTGCTACTGAGTACGAATTTCAACACTTGTGTACTGTTACCGTGATTAAATCTGCCACTGTGCACCCCACCACCTTCAAGCACCGCTTCGCAGAAACCCCTCCCTGCCAACCGGAGGCTCCTACATGGTGATGCGCAGCGCTATCAGAGGGTGCCCCAGGCCTCCCCTGTCTCATGTGGGGGTGCAGCATCGCCCACCACTGGGAGCCCTTGCCTCAGCCTTCCACCACTTTTTCTAAGCCTTGAAGAGTGGGTGCTGCTGAAGGCACGGAGAGCATGGGCAAGGAGAGCCTGGCGGGCACCCCAGCGAAGCCAGCAGTGACCTTGCCAGATTCATTAGGAAGCCCTTCAGCCTCTGGAGTTGTACCCATTTTGTATAAAAACAGAACAAAAAAAAACCAAGAAAAAAAGAAAGAAAAAAAAAAGACAGTTTCAAGGTCTATTTTAACACTGAAATGCTATTTTGTTATCGAATCTAATGAAGTCTTTTTTTACTTGACGGCTTGGTGCCCGTGGGGCACTGGGCCAAGCGGGTCACGGTAAGCACATGGATTGGGAAGAATGGCTGCTGTAGCCCGACAGCAGGTTAACTCGCTGCTTTGGGACCAAAGCTCGGCTTTTGTGTCTTTACTGAAGAGGAGAAGGACAGAACTACAGGTGTGGAGATGATGCTGAACAAGCTAACAGCCAACCCTTAAACTGAGCTGTTCTTAAGCAAAAATCAATGAACCCAACTCATCGTCCCTGTGACACAACCCCCCCAGGAACTCCAGTTACCTGGGAAGTGGGAGCCCATCCCCGGGAGCAATAAAAGCTGGTTCTGCTCAGTATGGGTGAGGAGCTGGACCTGCTTAATGAAACAGTTGAGCAAGTTTTATTTCATCTCAGGGAGAGATTTTACGTAAGCTGGGGCCATAACTGCAGTTTTACAAAGCCTGATTTTCATGTTCTTGTCTCTGAGCATCCCATTATCCATCACTGCACACGTGCGTGTGCCGCTGTCTGCCAAGGCCAGGTCCTGGTGAAGGAGCATGACGCTGATGTCGGTCAATCCAACACCACGAGCTGGCCAGACTGGGATCGTTTGTTACTGCAATAAGGGGAGAGAGGCCCTGTTGAACTCTTGTCAGGGGAATAAACACTGAAGCTGTTGTGTCTCAGTGCTGAGGATGCAGCTGTGGCTGCCCAGGGCCAAGGGGGGGGGGGGCATCTGGTGTGGAGCCCCCAACTCTTGAGTGGGAGACGCTGCCAGGAGACAGAGGGGGGATTTTGCCATGATCTCCTGTTTTATGCAACACAGCAAAACAAACTCTTAGTGTAGTGGTCCTACCTCAGCCCGTAGTCACTGGTGTTTCTATGCAGTGCGGTAGTCCCCACCCTGCTGTGTCCCCTCCTCCTCGCTGCTGATGTACACCGCGGTGGCCCTGCGCACTGGACATCGTCCTGCCAGAGCACAGCCACGCTGTACCAACCTTGGAAATCCCCTCCATCGGCTTCCCCTGGCGCAGTGCTCAATGCCAGCTCTTGTTTACCTCTGCAGCCCCCAGCATTTTACTGCAGCCCCACAAGAACCGGTGACCTGTCAGCGTCTGGCTTTCCCGTTTGTCCCAGATCCTGTTGCGTGTCTCACTACCTGTTAGTTTTACCTGTCTTTATATTCAAATGTTGTTTCCATAGATTCTGATATCAGAAAATCTTGTCCTAGCAGACTGCATCTTTAAGCAGTAGACGATAAAAATACCTGAAAATGTGAATTTCTTAGTTTTCATAAAACGAAAAAAAAAAATAATCTAGAAATTAACCTTTCATGTGCCAAATTCTGTAAGTGACATTTTTTCCTTCCAAATGTACCTTTTTCTACATATCCAATATCTTAGTTAGCATAAAATCATTGGTGCCATGAAAAGTATTTTTAAACTTAAATAAATATTTAAATATCATGAAACCCAGCACTGGTGTGAGACCTGGTCACTGTGGTGTCAGTGCCCATTGTTTACACGAGGCAGGATGTTCCTCCTGCCATCAGGTTGTGAGCTGGGAGTGTGCAGCCAACAGCACCAAAGGATACAGTGTGTTGGGAACTCCGCAGCCAAACTGCCTCCCTGGGTACAGGAAGCCTGCACAGCGCAGGGCCCTGCAGGAACCTCGGCCATCACCAAACTGCGGGAAACAGAGGCCGATGAAAGCAACGACCTCTCCCCAGTATCTGATCTTCAGAAGTGAGTGTGGAGTCCCCGACCCTGAGCTGTTTCAGTCGGGTACAATGCAGCCTCACGGTGCAGAACAGGGAGCACAGTACCCCAGGGTGTGCGGCCCAGAACTGCAGCCCCTCTGCAGCCCTGACCCTGCACCTCTCCAGGCAGCTTCCTCAGAAACTCTGCCCCAGGGAAGACTACACGGAGACCTTTCTTCCACCTCCATGACAGACTGAATTAGACCTCAGACATCTTACCAAAGGGACAAATCTTGCTGAAGACCTGGATACCAAATGCCTGTAGCCTTAGGAGAGTCTGGGAAAGCAAAGAAGCTGGTGGAGAATGAGTGAAAAAATCACCAAATGCCTGGTACACAGGGCAAGCCTCCTTCTGCTCTGATGGTTTCTCTTTTTTGACGAAGGGCTTCAGGGGAAAAAAACCAGATGTTTTGATACCAAGTGACTGCCAGAGCAGGAATAATCCAAGAGAATGGCAAACGTAGTTTATATCATTTATTTTTAAACACTTTTAGACTCAGGTCAGAACACAGAATTACCTTGGGAACAACAGGAACCAGAAGAAACACATTTAATGCAAAAGGGGGAAAAAAAAAAAATGGCAGCCACCTGTTTCATTCTCTGAACACGTGAAGGCGGCCACTGGAGTTGCCCCCCACTAAGATGTTCTTGGTGGGATGAACAACATTAATGGAACACACAGAACCAAGGCAGTCAAGGTTATAAAAAGAGTGCAACAGTTTTCCAGTGTCTTGGAAGACTTCTATTTGCCTGGGCTGGGCCATGCTGCCCACCACGAAGCAGTCTTCCTGCTTGGGGTCCCAGATGGCTTGGAACCTCGTTAGCCAGCGCCCTGTGTTGTTGTTGTGTCTTCAGAAAAACCATCAGGAAGAGAAAAAAACCAGAAAGATGAATATTCCTCTTATCAAATCCAGTGTTCTTACCTATCATCGTGTCAAATTTGCTTAAACTCTTCTTCTTTGCCTTCTAAACCATCAGCACTTCCACACACTGGAGGTGTGGATTGTGCTGCCCAGATCCATGCAGGGGATCACAATCCCATGAAGGGTGGGATGGGATGAAGAAATGGAACAGGCAAGAAAGCAGAGGGTGCTGTGACACAGTCAAAGTAGTCACACTTCATGGCTACGTGTTTTAGTAAGAATAGGACAAAGACACATCATGCCTTCCGATAAGTTGCAAATCAAGACTTTTCAGGCCAGTCACTGATCCAATTCCAGCTCCTTGGTGAAAGAGCCCTGACAGGGATTCACCCTTATGGAGCACAAGTGTTTTATGAGCGCTGTGGCTCTATCCAAAACCAGTAAGAGGTAACCTTTGCTATTCAAAAATGCAGAAAGTAAAAACATTCTGAAACCGAACGCATCTCAAACTGCTTTGCTCCCAGTACTCGGGAAGGCATTAACGCTTCCCTGCAGACCACGCTGACTCCAAGCAGGCTGTGCCCAGGTTGTGCTTTAAGAAGAAAAGCCACTGTAGGTGCTTGCGAAGACTGGGGCAAGGCGCTTCGGGCTGCTCCCGCTTCCACAGCTGCCGGAGAGCCGAAGGCCGGCTGGAATAACACTGCTGCACAGCCACCACTTACACCCCAAGTGCCCATGGGCAGAGCAGCCACAGCATGCTGTCCTCAGCTCCGATGCGCTCTGCTTACCTGACAGCGCTGAGAAGCGGGGCTTTCGGCAACAGAGAGGTGGTGTCGTAGACCCTGTAATGCAGAGCAGTGTTAATGAATGAAACGTAGCAGTGCTAAAGGCAGCCCCTCCCTCGCACAGCCCAGCCCAGACCTCACCAGAGGCTGGAGTGCAGTGATGAACAGCACACAGATATCCAGCTCAGACACAGGCACCAACATCCCCCACTGCAATCATGAAATTGGATTTAATTTCAACTAGAAGTGAAAGCCATTCTTTCATTTTGAAAGCTGCTACAGGAAGAGAACAAGAATGGCTTGCTAGGGCAAACAGAGGGCTACTCCAGTCCAGTATCCCATCTGTTCAGTCACAGCACAAATAGGTTGCCCAGAGAACAGCGCAAGAGAAGGGAAACACACGCAGGAGTGAGATTTGCTCCCTAACAGCAGCCAGGGCCTGGATCTATGCAGGCATCAGGTCGACCGACAGAGAAACCATCCACATATCTCCCGTCCGGGCTCTCCTTCACTCCAACAAAACTTCAAGGACCACAGCCTCTCTTGAGCAAGAAGTTCAACAAGCCACTGAGATAAAAGCTGCTTGCTTTTTCCTTTGGAGGAGGCAGCGAATAAAGGATCCTGTACTTGCTCTCTCCACTCTGCCCAGCACACATGGTCTGGTTTACTAACATCCACTCTGACACTTGCTCTGTTAGCACCACGGGTTTATAGTTCTCAGCACCAGCCTTACTACACAGTACATGTCTTCGATTGCACACAGTAAATAAATACATCCCAGGAGAGAAAGCACTACAGCAGCACAGACTTGCACAAAACTGTGTCTGCGGACAGGGAAGAAAGAGAAGCAACTTTCCAGACACAACTTAGAAAGCTTTAACAACAGCACGACGTTCCCATTCTCTGTGGAATGCCGGTACCTACCCCTCTTTTACAAACAGAAGCAATCTGCAGAGCAGAGGCACAATTTTCACCCTGTTCTCCTCTTCCCCCCGCATTTTGTACCTGCTAGTCTTTGGTACAACTTAAGGCTTCTAAACATGCACACGGCGAATATGCAGATGCAATCAGGGATTTACAGGGATTGATCAACTAAATTATTGTCATAAAACTACAAAGGACAAAACCCCATGATCTCTAACAGAACTCTCAGCAGGTGAAATGATCACACATTAGACTAGCTACAGGGGAACTGACATGATCATGATTTTAAGTATCAGCAGCTAAAAATAAATTCAGTTTCTAAGCATTTTTTATTTTTATTCAGGAGCCATGTTTTTGGTTTGTTTGTTCTTTTAAACACTAACGGTACTTGTATATTTTCCTGTTTACTGTTAAGCAGTCTTCAGGAAAATGAGAATTAGGAAACAAAACCCAAAACCCATTAAAAATGCCAAGGTAAGGAAATCTGCATCACTTAAAAAAAAAGTGTTAAGAGCCCTCAATGACAGGTAAGACAGATAAGAAATATCAATGATAAAACCCACCAGGTGATGTTTTCCAGAGAGACATTTTCCTTCCCACATCATCCTACCTCAGCTTGTCATCCGCACACACCGTCACGACTCTGTTCCCAGTCACGGGGGAGAAATAGGCAGAAGCAACACTTTTGGTGTGTCCTGTGAGAGTGCTCACAGGCTTGTTCCCAGTTGGCTTCAGGCACCGAACGTCATAAATGCAAACATCCCTGCAACACATAGCACAGCACATCACCTCACCGTGTGACAGAGTTATTCTTCATTTACCCCAAAACGCCCAAGAGATGCTGCAGGTTCCACATGAGCTGTGTTCAGGGCTTCCCCCAAGCACTGCGGAGTCACTCAGGTGGCCAGTGGCTCCACAGCATTCCAAGAGCAGCAAAACCCACCCAAACCAACAACTCAGAAAAATCTCTGTTCCCTGTGGGCTGTCAAAACCACAGTGACCCATGACCATTGTGTACCCATTATTAAAAGGTGACAGAAAGTCAAAGCATATCACATTTTAAATCCTGCTGAGAACTAAAAACTTGTTTTCTAAGCTGATGAAGAAATCTTTAGACTACACACTGAGGCAAACAACCATCTGCCTCAGCAGCAGCTGCCCCTGCCCTCCATATGGGCCGCTCAGAGCCGACTTCGGACACCAAAGCAAAGAGAACATTGCAAGCATAGGAAAACCACAGTTCATTCCAAGCTACCTACACTAAGCCAGCAGCAATGAAATACTGTTTATTCACAGGGTGGACATGGACTGTCCTTATTCTTTTGAAGCCAATGTCTGCAGAAAGCTCTGGAGATGTTCCTGGGGTGCGTCTGTCCACAACAGCGATCTCACCATCCCAGTATCCTACTATTGCAGTGGAGGCAGTATCTTCCAGGAAGGCAAAGGAAGACAAGTTATCTTCCCCTCTGCAGATCTGAGGGTAGAAAGAGGCACATGTAACTGAAACTCTTTTAAAAAACCCACTGTTATTCCACTCTTAACACTCACAACACTCTACAGGCTGTGGAGGTCATGCCTTCCCTTCTTAATACACTAAACTACCACACTCCACACTCTCTGTTAGAACTCTCACAAGGCACTGTCACCTCTGTGTTCCAGATACCAAACCCTGTTTGCCTCAAGCTTGTACTGCGCCAGGATTAATGGCTGCGTTCCTTCTACAGAGACCTTTAATCGGGTGCAGGAATGTGGGTTTGCCTTCATATACTTTGGGAGATCAGTTAGGATGTCAAGTCATCCTATCCCACGGAAGCTTCCTCTCAAAGCAGTGACTGGCCACACATACACTAATACTGCAGGAAAACCTCCACATCTGGTCTCTCTCTAGGAGTCCAGACTCCCTCTCGTTAGCAGCTGTGTTCTTCCCAGAGGCAGCAATATGCCTAGAGGCATCACAAGGCTATGTAAGCTGACACAAGGTAAACGGAGCAGGAGAGCGGCATTTCTCCTTCCCCAGCCTCTATAGACACATTCCTGAAAGCTTCTTTCTCACAGCGCGAGCCCTCCAGACCAATTGCTGAAGCTTCTCAAGCTGCCGGCCTGCCTGCAACCCCATCAGCATTACAGTGCCTGTAAGGGTGGGGGAAAGAGGCCTTAAACTGTTGTAGCTCACTATGTTTTCCAGTGCTGGAGAGCTGATCGATGCAGATGTTATCTGCCAAAAATAAGCATATGAAGTGAGCACCATGCAGCTCTTCACTCTGCCGCCTGGCCCATGGCATTTTGCTCAAAGTCTGAGTAAAGCCAAGTCAGCTCAGGCTATATGTTGCTTCACAATGTTTATTTGGGTGGAGGGGCTACTGTAAGGTTTAGGTTTTTAAATTGCTCTTATTTGTCATAGTTAAAAGGCAATGCTTTTGATGAGAGGCACACACTGCTTAAGTTCAGGCACATGAAGTTCAGCAATCGCAACTGTCTGCAGGAAAGGAATGCGGAATAGCCAAGCTGTTTACTGCATTTGCTCCAGCAGGAAGCATCTCTGTGCTTTTATGATGTTAATTAAAAGATTATTTCATTTGTCCTTGTGGAAACAAGAAATCTTAAGCTTTCTTGTTAACAGAACAATCAACAAACAAAAGCCTGGGTACAATGAGACTAACACTTCCCACAGAGCACAGCAAGGGATTTCCAAGGAATCCGAGGGAGTACTCACCTCATCGAAGACAGCTCTGGTAACATCACCACATCGCAGAGTTTCATTGCTTAAGGACAGCAAGTGAGCGGGATTAAATGGAGAAAAATGCATGCAGCTGACCAGGAAAGTGTGTGGAATAAAGATGTGTGCTGCTTCTTCAGATTTGCAGTCCTGAAAAACAATTGAGATGCAGCAAACACAGATGTTCATCGCTGGAGTGATTTCTACTAACTGCTGGAGTGATTTCTATTAACTGCTGCAGCTTCCAAAGGGAGGTCTCTGGTTTACAGATGTTCTTAGCCTGCTCTGGGTAACTGGAGGAAGCAGCAGGGTGGCCTGATGCACGGAGACATCAGCATAGGTCATGCAGGCAGCAAGGGCTTCATGCCCAGGCCAAGACCTTCCTAGAATGAGTTCCACCTCTGCTCTCACTTGGGCCATCCAGCACAGCACTCCCCTACCGTTTTCACTGCTATACAAATAATTTAGCTCAAAAGAGCACTAAGAATTTACTCGCAGTTTCAGAATTCAGTTTCATAATGAGGAAAAGCTGCAACTTCCTGCTGTAAGTGAAGTGCATGTCTGTCACTGCTGGACCTCGACACCTGGCTCTTTGACTGACAGAAATGGTTTCTCAGCACAGCTGAACACCTTGCCAAGGACCAAATGCATGCATATGATTGACATCAAAATATATACCTACTGGGTTACTTAGAACTCAAGCTAAATTACAGGGACACAAACTGAATGTAAATCATAATCTCCAGTATTTTCTCTTCTAGTTTTGGCATCATTCAAGCGGGTTTTTTTTTTAAAGAAAATGAACAGATCATTTTGGAACAAGTACCAATTCATTCCACAAAGATTACTTTGCTCCCAAACTCAGAAAAAAGGGGGAGCAAAAGGGAAATGAGCAGCTTTATGAGTTCTAGGCTCCCACTGAAATTTCTTTACAAGGCCACAAAGAGCCTACAAGGACTTATAGAGCCCAGCCATGACCAGGTCACACTCCTCAACAGGCAGTAACGCAGCCACACAGTCAGAGCTCTTGGAACCATACGGAGCAGTTTAAATGACTTCATGACTGACTTAAAGAGTCTCAGAGCTGAATTCAGGTGATCAGTTCCTGGAACTGTCACAGCAGAAACAACTTGAGAGAAACTTGAGAGGTCAATGGCATTGTGAAAAATCAGAAGAAAATCTGCTTGTGTGTGAACTTCAAGCAGCCAGCTTGGGTGACTGGGGTCAAAGCAGAGACTATGGAGGTGTAAGTCAAGGGCATGAATAAGAGTTCTTGCTGCAGGAGTAGTTATGGCAATTCAGAAACAATGATGTGATTATCTGCACCAAATGCCGAGCTGTTTTTTATAGACTCCATACGTAAATACATGCCAGCATATGCATCAGTGGAGCAATTGTATCTCTGCTGCTGGGAGAGCAGTGACGCACTGCAGCCCCCCAAATCTGAACCCACTCAACAAACAAGCACTGAGCACACATTTCCCCTCACTCTCCCAAATCTATCTGTGGAATTGCTACAGGGGTCCTGTAATTAAGTCCCAAATCTGTCAGTGGTGACTGTCATTTTATCCCTCACTGACAGTATTTTCGCTAGTGATCCATTTTCTTCCTCTTTATGCCCCAAGTTACCAGTGCATTCTTTCCTCCCACTAAGCCGTGGTTTGCCCAGCAGCAGACAGACTTTCCCAGCAGTTCTGGTGAGACGCTGTTTAACAGCCACCCTGGTGCTATCTGGGAGAATGGGGAATGTACAAAACACCACTGCCAGCCCGACAAAACGGTGCTCCAGGCTGGGCCCCATCCATGCTTGTCCTGTACTGAACAGCTCTACCAAGTGAAGACTGGGCTGACAACTCACCACATTCCAGAGACCGATCTGCCCGAACTTGTCTCCAGCCGCCACGAGGAGGATGTTTTCTGAAGGATGGAGAGCCATTGAAGACACTCGAGACTTCACCATCTTTTTAACATTCTCTTCACTGAGGACCATGCGGTTCAGGCTCTCTTGGTATCTAGACAGCACCATTGAAACGTTAGCTGTGCAAGAGAAGAAAGCAGGAGAAGGAGACAATACCTAGTTTTTAGCTGCTGCCTTCCAATTACCTTTTCCTGTCCGGCATGCACTTTCCGGTATTGTCGGCTTTCATCTACAGACAGAAATGACATATTTATCAGAATTAGATTCCTTAGAACTCCAGTTAAACTACATAATCCAAAAATGACTAAAATAGCTAATAATACCTCGCTTATCCTCATCCACGTTGTCAATAAATCCTCTGTCGATTTACTGCTCTCCACCTGATCTTCCGGAACCATTGGCAAAGGTCCGGCTGGAACTTGAGGCTGCAATGACATTAGCAATTTTTGTGACCCAGATCAGCTAAAACTACAAAGAGGGTGGACTGTTATGTCCCCCACACCTGGTATTCCACGAACATACCTATAACAATGTAAGAAATAAAGGTAACAACAACAAAGGTTGTAGCAAATCTTATTAAAAAGAGAAACAGAGCGTTTCTAAACCCAACAGTGAAGACAAGCAGCTCCCCATGGCTTTCCCTCTGCTTTCCAATCCTGACCTTGAAGAATAGCACTACAGAGACCCAGCTTTATTCTACAGCACCACAAAACACGCAAATTCCCATCTCTTGGAGTGACAGAATGTTTCTTCTTGCTCTACAGTCATTTCAGAAGGGCAGTAAATATGTCAAAGAAAATAAACCAGATCAAAACTGACACTGAAATAACATTAAAACCGAGTAATACAACTTTGAATTTAAAGCTGCTCGCAACAATGGGCTGTCGAAAAACATGTAAGGTTTTACCTTAGATCACACAAACCCGCACTATTTCACCCATTCAAGTCACAGAATGTTGCCCAGCTATCAGTGAGGGCACAGCCAGCCTGCTTTTCAAGATGTATGAGGGTGAAAGAATTTACCTTTTATCATTGCTGATGTCTAATGCACCTTCCCTAACACCTAAAGGCTTTCACAATTAGCTCAGCAATGACAAGGATTATCGGTCAACTTCACCAGCACTAGGTTTTAACGCTCCTGTGCACACACACATACACATCTCCTCCACCCTTCCCCATCTTACATATTCCTCTGCTTCTGGCTGGACAGGCACCTCTGGCACTGGGATTCCTGATGGCTCGATTCTTTGTAAGCGCATCGATCTTCGCCGTACTGTTTCATCGTTGGCCTTTTTAGGCTTAGCTCTGGAAGAATTAAATATTTCAAGATTACAGACATGGTTAAATAACCTCAGCCGTCTGCATGCAGGTATGAGAGTACAGGTTCAGATGTATCGCTCTTACACCCAGGCCCAGATTCACAGCCCACCTAGTTCTGATTCCCTTCTGGAGCACTGCGACCATTTTGTCCCTCAGTGATGTCAGTGAAAGAGCATTTCTCAATGCATCTACTGCATTGTGTTGTGCTCGTAATACATCCTGCCACTGTTGCTTCTCTTCTCAGCTCTCCTCATCTGTAATTCATCTTTCTATGCACTGACTTGGCCAGCTTTTCCCCCTTTCTTTCACCATATCTTATTCTTTACCGCACTCCAGCTCATTTTTCTCTTTTGTCTGGCACTGTTACGGCACTGTTTGTTCTCCTCACTAACGGGTTACCCTATCCCTTGTTCCCAGCTCTCCCCACTTCTTTCTTTCCCACACTTTTTTCTATCATTTGTTTTCACCATTTAACATTTCTTTATTTAGCCATCATGCAAAAATATCAGGAAAAAAAAAGGGCTTGAAATACCTCAGTGCAAAAATCACAGAAAGAACAAATTGTGTCATTTTATGAAAAAGCATCAATACTGTCACTTAATTTCCAAAGGATGGTAGAGGGGAAACACTACCTGTCCATGAGCCCAGACAGATAGAGAAACAGTTACTCAGATTCAGCTTTATAGGGAGACTCCTCACGAGCTCTCTCTCTTTGTATTCCAGACACGCGCAAGGCGGAAGTGCTACACCAGCTAATATGCAATGACGGGACAGGGATCTGTATCTCACGTGCAGTTATTTACCTTTTGGTGACGTGAGATTGGGTTTTAGTTGCGATTTGGCGAAGTTTTGCAGCTGTCTTAAAGAGAAAAGAAAAAGATTACAAATATATATAACAAGCATAAAAGAAAGTTGCCACAAATTATACTGTATTTACTTTGGCAGCCCATACTGGCCAGCACTAATGGTAGCCAAGACGGCCACAGCTCCTTTGGCTGGGCCTGGCTGTGATCACAGACTGCCCAGCCCTTACTGACCCCTCTGGGGTGACTGGAAGAAAAGGAATTCTCTTTATTCGGGTTTCAGTACTCAGGTAGTACAGAGTCCGACAGCCTACAAGAGGCACATCTTGCACCCTGGTATAAGGAGCAAGCAGACACACTGCCCTGATGGGGGGAATTAGCTTGCAGCTGTCAGGAAAGGGGCTTCTTGTGAATTATAAAACAAATGAAGTAAGAGGGCAGAAAGGGGAACATTTGGATCTGCTCACGTGATAGCACTTACAATCCCGCTGCCTTAACTCTCAAGACAACTTCTCCAGCATTAAGATAAATGAAATTCAGTGTGTCCACCCCTTTGCCCAGACTTGACAGGGCACGGGAAGGACTCCAGCAGCACGAGCCCTGCCCTGCAGGCTCTTCCCCAGAGCCTCTCCAGCACAGGGCGGTGGCCAGAGCCCTCCCGACAGCTCCAGACCTGCCGCCTTCCTGTTAGATAACCAGTAAACCTGTCTGTACTGCATCTCACACACAGGAGCCCACAGGAATGGGTGGGAGCATGCATTACACAAGCGAGCGGGACGCACACTGCGCTCTCGTGTCCCACAACACACACAAGGGCACCTAACGAGAGCATTTAACTCAAGGGCCACCTCACTCGGTGCTGCTCAATAGGCTGGATTGATGAGCTGCGATCAATGGGATGGGGTTCAACAAGGCCAAGTGCTGGGTCCTGCACTTGGGCCACAACAACCCCATGCAACACTCTAAGCCTGCAGAAGAGCAGCCAGAAACCTGCCCAGCAGAAAAGGACCTGGGGGTGCTGGTCAACAGCAGCTGAACACGAGCCAGGAGTGGCCCAGGTGGCCAAGGTCAACAGCATCCTGACTTGTACCAGCCATATGTGGCCAGCAGGAGTAGGGAAGGGATCGTCCCCCTGGACTGCTGAGGCCACACCTCGAATCCTGGGTCCAGTTTCGGGCCCCTCACTACAAGAAGGACATTGAGGGGCTGAAGCATGTCCAGAGAAGGGGAACAGAGTTGGGAAAGGGTCTGGAGCACAGGGGTTCTGGGAGTGGAACTGTTCAGTCAGGAGGAGGCTGAGGGGAGACCTTATCACTGTATACAACTGCCTGAAAAGAGGTGGCGGCGAGGTGGGTGTTGGTCTCTTCTCACAAGTAACAAGTGATAGGATGAGAGGAAATGGCCTCAAATTGTGCCAGGGGAGGTTTAGATTGGATATCAGAAAAATTTTTTTCACCAAAAGGGTTATCGGGCTCTGGCAGAGGCTGCCCAAGGAGGTGGTAGAGTCACCATCCCTGGAAGGGTTTAACAGATGGGTGGATGAGGCGCTCAGGGATCTGGTTCAGTAGTGGACAGGTACGATTGGACTTGTGGACCTCAAAGGTCTTTTACAACCCAACAACTCTATGATTCTGTGCTGGGTCTGCAGCTCCGGGGCCATGCACAAAAGCACAGCTGAGTGCTGTGGGTACGGGATACCATATGAGTGGAGACTTGCTTTCTTTGGGAAAAACTAACTAGCATCATAATCCCCCAGTTTTTCACCCAGTCTGGGTACTCCTGATGTCTGAGGAAGTGTCTGTGCCTTTCCTGACACACCAGTCTCTGCTAGGGAAGGGTTTCAGGGTGAGAGGAATGACAGTACAGTCACACCTGGAATCCATACAAACCTCGTGCAGCTTTAACGCAGCAAAGAATTTAGCGTTTTCCGTAAGGTTCTTCAATCTTTTCCTTTCATAAGCCGATAACTGCGAGTATCCATCCTACAAAAGAACTGCCAGTTACTCTCATTGTCCAGTTACACAGCACACAAGGGATGTCCCAGGCTTCTGAGAAGCCAGTCTCTAATCAGATCATCTAAATGAGGTTTGATGCACTTGTAACTGAACAGAAAACCAGGCAATCCCACATTCACACTAAAACCTGCCTGTGTCAGTACTGGTTTGCATCACAAAGCTTACTCCTAGCAGTAATTCTACCATAAAAAAGGATGAGCTCATCAAAATCTCGCTGGAACAAACACAATACTGAAGTGAATCAACAACCTAAATCTTCAGCAACAGAAAATACTGCACATAAACGGGATACAGCTTTAGATAATTTTTATCTCTTTTAGAGCAGAAGGTGGACTTAGCAAGTTGCAATGATTTAAATATAAATGAACATTGACAAAACTTTTCTGTCTTATTCCTGTATCCACCTGTAAAAACACCTGGGAGATGGCTGTAACAGCAGAAGAACACATTCGTGCTTTTGCTGCCAGGCTCTACATACTCTGACTCATAGCAAGACCATTTTTTTCATCCCTCATACCCTTCTGAAAGGGTAAAATTAAGTTGGACACTGCTGGTCTGAGAGGTTAGAGTAAAAAAGATAACATAAAGAGGAAACACACTTTCAAATGCTACTTTTATTAGATTGGTGTAAAAATAATTGTAGTTTTGTCATTGTAAATGTTATTGTCATTTTGGATTAAACTTTCATTTAGCTGTGTCCAATTGGCTCTACTTATTTCTGTTAATGGTTTTGTTTCCACTGTTTAGTATCACTCTGCACTGCTTTTTCCCTATAAACCCGATCCATTTCTTGACCACATTGTGACATGGGGCAAAAAATGGATTCTGTATGACAACCGACAGCATTCTACACAGCGGCTGGGCCAAAGTGAAACATCAAACCACTTCCCCCAACCAAAGCTGCATCAAGAGTTGGTTATGGTCACTGTTTGGTGGTTGGCAAGTGGAATAGTCCATTACAGCTTCTTGAATACTGGCGAAACCATCACAGCAGAGGAGTATTGCCAGGGAATTGAAGAATGCACCCAGAATGGCAAAGTTTGCATCCAACACTGGTCAATCAAAAAGGACCAGTTCTTCTCCACGACAGCACCCAACCACATCTCTTGTAAATGACCCTTCAGGAACTGGGCTACCAAACCCTCTGTCCCCATCCTCTCTCCTACCCATTATCACATTTTCAAGCATCTCAACAACTTCCTGCAAGAGAAGCTTTTCTACAACCAAGCAGCAGCTCAAAATGTCCTCACAGAACTCATCAGTTTCAGGACTCCAGAATTCTACACTACACAGATAAACAGACTTGTTTCTTGTGCGCAAAAATGTGTCGGTTCTAATGGCTCTTCTTTCAATTAATATGTTTTATTCTAAACTGAGATATTCTGCTTTAGAGCTGATGGTTTAAAACGGCAATTATTTTTGCACCAACCTGTATAAACACAACAAACGTGCACCTGGAGAACCACAAAGCCACCACTCCTCCTTTGCTGTAGCCCGATGGACACCGGGACTGACACTCACCACAGGAATCTCTGCCCCTTCGCTCCCATCGCTCCCATCGCTGTCTGTGTCCCAAAGGCCATCCAAACCATTGCTGGCTGGGGTGCTGGGGGCTGGTTCCTGTGGGCTGGGGTCCAGGCACAGCCTCTTGATGGCCAATGCCCCCACTCCACCCAGCAGCCGCTTTTGGGGCAGCCGCCGGCTGGCGATGGCAAGTGGTGTGAGCAGCACCCGCAGTTGCTGTGTACCTTGATCAGAGCTCAGCTGGAGCCCAGAGGTTCCCTGCGGGGTGGATTCCTGGGGAGGGAAACAGAAAGATCAGTGGGGCTGCCCAGCCCAGAACAGCAGGACCCCCACCTTCCCGGCTCCTGAAGGCCCCTATCCTCCAGACCCCTCTCCCCTGAGCCCCTCTCCCCACCATCCTGGTTCCCCCAGACTCCTCTCCTCACAGTCCCTCTCCCTTAACCTCCCTCCTCATAGCCACTCTCTCCCAAAGCCCCTCTCCTCACAGCCCCTGTCCCCTCAGACCCCCCCTCATGGCTTCTGTCGTCGTGTTCCCCCCTCATCCGTTTCCTCATGGCCCCTGTGCCCCTCAGACCCCTCTCCCCCCAGACCTCCCTCCCTACGGCCCCTCTACCCCAGATCCCTCTCCTTATGACTCATGTCCCCCTCCTCTCCCCACATCCCCTGTGCGCTCTCCGCACTGCTCCCTCTCCTCATAGCCTCCCCTCTCCCCACAGCCCTTTCCCACACTCCCTGCTCCCCCCTCAGCCCCTCTCCCCTCCTCTGTCCCTCTTCCCCCCTTCTCCTCTTCTCACAGTCCCTCTCCTCCCAAACTCCTTGCCTCCCTTCCCCACAACTCCTCTCCTCCCTTCCCCAGAGTCCCTGTGTCCCCCTCTTCCCCAGAGCTCCTCTCTTTCCCCCTCCCCACAGTGCCTGTCTCCCCCTTTTCCCCAGAGTCCCCCATCCCCACACTCCCTGTCCCCCTCCCTCCCCACAGCCTCTGTCCGCCCGGATCCCTCTGCCCGCAGCCCCAGCCTCAGCTCTCCCTCCATCCCTTCTTTCTCCTCACATCTTCTCCATCTCCCTCCTCTCCCCCTCTACCTCCCCCTCTTCCCTTCAACCCCCCTCATCCCTCTATCTCCGTCCTCCTCCCTCCATTCTTCCCCTCTCCCCTCCATCTCCCCCTCTTCCTGCCACCCCCTCCATCTCTCCGCTCTCCTCTCCTCTTCATTCCTCCCCTCATCCTCCCTCTCCCCGTGCCCCCGGACCTGCATGCGCTGCAGGCTGCGCGGGGACGGTCCCTCCGGCTGCCCCTGCTCGCCGGTGGCGCCCGCGCTCAGCGCCATGGTTCGCCGGCTGGGGGCGGGACCGCCGCTTCCCGCGCGCGCGCAACCCGGCCCTTCCCGCGCAGCCGCGGCGTCGCGCTGGGTCCTAGTGCCCCCCAAACCGCTGCGCTGGGTCCTAGCGCCTAGAGCCGCGGGGAGAGGGAGCGCTGTTACAGAAAGTAGAATATTTTGATTTAAGGCAAAGTAGAGTTAAGTTTCATCTATGTAACTGTATTGTTTTGAAAGATAGACAGAATGTCCCTCATACCATGTTTTCTTATAGCACGTTTGTTTTTCAAACAGTGTTTTTCCAGACATGGTTCTTCGAGAAATTGTAACACCTTGTGTTCGGTATGATCTGGCCTGAACAGATGTGTCTTCTTCTCTATTCCCTCTGTTTGCAGTCTTTCCCTATCTAAAAATGCAAAGTCAGACAGAGGTGGCTCCCAAGCTTAAATTAGCAGAGATCTGGCTGTTGTAAAATTTACTATAATATTAAAATTAGTCCTTGGAAAGTAATAGAATATGCATAAGATTTCTGGGAAAATGTACACACGTGTGTAAGTGGAAAATATCTTCTGTCCCAGCTCTTGCCTCATTATGTCTGACTGATGGAAATCATTCCCTCATGTATCCAGCTCTGAAATAAAAGATGCTGCTTTCTAAAACTCCAAAAAGAGTCTCGGGAGAGTTTATTTGCCAGCATTTTCAGTATCATTAGTGCCCTCAAGCATTCCAGAGAGGAATCCAACCCTAGGTCCCAGTGCCACAGGACTGCTGGGAAGAGGATCCAACCAGGGCAAAGGAGGTGCAGTTATACACCCCAGCACCTTAGGGATATAATTAACACCTTAGAAACACTAATTCCTTGGATGACACCAAACTGAGTGGTCAGGATGACACCCCACAGGGACAGAATGCATCTAGAGGGAAGAAATGTCAGCCAGAGGGATCTGAACAGGCTGAAGTGTGCTTAGTGAAAACATCATGACATTCAACAAGGCCATGTGCAAGGTCCTGCACCTGGGTCGGGGAAATCCCAAGCACAAATCCTGGTTGGGCAGAGAACTTATAGTGCTCAATATGAGCCAGAAGTTGTGGCTGTTCTGTCCCTGGAGGTCTCCAAGGCCAGGTTGATGGGACTTTGAGTACTCTCATCCAGTGGGAGGTGTTGGCAGGGCGGTGGAAAGTGGATGGGGTTTAAGGTCTGTTCCAAACCATTCCATGAAGCTGCAAGGTGCTGCAAACCAGGCTGAGGGTGAGCATTGTCAGGGAGAGAGGAGGGTTTCTATGCCCTCTCGGAACTCTGGTTAGAATAGAAATGTCCAAACTTGCGAGTTTAAAAATATTTCTTTAATGTAAGTTTTTGTACGTGGCAAATGTACAAGTCTCAGAAAACAAAACAAAATTAATAAACAATTATTACATCTCAGGTGTGGTTTTGTACAGTATGTACATTTTCCTAGTTACAAGACTGAGTAGGAAGGCTGAAGGAAGTGCCTGCTTTTGGGTTTTGGCAGTGCCATAATCCCCAGCTTTCCAGCAGCTCCTTGCGTGGCACTGATGCTGTGCGAGGCCGAAGTGCAGCCAGAGGCAGCTGGAGCCTTGGAGCCAGGCACCCTCTTGGTCCTTCTGTACTTGCCGAAACCTCTGCAGCATTTGGAGAGAAGCAGACAGGTCAAACCTCAGCTTTACTTGCACACTCCCTGTCCAAAGCTCACTCTTGCACACACCACACTGTTACATCTTATATAAGACCAGGCTTTCACATTTTTAAAACTTTAATACACTTGGCTGTAAAAACACCTTTGAAATGTAAATCAAGTGTAGCTGCTGCTCTGGCATTTGCTGAAGGGCATGTAGCAGCGTGAAACAGGGGCAGGGAATGAACTAACCTGAGTCCATGAATCCGATTAAAGTATTAAAATTAAGTGACACTTCAGGATCAACAGCACTTAATGACCAATATTTTAGTAGATGAGAAGGTGAAAAGGTGGGAGTTAAAACCTCCCGAGTTGGGAACTGCTATTTGCTACCAAAAAAAAAAGACCAGAATGAGGAGGGAGAACTTGAATTAACAAGGGACCGGGAACCAAAGTTCAAATATTTCATCAAATATTTGTCATTTTAAGCTGTCTTTATGTTTCCAAGCACAGAATCCAGTCAGGCTGCATTTGGTTATGGCAGCACACTGAAATTCAGTGTCACTACTTGGCTTGTGGCAGTCCATAGTGAGAAACAGGACAAGTGTTAAGCCTGCTTCCTTACCAGGAGTTTTTACACAGAGAATACCAGAAACCAGAATTAGAGCAGCAGTTATAAGGTACCTGGATAACTTTAATGCCATTCTTAACACCCATCCTTATTCAGGAAAATGCACCAGGATAGCAGTGCCACTCTGAGATCATCCTCATGCTATATTGGACAAAGCAATCTTACAAGTGACCACAAGCAACATACCCTTTGGGATGAAACTGCCAGCTGCCACCGTTACTTGTCTTTTTCTTCTTGGAGTCTCTGAAGTTTGGCGGCCTTTTTCTTTTCCTTCTTTGGTTTGCATTATTGCAAAAATAGCTCGAGGTTGTGACTGCGTCTTCTGCTTCTTCGTCGCTCTCAGGTGTGCCAGTGCTTCCTGTTGCTGTGTCTGCCCTTTGGCAGGCGGCATCATCTACAGACAGACAACGAGTTGAAACCACCAAAATCAAGACACTGCCTGGGCCAGTCAGAGCACACCAACTGCACCAAAACCTCTCTCCTTGCTGTTCAAACCCTCCTCCACGCTGCCTTCATCCTAGTGATGCTCCAGGCTCAGCTAAAGGTGTTCAATATGTTGGTGTAAACCAACACTGCCTTCTATCCTTGTTTTACCTGATGACATGAAAGAATATCTGCCAGGCCTATTTTCTCTAGCTTGGCTTCTTGTCTAAACTATTCTGGGAATGCTAGGCTTTCTGCCTTTACCCTCTCTTACTCATGTCAGCTGGAAAGAATTATGGAATATACCATAAACACTATTGTCAAATACAGCACTTGTTTTTAAAAACATCATGGGGAGACACAGAAAGGCTCAGAGTGCCATGAGCTCCCTCTCAATCAGTTGTGATCAAGAGAGGTATGATTTTTTGCACAGGCAGTAGAATAATATATTTAAAGATCAGATTGGCAGCCACGCACTTACGTATGAAAGCACAGTCTCCTTACAAGCAAGCACGAATCACTTAAATTGCAGGCCCCAGTGTCAAATCTGATAAAGCTGAATTAAATGTTCCAATTAAGACACAGGCTATGTGCTACGCTCAAGTGGAATTATGAGATTTACTTGCCTCAGGGCTCAGTTCTCCATGGAGCTGAACTTTGTCTGCAAGGTCAGGCCTATGCAAAGGTCCTGTAGAACCCCACCATTCTGATCTGGCAGTTTTTTTTTTTTTTTTTTTTTTTTTTTTTTAAACACCTGGCTTTGAAAGTTCTTCACATCTGAGCAGCAGCTCATCAGTGAAGAGCTGAACTGCTGACCTCCAGTACTATGAGAAATAAAAGGCAACAGTTACCAATTACCTGCCAGGCTGCACCACTGCCCCATGCGCAGCAGATGCAGGTGTGAAAATGCGCAGGAGGTACAAGACCTTTAACCATAAGGTCAGAATTCTCATTAGCAATAAGAATATTACATAAATCCATAATTAATAGGTCAGGAGCAGGGCAGTCTGCTCAGTTCTCATTTTCCTTTCTTAGTCTGTCAGAGATGTACCAAATTTAACTAGGGAGAAGAGCAGAGACCTTTGTGTGTTTGGAAAGTGCATGACTGCTCCCTTGTAATTATTAAACTGCAAGAATTAGTGATTTGTAGTTAAAACAAGTTACTTTTGAGTGAAACTTTGGATAGAGGAGGAGAGAGGGTACTGAAAGAGAAGAACCCACTTAGGTACAAGGTATACTAAACCTGGTAGTGTCCATTCTGAGTACTTCTCCATCACTTTAATTATTTCTGCACCATATTTTTCCAGTTTGTCCTCTGTGACACCATCGATCTGCAGTAAAACCTCCGCGTCAGATGACAAGGTTTCTGTAATAGAACCAAGTACCAATTAGGCACATCAAACACACTAACAGTTTTTAAGCAATCATGGTAGAGTGTTCTGTAGGAAACTAATTCCTTTCAGTACCATGCAATGCAGTTAAGTCCTACTTGGGGTAAGCCTTTCTTCTAGCAGATTTGCCTCTAGTTGGTTGGCACAAAAAGTCCATAAGATTTCTCCCAAACGCTTCAGGGTTTGTTTCACAGTATTGAACTTGGGTGGCTTTTGTGCTTATCCCGCAGGACTGCAACAGCATGAACTGCAGCTCCACACTATCTGTGCTGTGCCAGCTGTCTCCACAGGACTCGCTTGGCTCTGCACATTTCAACCCCTTCTCACTACGTGTTAGAAACTGCAGCTACAATTGCACATCCAGCCCACTGCCAAAAGGGGTTCTGGGTAGCAAAAAAACTAACATTACCTGCTATTTTCTTGAGAGTTGAAGTACTGAAGATATTGAAGTAATGCACATCAAAGACTTTCCCAAGCATTTTGCATGTGTCTGTAAGCTCCCCAAGGCACTTCTTAACCATCTCTTCCCGTTGTGACATTTTTGCCACGGAAGCCCTCTGTTTTCTGATGGCGCTGGCATTTTCTGTTTCGTGAAACTCCACCTGTTAAAATAAGCTCATCGATAACTTCTCTGGGGGGAGTTACTGCAGAGCCATCATTAGTTTGATTGATAACACATGGAGAGAGTGAAGGAAACCAAAAGTACCCTTTGATGGGCCAAAAAAGCTATTTACCCAGTATATGCTTTCAAAATGATTTTTTACAGGCTACCTAACTGCGCCTCAGTTTCCTTCACAAAGAACCAGCAGAGTCCACACAATGCACAGAAAACATCCTGAGAAGCCAATTTATAGCCAGCTTTAAACAGAGGTCATAAGGTCTAATGCTGAGGGCTCTGCTGTTCTCCAAAACCAGTGCTAATGCAGAGGAGACATTGCCTCAGACAGTTCTGGGACAGGTCCCATGACCTTCAAGTAAATTTTCCATTAGAGCTCACCAATGACTGGAAAAAAATAGAGCAGAAAATGCATGAGAAGGCAGCAGTGTTCCTTCTTTCCTTCTTAGTCTGAAGAAACTGAAGGTGGCCATTTCTATAAAAAAAATATCACAGAATGGTTTGCATTGGAAGGGACATCAAAGCCCATCCGGTTCCAACTCCCTGCCATGGTTAGGGACTCCTCCCACTGGATCAAGTTGTTCAAAGCCCCATTCAGCCTGGCCTTGAAAGAAGAGGAAGACCTAATCCTCTCCAATCCTCTCAAATTCACTTTTTGCCTCACAACATTATTACTGGAACGATGGACTAGAAATCATGCTGGTTAGATCCTGTTCCCCGCATCTGCTAAAGATTAGCCCATGTACTTCAGTTGGCAGGCAAACTATGTTTAAACTATCCTAGGGTATATGGACATAAAAACCATAGCACATTCTTTAAAACAACGCATCCAAGAGAAGAAAAGGAACTGTTACACACCTGGAGTGCTCCATCCAGCACAGCCTGGGCTTTCTCTCCAGGAATCACGTATGCTACCGCCTGGTCGTTGGCAGTGATATACAGATCTTCATCCAAAATCTTGTCCAAGACGAGCTTTCTAAACAACCTTTCAACATTATGCCTCGAGTAGGCAGCTCCCTTCCCAAAGATTCCAGACTGGATCTTTGCACTCTTTGAACCTGTGTAATAGAAATCACAGGATTAGTCTGAGATTAGAAAGCCTGTTTGTGTGTGTATTTACAGACCGGTGGGAGATTCCCAAGGGTATTCCATAGTCTATGGAGATAAAAACGTGCATTTCAGCACCATAAACTCCAATGCCACCAGAAAACTAATATTATCACTATAGCAACCTGAAAGGGATTAAAGCTTTAGCCTCATTTATTTTGGATCATTTCCCACCAAGAGATTCCTGGAAAGAATAATTTTGCAAAACTAATCTTGTTTGACCACCTGATGCTCAGCCAGGCATTTAGGTGTCCACTGAGCCATTCAGATGTTGTTTCTGGGAGACCAGTACTCACCTAAGAATATGTCTACCATCATATTCAGCGTGTATCTGCCAGAGCCTGCATTTCCCTTTGGGTTTATTCGTCCCCTTTGTCCACAATGCTCCCGTACAAATCTTACGATGCTCTTCACTTCATCCGTTACATTTCTTGATTTGTAATCCTGTTAAAATAGACTTGATTAGGAAACCTTATGTGGTTCTGTCCTCATGCAAGTTGTTACTGACAACCTTAGTTTTTGTTATTGAGCTTTTCCCAATCATGAATTCATTTTGTTCCGAACACAGCAGCAGTGATTTTCTAGTTGGTATCCCTACATAGAAATTATATAGTCCCACGAATTCTTGATTCGATAATACTCTGAAAAATGCAGTAACACAAATCAATGGGCTGTAGATAATCTCTATTGTGTTAATTCAATAGCGAGCTACAAAGTTGCTGTGTGAATACTTGTAATCAAGGTGAATTGTTTGGAAAGCTTTCTCTAATTTTCTACTGCCACGCACTAGAACTTACCCTTCCAGTACACGTTAAATTGAGAAGACTGGACTAAATATGCATCATTCCAGCCAATTTTTATTATAATCACAGCTATGTAAGGTTACGTTTCAAACACAGGGCTGAGACGCAACATCATTATGTATCAAACCGATGTGGTTTGGAGAGACCAGAGATCCTTCGAAGGAAACAGCTAACTGCTCTTCCACCCCATTCGTGCCGTGAACAAGTTTGCTTCAATCCTTGATGCACACAGACTAATCTTTAGGGCATCTCAAGCAGAGCACACCTCATAAAGCGGCACTCATGCTGCTCCAGCAGCACAAAGCTGCCTTGAAAACATCAGAACAGGCAGATGAAGGGATCTCCCCACCGCCATTCCAGTGGATCTTACATTATATGTATATTGTGTGACTATAGCAAAGAGGACAGACACTAAGGAACATCCTTACAACTCATCAGTCCTCCTCTGGCAGAAACAGGAGCATCCTGAGTCCATGATGCATGTGTGTAATTCTAGTCTAGGTTAAACCCTGGAAGTAATTCGAAGCATCCAGCTTCAAAAAATTACAGGACATCCCAATAATTTTCTCCATTTGCCTCCCCAAATGCCACATAACCATGTTTTAATGAAGCTAAATGCAAAATACAGTTTAACACCACTATAAATAACAGCTGATTTTTACCTTCTTTCTACTGCAGTTATCACAAATTACTTCTGGGTTGTCTTTACAGAAATTGGGATTAAAATCCATTTCCCCGAAGTAGGCCAAAAGCTGGATTCTCCGGCAATCCACTACATTCTCACAGTAGTGAACCATGCTGTACAGGTTGTTGAAGTGGGTCTGTCTGGTGTGGCTGTTTCCATCTTTCTCCACTGAAACACAGTAAATCCAGTTGTATTTGTTAAATCACCACCTCTGCATTTTAATATATCAGAGAGACAAAACACAATACTCATTCTTTGCTTAAAAAACACTGAGCAGGTTGGTACAGAGCCGATCTAGGACAGATTTCACCCCTGAAGTGTTAAAGAACATAGAAGGGGAAGAAGACTGGAATGGCAATAAGTGAGAGATGGATATGGATGAAGCAAAATGTTCCTGACTAAAATTAAGTAGGAGTGTCGATTTTTTTGTTACAGAAACCCACACATGTAAAAGACACACAGTTCTCCCATCTTTGCGATACCACAGTATACAAGGCACTTCTAAAGGAGAAAATACCACTGCCTGAACAGAACAGAAATCAGTGATGTCCTTCATACCATCTCCATCAAGTTACATGAACTCACTCAGGATCAGCCTTCTGAGTCTGGTTACATCGCTGTAGCTGTAGAAGAGCAGGCAGTGAGACATTTCACCGTCTCGACCAGCTCTGCCAGATTCTTGATAATAACCTTCTACAGATTTTGGAAGAGAAGCATGGATAACGTAGCGTACATCAGGTTTATCAATTCCCATTCCAAAGGCAATTGTTGCACATATAACCTAGGAAGGAAATCGTAAGTGGTTACATGGAGTTACGAAAGTTATCATCATCCCTGGAGGTGTTCAAGGCCAGGTTGGATGACGCTTTGCGCAACCTGATCCAGAGTCCCATGGCAGAACTGGATGACCTATAAGGTCACTCTGCACTGAGAACTGAGAGGCAGTCAGGCTTACCACACTGTGCAGGGCTTAGAATCTTAATTGTAATTGCAAGCCAACACAAAATAGCAAAACTACCTCTCCTTTCAGAAAAGCTGTTCCAGACAAAGGGAAAACCCCAAATTTGAATCTTACTATACAATTCAGCAGTCTGCCTAGCACTGTTTCAGAAGCTTTGTATGCTCAGTTCCTTCCTTCTGGAGTAGTGTACCTTGATGCAGTCTTTGATTGGTAGAATTCCCAATAAAAGGATGATTAACGTGTTTTTGCAGATCTGTTTGGATCAGTTATTTAACACTGCATCCGATCTGGCAATAATGTTACACAACTTTGCTTTGCCAACAGGGATAAAAGTACCCTAAATTCTATTTCTTTTTCCCCGGTTGCTGTTTTTTACCTGGCATCCTTCCTGATTAATCCACTTCTTCTGTACAAGATCCCTGTTGGAGTCAGTGAGGCCAGCATGATAGGCAAGGGCAGCAAGACCTTCCTTCTGCAGAACAGCCGCTGTTGTGTCACATTCGTGACGTGAAAGGCAATAAATTATCCCAGAGTCATCTGAAAATATATACAAAAATTTGTGCTACAATACAGCTTTATTCCCTTTCGCTTGCTTAATAGTCACAGCTGTCAAGGAAATACTAAATCTCCCTACTAGAATAAATGTAAGTGCAATGCAATTACTACTTATTAGTAAAGAACAGGAATTTTTATTAATATCAAATGGGTTTGTTAGTTTCTCCTTATGCAATTTCCTGTTCTTTTGGTAAGGTGGAATTTCCTGCTCAGGACTATGCCATGTTAGGATTTAAAGTACATGAATAAAGAACTAACATACAGGGAAAGCGAGAGCAGTTTAGTCAATTACATCCTACCTTACAGCACTAGGGAAGCCACAAAGGGAGCTTAGGGCACTCAACTCCCAGCAGCAGAAGCTGCAGGGCTCTGAGAGAGCCTGGGAAGACAGGAATCTCTGAAGCTATCTTTCAAGGAGAACCACAGAGAAGCAGACCAACAGAATTAAACAGGTAAAACAATATTAGATGGCCTTCATACTCTGAAGAGATGGTGCTAAAGGATCTGGCAGCCTCCAGAAAAGCTGGATACTCGAGAGCATTACCACAATTTACTTTTCCATCTTAACTCTTCACTTTAAGATGCCCATAAACCCAATTCCCATTATCAATAATATCATTTCACCTCTAACTTGTTTTTTGTGCAATTCTATCAGTTGCTCACAGAAAGGCACACATTTGGGTTTTATACAGCATTGTAAAAAAACCCTTTTTCTGCCTTAAAAAGCAGTTCATAAAGACAAACACAAGCATGCTACACTGCTCGGTACTCACGTGGATGGTATTTTTTAATCCATTCCAAGCAATCCATTGCCACCCTCTTTGGCTTCTTGGGCAATACATCATATTTCAAGTTATGCCTGTTAAAGCTCATCGTAAACCTGAAACACAACAGTTCATAGGCACTTGTCAGCTTTATGGGCACAGCAATCCTTGCAGCAAGCCAGGTATCGACTGAACGTCCTGAATTCAGCTGACTACTACTCGTTTTGCATTATCTGCAAAAGCATTATTGTTCCACTATGCCCACAGAGATTCATGTCATCCATCCTCTAAATGTCAAATTCCTGCATTTTTCCTGTGACCATGAAAAACGCAAAGTTATGGGGCACTACGGAGAGGGAAGAAATGCCCATACAGCAAATGCACAGTGAATTGCCTTCCTTTTGAACACTTGCATCCACATTCGACTGATCCAGTTTGCACAGTGCAGCGTCACCTCTCTCCTCCTCCCCTAAAATACATCTCTAAAAGAAGAAATTCAACAAACCAAAGGGCTTTCTTTTTCCATCATGTGCAATGAAAGCACTACAATACAATTCAGTCCCAATGGTACCTCATTATTCACATTACTGTCAATGCTAATTAAAAAACTTCCAGCTTCTGCACTTTTCCAGAACTCTTCATGAAAGTACCCTAAAACAGAACTTGCACATTTTTCAAGATGTAGACAACTTCATGATGTTATTTTCTATTAAACAGCTTCCTTAATCATGCAAGGAAGGGCTTAGTATGTTTTTATCCTTCTTACTTTGATATTTTAATATTAAATACCATGAATATATTCCCATTTAATCAGATACAACTATGTCAGTATTGCCTGGAACGCTTTTCTTACTTTCTTACTAAGTGTACCAATCAAAATCTCTGCAGCACAAACAAAGGATTTCAGGGTCTGCTGAGTGACTTACACTTGTGGTTTTAGCATCTCGAGCTGATTCTGAATGTCCTTCTGTACTCTAGGGTTCGCAGTGGCGGTGAGAGCCATCATAGGGACAGAGCGAAACTTCTTGCGAAGCATATTCAGCCGTTTGTAGTCTTGGCGAAAGTCATGACCCCACTGGTTCAAACATACAGTTTAAGTACATCAGAGCAAAGTGGCAACAGGCTTAGTGAAAACAATCTTGAAAACAAAATGAAAGGTTTTACCTGGCTGACACAGTGGGCCTCATCAATGACAAAGCGTGCTAGGAGCTTCCTGTCGTAGAGATTTTCCAGGGCTGACATCAGCCGGCTGCTTGCACAAACCTAGGCACACAATGCCAGTGGCATCAGAAAGCAAACCAACAGAGCAAGGGCCACCCTATCTGACTGAGAAATGACTGCTCAGTACAGCAAAGCTCATCTTGACTGCCCAGGTAAAGCTTGGGGACACAAAAATAATGGCAATCAGCTTCATTTTAATCGACAATGAAGTAACTGGTGTGGGATGACTGCGAGATTCTGGCATCATTTATCCCAAGGTCTCACAGTCTGAGTAAGTTTAACTGACTTATGTCATGAAAGGTAGAGAAAGACAATGCTGAAGGAATGAACACAACCAGCACGCTAACCAGTCTCCCCTTACAAAGCTGTTGTGGGATAATCAGATTTTTAAAGGCAGCATATAATTAAGTCCAAGGCAATGGTATGTCAATCACTTACTACCGTGACAGTTACAGATTTTCCCCTGCATTATCCTATTCACAGCAGTCTGGATTTTAATAGCTACTTGACAGCAATTAGTACTAACGTGTAGTAAGGACATTGATCTGTTGGAGCAAGTCCAGGAGGTGGCCATGGAGATGATTCAAGGGCTGGAGCACCTCCTGTACAAGGACAGAGTTGGGGTTGTTCAGCCTGGAGAGGAGAAGGCTCCGGGTAGAACTCAGAGCAGCCTTCCAGTAAGGAAAGGGGCTCCAGAAAAGCTGGGGAATGGCTCTTGATCAGGGAGTGCATGGATAGGACAAGGAGGAATGGTTTTCAGCTGAAAGAGGGGAGACTTCGATGAGGTATCAGGAAGAAATGTTTTCCTGTGTGGGTGGGGAGGCCTTGGCCCAGGCTGCCCAGAGAAGCCATGGCTGACCCATCCCTGGAGGTGTCCAAGGCCAGGTTGGATGAGTCTTTGAGCCCCCTGATCCAGTGGGAGGTGTCCCTGCCCATGGCAGGGGATTGGAATTGAATAGGGTTTAGGGTCCATTCTGACCCAAACCATTCCATGATTCTACGATATATCAAAGTGGATGGGCATGGAGTTTTGTTTATAGAGTTTATATTGTACAGTCGCACTTAGTGCTCATTCTTGGTTAATCACTGACTGAAATTCATTGCATCTGAATAGAGTCGTACTGATTTATCTCAAAAAATTATTTTTTGTTTTTTCCCCAGAAACAAACTCTAAGTTCAGCATTTCCCCTCCAATCCTTCACAGTAACCCTCCTCTGGTTGCCTCCTCGATTTTACCATCCAGATTCAATACAAACCTTTTCGGGAGTAACGTACAGAAGCTTTATCACGGGATCTTTTTTCGACAACTGCATATATATTTTTGAAGCATCAGCATCTGTTCTATCACCAGTCAGATACGTTGCAGCAATCTACATTAAAACAACCATATGAAGTTTTAATATGCACAAAACAGAAGCATCTCCAAATACAATCCTACATCTGGTTATAAGCCAGATAAAAAGTATGTGCATTTATTCTCCTCAAACACAACGTTTTTAATACTTCTTTGTGTAATAATAGATAACATTTAACTCCCCCCCCCCCCCCCCCCCCCCGTGTACTGTAGACATCACAGAATTTTTCTAATGTAAAGCCAAAAGACTATAAGCCAAATTCAATTCTTCTGCTCCCAATTCTCCCAACAGAGCAATAGCTGACTCGGAGGATTTGTCTGCTTTCTTTGAATTCTCTCTTTCCAGTAAAGAAAACTGATGTGATGTTTGGTTATTGCTCAACATGCTGTAAGTCTGAGATTGAATTCAGAAAAGAGAGATCTTAAGATAAGAAACAGTTTCTAGGAAGCACAAAACCATGATAACGCCCTCAATACCAGTGCCCACAAACACACAACAGCATCGCCTCAAAAGAGATTGACAGCAACTCAGAGCAGCGATTTAATATCAAATCCGGAAGTATAACTCACTAAATAGCAACAAAGAAATCGGATCCCAAGGACAAAAGTGATGTCAGAACAGGTCACCCCAACAAAGCCAATCCTGCCTTCTTGTCTGCCCTCCCTCTCACAACAGGCAGCTGTAGTTCTGCAGAGGAAACTCCTTCTGCAGCTACGAATCCCCCATCACAGAGTCAGTTTCACCAGGAGGGGCGGAGAGTGGCCCAAGCATAGCACTGTGCAGCAGTCAATGGTAGATAATCAAAACTGTAGTTAACGAGAGAAGGATTTATCTTGTTTCAAACCCTGCATTTTAGTCCCTTTAGTCTCAGCCCAAAACATTCCTTTTATCTTCGCCCTAGAACATGTTACCCAACTTCGTCTCCCTGATCTCTCAATCTCAATAATGCACTACAGATGAAAAGACTCTGAGGCAGAAGCAGTTCATAAGCAGTGACCTTTGTGTATGACATCTCCAGAAATGCTTGGCACCTCCAGAACCCTTCCAGCTCAGGAACTGTTAGCACTCATTTCTGCAACAGACCGAGGCTGCTCCTATCCAGGAATTGTCTGAATACAACTCTCAGAGCTAAGAATCGAGCATCTCTACTCAACAACTAAGCTCCAATAACAAATACACACAAGCATCAATAAATTTATCAGTTAGACTGCCAAGATATTCAAGTTCATCTAATTTAGATCTTCCCAGACAACTGTGTGCCTTGTACAATTGCCATCAAATCAATTTTTGCAGTTTACATTTGAGAGACATAAGATTTACTGTAAAATTTGAGATTTCCAATTCACTTATCTGCAGTTGAACTGAACTAAGCAAAGCTGTTTGAACTCACATCTAGAGACTTCAGCTTCTGAACTTGATCTATGATCAGTGACCGCAACGGAGAGATCACAATAGTGACTCCAGCAGAGACACATGCTGGTAACTGGTAGCACAAGCTTTTACCACCACCTGTCGAGATTAAACAGGATACAACACATTAGATGCCAAGAGGGAAGGCGGACAGGGTGGAGAAGAAGCAAAAGACACATTTCTTACTTCCCATTTTACAGCATTTTCAGAAACTACAAACTACTATTGACTGCCTCAAGTATGTTACCTGCAGGATAAGGAAGTGATTTATCATATGAAACACGATGGAAGGCAGAAATTCAGTCACCTCATTCCAAACATCACAGTGCACACAGTGCCAGAAACCCTGCAGCCACACATTTCAAGCAGCACAATTTATCATCCTTCCACAAAGGCACAGAGGAAGAGAAAAGTTTGTCACAGGCCTCGCAAAAAGAGGTTCAAGTCTTTATTTCTCAAGTGTGGGTCAGAGCCCCAGAGCCCCAGCTGTGCACCGTTTGCAGCTACATACCGGTAGGCATAAGAATGAAACAGTCTTCACCCAGCAGAGCAGCATTGATGGCCTCCAGCTGATTTGTCCGAAAATAGTGCAGACCAAACTTTTTGTGAAATATATTCATCATTTCTCCAGAATGGGGAAATTTTGTACCCCTGAAACGTTCCAGTGCAGGGTTGTTAACCGACGGATCTGTCAAACAAAGAAAATGTACTTACAGTGTCACAACATCCAGTTGCACTACCCCTCTCACAACGTAAAGCTGCTGTCATGTAACAGATGGCTCAGCCACCACCTCAAACCTTTAAACTACTCCACTCAGATTATGACTTGCTGAAAAAAAAAAAAAAAAGGCATTTATCTAGAATTTCAGACCAAATGAAGCATGAATTTTGATTATATGCAAAAAATTTTGAAACAAGCTGCTTGACCATGGCTGTACAAAACGCAGTCTTACACCAACAGCCTTCACAGAATCCTGGAATGGCTTGGGTTGGAAGGTATCTCAATGCCCATCCAGTTCCCATCCCCTGCCATGGGCAGGGACACCTCCCACTGGATCAGGGTGCTCAAAGACCCATCCAACCTGGCCTTGAACACCTCCAGGGATAGAACAGCCACACCTTCTCTGGGCAACCTGGGCCAGTGCCTCCCCACCTTCCAGGAAAACATTACTTCCTAAGACCTCATCTCAATCTTACCTCTTCCAGCTTAAACTACCTCTGTCACAACCAACCATGACAGGCTCCCATCCATGGGGACCTATAGTAGGTGCCTCTTGCATCAGAGACAGGGCAGCCGATGAAACTGATTAACATTGATACTTCCCCCTTTACCAACCCATTCCTGCAGTAATCGCAAGTAACACTGACCTCCCCCATGCCTCAAAGGGGTTCGGATTGCTCCAACAAGTGCCCATTTTTGAACATTCTTCAGGATTATCTAAAACTGCCAAATGATTTTGAATTAACAACGGCAGTCATCATTTAATTGAAACACAGAAACCTCCCAGTTTCCCATTTTAGCAGCTCTGTCTTCCCAGCCGCTCACAACCTGGGTGGCAAAGAAAGTTTGGCATTGCTTGGAGAAGAAAAAAAATGAAGATGACTTGAAGAAATCAAATGTCCACAGAAACCAAAGGCACTGATGTAACCTACAGCACATGATTTAGTTTTAGGTTTAAAAATAAGTAAACATACATTTAAAAAGGGAATGACAGCAATCCTAATGAGCATAATTCACCTGGACGGCTCTTTCTTGCCATCAGGAAGCTTGATTTTGGAGCAGCAGGATTAGATACAGCAGCAGACCCTTTGTCTCTGGACATGATCTTTGATAGCAGCGATTTGGTGGGTGGCCCTTCCCGAACAGGCTGATACAGCCGCGCAGATGGTGTTTCAGGTGCCGAAACATTCACTGGATTCTCCCAGTCCTCATCAAAGTCATTAATATCAAAGTGATCGAAGTCAAAGTCCGCATCATTTACACCAGAGTTGTCTTCCACAGGAACGCCAGTCAAAGCTCCACTCTGCCCTCTCAGAGCTGTGCTTGTAAGATGCCTCTCCAGCGGACGACAGCTTTCACCACCTCCCACCCCGGGGCTTGCATATCGGCTGCTACCAAAGGACATCTCGGAACGAAGGCTGAGGGAAGTTCCGTCTTTGTCATTTATCTTGGCAAAAGACAGCGCAGTAGTGTCTGGGCAGGTGATCTCCTCCACGCACTGTTTCGAAGCAGAAGAAGCATCCAAGGTATCAAATGTCTGATTCCTTTTGGTCAAAAAATTGCTTGAGTTAAGAGAAAGCACAGACGGAAGGTTTGTAGACTGTGGTGAGTTCCTGTTGGAACTGAAGCTCCAGTCTGGGTCAGAACATTGAGCAGTACCAGGACGTGCAGGAGGGCCCTGTTCCACACATGCCTTCCAGTTCCTAGAAAAAGTGCTGTTTGTGCTACTCTTGTTGCAAGTGACAGAATTGGCCAGCAATTTTCTCCTGGGATACACGGTAAGGGAAGAAAAGAGAAGAAAAACAAATACCTGGTCACAAGCATTGATTTATCAAGTTCTAAAACAGAGACCAGAGTCTCATCTCTCTCCTACTCCAATATTACCATACAGTGTTACATCATATTCTGTGTTGCAGTATTTTAAACATATTTCAAACCGATAAAGGAAAGAGAGCACCAGAACTCAGTGAACAAAGTAATCACCGAATTACTATATCTCGACTGCAGACATTAAAATGAAAGAATTCCTGATAGCAAGGAGCTGATCTGGGCAAGGCAGAGCATAATAACCCCACCTTAGAGGCAGAAACCTGAAGATAAAAAAATAAACACATGCTCAAACCAAATGATCACAGAATCATAGAACAGTTTGGTTGGAAACGACCTTAAAGCTCATCCAGTTCCAACCCCCTGCAATGAGCAAGGACACCTCCCACTGGATCGGGGGCTCAAAGTCCCATTCAACATGGCCTTGAACACCTCCAGGGATGGGGCAGCCACCACTGCTCTGGACAACCTGTGCCAATGCCTCCCCACCAACACAGGACACATTTCTTCCTAAGATTTCATCTAAATCTTCCTCTTTTGGCTGAAAACCGTTCTCCCTCGTCCTTTCCCTGCACTCCCTGATCAAGAACCCCTCCCCAGCTTTCCTGTAGGATTTCCTGACTGGTTTATATCCTTTCTAAAGGCCATGTCTGACTAGAATATAAGAGAGAATAAAGTAAGTAGTTTTACTGAGAATGTTCAGAAAAAATACACAGTCCCAGTAAAACACAAAGGAAACCCCCAAATCTCCACAAATTGTGTACACATTGTGTCACCAGACTACACAGATATTAAAAAGGCAAACTGCAGTACGAATAGTCAGACTGAGAGATGAGATGTGCAGGATATTAGGAGAAGTCATGATCACTGTGGTAGGCAATAATGAGCCTCAGAGAGAGAATATTAAATGAGTTACTATAAATCAGGACACCTGGCAGTTATAACCCACCACCCTGCTTCTTTGGAAGTACTTGGTGCCAGTCACCTTCCAGAGAGAAGGGACAAGACTCCTGTGCCTGACTGAATGTGGACCCTTTCTCCTGGCAGAACACTGGGACTGGTAAGAATTCCAGCCCGTCTTTTTTACGTTTGCCTTTACTTCCAGCTTTCAGAAAATCTGTATCATCTTTCCAGTGTGATGGAGACACCTGCAGGCACAGGATCACTGCCCACAGAGCATGGAAACGCAAAAGACACTGCTCATTAAAGGGTACCTGAGCTCTCTCTGCTGGAGAAGCTCTTTTGCACACGACAGAGACTGAAGCTCATGAAGTGGAATGGCATCGACCAGCTTGCAAATGTCATCCATGATGCTGTAGAGCTGCTGCTCCGAAACCAAGCCTTGATCTGTTGGAGTGACAGCAGCATACAATAATACTGATTTTTATTAGAACATGTAACAAGACAATCTCACTCTCTCAAAAATCACAGGAAATGGCAATAATTTACTTGCAATATATTTTTGAAGTCCATTCACTGTTTATGTGTGCATAAACAATCTACATATTTTTCCCTTGCCTTATATTTATCCATATCTATATTTCCCAAACCTTGTCACAGTTCTTTCACCCTTATTCCCCAAATATTCAAGTTTACATTTTGCTTACCTGAAATTGCCTCTCCTCAAACACACTAACCCATGTTTTATCAGAATAACACACTGCCATTCCAGTCTAGGAGGTATCACTGAAAACTTCCCACAGATGAAAGCCAGCATTTGTTCCCTCATAGCCTTCCCTTCCAAAGCCAACACCACTGTAAACCGTTCAGATTTCACCAGTGAGCTGCACTGGACCCGAAACAGCTGCTGCTTGGGTGCATCCCCCACATTAAACCCCATCACTGTTGCCCTTCCCAACTCCAGCTGACACAGTAGGCAGGAGGGCACCTCATGCACCTTGCTAACAGTCCACACCGACACAGAGTCGCTAGGTACGTTGACTGTGTGACAAGATGGAGCCTGCCTAAATCCATTTCCAGAAAGCAACATTAGGACATGAACATAAAGACACCACTCTGGACATTTATAAACACTAAATTGTAGGTGACATTGTAGAGGTCCCTGAGCTCCATTTTTATCTGTCTGGAGAGGAGAGACCTGCATCTCTAAACCAGGTTGTGCCACACCTATACTGAGCAACTTCTCCCTCTACAAGTGACACTCAGAAACACTTCAGCTCAGCAGTGTCCAAAGCCAGCATCTGCTGGAGTCAGGAAGGAAGGAAAGCACGGACACAGCTTCAGCTTACAGTGGTGTGTCTGCTGGGACACCACTGCTCACGTTTTGTCGCCATTTAAGCTGGGCTGGAGCTAAACCGTGACACCAACTTCAGGAAGGATTTGGCCAATCTGTGCTTAAGTTCCAAAAAGGCCTGTGCAGTATCCCAGAACAGTACTGACAAACCTGAGAACAGACAATGCTTTCAAATCCACACAACACCTGAAAACCCTGTCCAAGTCTCTGTTCCCAACTTCTCTGTCCCCATCAGCCAAAATTCGTTAACACTCAGGTTACAACGGGATACTCTGGAGAACAAGAAGCTGTGAGCCATCCCCAAAATCTAAGGCATAAAATTTCCGGAGTGTTTCACACACCTGCATCCTTTGCACTGGGATCGCTTCTAGCAGCAGGCAGCATGGAGGCAGCTTTCCCAGGATTGGACTCCATGTTGCCAGTTGAGAATCTTCCACCAGTAGGAGATTCCTTGAGAATTACACTAACATCAAAAGAAAAACTCATTAAATACAGATATCTATGAATCAAAGTATTTCCATAAGAGAGGTTCGTCTTTCAGAACAACAGCATTTAGGGTGTGCATAAGAGACAAACAGATTTCTGCAAACCCAGTTAAAATGTGAGTAGCGGAGCAGTTTGTGACTCTCCTACCAACACGCAGAGACACAAAAGGGGAGGGCAGCAGTAGTTGAACTAATTTTCACTGATACAAAGAGTTAGAGACTGGACAAAGTCTGTTTTAACTTAATAAAAGCTACGTTGACTATTTTCCTGTCTATTTGCAAGGATTGCTGGTTAAAAAAAGACCTTGACCACAAAGCAAAAACTATTTCGTGTCATTAATAGCAGCTGTCAACTGTGAACCTGCCATGTAACACACAGATAGGCTCAGCTCCATTTGTGGCTTTGAACAAGCACAGTTCCACAGCTGGTCTGGCATTTTTCAAAGTCACCCTAAAGACAGACAGTGTTATCAGCAACCTTGGTTTTACCTGATGCTTTTCACAGAAGGTGAGAAGGAAGGCAGCTCTTCTTCAGGGGAGGGCGGAATGACATCCAAGTAATCATCCTCCTCAAGCCCTGTGCCTGTGAAGACCTCACGGCCGACCTCATCCAGATCTGAGGGGCTGTTTTTCCCATTGCTGCTTGGCTTTTGGCTCTCACCACTTCTGTCGTCAGCAGCTGAAAGAGAAGTGTGTTATTATTGTCAGATAACACTGTAAACTCATTCTATTACAGTATTAACAAAACCAAAATTGAACAGAGGGGAAAAACTACTACCAGATTTCAAAACACACATGTAATACTTTGTCTTTTAAAGGACAACAGAAATTATTACTGCTCCCTTTTTCTTCCTCATTAAAAACAAAGGGACAAACACCACCCCCCCACCCCCAAGTCTTCTTTTGAGTAGAAAAGTTCTATAGCTTGCCTACAGTCAGAGGACTATTTGGCTAGAAGAGATTTTTATAGAAAGCTATTGTTACGTTAAATACTGGCTTAAAAAGAGCACAGACTCATCACTGAGCATAGTCTCAGTCCTAGAACGAGGAGATAAATTCATGTGTATAACTCCTTATAAGGCAAATGACAGAATCAAAGGTTGGAAAAGAGCTCTAAGCTCATGAAGTCCAGCTGTCAGCCCAACCTCACTGTGCCTACTAAATCATGTCCCAAAGTGCCACATCTACAAGATTTTTGAACCCCTCCATGGATGAAGACTCCACCATTGCCCCAGGTAGCTTCTGCCAGGGCTTCACCACTCTTTTGGTGAGGGCATTTTTCCCTAATATCCAGTCTAAGCATTCTCTAGCACAACATGAGGCCATTTCCTACAGCCAATATCACTAATGTATTAAAATTGTCATCACAGAAAGAAGGAAAAGGTAACAGAACAATTTTAAGAAGAAAAATACAGTTCACAAACCCTTTTGCCATTTAGTGTAACATGAACATCAGAGCCCTGTGCAATATCACTCAGTGAGTGACAGGCACATGAGTTTCACAGCTGAAGATCAAAAGCTTCAAAACACAACAGGTGAGGCTCATGAAACAGGCTCAGGGGAACAGAGCTGCCAAGGAAGCACTCTTACTGATGGTCACCAAGTGCTCGTCAACCTCTCAGTTAAAATCGAGGGCTGGAGGTTTGATGGTTTGTTTTTTTCTTATTTTAAATCTAGAGAGGTCTTTTTCTGGTTAATATTTCTCATCTTTACATTTAGGCATAAGATGTTTTCATATCTCTATTGTATGAATTTTAAAAGTGCTTTTCTTTCTGTAACATCCCAATAGAACATTGCTCTTCATTTCTGGAATGCTATATCAGAAATCTTGCAACTCTAAGACCAACAAGCGAACAGCTGCTACTCCTGCCATGAGACAGTGCTCCACTGTAACATATTTGTTGCCCTGAATGAGGGGGAAATCCTTTTAAGCTGAAAGAGGGCAGATTTAGATGACATATCAGCAAGAAATGTTTTGCTGTGAAGCTGGTGAAGCCCTGGCACAGATTGCCCAGAGAAGTGTTGGCTACCCTATCCCTGGAGGTGTTCAAGGCCAGCCTGGGTGGAGCTTTGAGCAATGCGATCCTGTGGGAGGTGTCCCTGCCCATTGCAGGGGAGCGGGACTGGATGAGTTTTGAGGTCCCTTCGGACCCAAACCATTCCAGGATTCTACTATTCTATTTACAACCCAGCACAGCCACAAGCTGCAGCTACCACAGCGATGCCGCATACTCACGGCCGTTGTCAGATAGGAGCACGCAGCTCCCTCCAAAATCAAAACCCTTGTTGTGCAAACATGAACACATTTTCTCCTAGCTCACGGGTACTCTAAAACAAAGTCACCTGGCTGAGCCTCTTCCCTGTCCTCATCCAGAATCACTTCAGCAGGTAGATTCTCCCAGGGGTCCTCATCCACAGTCTTGCTGCTGCCGCAGGGAACTGAATCCTCAAGACAGATCACAGACTGCTGCGATGCAGGTTGTGGCTCAGGCTCCAGAGAGGACTCCCTGCACTCCACAGCACTGTGGCTGCCAGGTCCTGTCCTGTCACCCAGCATCCCAGGAGAGTCCAGCGGCTGCTTTGGGCAGGCCTCTGTGCTCTCCAGGGCCTTGTGTGCAGGCTGCTGCCCCTTGGGGGACAGCACTGGCAACCGGCCGTACTTCTTGCCCATCCCCGACAAGTCAAAGTCATCAATGTCATCCCACTCTTCATCCACGGTGACAGCAGGCCTTGCTGCCCAGGCAGGTGCATCCCGTAGCCACTCACTCCGCGTGCCCAAGCCTGCAGGGCCTCTTGACACCTCCCGAGGCCTGGTGAATGCTGGTCTCGCACAGGCTGGCTCCTGGCCTCGGCCATGGGTGCTGGCAGGTACTGCTGCTGGAAAGAAGCTCTGGATGGTTGCTGTCCTGTCCCTGGAGGCGGGGAAGGATGTGGGGGGCGCAGCCAGCGAGGTGTTCACGTCCTTGTCCTTCAGCACAGAAGCGAGGCCACAAGGCTCCCCAGGCAGTGCGGTGGCTGGAGAGACCTTTTTGAAGGTGAAGCCCCTGCAAAGAGAGGCCACCCCGTCAGCTTCCCAGAAAGCACGGCCACCCCTCCCCATCATCCCCAGGACTCACAGTGGCCGGTGCCGCGGCGGGGGCGGCTTGGTGAGAGTGCGGCGGGCAGAGAGAAGCTGGAGCTGCTCCTGCAGGTTGTTCTGTGGCACGGCAGCCATGACGGGAACAGGATGGAAACGGAAAGGGAGGCAGGAAAAAGGGAAAGGGAACTGGAAGAGGGGTAGGGAAAGAACGGGAAGGGAAAGAGTGGGCGGGAATGGGAAAGGAAAGGGAATCAGAAAGGACAAGAGCAAGAAGGTGATAGGGAAGGGAACGGGATGGGAACGGGAAAGAGAACAGGAACGGGGAACGGGACGGGAGGTGGATTGGGAAGGGGAGCAGAAACGGCAAGAGACTGGGAAGGGAAAAGGAACTGGAAGAGAACAAGGAAGGAAAGGGAAGGGAATGGGGAAGGAGACTAGGAAACAGGAAGGGAAGGGAAAAGGAACGGGAACAGAAAGGCAGCGGAGAGCAGGACCGAGACGAGGTGTGGAAGCAGGGAGCAGAAACCTGTCCCTGCAGAAAGGCGCTCACGGCGCCATGTTTCCCCCCACGCCAGCTCCCGTCTTCGCGCCACAACCCCGCCTCGCGCTCTGATTAGCTGGAGAACCGGAAGTGCTCCCTTCGGGAGTGCTTCCCTCCCGCCCACTCGGCGAAAGATGGTGGCGACTTCGGTGCTGGCTGCTTGATAGGGGTTTTAACAGCGAATTGCTTAAAGCTGGGGAAGTTTTAACGCTTTGTGCCCTCGGAGGAGCCGCGTTCGGAGGACGGAGTCGCTAGGGGGGCTATCGGAGAGCTACCGCGGTCCCGCCGGGGACCCCGTCCTCCCACGGCCCTACCAGGACGATTCATCTTTATTCACTCCCTGGCCGATGTTAGTGTGAAATAAAACCCATCAGGCCTGTCATGGCCTCGTCCCGCCGTCCTGTGCTTATAATTATCAATGAAGTTCGTGCTGTCAGGATCCAGTTGTTACCCAAGGGGATAAGGAGGATGCATTTTGCACCTCGTTTACTACAAACATCGTGATCCCAAAGACAACAGTCGATATCTTCTATAAACATCCTAATATCTGCCTAGAGATTGATACAAGAAGCAGTTAGTATTACAAAAAGTGGAATATTTTGATATAAGCTAGAGTTAAGTTTCATTTAAATAACTGTATTTTGTGGAAGTTAGACAAAGTCCCTCATAGCATATTTTTTTTATAGCATGGGGTTTTTTTCCCAAACAGTTTTTCAAGACACTATTTAAGAAATCATAACACCTTGTGTTGAGTCTGATCTGTGCTAAACAGATGTATCTTCTAAAATCACCTGTTCGCAGTCTTTATCTAAAAATGCAAGGTTAAAGGATGGGCTCCAATTAGCAAAGCTTTGGCTGTTGTAAATTTCATAATAACATTAAAATGTATCCTTGGAAAATAGTAGAATATGCATAACGATTCTGGGAAAGTTTATGCATATGTGTGTAAGTGGGAAAGACCTTCTGTCCCAGCTCTTGTCCAGCACTGAAATAAAGAATGCTGCTTTCTAAAACTCAAAAATTAGTCTTAGTTTATTTGCCAGCATTTTCGGTATCAAGATGCAGACACTTAATATCTTCTATAAACAACCTGGCCTCTGCTCAGGGATGCAGACACTTGGTCTTAAGAATATGATGAACTCATAGAATCATGGAATGGTTTGGGCCAGAAGGGACCCCAAAGCCCACCCAATTCCAACCCCCTGCAATGAGCAGGGACACCTCCCACTGGATCAGGGGGCTCCAAGCTCCATCCAACCTGGCCTTGAACACCTCCAGGGATTGGGCAGCCACCACTGCTCTGGGCAACCTGGGCCAGGGCCTCCCCACCCTCACCATGAAAAATTTCTTCCTAATGTCTAATCTAAATCTTTCCCTTTCCAATTTAAAGCCCGTCCTCCTCACCCAATCATTACAGGCCCTGTGAAAACTACACCCCCCTCCCCATCTTTCCTGTAGCCCCATTTCATACTGGAAGACTGCTTTAAGGTCTCCTCCAGGTTGATCAACCCCAGCTCTCTCAGCCTGTCCCTCATAGCAGAGGTGCTCCAGCCCTCTGATTATCTTCATGGCCTATTCTGAACCCATTCCAACCATTTCATATCCTGGACACAGGACTCCAGGAGGGGTCTCACAAGAGAGGTGGGGCAGAATCCTCTCCCTCACCCTGCTGGTGCTTCTTTTGATGCAGCCCAGGACATGGTTGTTCTTCTGGGCTGAGAACGCACATTGTGCATATTAACTGAGTAGTTCATCAACTTGAGGTTGAAAACATGATGGAATAAGGGAAGGCGTATCAGAGAGGGAGAACTTGTAATTGTTTAAGGATTCCCTGAAGGACATCCTTATCCTAACAAAAGATGTGTAATGGGAATAAGCAATTTTGTGTTAAAGTAGCATTGTGTAACCAAATGCATATATCTATGAGACTGGGGTAATAATTGTATGAGCTCATCGGGATTTTGAGCATCGGTTTTAAATCAATCAGCCTTTGGGTCTGCAGGCCTGGAAGACCTTCCACCAAGAACACAGCACAGAATAAAAGCAACGTCTCCTCTCTAAACAAAATGCTTTGATTTGGGAGTTTTGGTTTTTTTATTGATTTCAGGTAACAGTCATAAAAACTCATCCATTTATTCTCTCTTTGCATTAAAATACTCAATTTTTAAACTCATTTAGTGAAAATAGATAAAATGTACAAATCACAGCACTCATCTTTCTCTAGAAAAAGGAAAAACCTTCTAAGATAATTAAAGAATCTCTAGAAGTTACATCATTATTGTGAAACATCCACCTGAAGGAAGGGGGGAGCTCTTGGAATCAGGTAAGTGGGGCATTCCCCCTATGAAAGCAGCGCTCTTGCTGCCAACAGCCCCAAGCCGAGGCATGGGGCTCTGGCTGGGACAGGGTGCAAAGCAGTGGGAGGACAAGGCAGGAGTTTGGTGCTCGGCACAGGAGCATGCTTGCTTTTGTCTGGGTCTCCCTACTGCAAGAAGCTGTGTGCAAAGCAAGGAGTCTGCCTGCAGGTAGCGATCTTCAGCAGACTTATGTCATCTTTTTCTCACCTCCTTGATATTAGCATTTAGGAATTCATACACAACCAGTTGTTCCTGTGCCCGCTTTCCCCAGCACATGCTCTCCTTTTACACCTGAGGAATGGGGTAAGATGCACAGGCAGCGAGACCACACATATTCTTGCCACGTTCAATAAGGAAGTACCTAAAAAGAGAAAGAAACGTGTATGAGCAAGTGTTCCCTCCTCAGGCAGAGTTAACTCAACAGGTGTTGATGTAAGGCAACTGCTCTCGTTCCACACAAGCTCCTTTCTCCTGCCAGTGCAAGGAGCTGTGACGGAGCTGCCATTGGTCAAGCAGAGATATTCCCTGTCTCCCTCAAATCATGAACAAGAAGAGGTAGACCTTGACTCTAAAAAATGTCACTTGCAGCTAGAATTACTTGCAGAGCCGGAGTGGAAACCTGCTTCCAGCACAACCTGTTCTTCTCTGAAGGTGTAACTCCGGGAAAGGCACAGTGCTCTCTTGACACCAGGCGAACCAGTGGCTCCGCACGTGCTGCCCCAACCCCTGGACCAATGGCGGATCTGTGGATCCAAGGGTGTGCTCTAACCAGTCACCCCAGAACTGTGTAGAACGAGGTCTCCTTCAGTGCCGAGGCTGGAATGATATCCCTGCCCCTTCCCAGAGTATAAAATCACTGCGGAATTTCAGGTGGAGAGCATCAGGGCAGCCTAGAGGCTGAGTGGAAGCCCGTGTGCTTTGACCAGGTACAGGGAGACCAGCAACGCTAGGACCTGCTTACCCATCCATGCCCCACATCAGGCCCCAGGAGTTCTTGACAATCCAGTAGGGACTCCCATTTTCCTCTCCATACCCCACAGCTAGGACAGCGTGGTTCACCTTGTCTGGAGTGTGCTCACATCGCGGGCTGCAAAGGGATGGGAAAAGCAGGCAGATTTCTTACATGAAAGAACAGGCTATAATTTAATTAATCATGGATTAGCCAGCATTCTTGATTGGATTCCAACTGCCAAAACAACTAATGGATACTCTGAATTTCCAGTTGTGAAGAGTAGGAGGGGAGTCAAGACAAGGAGATACCACTCCGTTTTCTCACTCCAACATTATGACTGGCCATATCTGAAGCCAGGGTGATGCCTGACCTTTGATCCGGTGCCTGGCCCAGCATTTTGTTCAGAATAAACATCACTGTTGTCATACAGGAATGAGCTATGCTGAAAAAACTGAGCAAAGGAATTTTCCCAATGAAAACCAGCAGCTTTGTGCATCACAGTAGTAGTTTGTTCTGCCCCAAGTTCAGGGGCGCTGTTCCACATTTTGCACAGTGAATTCCTCAGTATAAATACACATTTCCTTGTATTTCCAGCTTTTAAACTGTGCTTGATGAAAGCTGCTGCCTGTGATACAACACAAGACAACATGAGGTACAAGCTCCTACCTCTAGAGTGCCCGTTTTAAAACATTGTTAAATTGTAAAGAACTAAAGATTCATAATCCCCACAACAGATTTACTCTTGAATCTGTTCAGACACAGTCTGGGGAGCGCAGGCCAAAACCATCAGAGCACAAGTTACTCCATACACTCCGACTTTAAATCTGCCTTAGATCATAGATCTGTAAGAGAGCTTGGTGTGGTCCTTAAAATAGAATCCCATTACAAAGCACCTCAACCGTCTCCCTGCTTCCACACCTCACATCTGTGGGTTGCTGGCAGTTCACAGGAGCTTGCTGTCTTTACTGCACCACAGCAAAAGCCACTCAGATTGCCGTGCTGCCTCCTCTCTCGCCTGCTGCTCACTGGGCAGATCACTCATGCTCAGGCTCTAGGTTTATTTTCCCTGCAGTTCTGCATGACAGAGGATTCATTGCTCTCAAGTACTTTTCTAGTTCTCTCCAAACATGCACTTTGCCCACTTCTTGCCCAACAGAAGTTTACCCTGCCAGTTAGCTTCCAGAGTCCTTCCAAAATACAACAATCATCCTTTTAGGTAGCTTTTTGCCTTGGCTCTAGATCTGACACAACACTCGAGACCTTCTCCTGCTAGGTCACTTGTGTGTCAAGCTGATTTCTCATCTCTGCTACTGTTCTTACAGGTCCAGTGGCAGAGAGGGTTTACCTCAAGGTGCTCTGGGACCAGCCTGCCCTGCAGAGAGCAGCGACGCAGGGGCCCCTGCCTCAATAACGCAACCTGCCAACCTTCCAGCTCTGGTGTGGGGCAGTGCAAAGGCAGTGACACGGCTCACCACCCCTCTTTGGGGGGCCTGGCACTCCAGAGCCTTCCCAGCCTCACTTATTTTGGTTGGGGCTTACCCTAATGAAACCGAATGTGTTTAGCTGAAACACCTGGGCTGACCCTGCTCAAACCCACAGACATACACATCAGCCTGGGACAGGGCTGCAGAGGGATCTCCTGAGCTCACCAACTTGCCGAGCTCTATTCCAAATACAGACCGGTCCGTTTCCCAGCAGCGAACTGGCTGCAAGTACACTGTTCACCCCTGTGCTGCACCCTCATCCCCTGGGAAACCAGTATGTCAAGGCTCAGTTTACTTAGGGTTTCTAGTTTCTGTTTGTGTGAGAATGCAGCTCAGTGTCCTTGCATCCCATGCTACAAAGCAGGAGAAACAGGGATGCGAGCGATTCCAGCCCCATGCCCTCCCCCCCTCCCAGTCCTGTCCCAAGTTCAGACTCACTTTGAATAGACTCCTTTTCTGTAGTGCATGAAGTCGGGGGTCACCTCAAATGCAAAGCTCACAGGGTTGTACTTCCCCACAGCCTCTATCATGCCATCCTCATCGTACTGTAAGAAGAGGATCTGAGGTCATTTACCTCTCGATGATGCTGAGCCAGCCAGGATCCCTGGACCAGCAGTAAGAGCTGGAGAATCCTGGCCTCTTGCTTGCACACAAGGAAACAAGTGGGCACTGAAAGCCAAGAACCAGGACTTTCTCACAGCCTGGAGGGGCACCTGCCATGGAAAGCAGGCAGAAACCCCAGTGCCAGTATTTTTACTACAGTGCTTCACTGCTGCCACCTTCCAAGAAGGAAGCCAGCGGTACACTGGAGTGGAAGAGTGTGCCCGCCAGCGCCTCGCTCCTTTCCAAAGAGCGAACAGGCTGCAGCTTGCACCGCAGAGCTCCCCACACCTCAGGGCATGGCACAGCCCTGGAACTTCGGAAACATGACCCTCAGGGACCTACCTGTGTGATGTTGATAACATCCTTGACAAACGCAATGGCCTTCTCCGGCTGGAACTTGCAAGTGCCATTCTGTGCAGACAGAAAGAAACCAGTGTTAGAGCCTGCTCTGCCACTGCAGAAATGCCTCCAAGCACACTAGAAATACCTTAGCCCGGTATGGGTAGGCGTCCTCTCCCATAAGCCCTTTGTTGTACCGGATATATTCGAAGGCTTGGCTTGGCAGACCCCTGAGAGACAGATAACACAGCCAGAATGCAGATTAACTAGGATGGCAACATTGCAGCTTCTACAGAGCAAAGCCACCAACCTCCCTCCCGCAGCCCTCCAGACCGTTCTCACCAAGGAAAGGGAAGGACAGTGCCTACCCTAGACCCTCCAAAGGCACAAACACCAGCCTGTTCCTGCAGCATCTCCCTGTCTGGGACTGCTGACTGAGCCCATCACGTTCTTTGGCATGGTCCTACACTGGCATGGGAAGAACACCTTCTTCTCAGGGTTGCCTAATCCCTGGGGAAATGGCAACACAGGAGCCCCCGAGTCCACCCTGCCCATCCAGCACCAGCCGTGCCAGCTCAGCTTCGCAGCCCCGTGTGCTGGAAGGTGTTTTTCCGTGACCACTGCCCAACCTAGCTGCTGTGGCCAGGGTCCACAGCTACACAGCACTGGGGAGGACAAGGCGCACACACCTCCAGTACACAACTGCTTCTTCCCTAGCCACCTTTGGAGAGCGCATGTCATGGAGGGAAGAAACAGAGCATGTGATTGGGACGTGCTAACAAGGAAAGGCCTAAAGAGGAGTCACAAGAAAAATCAAACACACCAAAAGTTGTTTTGCTCAGCCCTCCGAGCATTCCCATGGGGCCTCTTATCTTACGGTAAACAGAAGATTTCAGAAAGCTTTCTTTTCTGCCTTCTCTCACAGAGCCAGCAGGAATCCACAAAGGGGAACCAGAGGTTTCTGTGGGCTCCTTTAGGCACCATGTGTGACCCATGGGCAGAGCAACAGAATTCCCCTTGTGCTCCCTGAGCGTGTGACAGCCTGGCTGCACAGCACCCTGACCGCGATGTCAGAAAACACCATGATAAAACAAACAGCAGAAGGAGAACCAAGTGGAACAAAAAGGACTGGGAAACACTGAAGATGGAGTGAAACATTCTAACCTCTAGAAAGGGTGACATTAAAATAACCAAACCAAACCCAAAATTGTTTTCCCCAACACTTCTTAGTCAAAGCGAAAGCAAAACTGTTCCAAGATCTGGAAGGATACCAACACTACATCTTGAGGAAGCTATCAGTCATGGAACATAAGACGCTCTAATTTCTCCTCTTTATTACTTTACATTATTTACCCGCTGCAGCCATGGTTGTTAAAAGCCTGAGCGCAGTCCACCAACTGCTGTTCCGCCTACGGAAGAGGGTTTTGAGTCAGTATCTGTTCAACACCTACATTTGGAATAAGTGAGATAAATCGAAACACAAGGCAGGCACCCCAGGTGCACTGGTTTTAGCTGTGCAGCTGACTGGCTGCATCCCTGAGCAGGAATTACCCAGCTGAATGGCTTCATGGCCAGAGGAGGGGGACAAGGAAGAAATGAAGCCACCAGCCTGGCTGCAAAAAGCATTCCTCCTCATGAGCCTGCTGGGACACCGTCCGACCCACAGGAGTGCTGGCCAAGATCTCTTTCAAAGGTCAAGTTTGTTTTTAACGCTTAACCCAACTCTCAGCTATTGCTAAAAGTCACAGAAGTGGCTACTGTTCTGGTTCTCCAAGAATATGAACCCTCTGGGAGTTTAAAACCAGCCTCTCAGTGTGCTGCTTGCAGCAAGGAGCTCTGCGGGCTGAGAGCACCCACACAGCTCTCACTAACCAGGCCTGATACCAGAGGCAGGGGCCATTAGCCTTCAGCCCCTCCAGCTTCATCCTGCTCCCAGGAGGCCTCTGCTCCAGCCTGGGACAGCAGTATGCTCAGATCCGGAAAGCGGATGGCGACTGGCAAGAGCCTCGGGAGAGCTGCTGGCCATGCTGCCTCACGCCTCCCCCAGATTTCTGCTCAGCTTGTGAGGAGCTGCAAGGGGGCTGCAGGGCCAGGGGTGCTGGTCACAGCCGCAGCGATGTACAGTCAGAGTCAGAACTGGCCCCACCAGCAGCCCCAGTGGATAACAGGAGGCAGGGCTGGTGTTAGTCCACAGGAAAGGAAAATATCTTACCAGAGAGAGGAGCTTCCCCGTCACAATAGCGATAGCAGACTCCAAACAACCCGTGGTGGAAAAGGTCCAGCAGCTCCCACAGGGACCCTGCATTAGGAACCAGAGGAACTGCTCCACAACGCACCACAGGGTCACCAGGCTCCCTGCACTGGCAGAACCAGGACAGAAGGGCATGCCAGGAGCACAACGCATCCATTCCCTGCTGGCAGCTGGGCTTTGCCTTCTGCCCAAGGTCCCACGGCCCCCCCTGCCCCAGCCACAGAGGGACTCCCAAGGGAGCCTGCTTCCCTGTGGGCAAGCACACCCCAGCACTGCTCCTGCCGGCACGATGCCCCTGTCTCGGCCCACTCTTGGTGCATCGCCAGTGATACATGCTCCTCACCTGGTTCTTCACGGGCGTCACGTAATCTCCCTTCTTCCTCCAGTCAATGGAGTTGGGATACGGCCCAGAGCTGCGCAGGAAGTTTCCCTTTGTGGCCGAGCAGTTCTGCAAGCAAGGTGGGAGGGCTGCGGCAAACCACCGTGTCAGTGGCTCACTCAGAGAGGAGGCGGCAGTGGCTGCCATGCTGCTTGTGTGTCCCCAGGCCAGTTCTCCCAGTCTCTTCTCTCCACTGGGGAGACCTGAGCAAGCCCTGGAAGAGCAGTGCCATCCCCAACCCCAGCAAAAATACCCAAACTGCTCAGACAGCTTCTGACCCCCAGCCAGCCCTGAGGTCACCTGTGACAATACAGACCGACCTGGGAGCAGAAAATGGGAGCGACAACTCGACCAAGAGGGAGAGGCTGGAAGCTGGAGGGCAGGGGACGGGGGTCCCCTCACTCTGGTTCCAGCAGGACAGGGATTGCACTTTGCCAAGCGGCTTTCAGACTGCACAGGGCTGGGTGCTGAACTCACCGGACCCCTCCCAGGACTCACCTGGGGCTCTCTCCACAGGTACAGCTTCTTAAACTCGGCGAAGGTCAGATCCGAGAACTGGTTCAATGCCACTGGGAGAGGGAGGGAACGCTTGACTCGCTTCAGCCATGCACTCGCGGGAGTGGGCTGGGGCTGGGGAAGTGGCTCCTACTCTGGAAGCTGTGGTTGCCTGTGTTGTGCTCCTCAATCCGCCTCTTGTTGTCCAGGAAGATGCGCAGCCGGCGGGGGTACTCACTGGGGCTGTACTGCCGGCGGGTCTAGGGGAGCACGGAGTGTCAGCTGTGCCCCGAGGGGTCCCCAGCGCCCCAGCCCTACGGGGGCACTCCCAGAGCTTTACCTGCAGCATCCAGGCCTTGAACTGCAGCTCCTCTGCGGAGAGAGAGGGGACGTGTCAGTGGCTCCCCCGGAGCGGCCGGGCTCAAGCTGAACTGAGCCAAGCTGAACCCAACAGAGCCGAACCAAAATCAGCCAAGGCAAGGCAAGCCAAGCCAAGTCAAACCTAGCTGAACAGAGCCCAGCCGAACCGGACTGCGCCGATCAGAGCCAAACTGAGTCCAGCCAAACCAAGCCGAGCCAAACCGAGCCGAACCAAGCCAAATGCAGCTGAGCCGAATCGAGCCGAGCCGAGCCGAGCCAAGCCCAGCTGAGTCGACTCGAGCCAAGTCCAGCCGAACCAAGCTGAGCCCAGACGAACCGAGCTGAGCTCAGCTGAGCCGAGGCACTTCCTCCCCTCCTGGTGTCCCTTTACCTTCAGCCGAGGGCGCCCAGGAGGCAGCGGGCGCCAGGAGCGCGGCCACAGCCAGCAGCACCGTCCAGCCCATGGCCAAGCCAAGCCGAACGGAACCGAACTGAACCGAACGGACCCCAGCAGAGCCAAGTCCAGCCGAACGGAGTCGAGCCAAGTCACGACCGGAGGGGCGGGGCCGGGGGCGGTCCCCGGGGGGATGCTGGGGGTGGGGATGTGAGCCCAGCCAAACCGAGTCGAGCTGGAACGAACCAAACCGAACCGAGCCGAGCTGCCTCTCTCCTCTTCCCGTGTCCCTTTACCTTCGGCCGAGGGCGCCCAGCAGGCAGCGGGCGCCAGGAGCGCGGCCACAGCCAGCAGCACCGTCCAGCCCATGGCCGAGCCGAGCGCAGCCGAACAGAACCGAACGGAAACGAGGGGAGCCGAGCCGCCTCTGGAGGGGCGGGACGGGGCGGAGCGCGGGCGGGGCGGGGCGCGGGAGGAGCGCCTGAGGGGCGGGGCGCGGGCGGGGCGGGGCGCGCGGTCCCCGCACGGATGCTGTGGCGAGGGAAATGCGGGTCACCCGCCGATAAAAACCATCCCGAGCCCCGGTTCACCCTGAGATAGAATAGATTTATTAGCAAGAGGTAATCAGGAAACATATATTTTTACAAAAAATGGAAATATTTTCCCAAACAAGCTGTAAGTTGAAACAGTTTTAGGGCTTGAAAGAGAATTCTCATACCACGAGGTATTGCTTACAGCAAAAGTGTTCGGTCGCCCGAGTGGAGCATGCCTGCCACTGCCGAGTTGAACTGTGTTCCTAGACTGTACAATGTAAAAAATACATGGTAATATTCACAGAATAAGCACTACAGTACTATATCCCTGCTAGCGGGCGGTTAGACAGGATACAGTATATGTCATAAAAACACTCGCTCATCGGTTTCTAACTCTACATCATGGTACTCAGAGTGCTCACAAGGAATACGGATCTATAGCATATCCACAGAAGCTTGGCAGGAGCCGCAGGCAGCGCGGAGAGACACGGGGATGGCCCCATTGCCCCAATGTCGGAGGGACCCCCTGGTGCCGGCACACAGACAGCGTGGGGAGAAACCTCACCGCATTCTCTTCTTATCCTGCCTTAGAGAGTCCACCCGGGGATGGTGGTGCCGATGCTGTCGGAGCAGGAGGTGCTGCCCATGGGAACTGGGGGGTCACCTGCCCGTCCACAAGCCCCCTCGCAAGGGACAAAGGACAAAAAAGACCATCATTGGCAAGAAACCAGGGCTCCAGCCAAGCGTCGATGAGTGAAACCTCAAAGGGTGCGGGCGATCGTACACGTGGGCTACTGCGGCCGAGGAATGAGGGGGCTTGGAGAAGCACAGACGTGGAAGTCACTCCAGGGCGTCTGACAGGGACAAACAGATATGTACAGGATGGAAGCGCGCGGGGACACGAGCAGCATCCGCCACTGCTCCAGGCTCAGGAGGGCAGTTTGGGTTCGATTCGTAGGGACGCTTCGTAAAGGGTTTCTTCGTCCATTACAGACGACTGGTCCAGCAGGTACTGTGTCACCTGAAGGAATGAGAGCCAGAACGTTAACCAGGCAGGACCTGTCTCTGCTGCAGCCAGCAACGAGTGCCAACATTGGGAAATGACAAAGGCCTCAGTGGCAAATGAGTCTCGCAGAAGTGCATGTGGTTCCTGCCAATGGACACAGACATTTCATGGGCTTCTCATCCCAGGAGTGCGAAGGCTTGCCCAGACTTCAAGATGCTGTTCTGGTTTGAGTTGGAATGGACCTCAAAGCCCATCCAGTTCCAACCCCCTGCCAGGGGCAGGCACACCTCCCACTGGATCAGGGTGCTCAGAGCCCCATCCAACCTGGCCTTCAACACCTCCAGGGATGGGGCAGCCACCACTGCTCTGGGCAACCTATGCCAGGGCCTCCCCACCCTCACAGGAAAACATTTCTTCCTAAGATTTCATCTCATTCTCCCTCCTTTCAGCTGAAAACTGTTCCTTATTGTCCTGTTCCTACAGTCCATGATCAAGAGCCCCTCCTCAGCTTTCCTGGAGCCCCTTTCAGTACTGGGAGGCTGCTCTAAGGTCTCCTGGCAGCCTCCTCTTCTCAGCTGTGAAGGCAGGGAGAATTTTATAACTACACAGAGCTGCCTTGGGAGCACCATGGCCATGCACCACGCTGTTCACCCTGCCCAATGGCTGCTGTATCCAGGAACAGCTGCTGCAGCACCCTGGGGAGGCGCAGGGCAGCCACTGCAGCTGCCCTCTGTCCCTGTGCCGCTGCTGCCCAGCGAGGCACAGGCCCTGCTCCTGGCACAGAGGTTCCAGCCATGCTCCTGCTGCAGTGGACAGGCAGCAAAGGGCAAGGGAGTGTGGGGCGTGAGAGCAGCGGTGCCAGGAGCCACCAACACTCATTACTCATTCCCACAGAAGGGGCTCACGGATGGGGAAAGGTTCAGCTTCTCCTTTCACCCACAAGAAAAACACAAGTTCCAGCTGAGTTCAAGTCCTAGAGCTGCTTTCCCACAGGAAAGGGACCTCCACAATAGGACTCTTACTGCGCAGAAGCCACTGCCTTGGCTGATGTTTGCCCAAAAGCAGCTCACAATGGAGGATGGATCCATCTCCAGCACCCATCCGCTCCCTGGGAGCCTTTCCAGGCTGCTCCCTTGCTGCTCTGCCCAACCCCATTCACACACCAGACTCAGCTCAGCCAGACCGTGCCAGGCTGCTACTCCCTGGGCCCACGACTGTGGCGGTTTGCAGAAGGAACCAGAGGGAAAGGGCAGCACTGTTCACTGGGACAAAACAGCAGCAAAGTGAGGGACAGTCAGGGACAGCACTGACTCGTTCTGTCCAAGGTTCGAACACGGGGAGCCACGTCCTTTTGCTGTGCCAGCAATGCTGCATGGGTGATGTGCTCTTCACGGTGTGCGTGGCAGGGGACGCGCATGCCAAAGGAGCAGGGAGGTCTCTTATCCATCCCCTGTGCCTATCCCACTCCATTACACCTTGCCTGGCATAAGCCCCCATGCCTGCATGGCTAGCTTGCACCTTCAGTGTTAAATTCCTTACAGGAGCATCCCATCCTCCCCAAGGGAGCTGCCAGCAATTGGAGGCTGCTTAGGCACGGCAATTGGGAGTGGGAGACAAGGAGAGGCAGCATGTGGCTCTCGGGACAAGGCCATACCTTAGGCTGGTGCTCAATCTTGTAGGAGGTTTGCTGGAACTGGCGGATCTCTCGTATGATGTGTGAAATCTGTCCAGAGATAAAACACAGGAGCTGTGTGCAGTGCAACCATCGCCACGGGCACTACATCTCAGCACCCAGGAGGGTGAGGGCAGCTGGTGTAGTGCACTCTAGCCACACCTTTCAGCCACCGAACCAGGCAAAGGGCTTTTTTGTTTCTTTCAGACACTTCCCTTGCCAGGGACAACCCCAGTGTCTGTGGACAGTGCAGCATGGGTACAGACCGTGCCAGCATTGCAGCACCAAGCCACATCACTCCAGCCTGTCCCAGCTCACCCACTCCTGCGGGGCTGGGAGACTCACCATCCTCATCTTGGAGAAGTTCACCAGCCCATCCTCAGTGTAATTTGGGGTCCCCTCCTCGATGAACGCCAGGTCAGTCAGGTACATTCCCAGGTAGGGGACACATGGAGGGTCACAACTTCAGGAACAAACCAGAAACAAATAAGAAAGCAAACTGCCTTAATTGGGGGCTTTGCAGAAGGGGGAAGGGTGAGACTCCACAGTTAGTAGAATTTGAAGGATTCTTTCTAATACACAGAAACCCTGGAAGGAAGCCTCTCCCCAGGAAGGGTGCAGGGCCCCTGGGCCCCATCCTGCAGCTGCTGCCCACACAGGCAGCACAGGACAAGTGTGAGCTCCAGCTGGGCCCCACATGAAGCCGTGGCTGCAGGAGGTGAGGAAGGGGCAGCTTTGGCAGAAGGTGGGAAAGACCTTTTGGATCTTCCAACATAAGAGTCAACGTCCACTCACTTTTTCAGTGCCTCCCTCAGGTTCTTGAACCTGCCCTCTGACGACACCAGCTTCTGTAGCTTATCGATCAGAGCCTTCGTCTGCAAGAAACCCACAGTGTTGCTTGGAGACAGCCCTGGAAGAAGCCCCTATCCCTGCGGCCAGAGTGGGAAGCCTGCAGAGTCACAGAGTTGCTTCCATCTCACCCTGCCACAGCAGCCATTTTGCCACATTTTGCACTTCATATGTCTCTGTCATCCCAACACCATTGCACCCAGCTCATCCAACCCACCCAACCCTACCTGACAAGGGCTCAGCCCCGTGTCCCTACCTGCTTGGAGACCTTGAGCCAGGTTTTCTTCAGGCGGAAGATGGCACTGCGGTTGAGTGAGGAGGTGATCTCCAGCACCGCATTGTAGTTGTGCAGGCACCTGCAGATGTCTGCCACCGCCACCCACTTCTCGATGGCACTCACCCGTGCATTGATCTCCTCGTTCCGCAGGATCTCTGATGCTATCAGGTTGCTGACCTTTGGGGAGACACCAGTCCCAGCCCACGTGTTAGGATGACTTAGGACAACACCTGCACGCCCATCACTGGATGAGTTAAGAGATTTCCCTTCACTACAGTAGCCCCAGCAGGAGCAACAACTCCAGGAGATGTTCCACCTGCAATGCGTCCCCAAGGCGTCAAACATCCATGGAGCAGGCGTGGGGGCAGACAAACTCGTACATCCCAGCCCCTGGCTCAGGGAAGCTGCCTTGCCTCTGCCTGTGCCCCGTCCCCCACCATGGCTGCACTTACGTCATTAAAGTGTTTTGTGTTCTTCATGATGTAAGGAGTCCTTTCATTCTTCTCAAGCTTCATCCAACCTTGCCCAAAGAACTCTCTGTAAATGACAGTGTTCAAGTCAACATTCAATTCCTATTTTTCTGGGATGCCCAAGCCCTGCGAGCTTCTCTGCACCCACGTGGGGAGGAGCTGCCAAGGCCTTCTCCTCTACCAGAAAGGGAGAGCGTGATGTGTTTGAAAGTGCGATGGACATGGGAGACTCTCCCTAAGCCAGTCACCCTGGGGATGCCAGCAGATAAGGCACAGGATCAGCCCTGAAATGTAGGCTGCATTTGAAAGTCTTTGCTTACTCACAGTATTTTCAGTATTTGCTTACTCATAAAGGTATGGAAAAATGTCCTTAAAAAGTCAAGAATAAACAACCCACAAAGTCTAGCACTGAGATACCCAGCCTGTAAATGCCAGACTACACCCAAAGGAGAACAATTCTTAGCTCATTAGAGGAAGGGGGACAGCAAAAATAATCAAGTCAAGCGAGGAAGAGACGAAAACAGACATGTAAGCTGAAACAGAGGGAACTGTTTTCATTCTGATCATTTTAATAGAGGCTTGATCTTCATAGTTATGGAATTGTCTTCAAAGTTGTAAGTTGAGATTTTTTTTAAAACCATACAGAATTAACTCTTTTTATGTTGTCGCCTTGTCCCTGGGCTTTTAGGAGGGAGTTGCTCTGCAAGCATAAGGTCAGAAATTTACATTAAGAAGAAAGGATGTATTAGAAGTTATCCTGTAATCCTGTGATTCAAAGAGCAGGGTATTTAGGAAAAATGCCCAGTGCAAAGCAGGCAACAGCCAGGAAGGCTTTGCACTCCCTGGGTTTAGCCAGCCTTCCCCTGGGCGACCCAAACAGCCTTTTCTCCCTGATGTGGCTCACTCACTCGTACGGAATCTTCTTGAAGACCAGGTGATCCAGCAGCGTCAGCTGTTCTGCTATTTCCAGCGCTGAGTGGTTTTCAAAAGGTTCTGCTTTCACTCCCTCTGCCTGAGTGACAAAGGCAACACTGAGGGCTCACTGGTTAAGAGCAGAGCAACAACTTCCGCATTTCACACACATAAAATCAAAGTCAAAGTAGGACCCCCAAGCCAAAGGCTTTTCCTCATCAGAGCCAGCATGCACAGTGCCACCCTGGTCCACAGGCACCATATCCCCCATCCCACCAGCACTGAAAAGTGCCAGCTTCACCCAGCCCTGTGAACCCGACGGTTTAATTGTGTTATCATCCATGCACGCGTGCAGACACAAAATTAACTGATTTTCTCTATTTAAGTAATTAGGCACCAGCTACAGAACGGATCTCCACACACCAACTGCTGCAATCACTGTCTTTTTGCTCTATATCTGTTTAATTAACGAACACCAGGGCATCACAGCCAGAGCTGCTGCCTTGTGCCTGGGTACTCCTGCCCAGCAGCTCGCCCAGGCCCCCCACACCGCTGCACCAGCACCTGTGGGGTTGGCAGCTCCTAGACCCCACTGCTGCTTGGGACGGTGCCTCTGAGGGATGTGAAGAAAAGCAGAACGGGGACACTCCCCCATTCCTCATGCTGGCTCTGGCTGTGCAGTGCTTGTAGATGTGGGGGGACTCAGGGTGCCCTAAGCTCAGAAGCCACCTGAGCTGACAGAAAGAGCCCCTGGCCCTGGATCTGCATGGAGCATGCACAGACACAAACACAGCCCGACACCCGCGTTGTCCCAGCAGGGATCTGCCTGAAAATCTGCCAGAGCATCGCTTCTTCTGGGAATGAGCAGCAGCATCTCTCCTGCAGCAACTCCCAGCATGGGAGGCATGGGAAAGAGGGGCCAGGCTGGTGCTGTGCCAAGACAGAACAGTGCGATCGGGAACTGTAGGTGGCTCTGAGGACGAAGCTGCTGGGGCTGAGGTGTGAAGTTCAGATGGGATGGCAGAGGCTCTGTGCTGCCTCCAGTCCAGCCCAGGACCTGGGGAAGCATGCAGGAAGGCTGCTCCTGCCTCACATCCTCTCCTCGCTGCCCTCCCTAGCAGGCAAACAGCAAATTCCACAGACCTGTCCCTGCTCTGCTCAGGGCTGTCGCACTGAAATGCGAGTTTCCAGGCTGCAGCATCCCCTGGCCACAGCCAGTGCCACAGGGGGACAGGATAGTGGCGCAGAGGGACAGAAGAGTGCCACAGGTTGACAGTGGTGCAGGGGTACAACAGTGCAGGGGTACAGCAGTGCAGTGGGAGAACAGAGCAGCACAGGGGGACAAGACAACAGCACAGGTGGACAGGACAGCAGCACAGGAGACCACACTGCAGGGCAGCAGGAGCTGCAAGGACACACATCTGATGCCCTGGTTCAGCTGAGTTCCCTGCCCTGGGGTGCTGCTGTGTCCTGCAAAGAAGCATTGCCTCCTGTCAGCACCTACTGCAAAGCAGGGGTTTGGGGACAGCAGGGTAGCTGCAGGCACCCAGGGGCGAAGCGGCCCGGAACGTCCCAGAACAGCCACGGGGCAAGATTGCACAATTCCCTCCCGGCTGCGGGAAGGGGTTGCAAAAGCAAGGTGTGAGGAGGGGGGGAAGTGCAGCAGCTGGGCCAGTCAAGAGCTGTGGAGAGGCGGCGGGGGGTGCAGGCTGTGGGGGCACAGGCTGTGGGGGGACATCCTGCCAGAGCACAGGTGCTGCTGAGAGTAAGTATGGAGTGGTCAAGTGGCACCGGTGGGACTGGAGGCCCCTGGGCACTCCAGCGAGCAGCCTGGCAGGGGTTCAGCACACAGCACAACACACACACACCCATCTTATGAGGAGGGTTTAAGGAGCACACAGCCCCCATCATCCCAATGCACCCCGAAACCCAGAGCTCCCTTGTGTCCCCAGTGCGCCTCTGACCACTGTTCACTGCTGCTCAACTGCTCCAGCCGAGGGGTAGCACAACCCCCCCAGTTTCACTGGTCTTCTCTTCTGAAGAAGAACTTTCCAGCACCCATGTTTACACATGAAAGCTTAACAAATCCCCAAGTGGCCTCAGACACTTCAGAGGCAGCTGGCAGACCTGAGGACAGACCTGATGTTGTTTCAGGGGAACTAGGCTGTGTTCAAGTGGCTCTTGGGTTCCTGGGAACAGACTTTGGTTTGCAGAAAGGCGGCACGGCAGCCACCCTGACAGTTTGAAATCCATTGAACATTCCCAGGGCGCTGCTCCTGGGGCAGCAGCACCGATGCCAGCTGGGCCAGTGCCCGTCACTTGGAACTGGTGGAGTCTGGGGACACAGTGGAGACCCAGAGGGTTCTCCTGTGGCCCTCAGGCAGACACTGGTAGCAGCAGGACGTGTCTCCATGCCCACCGCAGCCATCCTGCTGATGATGCAGAAGGACTAAACAGTTAGGGGGCTGGGATAGTGTTCCCTCTGCCTGTAACAGATACAGCTGTGCTCACAGCTGGCCCCAGGCCCAGAAAAGCTTTCCCGGGTTTGTAGCTGTATGCCCTGACAGCGGGCTTGGAAAGCTGCTCTCCACCAAGCTGGATGTGCCAGAGCACAGGGATCTTCAGCTCTTCCCATACCGCCATGTTGAGCTACCAGGGGGAGTGATGAAAGGGAAGGGATTTACCATCTGCACCACCTCCTCCAAGGTTATCTGATTGTCTCCTGGGTCCTCCTGTGTCAGGGTCCTAGGGCACGAAAACACAGTGTTACTCATGCTGGGAAAGCACCAGCGCTGCACACCTCTGAGGGGGCATGACTGTCTGGCTTTTCAGGGGTTAAGCCTTTGGTGTGCACAGAATGCCTCTAAGTCCCATATTTAAGAGAAAAAGCCTCCTTCACCAAGGCCACAGCTGGCACCACTCCTGCAGCAAGGCACAGCTGCCTGGCCCCAGTATGGGGGCAGGGGGACATGTGCCCAGGTGCCAGAGCCCCATTGGAGGAGCCCCAGGGAGCCACGGTGCCATCCCGCTGCCACGTGCTCCCTAGGTTCACCACAGCACCCTGGCCTTGCCCACGCATGGACAGACATGAGGCAGGGGTCACATCCTGCCCATGGTCCCTGATCAGGCCCTGATGCATCCAGCTCCTTGGCACCTGCATGATCATAGCATCTCCTCGTTGGAAAAGACCTTTGAGATCATGAAGACCAATCATACCTGTCCACTACTAAACCAGATCCCTGAGAAACTCATCTACCCATCTTCTAAACACCTCCAGGGATGAGGACTCAACCACCTCCCTGGGCAGCCTCTGCCAGTGCCTGACCACCCTTTCAGTGAAGAAATTTTTCCTGATGTCTAATCTAAACCTTCCCTGGTGCAACTTGTGACCTCCTGAGCCCCAGGCCCTGGCCACTGGCAAAGCCCCTCCTGGAGACCTCAAGTTCATCCCAGGAAAAGCAAACTCCCATCAACAGCCCTTCACCTTATGATGTTGGCAGCTGCTTTCCTCTCCTGGGTCAGGAGCTCAGGATCGTGAATAACCTCCTCCAGAAAGCTGATCACCCTGAACTTCAGCTCCTCATTCGTTTCGAAGTCCTGCCAGAGCCAGCAGAGGCACAGTGTTAATGTACTATAACGGGAGTGATGTCTACTTTCAGCAGCTCCGCTCCCTGTCTGCTCAAACCCAACCCAGAACTATGGCCCCATGGTGCCAGTGCTGGCAGCTGCTCAGCTGAGGGCAGAGGTTGCTTCCTCTGCAAAATCCCAGCCTACGGCACCCGGCAAATGGGAACAGACCAGGATGGTATCAGGCTCATCTGCACCACTGCACTGGCATCACCCGGCCTGGGAGAGACATGAGGGCTTCCCAGTGCCAGCCAGTACAGCGCTGCTCTCAGTTCCCCCAGCAACCAGCAGCACAGGGAACACAGTTTTCTAACCCTGACCCCAGCCTGGAGCCCCTGAACAGGAATCAAACCCAGCGACTTCTCTTGATGGTGCCCAGATGGTGCAACAATGTGGATCCCAGCTCTTTCTCTTTGCACCCCAAATACAGCAACACAATGCCTGCCCCTTATTCTGCACCAGGGGCTCCCAGCTCCCCTGCTTTACAATTCCCATCTCTTCCTCATGTCTACTCATTTGCTTAACTAAAAGTGCAAAGTTGTCTTTGCAGCTGGAGCCTTGCTGACCAGCAAACAGACAAACTCATGCTGCTGGGGAGGTCCCCTCAGCACCACAGAATCATGGAATCATTTGGTTGGAAAAGGCCTTTGAGATCAGCAACTCCAACCATACCTGCCCACTACTGAACCAATTCCACCCTCAGCCCTCTGCTGCTCACCTGGGAGTGTTTGGAGACCCAGTGCCGCAGCACATTGAGGACCCGATTGGTGGCTGCTCTCCGAATCACAAACTCCTTGTCTCCATTCCGTTGGTCCGTCGGGAAGCCTGAAACTGCCAGCAACCACTTAGCACAGCCTACAGCTCCATCAGGAATCATTTATGGATCTTTCCAGGACTGCTAGAAGGGGCAGTCCCATCTTCCCAAGCATCTCTAAGGTGGCTATTGAACAAAGCACCAGGGATGCTCCACATTAAGGCAGTGGGGAGCCTGGGGCCATGCAGGCAGCTGACCCTCCGTGCAAAGGGCTGCTGTCGACAATGTTCACCAGGCAGATTCGTGCTCAGGCACCCAGAACTACAGCCTGGAGCATGCAGGTTCTATGCTATGGGTGCTCTGGACTCCCTCAGCGGGTGCTGCCTTCCAGCCAAGGGAAACCCAGGTGACTGTGGTGGAAAGAGGCACCCCAAAACAATGGCCCCACTCTCCAGGCAGCACAAGGCACGATACCTGCGCTAGCAAGGGACATCCTGCGGTACTTCTCCTTGGTGGGGGTCCCCTCATTGGCTCCAGCCGTGGCAATGGCAAAGGCGGAGGCGGCAGACAGGGCACTGCGGGTGCTGTCGAGCTCCCGACAGGATGTCATGACCACACCGTTGTTGTAAGAAAACAATGAGAAATCTGGGGGAAGAAGAAATCCACTGCTACAGCCAGGTCCTCTCCTGCAGCCCTGGCCCCACTTGCCAACCCCTCAGGACACGAGCAGCCCCCCTGCATAGGGCAGGACGGGACAGGGGTGACGGAGGTGGTGGGTATTGATGGCCAGTGCAGGGTTGCTCCCCATGGAGAGCCGCTTCCACTTCGCTGAGTTTGGGGCAGAGGGGATGAGCAGCTCTGGATGCCACTGCACCGCAAGAGTTCATCCAGCACAGCTTTAGCTGGAGGGAAGCCTCAGCGGAGACTTAAGCAGGTAAACTGATGCTTGATGCCAGTCCAGGCTCATATCTTGAGCAGCGTAACTTGCTCCTAATGCACCAGCTCAGCCCCGAGAGGGAGGAAAGGGGTGAGAAGCCCCAGTAAGATGCACAGATCAGCCCTGAGATGTGAGCCAGAGAGTTGGGCATTTCCCTGAGCCCTTGCAGGAAATAAATGGTGAAGTCCTGCTCCTTCTCTGCTTCACTCTTACACCTTCACCTCTCTGCAGTTCACAAGGGCAGGTACACGGGCAGTGACAGCCCCTAGTGACCCTGAGTGGGACAGGTCTGGGCTCACTCATTACCTGATGAGTTTTTGCACTTCACAGACTTGGGAGTCGTCGGGGATTTTGTTGGGGAAGTTTCAGCTTCTGCTTCATCGCTCTGGTTGGGATCGGTGTCCGACTCCTCCCTGACAGAGACCTCTGAGCCTGGCAGGAACATGAAACCAGTTACCAGCACCGCCAGACCCATATAGGGTGCAGCCACGCATTAGCTCTGCCGCATTTCCCTGATGTCTGAATCATTCCAGCAGGGTACACAGCAACCAAGTACAGGAAACAGTCTTGAAATTACGTTGTTCTAGGGGTTTTGTATGTGGGTTATTTGATTTGTTATTATAACTCATCCAGCTTTTGGGGGCCGAGAAGCCACCTGAAGCAGGGGCTCTCTGCGCCATGCATGGTGCATGATCACCAGCTCGCAGGCTCTGCCCAGAGCTGGTGACAGCAAGCGGGACTACAGGCAAGCTCCAGCCCCTGCATCCCATGCACAGTGATGGGGCAGGAACCGGGAATCACCCAGCGAGAGGCTATAGGAGGAGCTGGGGCAGCCTGGCCCACCACCTCCAGGTGGATGACGTGGTCCTTGACCAGGGTTGCCCCATAGTCCCAGCCTCGGCACCAGCTGCTGCTGACACAGCCCACAGTGAGGGGCAGGAGAACACCAAGGCACACAGGGAGTCTGCAGCCTGTTTTGCGAAAGACAGGGAAACTGCTGGCAGTGACAGAGTCACTGTGCTTGCCTAGGGGTCTGGCCCCAAGGCAGCTGCCCCACAGCCAGGGGTCCCAGCTCGGGGTGCTGAGCGTGATCCCATTGCAGATGGGGCAGCACGAGCACTGGGCTGGACCTGAGGGGAGCACAGCTCAGCCCACAGCCATGGACACCACAGCAAGCGCCAGTCAGAGGTTCAGTGGGGTCTCCACTGCCAAACGTGTGGCCATGGCAGTGAGAAGCCTCATCCTCCGCTGTTGTGCTGTGCTCAGAGCCAAGCCTGCTCTGGTGCAGGCGGCAGAGGGAGGGATGCTCCATGGGGACACAACCATGGCCTTTATGGTGCTCCACTCATCCGGCACTGGCTGCTTCCCTCAATATCCCATTGCTGGGGGACACACCAGTCTTTGCATCACCAGAAGCACCACCACCACCACTGCCACTACCTCTGCCATCACCACCATCACCACTACCACCACCATTCACATTACCACTGCTACAACCACTACCATCACCACTGCCACTGGTCTCCTCAGCGCACGGGGGGCTGCTGCACGCCTCCTTGTGGGGCAGGGCTCCCTGTGCCCGCCCCTCACCAGCACCCAGCTAGGCCACCTGCCCCAGCCCTGCCACAAAGCCCCCAAGCACAGTGTACCCAGTCATAGAATCAAGGAATGGTTTGGGTTGGAAGGGACCTTAAAGACCATCCAGTTCCAACCCCCTGCCATGGTCAGGGACACCTCCCACTGGATCAGGGGGCTCAAAGCCCCATCCAACCTGGCCTTGAACACCTCCAGCGATGGGGCAGCCACGCCTTCTCTGGGCAACCTGAGCCAGGACCTCACACCCTCACGGGAAAACATTTCTTTCTAAGATCTCATCTCACTCTCCCCTCTTTCAGCTGAAATCCATTTCCCCCAGCCCTATCCCTGCACTTCCTCCCCAGCTTTCCTGTAGGCCCTGTGCCAGTCCCCTTCACATGTCCCAGTACCCCTCAGAGCACCCACCAAAACAGGCCCCCTCCCTGCTGGCTGCTTGGGCTGGAGTCCACTCGCCTGCACACCCACAGCCACTCACTTTGCTTGCTCGGCAGCGACTCCTCTTGCTTCTCGGAGGCTGCTTCTCCCTCATCAGGGATTTTATTGGGGTAGTTACTGGACACGTACAGTTTGTTTATGTCCAGGGTGGTCTTGCTGAAGGGAGCCATGGAGGAGTACATGCTTGCATAGCCATTAGAAGAGCAGCTCAGAGCAGCCAGGTCCAGTGCCTTCCCTCCAGTGATGATGGGGATGTTGAGGGAGAGCTTCCTCCGCCGGCTGGGGGACGAGGACTTGGTGATGGAGAGCGGGGGAGGCGAGGAGAACTTGCGGTTGGCTCTGGGGGACTTGGGGGGCTCGCCGTACAGCAGCTTGTTGTTCTGGCTGTTTGCAAAAAGAAGCTCCAGGGACCTTGGGGAGGAGACAGGGAAAGGCTGAACTCGCATCTACTCTGCCAGAGAGCTTGTGGAGATACCCACCGGCAGTGCTGGGTCTCCAGGGCACCTCCCTGGGCCAAGCAGAGCCAGCATGAGCCCCTGCCACCCCACTCCCATTGCTTGGTCCTCTCAGGAGCAGGGACACCTGCAGAGCTCGGATACATCCACTTCCCTGATTTGTGGGCATCACAATGGAGACCAGGTGAAAAAGCCCTGGAGTGGCAGTGGGGCTAGGAGGGTCTGGGGACCACAGGTCTGACCCAGGACAAAAGACAGAATGGAGGAGCATTGCCATAGCCCCCCTAAACTCTGCTGGTCCTTTGAGGGCAGGACAGGTCACCGGCAGGAGCACTGCAGCAGTGTCACGCGCAGCCTCACCGTGCAGGGATAGCACTGATCGGCTTCTTGTAGATCGTGATGAGCTTGTCGAGGACAACCAGGGCAGTGGTGAAGACGCGGTACGAATGCAGGAACGTGTTCAGAAAGTCAATGCTCAGGAACCGCAGATCTGTCAGCCTCTCCAGGAGCCGTTCCACGCTTGCATAGCGGATCTGCAGGACCTTGCAGGAATTCATCGTTTTACTGAACCTAATGTCAACATCATCACAATACAAGCTGGCATCAGACCTGCAGAGAAACAAGATATCTGTGGTTCCAGCCTGGAACGAGACCAAGAGCTGCTCCGTGCAAGCAGCTTCCCCCTGAGGTGTGCAGGATCATGCAAAGTGGCACCAGGTCCTCGGCAGTGAAGGAGCCGTGTTCACATGGGGCACCCCTACATAAAATGCAACCAGGAACACTGCCAGGGAAGAGCTAGGAATTCTTCACCCCAGTACGGGAGGAAACATTACTCAGCACTCAACTGGCAGAGGTTTGTGCAAAGGACATGTGGTGACAGACTGTCTTTGGGGACACCCATGAGCCAAGACCCGTCCCCACGTGTGGCAGCATCCCACAGCAGCATAGGCAGTCGATGTGGCAGGGACACCCTTCGCACACATGGGAAAGCCACCAGGCTCCCCACAGCATTTGGCTGCCACAGGAGCTGTGCCGTGGGGCCGGGCAGAGCCCAGCGTTCTCCACAGTGCCCGGCCGTGGCAGCACTCACTTGATCATCTGTGGGACAGTGACCTTGGAGTTCTCCTCGAAGGCGTTCATCATGAGGCCGTTGCAGCGGATGTTGTCCACGCACTGGAAGAGACAGGGGTTGGACATGGGAGAAGGTGGCAAGGGTGGCCCCAGTGCCTGCCCGGCTTGGACCCACCATGAGAGAGCCCAGCTTGGCCTTATCCAGGCAAGACACATCCTTGCTAACTGCATCTACCACACCAGATGGGAGACCAGGGCTGGGAGTGTGCAGCTGCAGAGGGCAAGAGCTTCTGCCTGAGAACAGGAGCTTCCCAATCCTGGTCCTACGTTCCCAGTTCTGAGGGAAGCATCACTCAGAGCTCCCCAGCTCTCCCAGTGCAGACCCAGCCCATGCTCAGGGTGTGTTGGCAGACACAATGGCACTGTGAGAGTTGCCAGACACCTGCTCTCATCCTTTACAGCTATAATTAAACTCCACTCCCAACCTGCACCGCCGGATGCTCTTGAAGGTAGATCCAGCGAGCAGCAGAGCAACATCAGCATCTTTGCTGCCGGCTCAGCTCCCAGGGCTTTGCTGGGCAGGAGTGTGGGCTGGAGACCCCTGTGCTGGCAGGGCTGACCCCGGCCCCTGATGAGAGCAGGATCAGGAGCTGCCACCTCCCTTCACCTCCCTCCTCGAGGACCAATGCTGAGCAAGGGGATGCAGGCAAGGACATGGTACTGCAGAGGTGCCCAGGAAGCAATCCCTATTTAACCAATCATTTTTTATCCTACTCCTACCCAGGGCAAAGTATCTTGAAAGCCATTTGCATAAAGCAAACAAGAAGCAGATAAATTGTTACCATCTCTGAGTCAGAGAGAAATCCAAACCACACATTTACATGTGCAGGCAGAGCACATACAGGACAGACTCTGCTCCTGCCTGCTGTGACTTTGTCACCTTCCTACTCCTCCTTGTCCTCCTCCTTGGGCCACCAGACAGCAGTAAGCTTGTGGCAATGCTTTGGCTCTTGGTGCACCCTGGCTCCAAGTCACCCTCGGTGTGAAACTGCTCTCCAGGGTGCAGCCATGCTGCTCGCAGCAGCCCGACGCAGTCTGACCTCAGCCTGTGGCAGGTCCTGAGCACTCCAATGGCACCAGGAAGGCACCCAGGGTGCAGTGCTACCAAGCAGAACTGCAGCTGTCCAGCCGACATCAAGGGTTAATTCTGGGTGCCCAAAGCTGCTGCTCCACAGGGCCAGCTGAGTGGGAATCTCACCAGGGCTGCTCATCCCAGGGACTCAGTGCCCCAACACCTCCTCCCTGTGGGTCCATCCTACCTGGCTGATGTCACTGGTCCATGCAGCCTTCTCCTGCCTGGATGAGGCCACAAGGATCACCGTAAAAGATGAGGAATCTTTTGGCTCCACCACAATTTTGAAGTCCAGGTGGTCGATGTCTTGCCCCGATGCTTTTGCTTTGGGATAGAAAAAGCCACACAGAGTGACAGTGAGAAGACTTCCCCATGCCCTCTCTCCCAGCATGGGTTTTGTTACAGTTTTAAGTTTGTTGTGTTTTGCAGGTTTGCTGGGCAAAGTCAAGTCTGTGCACCATGACTGCAACACGGCCTTGCTGCTGGGACCCCAGTGCCACATCCCAGGGGAGAACCCGCCTGCCCGGCAACATGTTGGAGCACTCAGAATGGGGACAGAAGAGCCCATGCCTTTCCACAAGCCTGCAGTTAAGCAGGCAGGGCCAAGGACTCTTTTGCTTGCTAGCACGGAGCTGTGACACTCGCTGCCTGCCTCGGGAAGGTCAGATTTGCATAAAGGCACATCTGTGTAGTTCACAGTAAATAATTTACTTAATTAAATCCAGCCAGTAGATCATGACTTCCTCGAATCTATTCAGCATCTGAATTTGCTCCAGCTCTGCTGCAGCTGGATTTACACCACACATATGGATGGCAGTGATGTCCAGGAGGACAGGGGACACTGGCAACACTGACTGGGATGCCATCGGTCCCCAGCCATGGAGCACTTGTAGCCGCTTCCCGCCAGGGAAATCATTGCTGGGGCTGGCAGTAGCCTTGTGCCAAGGCTCTGGTGTGAAGTGCAGTCTCCAGAGGGACCTGCACCCCTGGCACCTCCCCATCCCCGCTGGGTGCAGGCTTTTCCCCCACCCCACAGTAGTGCAACCACTGGCACGCAGCGGGAGATGGGATGCAATGCTGAGGGTGCTGCTAAACTCAACAAAGCAGGGCCTGAGTCAGCTGCAACTTTCCTTTTTGAGGTGCTCCTCTCCACTCTGCACTCACCGGGAGAGGCACAAGCCAGTCTCCCATCCCGCACCCATGGGCATGCCCCGAGGGGAGTCTATCAGCGTAGGGCACCTACCGTCCTCGTCCGTGCTCTCCTGCTCCTCCACCAGCGTGCAGTCGATGAGGGAGATCACACCGTTCTGTAGGGACGGGAGTTGGGGATCAGTGGCAGATCCCCCTCCAGGGGGGTGGGGGCTGCCCTAGACCCCAGCCCTGGTCCCCCGCCCCACGTCACAGCCCAGTGCCCTAGGGATGGGGCGACGCTGCTGAGGATGCACACAGACCTCACAGCCAGCAGCTGTTTCTGCTGGGAAAAAGGCAGTTCCTGACTGCTGGGATATCACGGTTTTCCTTGTATAACTGATCAACTAATTTGTTTATCAATTATTGAATATGAGCTTTAAATTGAATTTCCCCAAAGCCTGTTGTAATCATCACTCTTTGCCAGGGCTGTAATTTTTCAAACTGATAATTTAGTGCCAGTAATGAGCAATTTCTGCATAATTCTTGCTCAATTACCTGCAAAACTTCCCCCAACAAAAGCGTGAGTCGAGCTGGAGGAGACTGTGAGCATTAGGCACAGACCTAGGCTGTAATTTAAGTTTCTCACTGAACAGATTGTTGAGGTTTCTGCTGCAAGTCAGGATAACTGTTTTTATAAAGAACTTGCAGTTTCTCATCTTTGCCTGTGACTCAGAGCTCTGAACATCACTGACCACATGAAACAAATCCGATCACCTGCCTGCTCTCAGCCTGGCACCTCCAGGAGTCTGCAGCCAGGGAGGTCCATAAGGCAGACAATGTTGGAAGATCTGCAGAGCTGCAGGTCACTAAATCAGAATTCTGGCTACCTTTCCTTCTCCTTACCTCCATGAACAACTCCTTTCTTCCTTTCCCTCTGCTTCCAGCCATGGGTGATAGTAAACCCCTGAACTCAAGGTCCCTCATGCTTCCATAGATCTTGAGTTCTTGGATCCACCCTCCAGGCATGGGTCCAGCTCATCTCTAACCCCCCCAAATCCTTGGCAATTAACTTAAACGTTTAATGGGGGGTGGGATAAAAATGATTGCTTTCTGGTTTTAAACCTGGTGTCCTTGGTTCTCGAGCAATGAAAACCAGCAGAGTCTCGCAATTATTCTCTACACAATTCTGTGCACCTTTGACTATTTAATCGTTTCTTGTATGGAAACTATTCCACACTGTCGACCCCAGTGTCACCAGGAGAGCCTGGGTAGCGGGGATCCCAGCATCGGCCTCTGCCCTATCCTTGTGCACGAGCCCCAGCCCTGGCACCCCCAGGAGCAGCAAGAGCAGCTCTGAGCCTGGCAGCACCCCGCTCCACACCTTGGTCAGATGCAGTTTCCCTCCAGAGCCCCTGGTGCAGATGATCAAGTGCTTGGAGAAGAGGAAGCACTGCCGCTCACCCTCCTTCTTCAGCGAGAGGGAGCCCAGCCGCCCTCGCGTGATCTTCCCTTTCTCTGACATCGGCACTTGGATGAGGGACCCTGTGGAGGGGACAGACAGGGCCTGGCATTGGCAGAAATAAAATGCTGTGCTGAAACTGCCTGGAAGAGAGGCACTTGGGAGCCGAGACAGCTCAGAAACGAGCTATATTTTTATATTTCACATCTCACCACGGAGATGTGCACGGAGGGACTGGAGATGGGAGACGGGAGCCTCAGGGCTTTGTGTCAACAGTGGAGGGGAGGGATGTTGGTGCAAACACCGTACCTTGCCTGACGAAGGTCTGGCTGGTGTCCAGCAGAATTTCACACCCCTCAATTATCATCCTCTCGATCGCCAGGTTTTTTCGGATATTTTCGGTCTCACTCACTTCATCATGCATTATCCTGAAGGGAGGAGAAGGGAAAATCAGACCTTGCATGAGATCTGTGTGAGTTTTCCCAGCAGATCCCTTTGGAGACATGGGAGAAACTGCCCCAGGTAAGACCAAACCCAAAGAAATATCAAGGGAATCCCAGCAGTCATCTGCATCCACACAGATGGAGCTGGTAGCGCAGGAGGTGACCCACACGTCAGCCTGGACTGCACTTCCAGACTTCTAAATATTGAAAAATGAGCGTTTCTTGCTTGGTAATCCCCAAATTCGGATTTAGGGCAGACAGATTTCACATATCACCCGTCCCCTCTGATGTCCCTGTGCCTTGAGGAGCAGGAAAAGAGATGGAAACTCATTTTACAGGTCACCTCTGAGGTGCTGGTGGGTTTGGTGCTGTCGCAATATGCTGACAGGGAACACACAGAATGCTTCAGTCTGTGGCTGCTGAGGACTGGGAACAGGGAATTGCAGCTGATTCCTGGGTGCTCATTGTGGAGACATCGGAGGCACCTGGCCAGTTCCTGCTGGGCAGCCCCACCAGCTTCCAGCAGCACAGCCACACCAGACAGGACAGAGACAGCCCTTCCCAGCCCTCCCATACTCATCTTTCATCATTAAGGAGCCCTGGAAAACACAGCCAAAGACCAGAAGCTGGAGGCTCCCATCCCACTGGCCCCAGGGATGGACTGGCACAGGGTGGGTAGGAGACGGCACGGGAACATCTCAGCCTTCAAAATGCAGAGGATGAGGGCAATGGGTGGGCATGACCTGGCTAAGCCAGCACAGGGCTCCTTCAGGACAGGGCTGTGCCCCAGCAGCCAGCGGGCAGCATGGGCAGCTGGGGGCACAAGGGTGAGCTCCCCACGCACCCACAGTGCCTCTGTGCGAGCAGGCCCATCTCCCTGTGCCAACGAGGCCTTTCGTCCTTGTCAGGGAAGCCAACAGGCTCTGAGTGAACCAAGGACTGAGCTTCTCCTTCATCCCAGCCCAGTGGGACAGCACAGCTGCACCATCACCGCCTCCATCAGCTTCACCCTGTGGGTGCTGTGCTAGCACCCAGGCCAGTCTGGTCCCACTGGCACTACACCCTTTGAAGACCCTGTGGGTCACGGTCTGCCTACCCCAGCCCCTCTCCCTGCCTGCCCACACCTGCCCAAGAACACCTCCACCAGCCTGAGCTGCCTCGGGGTGAGAGCTGCTCCCAGTCCTGCAACCCTGGCCGCTGGGATGGGCAGCAGTGGGTCTGACCTGGACAACTCTTCCAGTTTGGACTTGGCATAATCCAGGCTGTTTCTCTCCACGTGCTCATGTGGGGTGTGAGCCAGCAGCTCGTGCAGCGTCAGGATGTACCTGGGGATCTGCAGCACAACGGAACACAGCAGGGAATCAGCAGTGGCACAGTGCGGGAGGGCTGGAGGGGGACACAGAGGGCTGCAGGTCCCCACCCCATGCTGCTCCTGGAGCCACCAAGGCTGGGGACACCATTGCTGGGGACACCATCCCTCAGACCCCTTGATCTGGGAGGTTATAAAAGCTTCAAAGCTCCTCGGGACAAAACGTAACAAAGAGAGAGAACAGTGTGGGGTTGTGACCAGGACCCTCACCCATGTCCCAGCAGCATGGGGTAAGTGGGAAACTGGCAGCTTCACCCAGAATATTCCCATAGTACCAACAAACCCAGCAATGGCCTGAACAGGTCCCAGAACAAGAATGGGATCACATGGGTCCAGCCCAGTTGAACTTCATCCAGGGTTTTCCTCCCACCACCCAATGCCTGCTGTGGAACTCAGTCTATTCTGCTCCATCAGCACGATGGTGGCATCCCTGGGGCTGATCCTGGCACCAGTGGTCACCTGGAACATGGGGTAGGTCAGAAAGGTCTCCAGGGTCCTCTCCTCGCAGTCGGGCTTGGCCTCGTAGTGCTTCAGCAGCTTGTCAAAGTCCCGGTTCTGCTTGCAGTGCGCCAGGATCTGCAGGCTGTACTGGTGGTTCCTCACGAACTCCTGGTAGATGTTCAGCATGGGCAGCAGGATGTCGAACAAATCGGCTGCGAGCAGAGAGGTGACAGGGAGGTGGGTGTGCAGGTCCAACCTGCACCTGGGGCTCTGCCTCACTCCCTTCTCACCCCCAGGGCCTCGCAGTACTTGGGCCAGCACCAAGTCTGCCCAGTTTGGGTTTAAAGGCGCCCATTAGAGCCAGATGAGGGTCTCATCAGCCACAGAATGCTCTTCAGCATCAGCTCTCCCTGATAGAGAGAGTCCAGCCCTTCCCTTCAACAGCCCAGCAGAGCCAGGATTGCAGGAATTTGGTTTCTCTTGGTTTTTTCTTTGCTCAGATCTTCACTTCCGTGACCGGCACGAACAAGTGATGCAAGTGATGCGTTCCACCACCGGTTAGCGCAACGCCTGCCTGGTTGCACTGGGAGGAAGAGGGTGGGCTTGGCTCTGCCAGCAAGCAGGAAGGAAATGCAGCGAGAAGGCAACAGGCACTCACCCAGCACAAGCGTCGGCCAGCTCGATATCCTCGCCTTCAGGCCTTGGTAAAAGATTTGGTGCAAAAACATGATTGTTTCACTGAAAAATAAACCAAGGGGAGAAAAGACAGATGTATAAATGGCAAATAATGAGTAATTAGACAAAATCACCAGCTCAGAGGGGGAGAGAGGAGTGGCTGGGGAGGTGGCTGCACAAGGTGGGGTGTGGAGAGAGTGTCTGGAGCCATGCAGGGAACGATGTATGAGGACAGAGGAGGAGACAGAGGAACGGAGCAGCCTGGAGCTTCCTCAGAAGTCACAGAATCATAGAATCACAGACTGGTTTGGGTTGGAAGGGACCTTTACAGGTCATTTGGTCCAGCCTCCCTACAGGTGCAGCAACATCTTTAACCAGATCAGGTTGCTCAGAGCCCCATCCAACCTGACCATGAGTGTTTCCAGGGATGTGGCAGCCACCACCTCCTTAGGCAACCTGGGCAACTGCCTCACCACCTCAGCATGAAAAATGTCTTCCTTATACTCAGTTTCTTCTTTATATCCCTAAATCTCCCTCTCCCTTAGTTTACAACCATTACTCTGTCCTGTCGCAACAGGCCTTGCCAAAAACTCCGTCCCCAAATCAGCCCAGGTCCCCCCTGCTCTCCCCAGCCTTGGCAGGACAGGGTGCTCCTGTCTGGAGCTCTGAGCTGGCCCCAGGTCCTCCACTGTTCATTCACCAGGAGACCCCACGGTGAGGGATCTTATTCAGGGCACAGAGACAAGACAAGGCAGAGGCGGGTGCTTTGGATCGCTTGCTCTGCCAGCACTGGCCCCACACAGCCCAGAGTGGGGGAAACTGGAATGTGGGTTCTGCAGCTGGGGCTCGACGCAGCTTCCAAGGGCAGGCTGGCACCTATGCAGCCCAGGGAGCTCAGAGCAGCAGCAAGAGCCAAGGAGAGGACCAGGAGCGAATACCAGGGACCAGGAGTGCTGCTGCTGGAGCTGCTCCCTCTGCAAGGGAGGGGTGGCCGGCACTGCTGGGACTGGCTGGCAAGATGAGATGCTAGTGTCAGTGCCGTCTGCAGGGCAGAGCTGATGCAGCTGCCATTAAACCTGGTACCCACTGTGATACACTTGGCCTGGTTGAGTGCTGCATCCTCCTCAACTTGCTTGTCCATTGTGTGGCTGTTAATGCCGAAGGACACCGTCCTGCCCACCAAAAAAGCCAGGACCTTCAACAGATGGGTTCCCAGCACCCTGACCTGCTACTGAGGCCCTGGACCATCAGCCCTCACAGCAACAAGACCTCAGCAGGTCACTCATCCAAGTGTCCCACAGAGATGATGAGCTTCCATCCATGGCTTTGGGGCCCAGGCTGCAGGCGCCCAAGGAGCCCCCATCACTGAGTGCCCCAACACCTATTCCTGGGGGCTGTGGACACCAGCGCCTGCCCAGCGGCTGCTGGCTCTGCTGTGGTGCCGCAGAGCTCTTGGAGCCCAGGATGGCACCCACCTGTTGAGGAAGATGCTGCTGACATCATCGTGCGTGATGGGAGGCTTCTTGGAACTGGCTGCCATCCGCAGTGGCCGTAGGAAGTTGTTGACGAGGATGTGGAGCTGCTGGACGTACTCAGCCTCTGCTTCCAGCATGCTGAAAACAACCTGGTTCCTCTTGCGCATGCTATCAGCATGGGGGGACCTGATGTAGTCCTGGATGATCGTCTTCCACTTCCTGCGGCATAGCCAGCCCCGCAGGAAGCTCTGCACCTGCCAAGGGAGCAGTGGGTGTGTTAGTGTGTGAGCTGAGGAGCTGGGCGGGTGCCCCATGCAAGGCGCAGGGGCCGTGGCTCTGCTGTGAGGCTTCCCTGGCTTGGTGCTGAGGCACATATGATGGTGCGGGTATGGGTGCTCAGAACCCTCCTGGCTGGGAAACAAACCATAACTCACTTCACAGAATCACAGAGTGGTTTGTGTTGGAAGGGACCTCAAAGCCCACCCAGTTCCAACCCCCTGCCAGAGGCAGGGACACCTCCCACTGGATCAGGGGGCTCCAAGACCCGTCCAACCTGGCCTTGAACACCTCCAGGGATGGGGCAGCCACCACTGCTCTGGGCAACCTGGGCAAGGGCCTCCCCAACCTTACAGCAAAATATTTCTTCCCAATATCTCACCTCAACCTTCCCTCTTTCAGCTTAAAATCATTCCCCCTTGTCCCATCCCTGCACTCCCTGATCAAGAGCCCCTCCCCAGCTTTCCTGGAGCCCCTGGAAGGCTGCTCTAAGGTGTCCCCAGAGCCTTCTCTTCTCCAGGCTGAACAACCCCAGCTCTCTCAGCCTGTCCTCATACAGGAGCTGCTCCAGCCCTCGGATTGTCTCTGTGGCCTCCTCTGGATGCACTCCAACAGATCCATATCCTTCCTGTGCTGATTTAAAAGCATTTTAGAGAGACAATGCCCTCTTTTTGCTCTTACAGAGAGATGCATGGAATACTCCTACAAGAAGCAAGGATCCCATGTTAACTCCTGTCCTGCCCCAGCACTGCCCCAATGCTGCGCGCTTCCCTGCTAGCAGGATGGGGAGGGTATGGAGACTCCCAGCCTGCCCAGTACTCCCCAGCCACCTTGCTCACCCTGGGAGAGTAGGGAGTGCCCAGGGAGCAAACACAACCACCAGAGGGGTTTACAGCTTTACAGCTTTTCCTCTAAAACACACACCCCCCCTCGCCCCCGTGAGCAGAGGCAGCTCCTCAGCCAGCTCCCCAGCCAGCTCCCCAGGTCACATCAGCGGCTCCGCACCAAGCAGAGCTCCTGCGCCGTGCACCCACCTTCTTGATCTTCTTGATGTCACTGTCATCATCGCTGGGCGCAGTGCTCTGGCCGGCCTGGATGCGCTCGTGGTCCTTGAGCAGCGAGGCGATCTGCGGGCACAGGGCTGTGTAAGCAGCTGTGCCACCCCGGCACCTCTTGGCACACCCCAGGAGGAGGGGATGGCACGCGCCTCCCGCTTTGCTGCGGACACAGGGACACATTGTGCTGATTCTGCGTTAATGGGAGATGGGTGGACAACGCAGATGAAGAAATGACACAGAGCCACCAGGGTGCCAGCTCCAAGTGTGTCTCGGCTGGCACCCACAGAGGTGGCTTTGCTGGTGCCATGAGTTTATTTTGGTTTCTTTTTTTTTTTTTTTTTAAATTGAGTGAGCCAAATTTGCACATTAAAGTAGAGGCTGATTATTTGATCTCTGCTTCAAAGCATGTGGAAGAGTGAAAAGCCCAAACCCAAGCCAGGTAAAATCAAAAGCCCTTGCACACAGTGGATGGGGCTGCGGCTTCACCAGGCTTCTCTGATCCCGACCCCTCAGTGGATTTCAGGGTTCACAACATATCTCCCACCTCTCACAGCTGGAAGCTCATCAGGATGCTCATCACTCCACCACTGTCTCTCACATCCCCTGCCCCTCACACCAGCTGCGCTCTCAGAGGAGCAGAGCTCACTCCAGTTTGAAGGCTGAACTGGAACCGTGATTCTCCCAGTCGGCATCAGACCGGGGCCCCAGGAGAAACTCCCTCACTGAGCAGGTGCCGTGGGTTCTGACCGGAGCAGTTTTGGGGCTGATCCTGCTCTCTCAGAGAGCACAAATTCAGCAGAGCTGAAACTGCTCCTGGGACAGGCTTGTGAGTCCCCAGTCCCCCAGGACGAACAACAGCCCTCAGCATACAGCCTGCCCCGACTCATGGCTGGCGATTGCTATTGACCTGCACTTTTTAACTAAACAATTAGAAATATAAAGGAAAACACCCCCATAAGAAGATGCCAACTCACTTCTGCCCTCGTCTCTCTCCAGCTGCCTCCTTTGTGGCAGTTTCAAGATTTGGGTCAATGCCTCAACCCAGCAGGCAGTGAAGGAGTCGGGTGCCTCAGAGGCACCAGCTTCCCTCGGCACTGCCTGCTGAGTCACCTTTGCACTCTGTTGCTCTGCCTGCCCTAACCCGTGTCATGTCACCCTTCCTATGGCCCAATGCTGCAGACTACCAAGCAGCAAATGGCTGTGAGAGCTTCTAGGACAAGCTACAAGCAGTAGGTGGTAGGGGCTACTCTCACTGAAGAGACGCTCCCTTCTTAGCAAAGCGTCCGCTTTGTTTCCAGCACTATGCACATGAATTCCCTGATGCAATCGGGTTATCAGGATGACGCAGCTGGCACCTGGCACAGCTTCCCTCCCGAGGTCACAGCTACCTCTTCCCTTGTTCAGTTACTCCTCAAGCTTTGCACCACCTGGCAGACACTACCTCCAGGCATAGAGCACAGCAGGGCCTTAATCGAGGAATCCAGGATGAAAATAAAGAAGGTGAAATGGTAGAATAAGAATTTTCCATCCCTCCCCTAATACCCACTCCTGAACCCAAGGGGTCAGCTCGCCAGCTCATTCCCCAGGGCTCGTTGCTGGAGTGAATCCTTCCCAGCCAAGGTAGCATCCCGGGGCAGGGGACCACACCAAGCCCTGCACATGGACTGCACCGGGGCAGCACAGCCACTTGCTGCAAGAAAAACCTCCAACCAAGGCGATGCCCTCATCCCTCTCTGCAAGACAGGGGCCAGCCTGATGTTGTTGAGGGTAACTACGCCGGCCGTGATGTCCCCCAGTTCCTGTCATCCTGCCTGCAGCCCGTGGGTCGCCCCAGGGAGCGGCAACAGATCCACAGGGTGACGCCAGGCTCTTCACCTCGGCCTTCAAGCGCTCGATCTCGATCTCCCCGTCCTCGATCTGCTGGCGGAGTTGCTTGGCAACAGTCTTCTCCGTTTCCACAATCTGCAGGAGGTGGAGGTACTTCTGCATCAGCGCCTCGTGCTCTGTCGCCAGGTTCCTGTAACTTCAGGCAGAGATGGCCGTGAGCCCCTCTCCTTCCCCAGACCCGCTGTCACAGCCCCCCCGGGACGTGCGCACAGAATTAGGTGTCTACACACTGTGCTTCGCCAAAGGATTCTCCTTCCTGGCTGCCCACACACTGCCCTTGCCCCTCGGGGTATCCGCAGGGTGAACGAACCGGGAGATGGCTCTCGCGGTCTGGGATGCTGCTACTCAGAACTGACCAACTGGGGGAGGACTCGGGGCTCCCCGCAAAGGTGCAAACAGAAAAGACAACTCAGATTTTTAGGAAATAATAGGAGACAAAAAAAAAAATGCCATGGCCAAACCTCTCCCCCTTACCCTGTCCCGAAAGTTTAACAGGAAGGAGGACACTTGTAGCACAAGCTCTCATGAATGTCTGTTCTTGTTAGGGTGCTGCAGCAGATGGTATTTCCCTCATCTCCTGCACACAACACTCATCTGCTCCCCTTCTCACTGCCAGCCCAGCACCCTCCTGTGCCAGGCACACAGCTGTGCCATGCCGGCTCCTGACCGCTTGCTCTCCTTGGACCATCAAGTGGGCTGTGCTGGAATTCCCACACACACACACACGAGTTGGAAAAAATCTCCTTCTGATTATTGTTGCTATTCCAGATTAAATCCTTCCCATGGTCTTTGAACCTGCTGGGGAATTGGACGCCCCTATGGCACCAAGCTGGGGTAGGCAGAGACAGCCTGCCAGGGTGGCTGCCCTGCACTGGATGGGGACAGGGATGGGGACAGGGGGGATGCAGGAAGCTTACTCTGCCAGGACAGGCAGCAGCGACAGGGATGGGGATGGAGATGGCGATAGGAATGGGGATGGGGACAGGAATGTGGGGACGGGGATGGGGACAGGGATGGGGACTGGAGGGACAGGTCAATGCACCCCTGTGCAGCACAAGGGTCCCCGGCACTGGGGGGTGTAAAGGTACCCTGCTCTGCCTGCCAGCAACACCCAGCTCGATGGCTCCCTGCCCGCAGCTCCCCACAGCCACCCTCAGGCATGGTTTTGCCTCTAACACCCCCATCCCTGAGCCTGTGCAGGGCAATACCTGGCATGAGCTATGGCTGCCACCCACTCGTCGCAGTCCTTGGCATCCTCAGTCCTCAGCTCTAGGGTCTTCTGGTTCTCATGGTTGAAATTAATGGTAAAGTAATGCTGCGGGAGCAAACAGAGGGTGAGGTGGTTGCTTGCTTGCACAGAGCGTTAGAAATACGCTTTATGATCAACCATGGGTCGCTTTGTTTAAAAACAAACAACCTGATCGAGTTAAAGATGTCCCTGTTACTGCAAGGGCGTTGGACTCAATGAGCTCTAAAGTTCCCTTTCCAACACAAAGCACTCCATGATGCCATGAAACCATCTTGAAGCACCAGGAGCACGGCCGGGACATGGCCCTCAGTGCTCAGGAAGAGCTGTCCCTGTGGCGAGGCAGCACAGCCGTGCTGTGGGTGAGGGGAAATCCCGCTGGGCAAACACCAGGCTTCAGACAAATCTAAACCCACGCAGGGCCAGGAGGCTGCAGGCAATCGCCATGGGGACAACACTCGCCCAGGGAAAGGGGCAGCCAAGTAAGTGCATTTACTGCACCAGGCTGTCCGCATCCCTGCCCACATCCCTGCCCCGCATCCTTGCTGTGCAGGCAGTGAGCGCCCCAGGGCACCGAAGCAAAGCCCCACTGCTGCCTGGGGCTCGACGCTGAGCGCAGCCCCGGCCCCACGTGCTCACAGGGCTCGAGCCGGGAGGCTGGGATAGGCCCCGGCGCACGAGGGCTGAGCGCAGGGCTATATTTAGCCTCCCTTGACATTTACCGTAGTTGTGCTAATTGTGCGTGGTGGCAGCGTGCGCCAGCTGGGGCTTGCGCTGCGCCGGTGCCTTCCCGCGGTCTCCTAGGAAACGGGTACCACGCTGCAGTGCCGGATGCGGCCTGGAATAACTGAGCTAAAATGAAACCCACGAGAAAAAAACTCATCCTGACATTGTCTGTTCCTCTGCTAGGTTTAATGAGGAAATCTGAATTAACAGATCTTGGCAAAGAAAACAAACTGAACCCAGCCTGGAGCAGCTGTGTGCTTCCTGGCGAGCACCCCTGCTCCTGGGACAGCAGCAGATGGCTGCCAGCGCAGACCTTGGCATCCCACTTCCAGGGAAAGTCTCCTGAATTCATTTGGAGATCCTTCTCCTTAACACCCTTGGGTCTGATTAGGGAAGGGGAAGAGAGTGAAGATACTCCGGGAGGCGAAGGGAGAGGTGGGAGTGGTAGGTTCCTGTACCATGAGCGCAGATGAGGATGGCAAGTGGCTGCAGTGGGTGACAAACCAGTTCAGAAGCATTGCATGGGAGGACATCCCAACAACTCCCAGCTCTCCCCTGTCCTCCTCAGGCATCCTTACTCTCGTCCCACCCACCAGGCCCAGGAGTCTTAAGGAGAGGGATCTCCAAATGGATGCAGAAGGCTTTCCAGGGATGTAGGGAGCTGACCCTGCTGGGGCAGGCAGCACGGGCAGACAGACAGCCCACTCCCCACCCTGCACCATGCCTGTCGAGGGCTCAGGTCTCACTGGGCAACACCCTGAGAACAACACTCGGAGCTACCTCAGTCCATCCGGGTCCAGCACAGGGGAAGGAGAGCCCAGGGACCCTGTGCTGCCCTGGAGCCATGACAGGACCTCCTTCAGAGACAGCTCATTTGCCCTTGGGGGGCAACAGGTTGGTGCTGTGACTCTGGGAAAGTGCAGCTCCTTTACCTCTGTCCAGAATCCTTTAGGTGCAATATCATTGTATTGCTGATCCTGTGGACAAGTCTTCTCCCTGTGGAGTCTTCTCCATCATAAAACACTCCACCATCCCTCTCCCACCCCTTCCTCGCCCTGCCTGTGGTCAGGCTGGCAAGAACTCCAGGCAGCTGGGCTGCTGGCTCACCTCTGCCTGTGGGCCATGTCTGGAGCTGAGCAGCTCCACAGACCATTGCTTCTCAGCCCTCTTTATTCTCCCTCCCACCTGCAAAGGCTTAAATTGGCAATGAGACACCTCCAATAGAAAATCCCCCAGAAACTGCCCATCTCTGTGCCATCGTTACACGCCTCTGCTTTATGTCCATCTCTCTTATACATCTCTTCCTCTCCAAACAGCATCCAAAAGAGCACATCACATCTGCAAGTCTGGAAGCCCTCACTGTTACACAGTGGCTCAGGAACATCACCAACATCAACAGGAATAGAGTAGCTGAGGGACCTGGGGCTGTTTAGCCTGGAGAAGAGGAGGCTAAGGGGAGACCTTATCCCTGTCAACAGCTGCTTGAAAGGAGGTTGTGGTGAGGTGGGTGCTGGTCTCCCAAGTGACAGCTGATAGGACAAGAGGAAATGGCCTCAAGTTGCACCAGGGGAGGTTCAGATTAGACATTAGGAAAAATTTCCTCACTGAAAGCGTTCTCAGGCACTGGCAGAGGCCGCCCAGGGAGGTGGTGGAGTCCCCATCCCTGGAGGCATTTAAAAGATGGGTGAACGAGGTGCTCAGGGATCTGGTTTAGTGCTGGACAGGTACAGTTGGACTCGATGATCTCAAAGGTCTTTTCCAACCAAGAAATTCTGTGATTCTATAAGTATAAGGACATCTCCCAGCCATAGGGACACGAGCGGCGGGAAGCCCCTCCTCAGCCCTGATGTCCCCACAAGCTCCAGGTGCTGCAAGGAAAAAACAACACGATGATGCAGTGCGCATGTATTCACCACCCCGCACTCCACCGACAGCTGGTGCTCAGCTGAGTCCCTGCAGGACCAGAAACACATGGAGACGCCTGTGGTTCCCCCAAACTGGTCCCTGACCAGTGGAAGAGGATGGGGCAGGGAGCCCTGGGCTGCCCTTCCAAGGTGCTTAAGGGCCCTTGGGGACAATGCAGCATTTGAATTCCTACAAGGGGTAGCAGAGCCCAACAGCGGGGACTGGGGAAGGATCATGTGTCGCCCACCACGTCCATCGAGACAACTCCCCAACACACCAGCACCAAAATGGTCTTGTCAAGTACCTCCTGCTCCACTGACTGAAACCTGGGAACTTCTGATGGCTCTGCAAATGGCATTTTCAATGCTCTCATCAGTGGAGCCACACAGTGTGGGGCCAAAAGCCTCCCACAGTGGGCAAGGCAGCTCCAGAGCCCCTGTGTGGCTGCAGCCAGGACAGTTCAGTCCCGACTGCTGCTCCATGCACAACTAAAAGTGGGTTCCTGTGAGCACTGAGCTGCAGCTTCCATGTCACTCTGTCTATCCCCATACAACATCCAGGAAGTGCAGCGCCTGTGTGAGGAGGAAGTTATTTTATATTTGAATAATAAAACTCCCACCACCTTTTATCTCCGCCTAAATTACAATCCTTCTCTGCTATCACAGTGACACATCAAACTCGGCAGCATTTCAGAAACCAGTCTTCACTGACTCAGCCTGAGGCTGAGGTTGGTGGCAGTGTGGCCCTGGCTGGGCAGCAGGACAGACCAACAGACAGGACCAACCACTTACCAGTCCAAAGACTGAGATGAGATATTAGAAAGAAATGTTTTGCTGTGAGGGTGAGGAGGCCCCGGCCCAGGCTGCCCAGAGAAGTGGTGGCTGCCCCATCCCTGGAGGTGTTCAAGGCCAGGCTGGATGGGGCTTTGAGCCCCCTGATCCAGTGGGAAGTGTCCCTGCCCATGGCAGGGGGGTGGAACTGGATGGGCTTTGAGGTCCTTTCCAACACAAACCACTCCGTGATTCTATGACTTTTTCCAAAACACAAAGTCAATGTATTCCAGAGAAATGTGAAGCAGGGCATTTTCCAGCCCAAACAACTCACCAGACCACTCTGGATGCCGTGAGAGACACAGCCAGGTACTGTTCCTGCAGACCAAGGCTGGGTACAGACAGTGTGTGGCTCTGCTGAATGGGCCAGTGTGGGAGTGGGGGAAACTGAGCCACAAACATCCCATGCAGAAGTAGTGACCATCATCCTTTCCTGCACACAGCAGTTTTGTTGTGCCATCATAGGGCCCTTCTCACTCCACAGCAGACCCTCCATGTTGACCCTCTGCAGTGGGGGATGCTCCCATGCGTGCCCTCCATCCACCCACGCAGAGAGGTACACGGCCGCCTGCTTACGGAGCTGACGGTTATTGCAGCTGACATAAAGGGCAAGGGAGGAGAATTTTCCTGCTCTGGATGGATGGATGAGTCTAAAAATGGATGGATGAGTCTAAAAATCCACAGCTAGCAAGGGAAGCTTTTAACTCCCCTGACCTACATAGCATGTGCTCTGGGAAAGCAGGACCTGAGACTGGGATGGAGATGCAGTGGCTGGGCAGCTCCTTTCCTTGCTGATGGTAAGAAAACACACTGAGAGGCTGCACCCCCACAGGAAAACATTTCTTCCTGATATCTCTTTTCAGCTCAAAATCATTACCTCTCATCCTATCCATGCACTGCCTAATCAAGAGCCTCCCCCCGGCTTTCCTCGAGCCCCTTTCAGTACTGGAGGCAGCTCTAAGGTCTCCCCAGAGCCTTCTCTTCTCCAGGTTGAACAACCCCAACTCTCTCAGCCTGTCCTCAGAGCAGATGTGCTCCAGCTGTCGGATCACCTCCGTGGCCTCCTCTGGACTCACTCCAGCTTGAGCTAAGAGATCTCTTAACCAGAAGTGCTCCATCCTTTTATTAAAAAGAATCACATCGATCAATACCCTTTTAAACTTTTTAACATTTTCTTTTTCAAGTCTTTTGTTTTACAGGTAAAAATGTTCTCAGTTTTTTTTATTTTATCAGAAACCAACCTCTACTGACTCAGAATCATAGAATGTCCTGAGTTGGAAGGGATCCACAAGGACCATTGAGTCCAACTCCTGCCCCTGCACAGGACAAACCCAACATTCACACTGTGTGTCTGAGGGTATTGGCCAAATGCTCCTGGAATATTGTCCACCACTTCCCTGGGCAACTTCTGTCAGTGCATCACCACTCTTTCAGTAAATAAATTTTTTCTAATATCCAATCTAAACCTTCCGTGGTGCAACTTGAGTCCATAAAGACTCCTGGTCTTTGGTAACCAAAATATTCCAATACCTATTTTACTACTTCAGCTCAGAGTTTGGATGCACAAACTCACTTTTTCTCAACCATCCAACAACCGATAGCCTCTCTGACAAGATCCCCCCTGACCAGAGGGTGCTACACCCCACTGCAGGCTTGGGAAGCTGGAGCTCAAGTTCCTGAGATACCGATGCTGAACTTCACTCCAGATCCGGAAAATCTTGGGAAAGTGTTTCCTGACTGGCAGGTATTCCCTGCTGCGCACGCAATGGCCCATGCACCTGGACACCATCCCCAGCCTCAGGGACACACATTTGGCTCCATACAAGAGGCAGCTATCAATCATTGTGGATCTCAGCCTTCTGGAAAACCATTTGTAAACATTAAAAACCCCACTGCTGGATGAGTCCATTTGCCATATGGACCTTGCTCAGTTCATGAGTACCACAAACACCAGTTTGCCCAGTTGGTGCCACAGCTGGCCCTCGGCAACAGCGACGAGCACAACCTCAGCTGTGGCTCCCAGCTGCAAATCACTTGGCATCCCCATGAGCTCACATCGCACATACCATAGGGGAGCAATCCCTTACATGACTTTAGCTCCTTTGTTCACAGAACACCTCTAAGAAGGCCACGTTGTTCCAAAACTGCCTTATTTGGATTCACAAGGCAAATGTGGGGAATAGGTCTCCATTCTACAACAAAGCCAGCTCCCACAGAGGCAGGATAACCTGCGCTCAGATGCAACTGCCATCACCTCATCGGGCTCAAATCACACTGCGTTATCCTGTCCTTGAACAAGCATTGTACACACAGTCAGGAAGGTGGCAATCTGGCAGCTGCACACCCAGACAGATACCCTGAAGACAAACTCAGACTCTTCTAGAAGACCAGAAGCACATTACCCTCCTCGTAAAGTGCATGTTGCTCAGCCCCAGCTGAGGCTGGACACTCACATGGGATCAGCCTGGGGTACCAACCAGCAGCCCCTGATTCTGCTTCGCTGCCTTCATGCTGGGCTCTGACTGGCACACAGCCACCTGTGTAGGGACATCCTTGCCCCATTGCCCCCTCCAGAGCAGAGGGTGTCCATGAATGTCCTGCTCATCCCAGCAAGAAGCTGCTCTGACCCTTCCTGCCACCAGCACCAGAGCCGGACGCTGCTCCAAGCCCTTCCCTGCCTCAATTCAAGACCATGCCCAAAGCCCTTCCCCAACATGACAGTGGGAACCTTTCCACAAGCCTTCTCCCATCCCACTGGGAGACCACAGCCACATGCACCCCCCGCTGACCGCTCATCCTCAGCTTTGCATCCCAGTACAAAACATGTCCTGAGTCTTCCCTGCCCCCTGACAGCACAGAGAACAAAAGTTGTACCCATCCCTGGCAGATGCTTCCGAGATGGGGAGGAAGATCTCTAGCTATATGCTCTGTGTCCTCAGAAGCAGCCCAAGCTTTGTGGGAAAGAAAGCCTCATAGATCCAGAGAGCTTCTGAGCTTCAAGTCAAGGGTTCTGCACAGTGCCACCACTTGACACGCATCACGCCTGCTCTTGTGTGAGGCATAGAGGGCTGTCGGGTAAGAATAACTCATGGCACCAGGGTATGGGTCCATAAAGCTGACTCAAGGCTGGATGCAGGGAGTAAACCCAGCCCTGACTCCTGCTGCTTGACTCACGGGCAATGGAGAGCCCTCATCCCACATCGTGGCATTCCTGGTCCTAAACACATGAGCTGTGAGCTTGAAGATGGATCAGCTCCAGATCTCTGCACCTGCTCGGCTCCTCCCCTGAGGTCTCCACACCCCATGTCCTGCCTACCCTCCCCTGCCTCAGGTGCCCTCATGGCCCCTTCCACCACAGCAGAATAAAAGGGAGAGTTCACCCCTCCATCTCACCCCATCTCACGACCAGCATCACCATCTCACGCAGCGCAAACACCCACCTCCCGCAGTGAGTGGACTCAGCAGACCCTTCCTCCAGGCCACCACCTGATATCACTTGACAATCAAAGAACTTCCACATCAAACAGATCTGAAGAAAACTTCATTTGCAGAAAAATATAACAAAAACAGAAAAGAAAGTTGCAGAGGCATCCAGATCCCCTCGTCGGTGTTTCAGCTTTTATAATGACTTCACTCCTTTATTTTCATACGCACCATATGCTAAAAATACACAGCTTTCCCAGCCAAACAGCCCCCAGTGAAGTGAAATATGTGAACTTCGGGAGGGTTTTGGAAGAGCCACCTTTTAAAATTTCTCCTTTGTGGAGAATTTGAATCCTTTCAGGCTTTACTCCAGTGAAGAAGGAATCTAAGGCTGCAGCTCCTCTGCTGCAGGGAACACCGGCCTCAGCTCCAGCTGAAGCAGCCCAATAGATAAATACCCTGAGAAAACAACTAACGGTGACCATGGGCAGTGCTAGAAATTTCCTCAGCACCTTTCGTCCAAAGGAAAATCCGGCGATGCTGAACACAGCTCAGGTGAGCTGGAAGAAAATATTTTCTCCAGCTTGGAACCCTCAGATCCTTTCCTTTTGGAAGCCTGCGGCTCTGCGTGCCGGCCGCTCACCCTCGGGCTCCCACACAGCCCCTGCTGCAGGGCTGCACCAGAACCACACCACTGCCTGCCTCATCTGCTGTGCCAGCCAGCGCTCTGCAAAGCAATGGTGCTTGAGCACTTCTATTTACATCTCTCCTAATGAATTATACAGTATTCGGAGTCGGGCAACAAACCTTAGTAAATTGGTGCACATCAGCAGCCTGGGCAACACGCAGTGTGGCCGCATCTCGCCACGCCGACAGCAGCCCCACATTTGCACAGAGGACAAACATTCTAGGTGCATTTTGAAATGGAACAGGGCTGTGACATCCTTCCCTTAATGTTTATCTGCTGGAAAATCCCTCCAGCACAAACACGAGGAGCCAGGACCTGGCAAGCCAGCTTGATTTAAACCAAAGCAGGAAGGAGCACATTTATTATGCTGCTACCTGCCCAAACTGGAGCAGCATCCCTCCCACCCCGCAGCACAGCCCCTTCCCTGCTGCTGTTCTGGCCCTGCGGTAGTTGGGAGGCTGCTCCAGCGCAAGGGCCACGGCTGCGAGCGGGTAGAGCTGCCGCAAAACAACGCTATTTTGATCTGAAGAGGGGAATATTCCCATGATCCCTGCTGGGATCGAGGGGATGTGCCAAGGAGCCGTGGGGCTGCACCGCCTCACTCTTGTGGCAGGGCTTTTCGGGGTGCTGAGCATGCTGTGACCAGCCAGAGGAAATGAAGGGGGTTCTTCCCTTCCCTCCAGCCCTGTCTTGGGGTTCCCCGTGAGGTCTGTCCTGCGATCTCCCAGCAGGGCTCCCCAGAGCGTGCTTAGGCAGGAATTATGCAAGACCTGCAGAGATGGACCCAAAACACATGATGCCTCCCACAAGCACCCAGCCTGGGCTTCTAGTGTCAGGAAACCCCCCTCGCTCTCCCCTGCGAGGGGCTCCCCGCTGCCCTCTGCGACACGGGCACCCACTGGGTGTGTGGCTGCACTCCACACACAGTGGCCCAGGGGTGAAGGTGACCGCAACGGGCTCCTCTCCATGTCCATAAGACTAGAGGCGATTCTGGATGCTAAGGCAGCAATTGGTGGGGGGATCTGCACCCCCATGCTGGAAGCCAGCCCATGCTTCCCCCTACCTGGCACCAACCCTGTCTGGCTGCTCGGACGCACCCCGAGCTCCAGCCAGCAACAGCGCACAAACAAGCCCAAGGCTGCCAGCATTGCAGGCTGCGCTGCTCAATGCCACCCTGCCCACCCAGGAAAGGCATAGCCAGCGGACAGAAACCCACCCTGGGGGGTCACCAGAGCTGCCATCCCTGCGGCCGGGTCCCCAGCACCACAGGGAGCCAGGAGCACCTGGATTCTCCCAGGACCCCACAACAGCTTTGCTGTTCAGCACTGTTCTGCCAGGAGCACTGCAGCCCCGTCCCAGCCCTGTGTGTGGTACAGGGGACCCCACTCTGCTTCTCCCACTGCCCATGGAGGGGATGCGCAGCGCATCCAGCCAAGTCTGTGATGAGAGCACAAACCGCACGTGAGGGGAGCGGGAACAGGGTGAAATCCTGGTGAAAACAAGGCCCTGTGCCTCCCCAGCACCGAGCACAGTACCCTCCTGGAGTTGACACTGTGTCCCCATCGCTCCAGCTGCCCATGCCATGGGGCTGGGGCTGGCTTTGCCCCTCAGCGAACCCTGGAGGGACCAATGAGGGGCTGAGGCCGGCTGGGAAATATTGAAGACAAATAGCTGAGCCCCAGTGTGGATGGAGCAACCCCACGGGAGCGCTGCACCCCTCCATGCCACACCGGCGCCACTGCAGGGTGGCATGTGTGCAGCAGGAGGCCAGACCAAGAGTCGGGCACAGGACCTCAGGCAGCATGGGACAGGACATGTGTGGGGCTCAGGGGTCCGGACGCTCATGGCACGCAGGGAGTGAGGACACTGGTGGGGCACGTGAGATGGGACACACGTGAGATGGGACATGCATGGGGCTCAGGGCTCCGGAGACGCGTGGGGCAGAGGGGTCAGGACACTCGTGGGCTCAGGGGTCAGGACACGCGTGGGGTGGGGGCTCCGCTGCGGACAGCGCCGCCCGCTTCCACCGGGGGGCGCCCCTCGCCGCAGCCCCGCTGCTAATTACCGGCGGCTAATTAGCTGCGATAGGAGCGAGGGAGGATGGGGGTGCTCCAGGCAGAGCAAGACACCCCTATAACGAACACACCCGCTGCCTCGGGGTGCGCTGGCAGCGCTGTGAGGGGACCGGCACTGCGACCCCCCAGGACCATCCCCCACCCCGGATCCAGCAATGCGACCCCGGGGAGCATTCTACTCCCTCTCGGACTCGGCAACGCGACCCCGAGGAGCATCCTCCCCGCCCCCCGCCCCCCCCCCCGCCCCCGCGACCCGGCACTGGGAGCATCTCCCCTCGCCCGAACCCAGCAATGCGCTCCGGGGGAGCATCCCCCCCTCCCCGGCACTGCGACCCCGAGAAGCATTCCCCCTCCCCGGCACTGCCACCCCGAGGAGCATCACTCCCCCGGACCCGGCATTGGGAGCATCCCCCCGACTCCCGTACCCGGCAATGCGATCCAAGGGATGATTGCTCCCCGGCACTGCGACCCCGAGGAGCACCCCCCCCCCCCCCCATCCGGCACTGCGACCCTCAAGAGCATCCCCCCCCGGATCCGGCACTGGGAGCATCCCCTCCTCGGCACTGCGACCCCCGGGAGCATCCCCTTCCCTCGGGCACTGAGACCCCGGGGAGCATCTTTCCCCCTCCCCCCCGGATTTGGCACTAGGAGCATCCCGCCTCCAGCACTGGCACCCCGAGGAGCATTCCCCACCCCCACCCCATCCCCAGCTCGGCACTGCGACCCCCGGGAGCATCTATCCTCCAGACCCAGCACCCTCAGCACCGCCACCCCGACGAGCATCTCACCCCTGGCACAGGCACTGTGACCGCCGGGAGCATCGCCCCCCTCAGACCCAGCACCAGGAACATCCCCCCTACCGGCCCAGGCAGCCTCCCCCGCCACCTCCCCAGCCACGCGCGGAGCAGGTTCCGAGCAGCCTCGCTCGGCTCCGGCGGGACCCCCGCGGGCACGGGGCGGCGTGCGGGGCCGGGACCCCTCCCTCGCGGAGGCAGGGGCACCCCCGGAGCATCACCCCCACCACAACCCCCCCTCCCCACCTGCTTCTCCAGGGAGTCCTTGGCCGAGAGCGAGGGCTTGGGGGAGGGCGCGCGGTCGCAGACGCAGCCCTCGAGCAGGTAGAGCCCCGAGGGCCGGGAGCTGGAGTCGGTCTCGAAGTAGAAGAGCATGTTGTGCAGCAGCGCGAACCACTTGGTGTGCCATTTTGTGTTGTCGGAGCTCCGCTTGCTCAGGTAGCCCTTCCTGGCGCCGTCCTTCTTCGCCAGCAGCCCCAGGTAGGTGACGTGCCCGTCATTGAGCCGCATCCCCTTCTGCATCGTGCCGGCCGCCGCCGGGGCGCCTCACATCCCGGCGGGCGGGTCTCCGGCGAGCATCAGCGCGTCAGCACCCGCGGCGGCCGCTGCCCGCCGAGAGCCGGCGGCGGCTCCGCATGGCGCGGCCGAGCCCCGCCGCGCTGCCCGCCCCGCGGCTCTGCCCGGGGAGCGCCGCGTCCCGGAGCCGCCGCGCCCGCGGGCGCCACAGTCATGTGATGCCGGCGGCACCGGGAGCCGGCGGCGCCGGGGCCGAGCGCAGCCGAACCCAGCCGAGTCCAGCCGAACTGAGCCCAGCCGAACCCAGCCGAGCCGAACCGCGCCGAGCCGAGCCCAGCCGAACAGAGCCGAGCGCAGCTGAGCCGAGCCCAGCCGGCCCTGCCCCGCCGCCGGCTGCGGGGGCGGCCGTGCCGCGCTCCCCCGGGGCCGCCCTCCCCAGCCCGGGATGCAGAATGCGGGGGCGACCGACAGCACAGGCACCACTCCGCACTGGCAGCCCCTGGGCACACAAGAACCCCTCGGCACACAGGACCCTCCGAGCACAGGGAACCCCCAGGCACGTGGAACCCCCTGGGCACAGGGTATCCTCCCCAGCGCACCAGACCCCTCAGCACATAGGAACCCACCCGGTCACAGGTGATCACCCAGCACAAGGGACCCCCTGGCACATGGCAGCCTCTGGCACGCAAGAGCCCCTGTGGCATATGGGACCCTCCATCCGGCACAGACTCTGGCCACAGCCAGAGCACCAGATCAACAGGCACCCCTGGGCAACGTGGGACCCCTGGCACACAAGACCCCCAGGCACAACTAGAGATCTGAGCCAAGAGTCACCCCTGGGCGCATGGGACCCTTGGCACACAGCAACCCGTAGCACACAGGACCCCTCCAGCACGTTAGACCCCCAGGCACAGCCAGAGACCCAGGCCAACAGGCACCCCCTGGGTGCATGGGACCATCTGGGCACATAGGGACCCCCGTCACACAGGACCCCTGGGTACATGGGACCCCCCAGCCTGCATGAACTCCTGCCCATAGCCAGAACCCCAAGCCAACAGGCACCCCTAGGCACACAGCACTCTCTGGCCAGCATGGACCCTCTGCCCACACTCAGACCCCCAGGCCAACAGGCACCCTTGGGACACTCAGGCACAGCCAGACCCCCAGGTCAAGAGGGACAACTGGGACAGATGGGAGCCCTGGGTGAAGGGAGGCCCCAGGCCAAAAGGGACCCTCAGTCCAGGAAGGACCTTGGGAAAAATGGGACACGTGGGCAGAGTGGGACCTGGTGTGGGCAGAAACCCCCAGGTGAAGCAGGACTCCCACGCCAGGTGGGAACCCCAGCCTGAGTTCAGCTCACGCCTGGCACAAGCCCTGGCTTGCCATGAGCCCTGACTGAGCAGGATCCCCAGGCCACGTGGGAACCCCAGCCTGTGGTAGCTCAGCGTGAGTGTGTGCTCAGCACAGCACCCACCCCAGACACCACTCCAGCCTTGGGTGCCAACTGCCCTGCTGTCCCAGAGAAGTGATCCCATGTCCAGCCCTGCGCAGGATGCTGACCATGGAGCAAACATACTCATGGCCTTCTCCTTGGTGGGTCCCATGCAGAGCCTGCACCCCCCACCCAGTGGCATGGAGCTGATCCATGCTCTGTATGCTACAATCCTCAGCTCTGCAGTCCCTCGAGCTGGGCTGATCCTTCTGCATGCATCCATCCCTCAACACCATTCTCTCCCTTCCCACCCTCTTACTCTCATTAGGGCACCCTGGCAACCATGCAGCTGCTCCCAGATGTCACACAAGGGAGAGAAGAGGACCCATTTTCTCTATTTCCATTCATCTCTATCATAGAATCATGGAATGGTTTGGGTTGGAAGGGACCTTAAAGCCCATCCAGTCCCAAACCCCTGCCATGGGCAGGGACACCTCCCATGGATCAGGGGGCTCAAAGCCTCATCCAACCTGACCTTGAACACCTCCAGGGATGGGGCAGCCACCACTGCTCTGTGCAGCCTGGGTCAGGACCTCACCACCCTCATTTCTTCTTAAGATCTCATCTCAGTCTCCCGTCTTTCAGCTGAAAACTGTTCCCTCTCATCCTGTCCCTGTACTCCCTGATCAAGAGCTGCTCCCCTGCTTTCCTGGAGCCCCTTTCAGTACTGGGAGGCTGCTCTAAGGTCTCCCTGAAGCCTTCTCTTCTCCAGGCTGAACAACCCAAATCAATCCCTTTCCTCCATCCTGGCCTTGTGTGCTGTGCGAAGTCAACACTGGGAAAACTGGGCCCTGGCAGCTGAAGACTGTAGGGCCCTGGTGCTCCCCATATCCTGGGGGCTGTCCTGGGCACTGAGTGGGTCAGACATCACAGTGATGGGCACACGTGGGACTTGGAGTGGCTGTGAGGTGGCACGCAAGTCCTGCTGCCCACATCAGCAGGGAACCAGCCCCAACCCCAGCACCATGAGTGTCGAGCCACTGCTGACAGGGAGGGCATCAGGGAAACTGTGATAATTAACTTTGTTTCCACCGAAAAACCCTGGCAGATCTCCAAGGAATTCAGTGAGGTCACAGGTTGCCATGGCAACAGGAGGGAACAGGCTGGAATTGGGAAGGGTGCTGGCATTTCCAGGACAGAGCTGCTTGGCCTGGGTGCTTGCTGGGCCTGGGATGCACGCCCATTACTGCCCTGAGGGCCATGGCCCGAGCACCGGTGCCAGAGCAGTGCTGGAAAGGGACAAAGCAGCCCCGGCTGCAAGCAGGAAGCAGGGATGCTCGCTGCCCTTGGTGCCTGCCTGCCCCTCTGGCTGATCCTGCTTGCTGCTGCCCGCATCAGAAGTGGGCATCCAGCACCAGGGCCTTCCCCACTGGCATGGCACAGCTCTTGTCCAGCCAGGGCTCTGCCCTTTCCCATCCCCGTCCTGATCAGTCATGTCCCACTTCCTGGTTCACCACCATGGCCTCTGCTTGGGTCAGAGCATGCAGCACAAGGTGCTCCCCATCACCAGCCCATCGTGTTAGCCAAGTGCTGATCCAGAATAACGCCTGGAGAAGATGAAATTCTTGCTGTCCCCTCCATCCGTCAGATGATAGAATCATTGAATCACAGAATGATTTGGGTTGGAAAGGACCTCAAAGCCCATCCAGTTCCAACCCCCTGCCATGGGCAGGGACACCTCCCACTGGATAAGGGAGCCACATTCGACCTGGTCTTGAACACCTCCAGGGATGGGGCAGCCACGACTTCCCTGGGCAACCTGGGCCAGGGCCTCACCACCCTCATCGTGAAGAATTTTTTCCTAATGTCTAATCTGAATCTTCCCCCTTCCAATTGGATCAGCTAGAACCGAGCAGGCAGCAGCAAGCAGAACTGGGCAGTGGTGGATGTGGCTGTGGGGCTGAGCCTCCTTGCAGCTCCTCATCAGGGGGAATGAGCTCCAGGTAGCACTGCCAGCTTTTGTGGCAGGGAGAGCCATGTACGAAATTATGCCATTGCACAAGGCAAGATCCCTCTTGGAAGCCTGCAAAATCTTGGATCAAAGAACTTGGAATCCAGCACTGCCAGTAATTCCTATGCTAAGCGAAAGTGGAAAAGCTGTTTCATGCCCTGGGAGCTGCTGGCCTCCCCAGTTGACTGTGGAGCTGTGCCTGGGGATGTGATGTGCCCAGGGATGCCATGTGCCCGGAGATGCAGTGTGTCCAGAGGATGCAGTGTGCCCAGGGAATGCGAAGTGATCAAGAGATGTGGATTACTTGAGGTGGAGTCAGCTTCCAGATGAGGCAGCTGGACTCTGGTCCCCAGACAGTGCTGATTTAAGCTCACACTCCCCTTAGGTGATAGGGAGGGTAATGGAAAAGATTGCTGGTAGCTTACAAGGCTCAAGCAAATATGGCAACTTTGATTTGTAAAACAAAGAGAGGTTTATTTTTTGCATGTGACGTTTGCTGCGATCGAGTCCGAGGCATTTGCAGCATGACCCTTCTGCTCTGGGAAAGCAGAGGTGAAACTGTTTTCACTTCTCCCAAGTGCTGTTGCATAGACCCATGCTGCTGGCTGCCCTGAAACAGGGGGGTTGCCCAGAGGAAAGAGTTTCCATTGTTTCCAAGTATTTTAGTTGCAATGGTTTCTTCCACAGGTACTACAGGAAAGCTGGGGAGGGACTTTATCAGGGAATGCAGGGATAGGAGGAGGAGGAAAGTTTTTCAGCTGAAAGAGGGGAGATTGAGATGAGATTTTAGGCAGAAATGTTTTGCTGTGAGGGTAAGAAGGCCCTGGCACGGGTTGCCCAGAGAAGTCATGGCTTCCCCATCCCTGGAGGTGTTCAAGGCCAGCTTGGATGGAGCTTGGACCACCCTGATCCAGTGGGAGGTGTCCCTGCCCATGGCAGGGGGTGGGAACCGGATGGGCTTTGAGGTCCCTTCTGACCCAAACCAGTCTGTGATTCTATGATTTTCATGTCAAAATAATCAGCTGTGGAAAACACAGCCCCTGCTGCTCATCTTATGCTTCACCCTCTTGCATTTGTGGGGCTCATGTTGACTCAGCTGGTGGCCAGCTCTTTCAGACACCAGTGGCCTATTTGCCAGTTCAGTTCCCACAGAACCTCCTCCATCTTTCAAGCTTGGCTGGAAGAAGGAGTTTACCAGTTGGTACATCCAGCTCTGTCGAGATGCACAAGGATGGATGTCTGATGGCTCACTATCCATGGCTGACACCTTGCTCAGCGGGATGGACATCTCTGGAGATTTCCCCATTGCTGTGTGCAAATCCTTCTCACAGGGCTGGCTCTTGGCACCTGTGGGGTTGGAATGCCCTTGGTAAGAGCCCCGCAGGCCACTGGTTGCCTGAGGCCAGGGTTCCGTGCTCCACTGGAGTGTTATGCAGCTCATGTGATGGTCAGACTGGTTGCCTGTTTCACTTGTGTCTCCTTTACCACAGTATTCAGGTGCTTTCTGGTCCCTCAGACTGCCCCGCACATCTCGCTGACTGCACTGCAGGCTGAAGATGCTGCTACTAAGGTTGTGCACGACAGAAAAAACATGCAGCCTTCCTGGCTTCCCACACACTGTTGGGTACTGTGGGCGCTGGTATTTATCGGCGGCTCCCCCAGCTCCCACTCGGCCTCTTCTGTAAAGGCCGGGCTTGGCTGCCGCCCACGAGAAGCTGCCGGCAGTGGGGAGAGCCAAGCACGGCGCTGCTGGAGGAGCTCCCAGGCTGCCAGCACAGCGACCCAAACAGGAAGTTGTACGGCGGGTGGCAAACTCGGTTCCTTCACTTGGAGCTGGGAGTATAATGGGCATTATCAGGCTGAGAGGCATCAACCCAGGGCTGGGGCATCAACAGGGCAGGTACTGATGTTTGTGTCATTAAAAAGTTTTTGTCATTCTGCCCCTCTGCTCCACTCTGGTGAGACCTCACCTGGAGCCCTGTGTCCCGTTCTGGAGTGCTCAGTGCAAGAAGGATGTGGATCCGTTGGAGTGAGTCCAGAGGAGGCCGCAGAGATGATCCAAGGAATGGAGCATCTTCTGTACGAGAACAGGCTGAGAGAGTTGGGGTTGCTCAGCCTGGAGAAGAGAAGGCTGTGTGCAGACCTTAGAGCAGCCTCCTGGTACTGAAAGGGGCTCCAGGAAAGCTGGGGAGGGGCTCTTGATCAGGGATTGCAGGGATAGGGTGAGGTGGAACAGTTTTCAGCCAAAAGAAGGCAGATTGAGATGAGATTTTAGGAAGAAATGTTTTGCTGTAAGGGTGGGGAGGCCCTGGCCCAGGCTGCCCAGAGAAGTGGTGGCTGCCCCATCCCTGGAGGTGTCCAAGGCCAGGTTGGATGGGGTTTTGAGCCCACTGATCCAGTGGGAGGTGTCCCTGCCCATGGCAGGGGGCTGAGACTGGATGGGCATTGATGTCCCTTCTGCCACAAACCATTGTGTGATTCTACAGAAATCACCACCTTCAGTTTCTTCAGGCAGTAGCCCCTGACCAGGCTCCAGGATGAGCACTCTTGGCACTGCCTGGTGCTGATCTTCCATCTGTAACATGCACCACACTTGGGGATAAACAACAGGATGAAAGCAGATTTGCCGAGCGGTTTAAGTGGGAAAAGCATCTTCTCCAGCCGTGTTATAAATCCCTCTCTGAAAGCAAATGGTTCTGGAAACCTACCAGGCACTTCATCTATTTTGAATGTCACTAATTCAGTGGCTGGTGGAACCAGAAAATGAGCCCTGTGGAGAGAGGTTCTTCACAAACATGACAGAGTTAACCATCCTCCTCCCTTTTTTGTGAGGCAACTCATAATATTATGTAAAAATGCAAATAGTGTCCATGCGAAGCTGCAGAGCCGTAAGTGCCCGGAACAGAGCTCCAGCGAGGAATAACCCATTGCTTCTGGATGTGTGAATCACAGGCACAAGCAGTTTGGTTTATAAGCATTTGCAGCACGATGTGTGCTCAGCGGCCGTAAAGGGCTCTTTACGCCAGGGCTGTGCTGTGTAAAGCGAGCGAGCGCTGTGTCAGGAGGGCGATCCGGGTGAACCACGGTGATTTCCCTTGCCACTCATCACCACTTAGAGGGTTTGCAGAACTTTAATGCTGGTAAGAGCTGCCCATTGACTCCTCAACTGAAGGAGCCCATGAGGGGTTCAGAAATTGTTTCCCTTCTGGAGCTGAGGGACAGCGAGGGAGCACATGTTGGTGCTTTGTGCATGCCAGGCAGGACAGGGACAGGGTGACAGGAGAGGTGGCAGGGAGGTGGCAGAACCAGGAGGTCAGAGGCCAGGGTACAGTGTTGGTGATGCATGGGGCTAGCCAGGGAGCAGAGATCCCTCTCTCAAAGTGATCCCTGCTGGTCCCAGTTGCCTGATGGATTTGGGACAGTCTCCAGCTGTAACGTTTTCCTCCTGCTCCCAGGGTCTGCCTTTCTGCTCCCTTCCCTAAGCTGAGGCTGCAGGTCTCCCTGGCCAAATCTCACCAGCCTGGAGCCCTCTCACAGAGAGCAGAGCATGTGGTACTGTGTCCTGGCACCGGGGTGGCTCCTGTGCCTTGGGGACACCATGCTGGCACCCTAGGAGGGTGCTGGGCTCTGGAGGGGGACCAGGTGCCCCATGTGCCCCATGGGTGACCTCTGGTGGGAGATGGAACTTGGCCAGAAGCAAGAAAAAAGTGGGGTTGGAGTGTGAGGCATCAGTGGGGAGCCCTTCTCTAGCCCCATCCTGGGCATGGGGCAGGCAGCAAGCACAGGCTGTAGTGTAGGCACTGCCCTTCACTGCCTGTGCACCTGCCTCTCCCACCACACTGCAAATCAGGGATTTCCCTCCTGCCCACGCAAGCCGTCGCTCCCGCTGCAAAGGACCTGCCTGCAGCCACCACCTGGGGTGGCATCATCTTCTTGGAACCCACTCAGTGACACACGCAGAGAACGAGCTTTGTGTGCATTTGTGCATGTGAGAGGGGCAAATTAAGCTGCTCCAAGAGGTGCTGTGGTCTGCAGGGCTGGAGGAGCTGCATTCCCATCGCTAAGGGTTCTCCCATTGAGTGCCTACAATAAAAATCATTGGTGCAGGCTGAACAGGGTGAGGAGCACTCGCTTGGGTCAGCAGGCTGCAGCTGTGCAGGGCAAGACGAGTGCCACCAGCCCTGCCACCAGCATGGATGTCCCTTCTCGTCTGTCCAGTTCCACTTCCCCACCAGCATCAGGGCCAAGCAAACAGAGGAGTGACATTTGAAGTACTGCAGGAGGAGAAGGCTGGATAAATCAGGGCTCCTCACCAGCACCAAGATGCTGGGAGTTCATTAGGCTAATTTGTCACTTAGAACTAAACTCTCTACACCGGGTGTCAGGAAGGGGCTGGCTGCGCCTGACCCCTGGGTGCCAGCAAGCCAGCCAGGCTGCAGAAATAATGGATTTGTTGACATTTTTTAAATGGAAAGCTTAAGGACTGTTATTATGCGGTGCAAAATTATTTCAGCAGCCCTTTGAACTGCTAAGCTATTCTCTGGGAGTTGCAGCGCCAGGGATGACAATGTGGTAATTTATGCCAGCAGCTCTCACTCACTCTTGAGCCCACAGAGAGGGCTGCTGGCATAGCTTGCTCCTCACACAGTGCTGGGCTGACAGCTTCTTCACCTGAGGTATGGAGTGAAAGAGCTTGCTCAGGTCCTTCCCCTCCTGGAAGGGGTGCAGAGCAGCTTGAGGCACAGCAGCATTTTGTGTATTGGGGATGCACGCTTGCAGGGAGCAGCTCTGAGGCCAAACTCCCCCAGCCTCTTCTGCCCCACAGCAGATGAAGCAGCCAGCACGGGTAATTGTCCAGCCTGGATCAGGCACGCCAGCTTCAGCCTAGGCAGGAGCTCCAGGAATGATGTCTTGGCAGCAGGGATTGCGGTGTCGCAGGCACGATGCTGGACCAGCAGTCTGGGAAAGTGAAGTCAGATGTCTCCTCCTGGTGCTCAAGTCCAGCTTTGGGTGATCTCAGTCTTCCCAGTGTCACCGTGCTGCCAGCTGTGTTGGGATGCTCAGCCACCTCTGGTGCTAATGGGGGCTGGCGAGAACACTGACAGCCAGGCTGCTGGACCTACTGCCTTGTCTCCCAGCCCAAGAGACAAGGTAACCACAAGCAACCCAGCATGGTCTCAGCCAACGTGTGGCCAGGTGGCACTGTACCCACCGTGCTTGCTGGGGCTATGACAATGCGGGGATGATCCCTGCCTGGTGCTTCAAGGTGGGCAGCACAGCTCCTGACAGCCCTGGCTGCGGTGGGCAGCTCCTGCTACCACACGGCAGCTGCTCCCCTGCGGACACCAGCCCAGGGATGCCTCTGGCTGCTCTGTGGTGTCATGGGTCCCCACTGTGTCTGTGCATTCTATCTGACCTCAGCCATCCCTGGTGCCACCTTGCTCTGCTGGGACAATGACACAGCCACCAAGAACACCAGGAACCAGGGCAAACACAAGAATTGTCCCTGTCATACGGCAGGGTAAAGCAGAGGGAAGAAGTGCCAAGCACCCCACTGGAGCACCTCGAGTCGCCTCAGCACCCTAAGTTGTTGCCCCTTGGCCTGGAGGAAGATGCGCATCACTCGTGGCCAGGCTCACATTCAGTATGTGATTGTCTAGAGTGAATCATGAATATGGAATCACAGAATGGTTTGGATTAGAAGGGACATCAAAGCCCATCCAGTTCCAACCCCCTGCCATGGGCAAGAACACCTCCCACTGGATCAGGGGGCTCAAAGTCCCACCCAACCTGGCCTTGAACACCTCCAGGGATGGGGCAGCCACAGCTTCTCCGGGCAACCTGTGCCAGGGCTTCCCCACCCTCACAGGGAAACATTTCTTCCTAAAAACCCATCTCAATCTCCCCTCTTTCAGCTGAAAACCGTTCCCCTTGTCTTATCCCTGCACTCCCTGATAAAGGAGAGAAAGCATTCCCAGGAAAGCATCACACATCCCTGGGGGAGCAGCTCCCATCCCTATGGAAGCACCCTATATCCCTATGGCACACGCCAGCACCCTGGCACATGCCAGCCCAGAGTGGCTGGGCAGAGAGCAGCCCCAGCCATGGCTTTGGGGCTGGGAAGGAGAGACGTGGGCCCCTCTGGCCCCAGGAATGAGGGGTGGGTGGTGGTGGCAGCTTTGGCAGGCAGCTGCCCACCTGGGGTGAGCACGGTGTGCTTGTGCTGAAACTCTCCCAAGCTCTGGTGTGGGCAGACAAAGCTCCTCCTTTACCTCCTCCCTGAACACATGGCATGGTGACATCTGCAGATAGAACAGCTCTGCACATTTCCCCTTGTTAGGCTGGGGGGAAGGGGAAAGAGTCGGGCTCTGAGCTCTTGCAGGGACACACGATTCCTCCCTCCAAGTTGAAATGTAAAGTGGACCCACGCTCGCTATTCTCCTCACTCGCACAGCTCCGCTGCCTGTGCCTGGTGCTGGGTGACTCGCACCCACCTAGGAATGCTGGTCCTGAACATCTTCTGCAGGGTGAGGGCTGGCTGAGGTGAGAGCCCAGGGAATAAACCCAGCTTCTAACCCTTCCCTGAACCTGAGTCTCCGAAGGCAGTGTGCTATTTTCTGTTCTCTAATTAAACCAATATTGTATCTTACTAGTGAAGAACGAGTAAACAAACGATTAAAGACTCGATGAGGTGTTAAATGTGACGCTGGCAGGAGCAGCAAAGGCTCTAAAGAGCCGGGCTGTGTCTGCACTGGGGCAGGCAGTGGGGCAGCCCCAGAGAGCTGGGCTGGTGTGTGCCCGTGTGTGTGTACCGACATGTGGATACACATGGAGAAAGCCCATGGCCCAATGTGACCAGCACCCAGGACATGCAGAGCTGCCCAGGTGGGGAGGGGATTGGGCAAGTCTCTGACAAGCAGCATTCTCCCAGTCCCAGCAGGCTCACACTCCTCCCCACAATAAGCTATTTAGATATTTAAAAGGTCTTTTCCCCTGCATTCATTGCTTCCACGAAAGGCTGAAGAGGGCTGTGATCTGTCCACTCATCTCTCAAGAGCACATTAGACCTTCACTCAGCAACACTAAAAGCAGACCTGGCCAAGTTTTGACATCTACCTGGATGCTTCCAAAACCTGAGCTTTGCTCTCTGAGCTGGGAGAAGAGCAAACGACAGAGCCCTGCATGCACCCAGGCAGCCCTGGCCTGGAGAGCTGGACTGCTCTGAGGCGCTGCTGGCTCCCCATGGGACACTGTCCACAGGGAGAAGGTGCAAAAGCAGAGCCCGAGCATCCCTCCTTGGGATGCATCCACGGAGGAGAGACGAGGCTCGGAGCCTGCCCTTAGCCAGCCAAGCCCAACGACTTGAGTGCATGGGAGAGGCAGCAGCCAGGACCGCGGTCCCGTTTTGCAGCCTGCCCTGGTATAGGCAGTGCTTCAAGGCTGCAGGCACAACCAACTTGGAGGGCAGCTCTGTTGTGAAACTGCTCTCATTCAGACCCCTCTGAGCCCGAGACAGAGAAGCTGCTTTAATGCAGCCAGGTGCCAGGGAGAAGCGCTGAGGATGGTAGCCCGGCATGCACGAGTGCCAGTGCAGAAGGTGCTGGGTGACGTGGCTGGATCACCTTGGACAATCCTCCCTGGGGCTGGACACACCATGTCTGGGCATGTAATCCCCAGGGCCAGTGGGATTAGTCCAGGGAAGTAAGGCCAGCACTGCTGCTGCTGCAGGGGCTCCCAGGAACAGCCCTGCCAGCGGGAAGCTGCTGGCTCACGTCGTTGTACATTTTAGCCCATCTCTAATTAAGAATTTAATAAGTGAATCTCTGGAAGAAATTAATTACTCATTTTTGTGGAGAAAATGATTCTCCCTGCCTCTCTACCAGCAGATTTGGAAGATGACAAAGCACTCCTGTGGATTCTAATAAGCAATGGGTTAAGGAGATGCAGGAGCCTCTGAACTTGGTTTGAGTGGTGAAACAAGCCCTGATAAGCAGACAATGCTATAAATACGCCTGGCAATGCAGGCAGCTGCGGGCAGGACACAGGTGTCATTTGCTAAACTGGTTTACTACCAGTAATTGTGGCAAATGCTCCACAATTACTGACTGATCAGCCCCACGTTAGCCGCTTACACAGGCAGGTGGGATTATCCGCACCAAGGGCACAGCAGGGATGCCCACAGCCACTGTGTTGTCCCCCTATATCTCTCACAGCACCGCACTGCAGCCAGGGCTCCAAAACCAGGAGCAGCAGCCCAAATGAAGCCAGTTGTCTACTGTTTGTCAGGCACTGCCCCACTTCCACCGGCACCGCGCACAAGTAGCCGGCCAGCATAATTACACTGCTGCGTGATTAGTGCTGCTAGAGGGCAGGGCTTTTCTGCAGCATCCCAGCCATTCCCAAGGAAGGGAGCGGGCAAGCTCTCCACTGCCCACCTAGGCTGGAAGGACAGGCTGTGACTAACGGCAGGATGCTGGTGTGGGGGCATGAATGGCCCTGGGATGAGACATCCAGCAGCAAGGGCCAGATTCCCACCATGTGCCTTGTGCAGCCCTGGGGCCGAGCAGCAGCTCCTTTCCCTCACAGCAGCCCGTGGCAGGGAGATCCCGGGAGATGGAGACTTGCATCACCAGAAACTGAAGTTCAGGGCATCCCAGGGTCAGGCAACATCACCTCCATCATCCACAGCAAGCAGGAAGCCCAGTGGGATGCAGGAGGTCCCGCTCCCTCGAGCTGCAGAGACAGGGGAGTCTGACTTCCCTGTACAGAGCCAACCCCCCTGCCCAGAAGCCTGGTACTGCTCAGCCCCAGGGACTGGGATAAGCAGACCCCAGGGTGCTGCCTGTACCCCCATACCCCCCTGCAGCACTTCCCCAAGCACATGGTGCAGCAGCTGCAGATGGCACAGTGAAAGGTACCCACGTCCTCGGGCACCCTACTCTGCTGGCCAGCTCCCCTCACCCAGGACAGTCGGGGAAGCTGAGCCCCGCTGACCCACGCTGGCGCTCACCCAAGGCAGCGTGCTCTGCCAGCGCAGTACCTGCCTCTGCAATGCATCAGCGACACGCTGTGTCTGTTCCTCCTCTCCCAGGAGGGCACACAGGGATGGTTCATGAGCCCAGCGACACCGCAGCAGCCCCTGGCCCTGGCACCCACTGCAGCACAGGCCTTGCTGCCCCTGCACCAGCTCACAGGGCTGCTGCACCAGCAGGGACAGGGACCACCTCTGCTAGCAGGGATGCAGGGATTCATCACCATGCTGATGAGAGGAATGTGAGTGTTTTCAGGAACCCACTGGATTCCCAGTGCAGGAATATGCCACTCTCATCCCAACCTCAGAGGGAGGGAGGGGACCCCACCTCCCAGCAGGGAGGACCCCAAGGTCACATCTCCAATGGCGCAGCAGCAGGAAGGGAGGCTTTGCTGCACTTTCTCCCTGAATTGGGTCATTTCACTGGTCCCCTTTCCTGGAAAAAAACAACCCCAAGCACTTCTCCATCATTCCAGAGTTTAATTAGCTGGTTACCCACCAGATGGAGGGCAGAGAGCCCCTCGGCATCCTAGTTCACATTCCCAAGAAGAAAGGACTGCATCAGGCCGCCAGCCTTGTTAGCAGAGAGACCTGGCAATTCAGCCCTAGCAAAGCCCAGCTGTTTCCCAGCTCCTATCCCCCTGCACCAACAATCACCACACCCGAGGGCCGCGCAGAGGCCCTGGGTGCAGGCAGGGCTCCGAGCCTAGCAGCAGCAGCATCCTTGCCTTGGGACTGTCCCACGGAGACACGACCCACGTCTATGGTGCCTTTGCACTGGTGCCACATCCCTACCACGCTGCACTTTATTTCTTGTGCCCAAGTCACAAGTCCTGGCTGCTGCCTCTTGTTTCAGCAGGCATAAAGTTTTAAATGTTGTTAGGGTCCTTACAAAGTTGCTGAGAGTGGTTTTTTTGGTTGCCAGGCAGAGCTGTTTCACTCGTGGACACTGGGGACACTTCTTTGTCCTGCATTTGCCATGGTGTGTTTTAGGCACACATGCATCATTCTCCTCACCTTGCAAGAGAGGGTGCACAGGAGGCAGAGTTTACCCAGTGTCCCACAAGGAGTCATGGGCAGATCAAGGAGAGGCCCCAGGTCTCCTTGTCCTCACTGGATGGCACCCAAACCTGCGCCCGAGAGTAGTGAACCCCCAGAGCTGCCCTGAGACCCACAGTAAAGTGATCCAAAACCTTCCCTGGAGCTCAACAGGGAGAAAGTGCCAAGGTTTGGCACGTGCTGCTCAGTTCCACATCACAATGGGATTTGCTGTAACAGATTCCCATCAGTCACAGAAGAGTGACAGGTTTGTTTTTAATCAGATTAAGCATCTGCTGCTGACAGAGCACATCTCCACACAGTCCAGACAGACTTTCCAGAGAGCAGTGCCCAGGGGGCAATGTAACAGGAAAACACCAGGGAAGGCAGTGACCAAGCTCAGCTGGCTTGTAAATAGGTTTTAAGATCATTTTAAGCCAGATGCAAGTGCCCCATCAGGGCTCAGCTGATGCTGGATATGCCCTGGCACACTCCGGGCAGGCTGCTGGGCTGGCAGCACCACAGATGCAGATGCCGGGCTCTGTAGGGTGTTTTCATGTTGGTTAGAGAAACACATAAAATATTTGCTAATGCAGGGAGATTCTTCTGGATAAGGCAAATTAATCAGATGTGATTCATTCTTGCGCTTTCCCTGCGGGACAGAGGCAGATTGGGGGATTAACGAGCCGGACGGGAACGCTGTGATCATGTGAATCTGAGCTGCCCAAAGGCTCTCCTGCCTCAGATCCAGCAGGAGCCTCTGGGCTGCGGCACCCGGGGCCGACTCGAGCGTCGCTGGCAGCAGAGAATCAATTACAGGCCTGTTCAGTTGTCCTAATGAATCTAGAATTAGCCAGGAAACACTTAGGGGTCAGTTTGTTTAATCTCCACTCCCAGCCCTCTGCTGTCCTGCCAGTTCAGACAGAGAGATACCCACTGCTGATATTTTCTCCCTGAGCAGCTCATCCTGCACTTATCTTTGTGAAAGCAAACAGATCCGAGTGTCCACCTTCAGTCTTAAAATGGTTTGGGTTGGAAAGGAACTTAAAGATCATCTGAAGGCCTTTAGATCATTTAAGTCCTTTAAGTCAGACTCAAATCTCTTCTCTGAGCTGTCTCCAAGTCTCAGTGCCCCTCTCCACGTGCAGAGCCGAGACACCGGTGTGACGGGGTTTGCAGCAGTGGATGGAAGTGATACAGCCTTAACGACATCCTACCTTCTCTCACCACACACAGGAGCTCCCTCAGCTCTGTAGGACCCTGGGCTCCTGGCTCTTCTGCCAGCCCCTGGGAGCCTCAGCTCCCCTCTGAGGTACCACTCACCACAGGGGCACCAAGCCCAGGGAAGGGGCTCCTCTCTCATCTCTCTCGGCAGCTGCGCAACCTACATGTAAATAGTTTGTTTGAATTCACTTCTCCAGTCCTTAGATCCGTGTGTCCCAGCACCTTCAAACACTCAAGAATTATTTCCTCTCTTCTTTCAGGTCACCGCTAAAATGTATTCAATGATGAAATTCTAAAGCCTCATCCCACCACCCCATTCCTGTGGGTTCTTCCACCCCAGTAACATTTCAGGGCTGACCTGCCAGTCACTTTGAGCCATTTAATGTCCACACTGGTGACAACAGCATCCCAGGTACCCAGGCCTCACTGGAGCCTACGGCAGCAGTGCTGCTGCTGTACCAGCTCTGGCTCTCATCCCCACCACAGCCATCACCAGCCCAGATCCAGCTAGCAAAAAAGGAACTCTGTTCACCTTAATTAACCTCTTAGTTCTTGATAAGTGCAATCTGGTACCAGCTATTGCCGTGCCTCGTGCCGAGCTGATGGCAGCACAGGCTGCCTGGCCAGGCTCGGTGCTGCCTGCGCCAGGGCTGAGCCTGCCCCACTACCAGGCACAGCTCCCCACAGCTCCAGTCCATCGCTCGACGTGGGGCTGCCCTCCAGTATGTGTGGGGCTGCCGTCCAGTATGTCTGGGGCTGTGGGGGTCTCCCAGCCCTGCGCCCCTCCTCTGCTCCCCCAGCAGCGACCCAAGGGAATGACCTGCCAGAGGGATAAGCCAGCAAACAAAACCCAACAAGAAGCAGCTTTCAAGCAGGTCAGCCTGTCCTGCTGGGCTCAGAAGAGCTGACGCGAGCCGGCCATCAGCACAGCGAGCTAGCGGGACCGCATTGCTTCTGCGATCCGAGTGAAACACAACACACCAGAGCCTTGAAAATTAATGACCTGCATTTTCACATCCTTAAAAACCTGAAGCACCTTCCATGCAGGGACCAGGGACCACGTGTAGCTCTTCCCTGACCTCTGCAGGGCACAGGGAGTGGATTTGTCACGGGTGCTCTGCACTTCCCCCAGCTGGAGGCACAGAGTTGCTCCAGGACCCTGCCTGCTCCTTTGCTGCCTCCTCACCTGCCCGACTGCTGCCCGTGCTAACAGGGGCATCTCCTCACCCACAGAGACAAGCAGAATAATGAACACTTGAGAGTAACGGCGTTCATGACTTCTCTCAGACTGACCAGCCTTGACCTTCTGCTGTTTTAAGATTAATGAGGCATTTACACCCAGGTAGAGAGCTAATGCTGCCATGCATCCCCCCACATTCCCCCTGGAGCCTCTGGGCGTTCAGGTAGGCACGTTTATTTTCTGGATGACACTCTCTGAGCTTGCTGCCCAACACTGCCGTGATGCCCATCACTTGTCGAAGCCCTCTCTTCCACCAAGCCAGGTGGCAGCACCACGGGGTGTGCTGGGTCCCATGCCAGCCTGGTGCTGCTCAGCACTAGCACAGCTCTCGCCTCTCTTAACGAAGAGGGTGTCTAATTAATCTTAACACTTTTCTCCAGTCAGTTATTCAAAGTCTGCACACGTTTCATTCACCCATTTTAACCCCAGTGGCCACTTCAATCCCCACTCACTGGTCCCAAATACATGACCACACACACCCCACTCCCTGAGCACCCAGAAACACCCAGTGCCCAGTGGCCCCGTACCACCTTCTGAACATGGCCAAAGAGTTAACTCAAACAAATACACTTGAAAAGGGCTTTTAATGACATAATTTCCATGGTCGAGCCAAAGCCACAGGAGCATCCAAGTTACACAGGTGCACTTTGATATCCCAGAACTCCATAAGGAACCACCTGACAGAGTCTGGTGCTGCACTGCTGTCCCCAGGGGGTTCAGTCCCTGCTGGGACACTGCAGCACATCTCCACTGTCAATGGGATGTGGATGTGCGAGGCCCAGTGTGCACTCCAGTCACTAATAGCCTTCCAAAATCCGCCTTCTTTGACGCATCTCGCAGCCCGGGATTGTCACGTGCCCAGGCTCAAAGAGAAACAGAGCCTTTTTCCTGCTGTACCCATAGCTCACTAAAAATAAAGGCTGCTTTTTTTGCAGTGGGTGAAAGCCGATGATGAAAATCCCCATGAATTCTTCATCAGGCCGCCTGCTTTCCCATAGATTTTCTGTCACCAGGAGAGCGTTTCCAGCAGCAGCCGGTGCCTGGAAACCGGGACGGTGGGGGAACCTAAATCAATTGCATCTGAAAGAGGGAATTTTCTACTGAATCCCATTTCTCCTAGTGGCATCATCCATGTAGGAGCTCTGGTGACCCAGAGTGAATTTTTCTCCCGAGGACACAGAGCGGGGAAGTGAGGGACCAGGACCTGTGAAGATAACTGCTCCCCAGCACCTTCACTGCGCAGCTGAACAGCACGCACAGAAGACACAGAGCAAGAACAAGCAGTAACAGAATGAAATCACAGCAAGAAAGCTCCAGCTCTAAAGATATGGGATGTAGTGAAACCAGAGTATTTGCAGGCAGATAGGCCAAGGGTCAAGAGAGTTTGGAGGGAAGATCTCTGTGGGACCACAGTGTCTCTTGCTCCATCGACTCCTATCCTAGTAGGGTCCAAAGCATGGCCTGGAGAGGAATGTTCCCTCCCCGGCATCCTGAGCGGCTGGTTCCTGGCTCAGGAGAAGCCATCCCATCCCCGTTCCTGCCCCTCACCAGCCCCATGTCTGGCAGGGTTTGCAGGCACCCTGCATTGCTCTCACTAGAGACTCAGCACGGAGGGAAGAGGTTTTCTTTCTAGGATAAGGCCTGAAGACTGACGTCCTTATTACCTCGTGTCTGCCTGAGCAACCATTGAATCATACAAAAAGCTGGCATTTAAAACAGTCAAATTCCTCTTTTGTAGCAAAAATATTGCTCTGTCCTAAGAAGAGAGGGCTGAAAGGGTCTGCTTGCTTCCTTACCTGCTGCACAGGCAGGCACAACAAAGGCTCTTTGCAGGGACACACAGCACAGCAGGAGGGACAGAGGGCACCAGCTACAAGAGCAATCCTGATGAGACTGCAGATTGGCCAGGAGGCAGGCAAAGCTAAAATGCTGGGAGAGCTCCATCCCACTCCAAAGGTGCCCAGAGCTCAACCACAGGAGGCCCCACGAAGCCCAGTCTGGAACTAGGAGTGGGGGGGATGGACCAGAGGCAGCACCCACGCTGGCAATTCTCTCGCCCACGATCACACCAGACACCATTTAACAAGTCACAAAACTGCACAATGAGCCAGCAAAGAGTGCAGAACCCTCTGCTCACAAGTGTTGCTGCCATAATTGCTGCAGCATCTTGGATCCTGTCATGGGCTCAGGGCTGTTTGTCACCATCCCAGCTTTCCCATGACCAAAGGCTTTGCCAAGGGTCCCAGGCATGTGAGGGCAAGCTGACATCCTCACCAGCGGGCAGAGTGAACAGCTCACACAGAGCACGGCTCCCAGCACAGGCAGCCACCCCCCACCCTCTTGGCCTCTCTCTTCTGCTGTCCTCACTGATGCTCCAGCTCACGTGAGTCGCCAGGTGCCTGCCCTTTGGCACCAGCCTCGTACCGATGACTTGCCAAGCCCTGCCGCAGGGAGAGGTACGGCTCATCCTGCATGACCGACTTAGCACCAAAAGCAGTGAGACACAGCTCTGAGAGATGAGCAAAGTCTGTCTCCAATCTGAGAGAGCCCGAGGCAAGCATACCTCCCCTGGGACCCACCGCCAGTCCATGGGAGCCCTGCGTTCAGCCCCACTGTGCCATTAAGTCCAGGGCATGGGAGACAGCAGCACCTGTGCATCCCTGGCAGGAGGTGCTGAATCCTCTCCAGCAAAGCACTCTTCCTGCTCAAGGCAGTGGCTGGTTTCCAGTCCTGGGCTAGGATGCTTTCTGCCTGCTTCACAGAGCCTGCTGCTGTCCCCAGGACAGGACACGGGGATGCCACACCGCTGCTGGATTGCCCAGGCTGAACTCTGGCTCACGGGGTTCTGACTTCAGGAGATTTCCAAGGGGCTGTCCCAGCCCCCTTCCTGCTCTCAGGCAGAAGGGGGAATGAGAATGAGTCCTGCTTCCCAATAACAGCCTAGATCCTCCCCCAGGTTTTTCCCTGGTGCCACTCCTCGCACACCCAGGGCTGTTTTAGCTCTTATCAACCCTCAAAGCCAGAGCGACACCACCACATTTTCTGTTCCCCACAGCCCGGGGTCCCTGCTCAGAGCTCTTTCCCAACACAGCGGCTTTGTTTCCAGGTGCCTGCCTTTGAACCCACCAAATCCAACCATGTGTTCAAACAAGCCTGGCCATTGTGCAACCTGGGTCACCCCACCAGCGTTTACATAACCTGGGAACTTCAGCAGCGATGATTTGCTGCCCTCTAAACTGCTCAATTAAAAAAGCAAGGAAAAAAAAAAGGCCACAGAGAGCAAGATTGAACCCTGCTGCTCCCCACAGCAGCTGCTGCCTACAGGACACGATCAAAGGCCTGGAACATCTCTCCTAAGAGAACAGGCTCAGAGAGTTGTGGTTGTTCAGCCTGGAGAAGAGGAAAGGAGGCTGATAAAGATGGGGAAAAGGTTTTTAGCAGTGCCTGTAGCGATAGGATGAGGGGTGATAGTTTTAAACTAAAAGAGGAAAAGTTTAGAGTAGAGATTAAAAAGAATTCTTTTGTGCTGTTGGTGGTGAGGTCCTGGCACAGGTTGCCCAGGAAAGGTGTGGCTGCCCTGTCCCTGGAGGTGTTCAAGGCCAGGCTGGAGGGGGCTTTGAGAACCCTGCTCTGGTGGGAGGTGTCCCTGCCCATGGCAGGGGGGTGGAACTGGATGGGCTTTGAGGTGCCTTCCAACCCAAACCATTCCATGACTCTATGACACCAGCTCTGTCTGGCACCAGCACTAACAGGTAGCACATCTGTACACATGTGCGGTGCCATGGCTCTGCAAGGCTGCATCAGGAGATGGAGAGCAGGGAGTGCCTCAGGGAGAAAGTCACTCTTTGTCCTGTTCGCATTGCAACCACAGCTGAAACCAGAGCTACAGAGAGATTCCCACTGGAATCACCAGGATGTGGCCTGGGTGATCCCTGCTCAGCCCCACAGACACAAACTAAAGACCATTTCCCCATCTTTTTTTCTGAAAACAACACAGAACCCCCTACACTAGCCACCTGCTCCTTTTGTGTCACTCAGTGCACCTGGTAGATGATTGCTAATGAGGGCTAATTAACCTCCAGCTCCCACCCCGAGCTTCCCAGGGAGCTGCTCTCCCCCCAGTCCTTCCCCCCAGGGTCTTTCCCAGCCCCTTGCTGCCCTGGGTGCTCCTCACTCCCTCTGCAAGCACTGCGTTGCTGCTGGGGTGACTGCAGAGCGCGTTCACCTCAGGGTGTTTTGGTCTTTCCTAAAAACTTGGAGCTCCCAGTGGAAAGCTGGCTCAGCCCCAGTCCTGCTCCTTGGGCTCCTGGCTTGTCACCTGCACAGACTCATTAACCTGAGACCCTGGAGGGGTTCAAAAACTGGCATTTCAGGGCATGTTTCAGTCAGCAGAGCAGGACTGGGCTGACAGTTGGACTGGATGAGCTTAGAGGTCTTTTCCAGCCTCAGTGATTCCATGGTTCTATGATTCTAAGACTGCTCCTAAAGCCAGACAGGAGAGCAGGCAGCTGCCTTCCCTGCCACTTTTGCAGCCACATCCCTTTCATTGCATCCCTCCAGCTCCATGAGTGTTTAAACTACAGCTTCTCAACTCACCAGGGGAAGGTTTTCCATGTACGCACATGGCAGCACTTCAGAGATTATAGTTTAGTACAAGAATTAATTCTAAAAAGCTAAACATCAAATAATCTCTTAAATTCTCACATTCCACGCGCTTTAGGTGTTCAGAACAGGGATACAATGACTGCACACACCCCCATCGCTGGGGGATACAGGCAAAGAACAAAGCAGGCGTGTGGGTATCCAAGAGCTCCCCCTGAGCCTGGAACCACACCGGCAAGCCAGATTTCTGCTATTTCAAAGCCAATTTTATTATTACAGCAGTGATTTTTCCTTTTCCGAGCTGGTCTGTTCATAATGGTATGAAACCAGAAAACGCAGGAATTCCTGCGCCGAGGAACAGCAGGAAAAATACAGTATAAAGGCATAAGGTTTTGCCTGGCAGTGAAATAAGTGAGTTCCAAATGTCAAGCCTGCTGAGTTTTGCTGCATTCGAAGGAGCTTTTCCAAGCTGTCGGAGATGTCACAAACGTTGGATTTTGTCTCCCTGTTCCAACTGACTTCAGTAAATGGCAAAAAATGCCACTGAAATACGGCAATTGGCGGCATCAGTTGCACAAATAAATATGCTTGTCACCATTTGAGGATTTTTTCCGTTTTCTAAGTTAAAAAGTCTCCTGGATGCCAAATGCCGCCCTTTGGCCAGGTCTCTCTGTGTGTACACACATGAGGAGGAACAACAGGACTGGAGCAGCACCAGCGGAAGTGCAAATATGACCTCTGCATTTCTGCACCTTGGGTCATGAAAATGCATTGAAGACCCAAATGGCCTGGGCAAGAGGTGAGCAAAAAAAATATCTACTGGGCACCCAGGTTTGGGAGGAGGGCCGGCTGTCCAGCTGGTCGCATCACCAGCAAGCATGGGATGAAAGGACCCCAAAAGTGCCCTGAATCTGCAGGCGCCGGATGGGGTAGATCCCACCTCCTGTGCAGACAGGACATTTCCAGGAGCAATTCGCTCCCCCAGGAAGCTGCTCCTCTTCCCTGGATACACTGAAGGTACAGGTAGAGGGCTGCTCGACATCCTGAGTGCATTTTGTGGTCCTAAATTGTGACAGAGAGATGCTGAGCTCTGTGTGGGGCTGGAAGGTGCTGCTGGAGGGAGGGAGTCCATTCCTGCCTGCCCCACAGCAGCCTTGGGGAAGGGCAGTGGGTCCAGAATGCTCTTTTGGAGGGGTGAGACCCCCTCTTGACACCTGCATGGGGTGGTGGACGGATAGAGAGCTCTGCACAGCCTTTGCCGCATGCCTTGGGCAGGACATGGTGGGTCTGCTCCAGGTTCAGCCCAGCTGCTCCGTACAAGGAGTAGGGGGTTTGTGAGGCTGAGCTGAGCACAGCACTGCGCTCAACACTGACCTGGCCTCATCAGCACGACTGGCACCAACCACTTTGACCCACAGGAGCTGTGTTCTGGGACACCCAGTAGTGTTGCAGCCAGAACACGCAGGGACACGGCAGCCACAGGGATCAGTACGTGGTGGATAGGGGAGCCCAAAGACGATGCAAATACGTGGCACCGCTTGCAAAGGCAATAATATATTTAGCTTGTCTCCGTCACAAAAAGGCTGCCACAGAGCCCGAGCGGTGGTTTGGATCGCGTCTCCACTTGCTAATTTAGCAGAGCCCTGTCAGAGCCGTTTATCTGCGGCTGCTGCCTGTTGACGTGGAAGCTTGTTAGCAAGTTGTCAGAGCAGATATTGCTGGCGAATCTGAATAGCAGATCAGGTGTCGATTGCTGCAGAGCTGTTTGTTTTGGAGATGGATTTAGAAATTCAACTGAAAGAGAAGGAGCCGGGTCTGTAATCAGAGCTGTACGGTGTCGGCTCTCCGTGAGGTTTTTGTAATTACAGCACATAATTGGACAAAGTTGCTCCTGATTTAACAGTTACGTGGAACACATTCACTCAGGGCAACATTGCTGCAAAGCAGGGAATTGCTCCTGCATCTCTGCTGCTTGCTCAGTTAGAAAACAACTGGAAAAAACTCATAGGGGAAAGGTTTTCCCACCAGCACAGGGCACTGGCGGTCACGGCACTGGCAGGGGTGGCACAGACTGTGGCCAGCAGCTGCTGCCTGGCACTGGGTCAGGGTTCTGTCCCCAACATGCAGGGAGCAGAGCTCAGCAAGTGCCTCTTTGTGCTGCTGAGGGGCTGGGTGAGGGGTTCTTCAGGAGTCTCAGGATCAGAGCTCCCAGGAGGGGCTGTGCCAGCAACAGCACCGGTTGCAGAGCCAGAGCTGAGCCAATGCCACCATCAGTGCCTGGGAAACCTCCCTGGCGAGGTGAGGGGACAGCAGGAGGTGATGGAGGGGAGGTCTGATGGCACCAGCAGTAGGAGAAGGGTGCAGGGACATCGTGGAGGGGGCAGCTCTTTGCCTGCGGTGGGGGGACAAGGCGCAGCGCTGGGACCAGGGATCTCAGAAGCAATGCAGGCGAATACTTCTTCCGTGAGCGACAGAAGTCAAACTGCCCAGCACAGGCACTGGGAAGGTCCAGGGCTGCACAACCATGGGGACCAATGTTCTCCAGGGCAAGCACAGCATGCAGGAGCATCCCTAGGATTTGCAGCCTCCTGCTCTGTCCTGCTGCAAGCAGAAGTGCAGAGACCCAGGTGGGAAGGCAGGAGACCCCCAGTCCCATTCCCTCCAATCCCAACACCCCAGCTCAGAATCACACATCCCCTGGGATGGATCCAGCCCCTGGGACAGATCCATACCCAGCTCCTCTCTTCCTGAGGAGCAGGACAGCCATCATGGGACTTGGCTTGCAGTCAGACCGACGTGATTCAGAGCGGTAACATTTCCCGGGGCCTCACTGAAATGGGCACGTGGGCGGAAGGGAGCTGGCAGCTGCCTGCACCGGGCGAGGAGGGCCTGGAGACGAAGATGTGTTCATGGAAGAGAAAGGACAAGCTCACTCCAGGTGGCTCTGACGGGAGCAAGAGCCCATCCTGGTGACTTGCAGTGGGCTCCCACCCCAGCCAGCTCAGTTCTGCTGGGCTATTGGTGCTGCTAGCACAGACCCCCTGGCACGGCCACCTCACAGGCTGCTGCTGCTCCTTGGAGGAAGCCTTTCTCCAGGCTGGAGAAAACCCGAAACCCAGGGTGGCCCAAGGGCCTCGCCTATCTGCCCAGGATGCTGGGAGTCCACCAGCTGCTCCTTGCATCTGCAACATCCCAAGGGAGAGCAGCCTCTGGCTGCAGGACTGGGACTCCTGCCTCCTCCCCAGGGCCATCCAGGTGATGCTTTGACCTCTGCAGCCTCCGTAGGTTGTGTTTATGTCAGGAAAATATATAGCAAGCCATGTGCCCTCTGCCAGAGACCAGATGAAGGAGCAGAGCCCTCCAGGCACACTCACACCCCACGTCAGGGACAGTAGGTGGGACAGGGCTCAGGTTGCATTATGTGTGCCCTGGAAACACAAGATCACAGCAGCCCGCGAGTGTACAGCAAGTCAGGGGCTGCTCCCTATGTCCCAAGCGACCAGAAGCAGGGAAATTTTAAATTAAATTAAATTAAATTAAATTAAATTAAATTACCAAGATGCTTCGGTGCGATGACAGTGGATGCAGCATCTGTGCATGGGGGGAAATCTTCCCACCTGTCCCTTAGCAAGGATGCAGAGCTGGGTTCACAGGAGACCACTTCCTCCCTTGTCATGTATTCCACAGTCAAAAGCTCCTCACTGCCTGGGAGCAGTGTGTGCCAAGAAAGGTAGGAAACTGCACCAAGCCCTCCCTGCAGCCCACATGTGCCCATGGCTGACCCGGGGACCTGTATTAGGGAAGAACGCAGCCCCAGGATGTCCAGAGCAGGACAACGATCCACAGCTCTGCACATCACTCACATCCTGAACAGATCCAGGTTATTTTTCCTTAAATATTAATTCTGTGCAGAGTTAATACTTTCAAAACACATTTTAAACAAGTAAAAATAACGTTCTGGTTTTTAATTCCCCCTTCTCCCATGTTTTCTTTAGCCCACGTCCTGCAGCCCCTGAAAACGCCTCCTCTGGGGTTAGAGACCCGTTGAGCACTGTGGCATTGCACCATGGCTGCAGGGCCCTTCTCCTCAGAGCCCAGTGCATAGCAGGAACCCGCCAGCAAAGCCACCCACTACAGTACTGGGACGGACAGCCCCACCTCTGCAGCACAACTCCATCATCTGACGAGAAGCTCAACATGAAGTGGCAAAGTGCACTTGCAGCCCAGGAAGCCAACGGTGTTCTGGGCTGCATCCAAAGCAGTGGGACCAGCAGGGCAAGGGACGGGATTCTGCCCCTCTGCTTTGCTCTGGTGAGACCCCATGTCTCTGCATTCAGTTCTGGAGACCTCAGCACAGGAAGGACTTAGAACTGTTGGAGTGAGTCCAGAGGAGGCCACAGAGATGATCCAAGGCTTTGGAGCACCTCCCATATGAGGACAGGCTGGGAGAGTTCAGCCTGGAGAAGAGAAGGCAGAGAGGAGACCTTAGAGCAGCCTCCCAGTGCTGAAAGGGCCTCGAGGAAAGCTGTGGAGGGGCTCTTGATTAGGGAGTGCAGAGACAGGACGAGGTGAACAGCTTTCAGCTGAAAGAGGGAAGACTGAGATGAGATCTTAGATAGAAATGTTTTGCTGTGAAGGTGGAGAGGCCCTGGCCCAGGTTGCCCAGAGCAGTGGTGGCTGCCCCATCCCTGGAGGTGTTCAAGGCCAGGTTGGATGGGGCTGTGAGTGATCTGATCCAGTGGGAGGCGTCCCTGCCCATGGCAAGGGGTTGGAACAGGATGGGTTTCGAGATCCCTTCCAACCCAAACCATTCCATGATTCTATCAACTCCACTCATTTTTGCAGCTTTGTAACACAAGTAGTGAATATAAACCCTCCCCCAAAAAGCCTGATCTAATTAGCAGCCTCCAGCTACAGCACTGAATTAGCAAAAAAAGTGAAAGTGGGTTTAATTAAAACTGTTGCTGGAAGAGAATTTTGATTAACTGATGTAATGCATTAAAATTGCAAATCCCAGAAGCTTAAGTGACAGATAAAATAGCACAAATGGTTTACAAATTAATTTACTTTTTTTGAAAACAAGCATGCTGCATATTATTAAAAATTAATTAGTGATAAAGGGGAGATCTTGCACTGAGGTTACAACAGCGAGATGTGTGCCTGTCCATGTGTGGCTGTTTGGGCACTGGAGCTACAGATCCAAGATGAGTTCTTGCTGGAGGGGAAGCTACAGGAGCTGGCGAACATCCAGATGAGCCAGAGGAAACAGAGATGCTGAGCAGCCCAGTGGGGTTCGCTCCATGCTTCTCCCAAGGGGAACAAAACACCCCAAGCAAGATCACAGTTTACATCAGTTGTGGCACCAGCTGGGCCCGGCAGTGCTGGCCTTGCACCAGTGATGGGTGATTTGGAAGTGCAGCATCCCTGCCCTGCTGCAACCCAGCCCCACTGCATCCATTCTCCACTGCAACCTTGCCCCTCGTATCCCTGCCCCACTGCATCCCTGCCCCGCTGTAACCCTGCCCCGCTGCATCCCTGGGGTGGCAGCAGCAGCACCAGGACCCACAGGGAGGGAGCTCCGGGAGCCGCTTCCCCACCAGCACAGCAGATGCAGCCAGGACGCGGGACAGGACTGGCAGCCCAACCAGCCCCCTGCCTCCAAAACCCAGGACTTTTACAGTGCCTTTACTCCCCAAGGGACAGGGGGGTGAATCAGCTCCAAGCCCTGCAGGAAGCTCCAGTGCAGGAGCTGCGCGACCCAGGGGTGCAGCCAGAACGCTGTCAAGAGCAGCAGTGCTACACCAAAATGTTTATTGACACCACCGTCTATTTTTATTTTTTTAAATTCTCCTCGTTTGACCCATTTTACTGATGTTTCCATACCCGGTTGCCATGGCGACTCACGCTCACCTCCCAGCTGCTCCGTGGATCCTTTTCTCTGGAGCGCTGGCTATGGGCTCTGGTACCCAAGGGCCGTGGCACAGTCTGGCCGGGCACAGGGATCCACCAGCCCCGGGGCTTCTGACCATGCAGCTGCCCACCCAGCCCTGCCCTGGAACCATGAAATGCCACCAGAGTTTCCCAGCAGGGGCTCAGCTCCGGGGCTGCTCCTCAGGAATGAAATCCCAGCCAGACTGGACCAGCACCCTGTGTGCCCAGACTCCTTGTTCTGCCTTCAAAGCCCACAGCTGGATGGAAGAGTCAAAGACTTCACACAAACCCTTCCCCCACGAACGCCAGGTTAAGAAACACTTTCTGCCTCAGGTTTAGTGGGACCGTGAGGCGGCAGCAGACCCTGGAGACCGTGAGCCTCGTTTGAGCAGTCTCAGCCCAACCCTTCACTCTCTGGCACAAAGCAACCCACTTTTGCCGGTGAAAGGAACCAGAACAGAGCCAGACTGCAGTCACATCACTGCACCCTGATTCTGGAGCATCCACCAGGGAACATTACTGGCCTTTTGCCCTCCATCGCAGAAGGCAGGCAGGAACAAGGTCCTGCTGGCACGTGGGGTGTGGACAGCCAATGGCCCCCGACTCGGCTGCAGGGTGACCTGGGGAGGGCTCGTCCAGCATGAGAAATGTGCTTTGATTTAGCCAGAGCTGAGTGACAATTCCAGCTGGCTGATCTCATCTTATTGCAGATTACATAGATGTTCCCAGGAAGATGGGCTGTCAGATCTCATCTCATTACGCATTCCTGGTGTGCTTTCTGCACCCGCTGCCGCAGCAGCCATCTCTGGCAGTGCACACAGGGTGCCAGTGCAGACCAGCCCTGCCAAAGAGTCACAAAGGCTGCTGTGAAGGGGTTAATATATCCCAAGTGAGGGGAGCCCCATCTCCAAAGCCATCCTTGCTCTTCCCTCTGGTCCCCCTCCCGGCTCCCTCCAGGCAGCAGCAACCACTGATGCATTTTGTGGGAGATGCAGATGTCGTGGTCACTTGCAGCCTCTCCAGGTGACACTGAAGCACTACTTCAGCCTGCAGCCAGCTGTGATGTCCCACTGGCAGCGAACAGCTGAACCATTACAGCTAAGAAAGGCACAGGATTGTAAGTACAGCTGGAGAGCAGGGGGGGACCAAAGTCTCCCCAGGAGCTGCCACATAAAGTCACCGTTTGCCATGGTACACAAGTGCTCAAGGAGCCCTCAAGCCAGAGCTGCACACATCCAGCCTGCCTTAGGATACTGGAAAACTCCTGCACTTCCCCGTCGAGGGCAAATTAACCCATGGCCAAAGCAAGTAGAGAGCAGCCAACCTTGTGTTTGCCCAGTTCCTGACACAAGGGACTCTATTCACCTTCAGCACAGCCCTCCGCTAAGGGTCAGCCAAGACCCACGAGCTCCGGTGCCAAACTCAGCTCCAGTTTCCCCTCACCCCTGCTGCAGAGGGGTAAATCAGCTCGGACATGGCCGGTGCCAGCTCTGTGTGGGAGGGAGAGGTGGCACAGCAATGGCCCTTGGGTTAGCAGCAGCATGATTTTAATCCCACTAACGTTTTGCTAACTGCTGACAGTTATTTTGCGGGCAACACAGATGCCCTTTCCTGCTCCCTGTCTCCCGTACTGCCCCGTCAGGGATCCATTCAGATGACACATCTGCAATGGGCTCTGCTCATCCAGGTTCCCCTGCAGCTGCATCGGGCTGCCATGGCAACCAGCACTGGGGATTGCTGGCCAGGCACTGTCCCAGTGAGCTCCTTCAGCTCACGGCCCGGGAGTGCAGAGTCTGGCCACAGTGGCACACCAGCCACATCCATGCCCATGTGCAGGAACACCCCTGCGCTGCACCCTGACCTTCACTGAGTGCACCTCGGGCTGCTCAGGGAATCTGTGTTAACACCATCAGCCCATGCAGACCTGGATCAGGCACATGAACACAGCCAAGGAGGAACAGCAGGATGGTGACTCTGTAGTACATCATGCCTTGCTCATTTATTCACCTGCAAAACACACTTGGCAGCTGCAAACCAAGGACAATGACAGGGATCTGGGGCATCTTTCCTCTTTTGCCCAAATAAGAGAGTGCTGTTGATTTATACAACAATTCCCTTGCATCACCTAGGACAGCTGACTCTGAATGTGGGTCTTAAAATCAACTTCTATGTCTATCCTTTTGCAGAATTCCCTGTCCGCACATGGATTTTTGCTACAACCAGAGCATCTGGCTGGTTCAAGCCCTCACATCCCTTTAGAGATCTCCAAGGAGAGATCTCCTCATCTTCCCCAGTTCTGTGGGAAGGGACCTGCTGTTCCCACACAGGGGAGCAGCCAGGACAGGCAAAGCAGGGAGGTAAATGGATGCACAATGCGCTGCTCTTCTCCCAGAGTGTTCACAAAGAGCAATCGTTTCCCGGCCGGTTTTGCTCATGAATAAACACAACCACTAACAGCACGGTTTACGCTGGCCCCTGGGGAAGTGTTTTTGCAATTTCTTGCTAGAAACCCTCTAAATGCATCGCTTCCCTGCTCCCCCATGGAGATGTTTCCACAAACAGGAACTGCTGGGCTGCTGCATGTGAACATTACCTGCTGAATGTTTTAAACACCCCATCTCGCTCACCTTTTCAAGGAGAGCAGCAGCGGGGGGAGCTCAGGTTGTTTCACCAAGGCGTCAGCTTTGCTGAAGCCTACAGAACTGTTCTGTCTCCTGACTCTCCATCCTGGTAGCAGATCTCTGCCTTAGACTGTGAAAGGAGCAGCAACGATGGGAAAAAGATGAAAAGACAAGTGGCATCATTGCTGTGCTGTCGCTCATGGGAAATCAATCCCAGCTTCTGGGCTGCTGCTCCCACTTCCCATGGGCAGCGCTCCTCTCCCCTACAGATGGGCAGCATCTGTAAGGCAGCAGAAAATATCACTCCCCTACCCTGGCCATGGGCTGGGCAGTGGCCCCAGGCCCGCAGACCCCACCCCTCACCATCCCAGCTGTATCTGGCTGCCATGGCAACCAGCACTGGGGGCCACTGACCAGGCAATATCCCAGTGGACATCTCCAGCTCCCAGCCCCATTGAGGCCCCACACCTCTTCCTGTCACTGCCATGATGTACTGGCCACCCTGACACAGACCAGAACTTGGCGAAGGAGTTTCACCTCTGTCCAGGCAGCCCGGCACACGTGGCACACTTGGCAGCTGCCCCAGCGTGGGGCAGTGGGGCAGCCCGCTGTACAGTTGACCTCAATGGACTTGATGATCTCAAAGACCTTTTCCAACCACACAATTCTATGATTCTGCTCCCCATCCCTGGGATGCGCGCAGGTGTCACCTGTTTGGAAACCCCACTGCAGCAAGCAAGGACCCCAGCCCCTGTCCCAGCCCCTGCAAAACCCCTTTTCCTCATGGATCAAGGCCACTGTGGCCGTTGTGCCCTTCCCGCATTCCCAGCCGGCATGTTTTCCATGTTCACTGCTTAACCGGGCTGCGCATGGGCTTGGCTGTGGAGCGTTAAACAAGCAGCCTGGATCTGAAAATACCCAAGCTGTCAGGCTCGCTCCCGAGCGCATTTTGGAAGCCCCTGCAGGCAGGTGCAGGTGCCACATCAATATGTCAGCACGCGGATGACGAGTTCATAATATTTTCTGCTTGCATTCCACTGTCTCCGCGTATTAGTGAACAGGCTGCTCCCCAGCGCTGCTCTCTGGAGCTAGGGGTAGCAGATTTAATAACAAAATCATCGTCGTAAACCATTAGTTGGTGATTCAGCATGGAAATACCTCATTAGCACTGAAGCATGTGCAGTGTGTGACTTATGAAAACCTCTGAATTATGACTAATTAAGCACAGGCCAAAAAATACCCTGGATCAGAACTGTGGCAATGCACCGCGGAGAAGGAAACGTGTGAGGGCAACAGTGCTGCTGGACATGGGGAGAGGAATCCACCCGAGCGAGGTTCTAATTGAACTGCATGGGGAGAGAGCATCCTCCGTCCCCAAGCACCAGGACACTTGGCAACATGAACCTCTAATTAACAGGATTTTTAAACTCTGCACCATGCTAATTAATTTCTGTACTAATCATAAGAACTGTGAATGCTGGCAGATTCAAAACACTTGACACAAAGCCATTTCACTTTGCAACAGCCGAGCCCAGAGAAGCCAGTAACTGCACCCTGCAACCGCTTGGCTCCTCCTGCTCAGCAGGGCTGAGACCATCGACATCGAGAAAGAGGGGGTCCTGTAGTGCCCCCCACTCACGACGTGGCATCCAAAGGCTCCTGGAGGGATTCTCAGGTTTGGCTCAGGCAGCCAGTGGGAAGAATGGGGACTGAACTGCCACCGAGCGAGCCTCTTGTGCTAAGAAAGGGTCTAAAAATAAGCTTTTAATACACTCTAGCATCCTGTCAAGGCTTTAAATAGCTGTTTAGAGTTCAAATTTTAAAAAATGTTGAGCTCAAATCATTTATGACAACTTGGGAGCCAAAAATAAATGGGAATGAAGGAAGAGGAGCCCGTCCCCCACCATAGCTGCCACAGAGACCAGACAGTGGGCTGAGCTCGCTCGGCAGTCAGTGCCCCTACATGCCTCTGGGACCAAGGGGTGACAGTGGATTGTGGAGGGGGTCACTCCATCCCATTGCCTGCCAAACCCTGTGCCTGTGGCTGGTGCCCCACCAGCATGGCCGGAGTCCTCCCAATGTGGGAGCAAACAGCACCCTGCTGGACCAGCAGCGGGGCATTCCTCCTCCAGCAGCGTGCTGGACACCAGCAATAGCAGGGGTTATTGTAAGAGCTGCTTAAAACTCCCCCGTTGACCAGCACACTGCGGTTGTTCACTCTGCACATCCCATCCTAGCTGGCTTTACCCTCTTCTCCTGGAGAGGGAGGACAGGCAGAGCTGGTGATGCCCCACACCAACACTATCCACAGCCAGAGCAGGGGAGCAGGGATGGCATTGCTTGTGTGCCTCATGAGGATTGGAGGTTGGAGGGATCAACTGCATTTCTCCTGCAGGGCAGAAGGTGGCCAGGATGCTTCTGACCAGGAAATTAAGCCAAAATGACATATGAGCCAAGAAGTGTCTCTCTGAAATGCTCCATCACCAGAGGGACCATCTGACTGTGTCAGGTTCTCATAATCTTGATCCACTGTGAAGATGTTCTTTTACCCTATGAGATATTAGATGCCACTTTAAGTCAGTTTGTGATAAGGAAAGTGCAGGGAGCGCTTGGTAGCCTCCCTCACCCAAGACCTGCCCAGAATATTGCACATTTGCTTGGTTTTGTATAAATAGGAAGAGCTCTGGTAAAGAGAAAAAAAAAGAAACACCCTGCTATATCGCCGTTTAAAATAGCAGATTCTGATCTAGCATCCTGAGAAACCGTTTGGCCCAGCAGACTCTTCGGAAAGCAACACTCTGCCCGTGTCATAGTGGTCTTTCTGCCTCTTGTCACCTGCCGGTAGGTGCCCGTGCCCGGCTCTCAAAGCATGTCCAGTGCCGATGGCCTCTGGAGAACAGGCTCAGAGGGGGGACTTCCAGGAGCAGCCTATTTTAAGCCTCTCTGCGATGGAGGTCATCCCTGCAGAGCAGCTTCAGTGGCTGCATGGGGTCTGAGCAACTTTTCATTAGTGCCTGCAGGGACACCTGTGACCCTGACCCCACCACTGCTGCTGCAACAGCCCGGGAGCAGCTCCTGAGCTGGGACCACGTCTCCATCTGCCGTGGGTCCCTCCTACTGGCACCTCAGTGGGGAATTTGGGGGCTGGGACCTTACAGCTCTGACAAACCTCCTCTCCGCTGCACAGCATTACCCACATCTGTTACAGCAACTTGTTTTCTAAAGACCACCCGAGGGCAGGGACGATCCCTGTGCAACGCAGATTTGCCCCCGTACGCACTGTGGCTGTGGGGCTGGGGTGTGGGGCAGCCCCACGCCTCCCTCCTGTCGCTGCCAAGCTGCACCCAGTCAGCGTTGGTGCCTGCCATGTGCGCCGGGCTGTAAGCAATCCCTGCTCGCGGGCTTTCCAGATATATTCTGCTCTCTCGTTCATTGAACTTTGATCTTTTTATTCAATTTCCATTCTTCTGGAAAGCCAAGAGACAAAAAGGATGCCCTGACGCTCTCCATCAGGGAGGAGGCTGCGAAGGATGACAGTGCTGCCTGACTCTACAAAACAAAAATGGGGTTGAGCAGGGAGGGGGCTCAAGAGCACAGGGCCAATTATTCCGTGTTTTCTACGCTCTGCAGGAGCCAGCCCCTCTGCAGCCACTGCTCTCTGGCTAATAAGGGCACGAAGCATTTCCCCTCTGCTGTGGAGGGCAGGCTGGGCTCAGCTCCCTGGCATCAGGGGGAGGAAGCAGCGAGCCACAGCTCCACGCTCTCCTCCTAAAACAGCTGAGTAGGAGGTGATGGAAAAAAACATTTTTTCCCAAATCCCTGGCACTTTCTGCTGCAGCACTTGGCTCTGGCTCCACCTGCATCTCAGCTGCGCAGCTCAGCACACTTCTCGGCAGCCTGGGCTGGCTTAACACTGATTTTCTCTCTCACACAAGCACATTCCTGAGGTGGAACAGGGCTGTGGTGCAGGCTTCATGCATCACTCCCTGTTGTCATGCATGGGGTCTAAATGTGCTGTGCAAAGAGCCTTCGAGAGGGGCTCCCATACCACTGCCCCCTCACTGTGTTGCCACCAGCCTGGGGCTGCCTGGGACCCAACAAGCCAAACCCACAGACTGGCACTAGGCTGCAGAAAATCCCTGGCTGTGCTCAATCAGCGTTTTCCTTGGTCAGGTTGGAAACCTTTCAGGAGAACAGCTTTATTCCAGTTTATTTGTGTTGAATTGGTTTTAGGGGGCTAATTCCCAAACAGATGCCTCTGTAGGTGCATGCCAGCAGTGTGTGGGCTTGATAGGAAAGGGCTGGATTTGTGCTCAGGGTGAAGATATGGTTGCTGCCTGCTGTAGGGGTGAGGAGTGAGGGAGCTGAGGGAATTGGCTTGAAGTCCTCAGTCACTTTTGAAAAGCAGGGAGAAGAAACAGTTTGTGCATCCACTGGAGGGGGTTGCTAACTGTGCTCCATGAGGCTGGTTGGCACCTGTTTGGGGTGGCTCCCAAGGCTGGTATCCACTCAGGTACGGGCAGGTCTGGTGGGATTTGGTCCTTGCACATGGCTGCACCCACAGCTCTGCAGGGCTTTGGGACCCTATTGCCTCCCAGACTTGCCTCACCACCGCTGCTGTCCCCAGACCTGCACAGGTATCCCCAGCACCTGGGAGCAGCCTGAGCATTGCTGGTCACAACCGAGTTCAGTCCCTGCAGTGATGACAGGACAAAGCCTGCCTGCTCTCTGCCCACCCGCAGAGCCAAGATCAGAGCCCCAGCAGCCGTGGCCCTGGGCAGGGAACTGGCCACCCTGTGGGTCACAACCCACAGGAGCAAAACCCTTTGGCCGCGCTGGGGTTCACATAGATCAACTAGACATGCAGGCTGCTTGCCCCAGAGCTGCTGTGCTACCTACAACTCACAGAGACAGCAGAACTCTGAAGGGAAGGATGATTCTGGCTCTCATCGGCAGGAACAGGCCCTGGCAGATGGGGCTGGCAAAGCCGTGGCCCCAAGGAACCTTGTGGGCACCCCAGGGAGGTGCAGGGAGTGACAGAGGCAGCCGGGGCGACTGGTGGCAAGTGCATTCCCCGAGGAAGTTCTCACAGGAGGTGAGCTGGGACCTGCACATCTCTTCCTGGGTCAGGCAGCACCCCAGCATAAAGAAGGCCGTGCCATGTGGCTAAGCTGGCTTTCCCATGTGCCAGACAGTAGGGTACAGCAGCTGGCAGCTCCGGCACCCAGCTCCACGCACCCAGCAAGAAGGAAGAGCCTTGGCTGGTGGGAAGGAGAAAGGGGCAGAGCTCTTGGGGCAGAGGGCTGTGGTAGGTGGCTGGAGCACCATCTGCAGCTGTGGCATCCCCCAGAAAGCATCAACTCAGCATCAGGCAGATGCCCACAGCACAAGGCCCAGCAGCAGGCAGTCGCACACACCCCCGTGCCCCGGAGCTCGGCAGGCGCAGCGGCTCTGCAGAATGAGCTGGATGTTGGGCAGTCCCCTCAGCTCTCCTCACACCAGCCCAGGCTTGGGGGAACCAACCCAGCACAGCACCATCCTGCATGGCCCCACACTGGTGCTGGGGTGCAGCCGCTCTGCCTGTGGTGCAGGAACAGTGCTCTGTGGTGGGACTGCAGCTGGGGCAAACCCATAGCTATTGGGGCAACAGCTTCTTAGAAAGCACTGATGCAAAATGACGACCAAATTTGCAGCCACGTCTTCCACTGCTGCCAGGTGGGAGGTGAGACTCACCACATGGAGGATCAGGCCCTTTCTCAACAGCAATAAAGCACGTTCTGCCCTTCAGCCTCCAGGTTTGGGGGGTTTGCAAAGCACCTCAGTGCAGAAGCTGCACTGCAACTGTGTTTTGCATGTAGTTCTTTCAATTACTAATCTTAAATATTAAAAGGATGTGTCCCGCAACAGCAGAACAATGTGGATGTGAAAATGAAACTTAATAATGAATAATTTGCTCTCTAGGGAAAAAAAAATGCCAAATGGAAGGATATTGTACTTGCAGTTGTGTCATTATAGATGTAATAATTTTGTGGTTCTTCCCAACCCCTTGAACACAGCGCTCCTGAGCAACCTCCCCGAGCCCACCGGGACAGAGTCCTCAAGATTGCAACGTCCCTGGGGCTGGGGCTGGCAGAGAGGTGGCGGGAATCCCAAACAATCAAACGTTAACCTGTCACCAGGAGCAGCAAAGGAATAATGAGCCGGAGCGGCAGAGAGGGAGCCAAGCCTCGGGAAGCTGAGTGTGGAGGTGTCAACGGCAGTGGAGAGGGAACAGCAGCCTGGGAACAGCGCAGCAGAGGCTCTGGGGATGGGTAAGAGCTGAGCAAATTCTTGTCTTTTGTTTGTCTGGGTTTTTTCTCCCTTTTTCTTCTTTCCCTCCTGCACAGTGGTTATTGCAGCTCACTGCACACAGGCAGAGGAGAGGGCTCAGTGCTGGCACTCAGAGCCGCTCTGCAGGACCCTTGGCCCAGCTGGTGTTGGTGGAGCAAAGCTGAGGGTTTCAGCTGGGCTTTCTGAGGGTCTCAGCTGGGTTTTCCAATGGTCCAGCAGGATGTATGCATGCCAGCCCTGCCAGATTGGTCCTGTGCAGGCAAGTGAGCCAGGCGGGTATTTGCACAGTGAAATAATGCCTACAGCACTGACCCTTGCGCAGGGCTGAGCAGGTTCAGGAGCTCCATCACCCCATTTTCTTAAGCTCTGCTTTTTTAAGGGGAAATGATGGAATATTGGCGCCCAACCTCGAGGACTCAGCTCCGTTAGCACAAGGGCCCGGGCCAGCCAGGGGTGGGCAAAGAACAGGGTCCACAGAGCTGGGATAGGGGCTCAATATTTGAGAGTGCTCTCCGTGCCATCCTAGTAGCCCAGCCTGGCTCACTGTGACTTTGCTTGCTCGCCAGTGGGGTGAAGGCAGAGGGACTGTGGGCCAGGGTTGTTGGCAAACATGACCCAAAGAGGGAGAACACACTTGTTCCTCCCATGCAGGCTCCTTCTGTACCCAAAACCTTGGCTGAAGAGTGGGTGCAGACACCTCACAGCAGGGCAGGCAGCAGCAGCACTGCTCAGAGCCCAGCAGAGCTGCTGTGGAGCTGTGGGGCAGTGGCTCTGCCCAACGGGCTGGGGCTGTGCGGAGGTAACAGTTGGCACCGGGTTTTCCCAGTGTGGGCACCCTGTGTACCCTGCAGGCACTGACTGTGCTGGTTGTGGTAAATGGAGGATATTTGCTCCCAGAGGAGGATTTGTGTTTGCAGTGTCAACCTTGTTTGGGTGCAGAGTGGCACATGGGTCTACATGTGCTTCACTGGCAGTGGGAGGACCGAGGCACAGAGCAGGAGACCGCTGGGGCCAGAGCTGGACACAAAATCACAGCTTTTTGGGGGGCTGTGAGCAAAGACCCTGGCATGGGCTGCGCTGGCTATGCAAGTCAGAGCTGAGGGAGAGGTGAGGAACCACCCGGTGTGTGCTGGGAACATGCAAGGCAGACCTCGGAGTGTGGGAGAACTGTGCTGGGGTGGGGTTGCTGGTCCTGGAGCAGGGGGAAGCTTGAACCTCTGCCCAGCATCCAGGCAGCATTGGCAGGGTTCTGGATAGGATGTGTGGGTGCTGTACATGCACTAGTGCCCATATCTAGTTCTCAGGGTGCAAAGCAGCCAGGGTGGTCCTGGTCTTGGTGTGGCAAGTCCCTGCCTGCTGCTACCACGCTGCATTGCCTGGCCAGGGCATCCTTCTGGGATGGCTGAGGGGAGACCCCAGTCTTACAATGGTACTGGGCAGAAGCCTCAGGCTGGGGGCTCGGGTAGGGATGGGAGCAGGACCAGGCTACTGCTACGGACTGCTGAGTGGGCAGAGGGGCCTCTGCCCAGGTACAGGGACAGTGACACTAGTCATCCCCAGCCCCCAGGGCTGCAGCATGAACAGCCTCAGCTGCTGGTAACCGGCTTCAGCCAAAGCTGCTGACCCTGCAGTAGTGGTACCAGGGAGTACCTAAAGGTCGAGTGCAGCTCCATGAGGGGACCTGCAGTTGTCCCCAGTAGACTCCCACTGGGCCCTGCTCATTGCCCACAGCCACACACCCTGCCCACCGGGAGCACATGGGTAACCAGGCGAGAAAAGGCTCTGTTTATGCCACATCATTTAAAATGATAAATCATGCTAACGAGTTCTGCATTTGCCACAAGGTCCTCATTAGGCTTTGGTCATGCGTTAATATTTAATAGCAGTTTCTCACCTGGGTTGAGATGGACGGAGCACCCAGGCTCTCCACCCCGGCACCCTGTGGGGCTGGGCCAGCTCCAGGCAGAGAGCTGAGCAGAGAGATGTGTCACAGCAAAACCAGCCTGGCACATCCCACAGGAGCTACAGTCAAGGCTCTGTGCTCCGAGCGCCAGGACACTGGGCAGGAAGGCCCCTTGCGTCACCCTCCCCCTCCCCACCTCGTCGGCACAAGGAAATTATTTACTGTGAGGGTAGGGAAACCCTGGCCCAGGTAGCCCAGAGAAGCTGTGGCGGCCCCATGCCTGGAGGTGTTCAGGACCAGGTTGGGTGGGGCTTTGAGCCCCCTGATGCAGTGGGAGGTGTCCCTGCCTATGGCAGGGGGGTGGAACTGGATGGAGTTTGAGGTCCATTCCAACCCAAACCGTTCCATGATTCTATGATTCTATGAAAGCCGTGCCCAGCTGCCAGCCTGCAGCTCCTCCAGCTCCCAGCTCCGCAGCAGCCGGGCAGGAGCGTGCGGTACCAGTCCCGCACAGCCCATATTGCGGGTGACACCCAGCGGCGGCGGCGGGCGGTGCAGCCCCGCACCCGGCACCGCACCCGGCGCCCGGACCCTGGCACCCCACATCTTGGTACCTACATGCCGGCAACTGCACCCCAGCACTCACACCAACGGCATCTGCACGCCGGCGCCCACGACTGGCACCCACACCCCAACACCCCAGCAACTACACCGCGGCACCCACACCCTGGCATCCTGCATCCACACTCCAGCAACTACACCCCAGTATCCACATCCTGGCACCCTACACACCGACACTCACACCAGCACCTGCAGCTGGCACTGACTCTCTGGCACCCACACCCTAGTACGTGCCCCTGCAGGCATCCACACCTGGCATCCACATCCCAGCACCCGCACTCCAGCATTCACAACCTGGCACTTGTACCCCAGCACCTGCATATCAGTACCCCCACTCTAGCACTCGCATGCTGGCACCCAGACCCTGGCAATCACACCCCAGCAATCACACCCTGGCACCTGCTTCCATGGGTATCTGCACCCTGGCACTCCACATCTCGAGGGCCCTGTCACCCCGAGGTGCCTGCTGGGCACAGGCTGTCAGGCTCCAGTCTGGACATGCGCGGGTGTGGATGTCCTCTCTCATAGAGCAACGGGAGACACTCCAGAGCTAACTTTAGTAACAGCGGTGCATGAGGGGAGACCGGGAAGCGCAAATAAACCCTCAGACAGACACCAGGGAAGTGAAGTCCCCTTGTACCCAGGGCATTGCTAGGACCTCTGCCCCATGGCTCCCACGCCCCACACCAACCTGGACCCCACTCCTAGTGAGCATGTTCTGAGCTCTGCTGCCCCACTGGCAAGGGCATCGCCCAGCACCAAACACAACCAGGATGGAACACTCCAGCCCCACAGAGCTGGGACTCAGTGGGACACCCCAGCCCCACAGAGCCGGGTCCAGATAGAACACCTTAGTCCCACAGAGCCAGGATCCAGCAGTGACATACCAGCCCCACAGAGCTGGGACCCGATGGGACACTCTAGCCCCACAAGCAGACCAGCCTTGTCTTGGCTCAGGCAGCTGCAGGATCTGATGTGGCAGCAACGGGCTATCTGAATCCACCCAACACCTCAGCAAACACTGCCAGGGGCACCATTTTTCCTACCCAAGGCCATGCTCACCCCAGGCACATCCAGATCAGTGTGGCTGGGGGACAGCAGGTCCCTTGGTGCCACCTCTGTTCCAGTACTGCTCAGCAATGCAGCCCCTTTCTGCCCCTCCTTTTGGGGTACCAGCCCCACTGCCATCTCATCGGCCCCATGAGTGAGCCACTTTGGTAAAGAAACTCGATGTGGGAGCGAACTGTGTTTACTCTGAAACAAATGTTCACATCCCTTGGAGCTACTGAGCTACAAAATCATCAAAATCAACACGGGACCCAGGGCTGCTCTTTCTTTTTGTGCTTGCCCACTGGCCTCACAGAGATAAAAGGCTTGGCTCCGGCCGTCCCAGGGCTTTGTCTGGCTGAGCCCGTCGTGCTTTCTCATTGCGCCAGTGCAGTGGCACCCGGTCAAGGCACGGCAGCGCCGGAGCGGCTGGGAGTCCCATGAGAGCCATTGGTGCAGGCAAAGATGCTGAAGGGCTCAAAATGCTCTTGCACAGGGCTCGAGTCTCCTGCTAACCCTGACATGGGCACATCCCAAGGCAGAGCCAGGGCAAGGGGCAAAGGACAGGGTCACAGCGAGGGCTGGTGTCAGGACAGCTTCTCACAAGACCCTTTTTGTCCAGGAAATGCCCCGGGGACATTGTGAGGATGGGGTGTCACCCCAGACATTTGTGCTCACACCTGCACGTGGGAGCCTGTGGAGGTTTTGTTGGCCCAGTTTAACCTGGCCCAGTCTGAGCCCCCGCCCCCCCACCCCAATCCTGCTCTGCACCCCAACAGCCATCCCTATATGTGTCGAACCGTAACCATGTCATGGAACTCAAAGAGCAGAGGGACACAATCGGCTCCTGGAAGTGTGGCAGAGCGACGTGGTTGGAGTATGCAGGCAGATGTTGCTTCTTCCTGGTGCCCCTGGTGTCCCCGGCAGCCTGTAGTGCCGCCGGCCTCCGCACTGTGCAGAACAACATCTGTCTCCTTTCCCTCTTCCTCTCTCACAGATGTTTTAAATGGGACGATTTGAACCTTCCAGCGCATTTGAATGTTGAACGTGGCCTCATCCGACAGCCTGAACCCTTGTCTCTGCACAGCTTGGAGCCAGAAAGGCTACAGAGCCCAAGGTCCCAGGAGCCACCCAGCACACTCTGGACTGGCAGCAAGTGGCTCCCTGCACGGTGTGCCTGGCGGGACACTGCCCACACGTTACCTGTCCCTGCAGGCTTTTATTGACTCCAGGCAGCAGAAACCTTCCCCAGCTGTGTTTTGCATGCAGAGGAAGGCTGGAACGTGAGGGCAACCTCCTGAGTCAGCAGGACGTGCGTGGGTTCCTGAGTGTGCCTGCACTGGACACCAGGAGCCTGCAGCAAGCAGCAGATGCAAAGGGGCATAATGCAGCCTCAGGTGCTGCAGCAGAGCTGTTCCTGAGCCAGCAGAGCTGAGGATCCCCACACCTTTCCTGAGGGATGGTCACTGCTCCTCAAGGTGACAATGTCTGCCAAGACCCCCTCAAAGCATATAGAGCAGCAAGGGGCAGCACATCAAGCTTGCTAAACCTTCAGCACTGTCCCCAGCTCTTGTTATGGTGGCAAATAAACCTGGAGGGAGAGAAGCATCACCTGGAGGTGCAGCTGCCTGGAGTGCTGGGTGCTGGGGAGCACAGGCTCTGCTGAAGCTCACCATTCTCCAGCTGAAGCACAGCACAGTTTTAGTTTTGCCAAAAAAAAGGCTGGTTCCCCCTGACAGGGCACCCTGTACTCACTACATGCTTGCATGTGACCTGGGAAAGGGTGACAAAGCCCCTGGGAAAGCATTGGCTGAAAGGAAGGGAGAGGTTGGAGGGACTGGGTGGGACATTGACCTGAAGGGAGGACACAGGGCATCGGCTTTACTGATTCCACCCTTCCCTGCAAACCTTCCTCATTGCTCTCTTCAAATCCAGTTTACATCCATGGTGCAGAGAGTGTGGCCAGCAGCAGGAGGTGGGGACATGCCAGCCCCAGAGCACCCAGCAAGGGCTCTGCCATCTACCTCCTGCCATGCACCCCAGCTCCAGGGACAGTAGTAAGACCCTCAGAGCCACACGGGCCTCATGTCAGCCCTACAATCACCAGGGCCAGAGCTGACGAGGCAGAGATACTTCCACCTTGTGAGGCATCGCTCTCACCTCGGGGATGCCCAAAGCCAGGAGAACGCTGACCACAGGGCAGTTAAGACAGGAGCACCTGTTTGGCATCCTCCAGATGAGTCCTCGGTGTTCCTGTGCTGCTGATTCATGCCGGGAGAGGATCTCTAGTTTGAGCCAAGCATCCCCTAACATGCCTGGTGCAAGACCATTCCCCGTGCCCTCGCTAACGCCTGCAGGAGTGGTGTAACGGCTGTGACAGGCTCACACACGTCCGGGTTGGGGAGTGGAGATCCGGATTACTCAGCTCTGGTCTTGGCTGCACTGGAGCTGAAAACAGGAGAGGATAGGGTGCCCCAGGGTGAAGGCATTGGCGGCCAGAGCTGGTCATAGCTCCCCCGCCACCCCAGCAGGTCCAGCTCTGGTGGGCAGCAAACAGCACTTGCCTTCCCTGAGCCTCCCTGCCTGGTGCAGAGCAGGTATGTGCCCACAGCCAGCCATTCCCACTGGGACAGACAAGGCTTGGCCAATTTCTGGGAGCTGTTGCCCTCGAATGTGCTGAAGAGGAATCATGAGAGAAATGGAGGACAGCACGGGAACACGGGGGCACAGGGGAAGCTGCACTGGGATCTTGAGCACCCTGATCCAGTGGGAGGTGTCCCTGCCCATGGCAGGGGAGTTGTAACTAGATGGGCTTTGAGGTCCATTCCAATCCAAACCATTCTATGATTCTATGGGATGGGGGAGCACCACGGGCACAGGGACCCCAGCAGCTGGGGACCTTTCTCAGGTACCTGCAACTGAGGTTTCCTGAGTTTTGGAAAGGGGGCACCTCCACCTCTGGTCCCCCAGTACAATCGCAGCAGCAGGCTGGGGAAGGCGGTGGCTGTCGGTGCCTTTCTGCAGTGTCAGACGAATCCACCCAGCTGAAACCCCACAATTTATACAGCTTAATCCATCAGCAGGCAGGTCCCCACGCGCACCCGGCCAGCCAGGGTGCCGGGCTCAGCCCCAGCGGGCGCAGGGCCCAGGGGGACGGTCCCACCCTGCAGGGAGGGGACTGCGCTTATGAAATTTGTGAATGGGGAGTGTCTGGGGGGCTGGAGCAGAGGGAGCCCACGGGGCGCAGGGCACTCGCTGTGGGCAGCACAGGCAGAGCCGACCCGCACCCCGACGTCCCAGCGCTGCACCTCCTGCCCTCGCCAGCACAAAAGCCCATCGCTTTCCTGCATCCTGCAGACGATGTCGACCAGGGAGAAGAAGCAACCGGTGATATCTTAACCTTTATTTCACGCATTACCAGTCCAGCTTGCTTTCTGCATTTTCTGTTCTCAAGTTGTAGGGGAGAGACGTCTCCTGAGGCCATTCTCATCTCCTTATCACTTTTCCAGCCCAGCTTCTTCACTGTAACTGTTGGACGGAGAACTGATAAGGGTATGCGAGTGACACTAGCGACCGTCCTGGCACACCAGTCCCTGGGCTGTCCCCGCTGTCCCCAGGTGTGCGTGCTTGCTCTGCTGCAGACAATTGGTTATGAGTGAAATCCACAGCAAAGAAAACTCAAGGGTTAAAGAAACATCTTTTTTTCAGTAAGAGCTGGCAGGTTCCATCATTCCAGGCTTTTTCTCTTTCAGCATCTCCACCAGGGCCCCTGTGGGAAAATGCACTTTCCTGAAGAGGTCTTGAAATCCCATTCGTACAAAGGGTCCCGAGATGTTATTTTACCACATTTCTGTTGACTTGTGTTTCAGTGGAGTGAGCTTGGAATTCCTTGCAATCCGTATAAAGAACACCTGCAGAAGTAAGAAATAAGCATTGTGTGAGTGTAAAACTCTTCTGCTTTATGCATCTCTGGAATTGTTTACTTTAATAGTTATTTATCCCAAATGTTTCCATGACTTCAGAGGCGAGTGCTCACAGTCTGGCTCAAACTGCATCTGCCGAAAAGACCTGCATCACCAGGAAGGTGAATACCCCATCAATGAGAGGAACAAAGCCAGGACTTGGGGAAGAAACCAGAGCATGAGGTAAGGGGGGATTTGCTCAGCAGAGATGTGTGCGGCAGAGCCCCGTGCTTGCACACAGGCTCGGCATGCAGCTGGGGCACAACCCATGCCGCACCGAGCAGGGACACTGGGGGTCACACGGAGGCTGCTGCCATCAAACAAACCACTGCTCTAAAGCATCCAGGATTTGCTTTGCATTTCCAGCCTTTTTGTTCCAGTTTTCCGGTCCATCAGGTCTTCCCTCTCTCCCCTGAAATGCTTTGCACAAGCAGGGTGCTGGGAAGCACATGCAGCATTCCCGGGTACTCCCCATGGCCACAGGACCAGCCAGATTGGAAGAACGCATCATAGCGGGGAGGTTTCTGGTTTTGGGGAGGGGCATCTTGGCATGGCTGGAACCCACTGACCCCACAACCCTCACCCCACTGTCACCCTGATCCCAAAACCCCAGGATAGCGGGGAAGGGGCAGCTCTGGCACAGGCAGCCCCTGCCCGCAGCTCTCTGCATGTCCCTTGGCTGGGCAGAGCCTGGAGGAGGGGTCCCGGGGCTGTCTGGAGGTGGGGGCCCAAAATCCCCACAATCTGGGCAGGGATCAATGTGGATGGGGCAGCTCCAAGTCATCGACCACATATCTGCTGGTCGGGGATGGAATGCACCCCCAAACCTCGATTGCTGCCTTCAGGCACCTTCTTGCCCAGACCTTCCCGTTCCTTGATCCTGGGACAAATCCTGACCCTTGAGATCTGGCTCAGCCATAGGCAGCGGAGTTGGAGGTGCAGCACCAACGTGGGGGTCTTGCCCCACTCCCCAGGCTCATCCTCCCATGAGTGGTGGCTGCGCTGCCTTGTGCAGGGCAGGGCTCACAGCACCCACTGTGGCATCTGGGGCTGCAGCTGGGTACTGTGCCCAGATCACAGGCAGCACAACGACAGCCTCTGCCATTTCAGCCTCCTGTGAAATGCAAGCATCCTCTTGGAGCAGAGAGGGAAGTGTCAGCATCTGGGACAGGGTCTATCATCCCTTGCTTTTGGCTTTCGCCAGCCAAAGTCACAGGACGACAACCTCACTGTGCAACCCCCCTGCTGAACACAGTATCCAGGATGAGGGGGGCAGGATTGCCCCCCCCTGCCCTGAAGTACGGTTGTGCAGAGCAGGGAATGGGTTTCTGGGGGGTGGCACCATGTGGACATCCCAAACAAGCTGGCACCAGTGGGCACAGAGCACTTGGGGGTCCTGGGACATTTGCCCAGCCCACCCACCCACCAGGGAGCAGGAGGGACTGAGCGCTGCTCTATAAATCGCCCCTCCAGCTTCTCAGTCAGACAGGCTGCTCCCATCGCCCAGGGAGGTGCAGAGGTTGTGGTAGGCCCTCAAAAAAAAAGCAGGAGGAGAGGAGGTTCTTCCTTAGCATCCCCTCATAAGCCGGTTCAGAGGACAAAACCCAGGATGCTCCCAATGCCCTTTGGCCTTGAGTTGGTGCCCAGTGGCACTGCGGTTTTCCCTGGGAAGGGGCAGCAGTGTGGAGAGAGCCAAGAGCTGCTGGGAGTCACACAAACCAGCCAGGCACAAGCATCTGCCTTCTCACGGCTGCTTCTGCATGAGGGGTTCAGTAGTGGGACGGGACCTCATCTGATCCCTCTCCAGACAGAGCCGCCAGCAAATTGTCAGTGTGCATTTGGCTTTCACCCCTGGCAGGTGGTGTGATTAACCATGAAAAACAGGCTTAGTGCTGGCTGGAAAACTACTGAGGCAGTCGAATTCCCCACAGCGGCCCCAGCCCAGTCCCAGGACTGGGGAGCTGCAGCTGGGGGGTGCAGAGCAGAGGGGGAGCCACAGCTAAACCAGCACCGGCACGGCCGTCCTTCAGCTGCTTCGCTCCCAGAGCACGTAGCCCTTATATTAAATCCATAAATAGGAAATTCCATTTCTCCAGAGAAAAACAGAATCCGGATATTTCATAAGTGTCCTAGTGAACATGAAAGCCGAATCAGGAAATTTCACTCAGCAGAGATATTAAAATTGCCACAGCCCTTCAGCAGCCGAGGTAAATCCTTCACGCCGCACGCCTGGGGCTTGGCACAGCACAGGGGTGGCTGCAGGGACGTGTGTGAACCATGGCCATGGCTCTGCACACGCAGCAGTTGCTCCTTTCACCATCCCTCATGTCCCACCTCTGTGCTGGACCCGGCCACAGCCACTGTTCTCTTCAATAGTTGACCCTGGGTTTAGCAGAGCTGGACTGCAGCTCTGGGAGAGCATGCATGGGAAAAAAATGTCTCACACCCATGGCATTCCCAGCTACACAAGTGAGGTCTCTTCTTTACAGCTGCAGCCCTGACAAAGCTGGTGCTGCCAGGTTGCCTGCACTTTAGCCACTGGGCAGCATGGACCCTCCCCGCACTCTGCTACTGGCATCAGCAGCATGTGCTGCACAGTCACTGCTGATAACAGAGGTAACAGGCAGTGATGCCAGGGACCAAAGCAGCCAAGAGGCTTTTCCAGGCTGGCAACACAAGAGAGCAGAAATGCAGGATGCTGCTGCAGCACAGGGCAGTGGGGCTGGCAGAGGTGAGGCAGGGGGGTGAGCATCTGCCTGGAGTGTAGAAGGTGCTGCGGGCAGGAAGTGCAATCAGTGGGTGCCTGCAGGAGAGCCCCACTGCAGGCCCCCACTGGGGGAGGGGAAAGGTCTTCTGCGGGCCATTCTGACTTGCCCCACACTGCCCTTACTGCCCCACCCTGCCCCCTCTGCCCCACACTGGCCCTGCACCAGCTCGTGCCTTCCCAGCACCATGGGACCAATTCTGCACTGAGACAAGCAAGCGGGTCTCCCCTGGCGTGGCTGGAGCAGAGCCAGCCCTGTGCACTCACTGATGCCCTCATCATCCCACAAAACCACCAGCCCACAAACCACACACTTTCCAGAGCAAAGCCTGCAAGCGTAACTCTCTTTCCCATCCGTGAGACACTGCAGCGCGTTCCCAGCACTGCACAGGCAGGGGAGGCAGGAGAGGGAACGATTATAATTGCTTCTGCTTTCATGCGTGGCAGCACATCCACAGGTGGTCGTGGGAGCAGTGGGAGACACAGCTTGGGAAAGTGGGCGGCTACTCTAGCACTGCTGAGGCTGCAGTTCAGTGCCCACGGGTGCTGTCTGTGGGGTCGGTGTTTGAACAATGCTCCGCTCCCGCCTGGAGCACACAGAGCCAGGAGCTCTGGGAGGAGGCAGAGCACTGTGGTGGTTCTGCCTGGGCTCCTCAGCACCCCTTGTTCACCTCCATCCACCAGACAAAAAAAATGTCCCTTTCTTAGAATCGTAAAATCATAGGATGGTTGGGGTTGAAAGGGACCTTCAAGATCATCCAGTTCCAACCCCCCTGCCGTGGCCACCCAGAGGTCAAGGATCTGCTTTGGAAAACCCCACTAGCTTGGGGAGGGCTGGGACAGGGCCATTCTCAAAGGAGGAAGACAAGCAATGGATACACAGGCATCAGCCCCATCATCACAGCCAGGGCCCATGGGTGAGGGCTCAGGGGGACCCTGTGGGCATGAGAAGCAAAAGTAGCAACCACCAAGGCTCATCATGACCTGTGCCAGGATGGGGTCTTGTGGCTGGCTTCACTGGGGCTGTGGAACACACTGCCCCCAGGAACTGGTGATGGGTGCCCATGGGGCTGGTCATGGAGGATGGACATCCAGCTGGTCATGGGGATAGATCTTCTCCTCTGCAATCCACCCCATGTCCATGCCAGAGCTGTCCTGCCTCACAGCCTCATGCCTTGCCAGCAGTGCTGCCCTCCAGCCCAAATGCTGCCAACCTGTGGCTCTTACAGCCTGTCCTGGTGCCCAACAGTGCTGGCGCTTGGCCACACTTGGTGCATGCCGAGAGTGATGCCCTGCACCAGGTCCTGAAAGCACCACACCGAGGAGGGAGGATACATGCTGAGAGCAGCCACCATCTGCCCTGGCAGTACGCATGGCGCAGAACTGCTCACCCCCCTCACTCTGCCAGGGAAAGAGCCGCCCCCACAGGCACTGCGCAGAGGTAATTGCAGGTTATTACACAGCTCTGTTGTTAAATACGGATCACTTCTCTTCCGACAAGCATTCGGTGTAATGCAAACTCAAATCATCTCCCTCCTCCACCAAGCACCTCTCCTCACTTGCCACGGCAAGTCACAGCGAGGATGCAATGTGTGCAGTGTCACAGTGGTGGCAGAGGACACAATGCGCATGGTGTCACAGCAGTGGCAGAGGGTGCGATGTGTGTGGTGGCTTGGCCCCTGCTCAGACCAAAGCAATTGCCACTGTAATTACACACACATAGTGAAGAGGGAGAAAGGTCTGGAATCATGGGGAGCCAAGACCAAGGAGGACAGGTCCATTTGTCTATCCCACTCACTGGATACTGCCCAGGTCCCCACCCACCCGGCCAAGGTGCGGTGCCAGAGCTGTGTTCTGCTGCTGCCATGGAGAGCTGTTCAGAGGCAACAAGAGAAAACTTCATCCCAGATGGCTTCAGCATTGGCAGAGTCAGGAACTAAGTGCCCAGACCCTGCGCTTTGTCTCCAAAGCCAGCACACCTTTGTGCTGACAGACTGACTGTACGTGGCAGGATAGCCTTGGCTGCTGCCAGACGCCCACCCAGCTTCTCACCCTGGTATGCCTTCACCCTTGGGTGAGGATCAGACACTCAGGTCAGAGAGATACCCCATCAGCCTGGTCCCTTTGGCAGAGCAGCACTCCCGGACTCTGGCAGCCAGGACGAGCCCTTCATCATTGAGGGCTGATGCGCTGGTGCAGCGTGGCCAGCGTCCACCTCTCTCTCAGCCACAGCTGGGAAGTCCCACTGCACAGGACACTCAGGACCCCCAGTGCTGTTTGTTCCCAATCCAACAGCACACGCTGTCCAGAGAGGGGAGCGCAGCACTTGGGGTCACCTGCTCTCAAGGGACAAGGAGAGGAGATTAGGGAAAGGGAAACAGGAAGGAGAAATGCTTACTAATGACACTCATGTGGTGTACAAGGACCCCAGAAGGACCCCAGACCCCTCTGAAATCATTAATCCTGCTCTGTGAGAGCCCTGCATCCCTGGCACAGAGGCAGCAGCTCTCCTTCAGCAGTGGGGAATGGAGAGGTCCTGATCCAGCAAGTGACCAAGCTGATTCCAGAGCACGCAGCTGCTGGCTGTTCACCTTCCTGCACTGCTTCCCCACACACAAACACAAGCATCAACCTCCACCCTCCAACTCCATCAGCTGTCCCTGTCCAGACAATCATGGAAATGGATGTTTCATCAGGCAGAGAGGGTATGAGGTCAAAGCAAAATTGCTTTCTCTATAAACGAGCTTAAATCAAGATGATTTTTAGATGAAAATCTGTTTGCTGTAATGGGTCTCACTGCTCCGTGCAGAGGAGTGCCAGAGGACCAGTATTTACCCAACCCATCTGGAGCACAAAAAAATGTCAGGAATGGGAATTCTGCAGGGGTCACAGATGAAATGTGGATGCCAGCTCCCAGCCTTGCTCCCTGCTGAGCATGAGCACAGGCAATCGGACCCATGCGCTCTGCGAGGTCCCCAGGGCAAGGCCACCACTCTGAGCCATAGGAAATTGGTCTGGGGGGAAAATCCTTCTGTATTTTGTGGTTGCTGTAAAAATAAGTAAACTCAAGCTGGCTCAGCCTCTTAACCCTTTGCTCTGGTGAAACAAGGTTTCTTGGTCACGAGCATGGGAGGCCCAGCATTGCCAGATAGAGGAATGTCAGGAGCCCTTGAAGCCAGAGCCCTGCACGGCGCAGGTGCAGCCACCTCAGCGCTCGTAGGACCATGCGACAACTTATGCACGCAATGCTGAAATGCACCCGTCATTGGAACATTTTTGTATTGATTTCACTGCCATGAATGTTTATAAAACTTAGGTTAATACTATTAAATAAAATAACAGACCACTGGGTGAGAGCCACTGGCCTCATCTCTGTTCCCATCTGATTGCAAAGCAGATGGGAGAAAACACATTAACACCTGCCAGTCCTGAGCCTCAGCAACCACCCATACTCTGCAGGGCTCAGAGCTGCAGCGTCAGCTCCAGGAGTGCAGGGACCCACCCGTCTCTTTCTAAAGAGGTGAGATATCCAGGAAACCTCACAAAACCCCACAGAATTATTGACCATTGCAAAAGCTCACTCCCTGGAGGGGCCCAGAAATGCTGGGCACCTGCGTGCCTCGACAGCCCAGTGTGGATGCCCATCACCACACGGCCCTCTCATGCCACAGCCCAGCACAGGCAAAGTGGGCAGCAAGAGATGGAGTGTGGGGTCTGAGCTCTGGGCATCACGATGTAGGGACTGTGTCTCAGACATGGGAAGCTGGCATCACCAGCCCTGTCTCTGTCCCTACTCGCATTTGGACTCCTAGCTTCATCTCTGCCTTCCCAGCTCCTTTCCTTAGGCCAAGTGGATCTCTTCTCCCATCCCACACACTGCCTGCACTGATTTTAATTGGCAAATAATCATCACAAATTGAATTGCGTCTCCGCTCCTCCTACATCTGCCGATGAATCCTGGAGTCAGCAGGTTTGAAAGCATCCGTGTACATCACAGGCTCCAGCCCATCACCAAGCGCCAGCACTTAGTGCCCTCACGCCAAGCTTGTCCACGTAGTCCCAAATTCCCAAACTGTCCCAACCCCAAGAGACCTCAGGGGTGTTATGGCTCCACAGAGCGTGTGGCATTGCTGTGAAGGACACAGGACAGCATTCACCATGGTGCCATGGGGCACGCCGCTTCACCCAGCTGCAACACCACTGTCTTCATTTACTGCCACCACCTCTCTCTTCCTAGGGTCCATGGTTTTCCAGAGTGGCGCTAAGCACATCTCCACGCCTTTCAGTTCGAAGGGCTTCCGTGCAGGGCCTCTGGAGCCCAGATGAGATGAGAAGGAACAATGTGGAGGTGCAAGAATGCACAGGTGACAAAGGAAAAAGGATGAAAAAGTGCAGGGAGAGGGACATGTTGTCAAGGCAACCATCAGCTGCGAGGATGAGAGAGGGAGCAGGGAGATTGGGAACAGGGCACTAGGGCTGGTGGCAGCCCAGGGAAATGCACTAGGGAAACGCACTCGTCGGAGGAAACGCAGTTCCCCAGCACATGCCTCAGTAGGACAGGAGAGGATTTACAAATGCTTTTCCAGCCACTTCCATAATACATTCCCACTCCACAAGTGGCCCACATGCATGAGGAGAGAACAGGGAAAAGGAAGATGTTTGTGAAGTGGACCTTCAACTTGGGAGCCCAGGGCTCTGGTGATGGAAGCAGCAAGGCCAGAAAGCCCAGGGACAAGGACAGGATGGAGAGTGGCTGTCCCCAGTCCCTCTGCCCACTGGGGCAGCTCCTACCCCTGCTCTGAGCACTCCTGGCACAACAGCATCCCTTGAGCCCATCAGCCCATGACCCAGCTCCCTGGAGCCTCATGGTCAGAGTCCAAGGGGTGGGAATTGCAGTTATCTGAGGACCAGCACATCGAGTTAATTGTGCAAAATGTCAACCGGTAATTGGGAAATGGGAAGCACTCACTGTTCAGTGACACATAGCAGTGGCATTTCTATTTCCAGACCTTAACACAACTTATTAGGAGTCAGAGTCTAATTAATGCACCGCATTGTGGATGGAGAGCAACCCAGATCTCACCCAGCTACAAACGCTCCTCACTTGCAGGGAGGTTTTACACTTTGTTCATGCTTCAGATGCGGATCAGAAGGAGGTGGGCACTGCGGTCTCTGGAGCAGAGCAGATTGCTGGCGTTGTACAGGGCCCCGCTCCCAGGCTCCGTCTCTCTCTGCGCAGGCACTGGTTTGTGCTTCGTTTGCAAGTGGAAGATGAAGTAATGCCAGACTCGTCCTGTCAGGGAGGAGCTGGCAGAGCAAGGCCCTGTGGATACGCTGGCAAAGGGGAGCAAGTGGATTCCCACCTGTGGTCTCCATCCCTGCAGCAGGGAGCGATGCTGTGAAGCTGCAGGTCCCCAAACAGGCTGTCCTTACGGCACGAAGAGGCAGCCACTGATGCCTCCGATGTCCCGCAGCCTTGGTGTAATCCCTTGCAAGGGGATGCTGCACCCAGGTGCCCAGCCCTGTCCCGTTGCACATTACTCCTGCAGCAGCGCAGAGCTGAGCCACCAACGGGATGGTCATGCTCGTGTCTGCAGCAGCGTGCAGCACTGGGGTAAGGGGAGCTGTGCAGAAGAGACAGAGCCTGCACCTGTCCCCAGGAAAGGGTCCACAGAGGGGCCTCAAAGCATGGGGAGTCCTAGGAGCAGTGGGTGCCCTCCCTGCCTCTGTCGCTGCAGCAGCACTGCTGGGACAGCAGCGAAGCCCCAGTTCTCCTGTGCCCTCCTACACAAATTACTGGGGGAGGACGAACACTCCCTTTGGACCTGCCCAAACCTGAGGTAAGCCCAAACTGCCTTCAATGCATCTGGGGATCCCTATCTCTTACTCTTAGAGTTGGGCACCTAAAGTCCCCAGGGCCCCTCAGGCTGGCCCCAAAATTCACTGCCCCTAAGGGCCTCTGGTAGGATTTATGCTGCTTGTCTATTCACCTGATGCTGGAGCTTTGAAGTCTCCAGCCTCTGCATGGCTGGGCAGCAAACACCATCACACAGAGCCTGCAGGGGTCTGAGTTGCAGCCCCTGCGTGGGATACGCAGTTGAGACCCAGAGCCTGGCTTCCTGCAGGACCAGGGCAGCGTGGTGCATGGGGAGGGCTCAGCATGGCACAGGGAGCAGGAAGGCAGGGCACAGCGAGGGGATGGCGAGGTGCAGATGTCCATAAGGTCTGTGGTGGCCAGTGCTGCTGTGGAGCTGCTGATCCAACCTGGGACAGCAGCAGGGAGGGCACCCTTGAACCCAAGCTGAACAACACAGCCCTAACAGGCTAAGAGAGTTGAGTTTTTCAGCCTGGAGAAGAGAAGGTTCCAGGGAAACCTTAGAGCAGCCTTTCAGTACCTGAAGAGGGCTACAGGAAACATGGGAAAGGAATTTTTATGAGGGCAAGTACTGATAGCACAAGGGGGAATGGCTTCAAGTTGGAAGGGAAATATTTACATTAGACATTAGGAAGAAATTCCTCACGATGAGGGTGGGGAGGCCCTGGCACAGGTTGCCCAGAGCAGTCATTGCTGCCCACTCTGGTTCAGGGCCAGGTTGGATGAGGCCTTGAGCACTCTGATCCCGTGGGACGTGTCTCTGCCCGTGGCAGGGGGCTTGGAACTGGATGGGCTTTAAGGCCCCTTCCAACCCAAACCATTCTATGATTCTATTAACTGTGCACACGAGCACCAGGCACAGCAAACTGTTTACACTTGTTCTCCTACAAGAACCCCTTTGTGTGCATACACCCATCACTGTACCTTTGGGCAGGAGCCAGGACTGGGTGAACCTGGACGCTGTGGGGACAGGCAGTGGGTTGGTGCAGGCACAACTCCCTGCTCTTCACCACCAGGCTCCCACACCAGGGCAGGAGGCACATCCTGGGCCTCACAGCTCTCTCCTCCCCTCAGCTACAGGACAGCAGCTCCCAGCAGTGTGGCAAGCCCTTCTCCCCTGTGAACCTCCTGCTCCCCCAATACCGCATCCCAGGAGCTCTGCCTGACAGCTCCAAAATTCTCCAGCACTATTTTTACCCCGTGGTTGCTATAGAGACATCAGACCCACTTGCCACGATGCAGCCTCTTTCGGAAGCACTGCATCACTGGCAGTCTCCTGACTCCAATAACACACGGGGCAGGAGCTGCTGTTTTGGGCAGAGCCTCACCGTAGCTAGAGATAACCCAGCCCTGCGGGACAAAGCTGTCCTGAGAATGCAATGGGACCAGCAGAGAGGGAGATGTAGGTGGGGGGAGGAGGACAGCAGACCCACAGAGCCCCAGCACCCTGCCCTCCCAATCCAGCCTCGCTGCTGTCCATCCCCTGGGTGGGAGACACTTAGACCTGGGACATCCTGGACTCCAGCCCTGCAGAGTTTTGCCAGCGCCTGCTGCCCTGTGGAGGGGTGATACTGCAGGACAGGTGAACTAAAAGCCACCTCCTCTACTGCTCCTGGTGCCCTCAGGTCAAGGGAGAGCCGCTGCCTCCTCCCAGTCTGGACAAGATGCAGTCTGAGAAGTGTCCTTGTGCCAGGGCAGAACTTAACAGCCCATTCCTCTGGCCAAACCTGGGGACAGGAGGGGACACGGAGCAGCTGCACAGAGCAGCACTGTGGAGCCAAGCAAGGTGTTAGGGGCAGGGCTGTCTCTAGAAGATGCCATCACAGATACCAGCTAATTAATCTCTGTTACACCATGGGAAGCTGGTACTTCCTTTGTTAAATCGGGAGATTTAGGAGAAAGCAGGGTCAAAATTAAATCAGATGCAAAAACTGCAGCAGGCCTTGGCCCTGCTCAAGTCTGCAGGGCAAACACTCAGATGCTGCAGGAATGGCCAATTCCCCCACCCACAAAAATCCCTGTGAGGAGCATGGCTGGGGCGGAGCACCTGGATGTAGCACAGCAGGGACCTGCTGGCCTTGGGGAGTGCAGGCAGAGACTGAGGGCCATACCCTGACCTCTATAAACCCATCAGCAGTCTTAATAGCCCAGCAAGCATCCTCCTGGACCAGCAAGGCATGGGACCATCCCAAAGTGGAGCCATAGCACAAACCGCAGCAAGTTACAAGCATGACAAAGGGCTGGGACCCCCAGCTGCCCTGTGCTGGACACATAGACCCCCTTGTGCCAAAGGTAACCCCAGCCCCTGTGCCATGTAGGTCAGGGGACACGGCTGAGCCCCAGACACTGCGCTGGGCAGCAGCAGCATTTGCAGCAGAGCTGGTGGTCCCCTCCGAAATGCCAGCTCTGAAAGCTCCCCCATCACCTGCCTTCATCCCTCTGGGGATGTGTGTTTATAAAAAGAGCTTGTGCGCGGATGAGCTGGCAGAAATAGCTGCGCACAGCCCTCTCTGCTCGGTGTAAGAGATGATCACCAGCTGTTCTGCAAACCACCCAAAATAGAACCAGCGCCAGAGCCGTGTGGCCCCCAGGGAGACGGGCTCAATTTAGCCCTGGCAGCCGCAGCACGAGGCTCTGATCACGTCCCACCTGCGTCTGTGCCCCCGCTGCCAGGGCAGCCACTGCTGCCAGTGAATGCTCCAGGCAGCCAGGGAGCCAGTGCCTGGGGAGAAGCCCCTTTCCCAGGAGAGAGACCGTCTCTGTCAAGCCACAGGGTAAGTTGTGGCAGCTCCTCCTGGGGCTTTAGAAGCACACAGAGCTGTAACTGTCCTACACCTGAGCCTGCTCCCCATGGCCTCAGCATCCTGAAGCATCACTACAGCCCCTGCTCGAAGCCCTGGGGATCACAGCCACAGCACCCACAGACCAAATGGGCCCCATACAGCCCCAGCAAGTGGCCGACAGCAGCTGCCCTGCTCCTCTTGGCTAAGCCAGGATCTATTTATAACTTCAGAACACTGTAAAAAGGGACAAGAGCTGCCCAACAGCTTGTCTGTGGTGAGATATCACTGAAGTGACCCAACGAAGCACTTGACATCTCTGCTATTCTGTTCGGTGCCACAGTTTTGTCACCTCCACCTCTCCCAGCCCTGTCCAGAAGGAGCCTCTCCGCTAGGTGAGGATTCTGGGACCCAGTTCCCCCCTGCTGCTGCCCCACACATGCCAGCAGGACCTCCAGGTTGATGCCCAGCCCTCCGCACCCTGCCAGGGCCTAGGGGCAGACCCACGTAGGGCCGAGAGCATGCACAGGATGGCACCCAAGCACCTGCAAAACCACCTCCTTTTCAGTCTTGCCCTGCGCTGGCTGGGTCTGAACAACATGTGGACACTGCTGCAGCACTGAGGACCAAAGCCAGGGCTCAGAGCCCTTGCACCAGAGCTGCATCTTCTCCTCCCACAGCCATCCCTGCCAGCCCTGTTGCCATGGCACTCTCAGGGATGGCACAGATGCTGGCAAGGAGGATGAAGGTAGGAGGACACATAGGCTCTGCATTGCCAGCACAGGGGTGGGTCAGATCCAGGGGCCCCTTGCAGTAGGTGGGGGCCATTCCCCTCCTGAGAGATCCCCGTGGATCTCCCCCAGGATAACTGGCAGCAACAGATCCTGCAGAGCCCTTTGTTCACTGGCCTCACCAGCTGCAGGAAACCACATGAGGTGCAGAGCTGGTCTTGGCATCACAGGTATCACCGTGCCCTGGGTTCTGCCACCAGCTGGGAGAGCTTCTCCTGTCTGCAGCTCTTACAAGGATATGGGAAGAAAACAGCACCTGTGGACAATTTGCAAAGTGTTGATGGCTGCTGCCCTAGATCCGCCCCTGCCTCTGCCTCCCTCTGTCTTCTGTCTGGTCAGTTTTGGAGGTCTCAGACAGAGACTGAAAAGTGAGCCAGAGCAATGCTGGTTCCACAGCTGAAGGGACGTAGAAACACTCAGTCCAGAAGGGAGCGGTGGTTAAAGCTGAGATGACATGGATGACATGGATGACATTTCCCAGGCATCTCTACACATCCCCTGGGTTCAGCCAAGCCCCTTCGTGTTTGCTGCTCCCAGAAACCAAAGAAAGAGCAGCAATATTTAGCCCAAATCTCCTATTCAAGCAAATCACCCAATTAAACAAAATCTCCAGTTCTAGGTACATAGAGTCGTGGAATGGATTGAGTTGGAAGGGACCTGAAAGCCAGTTTCAAACGCCTGCCGTGGGCAGGGACACCTCCCACTGGATCAGAATGCTCAAAGCCCCACCCAACCTGGCCTTGAACACCTCCAGGGATGTGGCAGCCACCACTGCTCTGGGCAACATCCCATATTCACAGCAACCGAACTTCATATTGGGAACCTGGCGAGCTGGCACTGGGCATTCAGGGACCCAGGCAGAGAGCAGGACCTGGGCCGGCAGGTCGGGCAAGAGAGCTGTCTGTTTCTCTCTGCTCCAGATCACAGGGAGTCATCCATGAGCAAACTCAGCCCAAGGAGCAGCACAGACGTTACTCAGCAAATCACTCAGAATAACACACAGCTCTGAAAAAACACAACCTGCAATCACGTGCAAATAGGAAAGGAGGGGCAATTCCACTGATCACTCAATATGAATTATTCAACAAAAGAGGAAGCAGATGGCAAACACAGCAACGATTTCTGTAGAAGGCAGGGGGTTATCATCAGCACTTAGACCCCTCAATGGCCACCCCTGTGCTGTGGTCCCAGCAGCGCAGCCCCCAGGGCTCTCCCAGCCAGCATGAGGGCAGCCCTTGTCCAGCCCTGCATTTGTCCAGTCCTGCCTCTGGAGCAAACCATGTGCAGCCCTGCCTGTGACCAGCAGGAAAGCAAGGTCCCAGATTTGAACATCGGAAAGGTTATTTCTGCCTGTCCAGCCAGGTCCAGCCACAGCAGCGCTGTAGCCACCTCTCCAATGGGCAGAACAGTCTGGCACTTTGACTTGGGCTCTGGCAGAGGGACCATAACTGCAAAGTACACAGATGAGGAAGAGTCACTCGTAGGTGGGAGGGTTGGCTCCTCGTCACTTGTTGCCAGCATTGTCTAATTGAGAGGGGAGATATCAGGAGGGGTAATTAGAGCCTGGAGAAGGTTATGTGTGACTCAGTGTCTCAGCAGCCCCCTCCTTCCAGCCACAGCCGTCTCTCTCTGTGCAGCAGCTCACGCTGGGAAGAAGCAATCCCCCTATTTTGAAACAGCCCTGCCAAACCTTTCCATGAAGCTGCTGGCAGACCAACTGCCCTCCAGCACATGGCCAGGCCAAGCACTCCAGGGACATCCTGCCGGTGGGAGATGTGGCCCCTCCAGTCTGGACCCTGAGCAGGGGCACCACACAAGGGGCTGGAGGTGATTCTGCCATCTCCGCCTGTACTGAGGCTGCAGCTGTTGTCCTCAGCGACCCAACTGCAAGTGCCCAGGCAGAGCAGACAGACTGCTTTTTGGTACTGCATGAATTAGTTATAAATTGTCAATCATTTATGTAATCCCACGTTACTAAAGTATGCTTGGGTGAAAAGCCTCAGCTCCACTCTCAGAGCACCTCTGGGTAGGTACAAGTGGCCCTGCATGCACAGCTGTCCTGTCCAGGCACTCACTGCCAAGATGGGGCAATCCCAAGCACAAATCCAGGTTGGGCGGAGAATGCATTTGGAGCAGCTCTGAGGAGAAGGACTTGGGGTGCTGGGGGAGGAGAAGCTCAACATGAGCCAGCCGTGTGCATTCACTGCTCGGAAACCAACTGCATCCAAAGCAGTGGGACCAGCAGGGTGAGGGAGGGGATTCTGCCCCTCTGCTTGGCTCCTCACCTGCAGCTCTGCGTTCAGTTCTGGAGTCCTCAGCGCAGGAAGGACATGGAGCTGTTGGAGCGAGTCCAGAGGAGGCCACAGAGAAGATCCGAGGGATGGAGCATCTCCCATATGAGGACAGTGTGAGAGAGTTGGGGTTGTTCAGCCTGGAGAAGAGAAGGCTCTGGGGACACCTTAGAGCAGCCTCCCAGTCCCAAAAGGGGTTCCAGGAAAGCTGTGGAGGGGCACTTGATCAGGGAGTGCAGGGATAGGACAAGGGAAATGGTTTTCAGCTGAAAAAGGGGAGATTGAGATGAGATTTTAGGAAGAAATGTTTTCCTGTGAGGGTGGTGAGGCCCTGGCCCAGGTTGCCCAGAGCAGTGGTGGCTGCCCCATCCCTGGAGATGCTGAAGGCCAGGCTGGTTGGGGCTTTGAGCTCCCTGATCCAGTGGGAGGTGTCCCTGCCCATGGCAGAGGGGTGAAATGGGTTATGTTTTGAGGTCCCTTCCAGCCCAAACCATTCTGAAATTCTATGATCTCCAATGCCCCAGGACCTTCCCTCTCTTCCCCTGCTCCCTCCCTCATTGTGGCTGCCCCGTACCCATCCCTCGGTTCCCCAGGCCAGGTATGTGAATTCCTTCCTGGAGCAGGCACAGTCCATCGCTTTGCTCTGGGATGCTGCTTTCTCTGGTGCTGGAGAACAACCCCCACTCCCAGCAGAGCCTGTGCTCATCATGCCAAGACAACTCGTCTGATTCTAAATTTGTTTTTTAAGCAGAGCTTTTCTACAAATAACCTGGTGTGTGTGCGTATCTGAATGGACAAACACGTACATTTTCAGAGATTTCACAGCCAACTTAGGAAGCTCCTGAGCAGCCCCTGCATTACTAGAGTCCACACTGGAGCTGCCATAAGGTTTTCCTAAATGCTTGCTAATGTAATAAGCCCTACATCATTTCTCTGCTAGCTCTGATTATTATTGTTATTATCATCTTTTACCAAGAAGGCTGCAATTTTAGATTGTATTTTAGTAATCACAAGAGAAATTTCCCCTAATGTTAATCCAATCTAAGTGAGTGCTATAATAAATACTGCTATCGGCAGCAGCAGACAGCTAAATTACAGAGCCATGTGTGACCTCGTGTTTATTGCACATTTGTGACCATTCCCCCACCTTCCACCCAATTACCTGTTTCTGCCGGGACTGCTCCTAAAGAGCAAATCTTCTCAGCAGCCACCGAGTAAAATGTGAGGGGAAAGAGTTTTCTGCCTGGTTGAGGAGTTTGGAGACCAGAGAGTTCTGTCCAGGGATAGAAGAGTGCTGGACGTGGGAACTTCTCATTGACAGAGGGGAGCTTTGTGCCCTGGCGAGCACCATGCCGTGACTGTTGCTTCCTCTGCACAGCACAGAGCACTTGAGTCCCCCAAGATGGGCACTCGGACCACAGGGTCATTAACATCAGAGGGGTCCTCAAGGCATCTCTAATCAGAGAGCGAGGTCAGCTGTGGGCTCTGAGGAGTTTGCTCACTATTGGGTCCCATTGGGTCTGGAAACCACAGAGAAAGTCAGCAAAGCCTCTCTGGGGAGCCCTGGCCAGTGCAGGATCGCCCTCACAGTGACACCTGGGCACGGTTAACACCTACGGGGCACACAGAAATGCAGTGGGCACAGGGGCACCGGCAGCACACATGCACCAGCATGCATCCACCCCAGTACCTGGTCACACATGGGCACCATGGAACATGTATGGCACAGCTCACCCCACACTTGGGCATGGAGACCCATGGGGACACGGACACCTCAGTGTAGACAATCCCTGCGCATGGGCACGGGTGGGCATGGACACACAAACATGGACACACACAGGGATGCAGCCTGACAAAGCGACACACACAGAACACCCACACAGATGGGAACCTGGCACACCCTACATGTGCACATGGACACCCACGCATGGGGACACGCAACCACCTACACACTGGCATGGATACAGCCACCTCCAACGCGTGCAAACACACCCCGCGTGCACACAAACTCACCTCACAGGCACAGGCACGCACCCAGCATACCCTGACCCCTCCAAACAGACACCCACGCGCGGATGGGCACGGACAGTCTCCCACCTCCCACTCCCGCACAGGGACACGCTCCCCTCGCACTCCGCAGACAAGCGGGGACACGGACCCACCCCCGCAGCCGAACCCCACCGCCCGCCGCTCCCCGCTCCCCCAGGCAGACAGGGACACGGATCCCTTCCCGCATCCACACCCTCCTGCCCCGCCGAACCCCGTAAGCAGGCAGGCAGGGACACAGACCCTCCCCATATACACACCCGCAACGCTGCAGGCACACAGGGACACGCATCTACCCCCGCACCCTTCCCCACTGCTCCCCGCAAGGACACGGACCCCCCCTTGCACCCCTCTCCACACCTGAACACCACCGCCTCGCCCCTCGCAGGCAGGCAGGCAGCGGCACGCATCCCCCCATTCAGCCCTCCCCGCACCCGGAACCCCCCGCCCCGTCACTCCCCGCATCCCTCAGGCAGGCAGGCAGGGACACGGACCCCTTCTCTTGCACCCCTCCCCACTCCCGGACCCCTTCGCCCAGCCGCTCCCCGCAGGCAGGGGCACAGACTCCCCCCTGCCCCGCCGCTCCCCGCACCCACCTGGGGGTGGACGCACCGCCCCCTCCCGCGCCCCCCCACCCCGCATAGCACCGGGTGACGCAGCCGCCCGGAGCGCTCATCAGGCACCGGCACCGGGCACCGCGAACCGGGCACCAGGTAACGGGTCGGGCACGGGGGCGGGGGCACCAGTAGCATCTCGGATGAGGGCCGGCGGGGGGCACCTGCCCCGGGGGTCCCCGTTCTTCCCCCGGTGTTTCCACAGCCGAGCATTCCCCGGGCTGGGACCCTTCGGTGGCACCATGGAGTGGGTAGCGCTGCCAGCAAGGGGAGAGGCGGCAGCGGGGTAACTTCAGAGAGAGCTGTGGGACTCCCGAGGGGAAGGGGCCATGGGCACCGCGTGGGTATGGCTGCAGGGAGGGGGGCGACATCGTCTGAGCCTTTGGGGGGGCTAAGGGTGTTGCCCGAGGTGCGAGAACTACAGAGGTCCCAGAGCTGCAGCATCTCTGCATTCCCTAGGAGCTGCGGGACCCCCACATCTTTTGGGGTTCGGAGTGGTGGGCAGAGCGGAGCAGCTGGTGCTCAGTGCTGGGAGGCTCCCGCACAACCCTGAGGAGCAGAGGCTGCCAAGCACTCCTGAGCAAACCGGACAGGCTTGGACAGGTCCCTCGCAGGTGGCAATGCCTGGAGAAGGGCTGGGCACAGCCGAAGGAGTGGAAGCCACTGCACGCAGTTGGACAGGCAGCAAAGGGCAGTGAGAACGTGGGGCAATCAAGTGGCAAGGCCCGCGGACATGCTGGCTGAAAGTCTGTTTCTGTGCTTCTGTGATGTTTCCATGGTACTGGGCATCTGCTGGTCCCTCCAGCACAGCTCTGAGCTGCTCCCTTCTGCCTTGTGCATGGAGCCCACCAGGTCTCAGAGCTGCGGGGGATGAGTGTTGCTCCTCAAGGCCACAAGGCACTGAGGTTGTGTATCATGGCTGTAGAGCAATGTGCAGGAGCCCTACCTGGCTGAATTGTCCCTGCCAGCCCATGGCAGGTGGTAGCAGGGAGGCACTTATGAGCAGAGGCGATGCCTGTTGATCCTCCTGAGCCAGTCCTGCTGCAGAGCCCACTGAGTGGAAGCTGCTCTTACAGCGCTCTCCTACACAAGTGGTTCACACCACCATTAAGCAGCGTGTGGTTACAAGCGTTTTGACCGCAGCTGCTTCACATTTCCTTCAGCAGTGAGGAAGGTCGTGGCTCCAGCCCAGGAAGCCATGGGACATGCTCACACTATCTCCAGGGCTCTGCGTTACGGCCTGAGAGACCTAGAAGACACTGTGGAAATCAGCTCGGTATCAGGACCGTTCTGATCTCTCTGGCACCTGGGGAAATCAGCTGCATCCAGGCAAATGTCAGCATGGCCACTGGGGAAGCAGAGCTGGAACAGAGCAAGGCAAGAAGAACTGAGATATATCACCAGGGAGCAGCAAAAGCAGAGCTGCTCTGCAAGGGGAGACAAGCCGTAAGCTGAGGGTGACCACTGCAGAGGCTGGGGGCAAGACCATGTCAGCAGGGCAGAGACAGCCAGCGACAGGTCCCATCAGGCCAAGGCAAGGTGGCAGCTCAGGTCCTGGGTCAAGGAGGGAAGCTCAATGAACAAGTCTGGTCTGACAGACACAGCTGGAACCTTAAACACCTTCACAGCTCAAACCAGGATTGGGGGTCTGGGCCAGCATTTAAATAGGGGGCAAAGGGAGAGTGAGTGGGTGGGTGTCTCAGGTGAGGCTGGTGAGGGCAATTAAGGGCAATTAGTGCACTCAGTGCACTGGCAGCTAAGTCCTCTTGCAGGAACAGAGGAAAGCCAAAGGCTCCATGGAGAAAAATGCAGTGCAATCTAAAGATGAGGTTATTGAGAGGGGGCCAATGCCATACAATAAATGCATGGTACGGCTGTGAGAAGGGAGGGCTGGGGCATCTCCCAGCCAGCAAAGAGCAGCTCTTTCCCATCAGGAGATCCCTAAACAGAGCAAGCCTTTCCCCCAGCTGCCACTCCCCTGCCTTGTGCCCCGGGCACCCCCATGGGCAGCAGGAACCCCATGTGCAAGGGGTTGCAATGCTGCCAAGGGCAGGGGGTGGTTTTTGGGGGCTCCTGGAGCCATGGAGGGGTGGATGTGGTCAGAGAGGCAGTGGGATGCGGAGCAGTGCCAGGAGCGTTAGAGCCTGGGAGGGCAGGGCAGAGATAAGAGCCTGGGCGGAGGAGCAAGCCTCATCTCTTCTTCTCGGTTCCCTCCACAGCTGCAGGCCAACACTGTCCTGGCCCACCAGTAGCAGTGGCTGGTGCCATGGATGAGGTGATGGACCTGGAGATGGGAGGAAACTCCCTCCTGAAGGCGGTGTGGCTCGGCCGGCTCCGGCTGACCCGGCTGCTGCTGGAAGGGGGGGCTTACATCAACGAAAGCAATGAGAAGGGGGAGACAGCCCTGATGGTGGCCTGCATCACCAAGCATGTCGACCAGCAGAGCATTAACAAGGCCAAAATGGTGAAGTACCTGCTGGACAACAGAGCTGACCCCAACATCCAGGACAAGTCTGGGAAAACAGCCCTCATGCATGCCTGTATCCGTGGCGCTGGGGGGGACGTGGTGTCCCTGCTGCTAGAGAACGGGGCAGACCCCAGCCTGGAGGACCACTCGGGAGCATCAGCCCTGGTGCACGCCATCAACGCTGATGACAAGGACGTGCTACAGCACCTCCTGAATGCCTGCAAAGCCAAAGGCAAGGAGGTAATCATTATCACTATGGACAAATCGGCCTCTGGCACCAAGACTACTAAGCAGTACTTGAATGTTCCCCCCTTGCTGGAGTTCAAGGAGAGGGCCTCCCCTGAGGCATGCACGGCACCTTCCAGCATCCACCTGAAATCTCCCGTATCCACACCTTCGCCTGCTGAGAAGGAGAGTGGCACTTTTGCCCTGCACCCATCACAGCCTGGGGACAGCCCCTGTGCCAGGACTGCAGACGAGCCACCCTCGCCAGGCCAGAAAGCCAGCACGGCCACAAGAGCCCGGCTGCGGCAGCTGAAGCGGTTGTGCTCCGAGCCCTGGGGTCTGGTTGCTCCCTCAGTGCTGGCAGCCTCTGCGCACCGTGACGACATGGGTGTCTGTGTGGATGACGAGGTCATTACGGGCATCAGTGACCTCTTGCTCTCCAAAAAGGCTCCCCTTGCCCGGAGCAGCAGCAGCAAGAGCAAGGACCCCTCTCTCTTCCCTCTGGTAGATGAGCAGACCCTGAGGACACCGCCAGCCCCTGGGCCACTGACAAGGAAAGCAGGCTACGAGAAGAGCCAGGCTGCCCACCAGCGCCTGCCGCGAAGGAGCACAGTCCCCGAGGAGCTGGAGAGCATCAACTGCGCTGGTGCTGTCTCGGCCACGGCGCTGGACACACTGCTCTGGCGCAGGGTGGGCACGGATCACTGCGAGCCCCAGCTCTCCGGTGTCCCCAGCCCTGCCGAGGCAGGGAAGGCGCCATCAGAGAGGAGGAAGCTCAGTGGGTCCCACCTGGCCTTGCTGGACGGCTCGCGGGAGTCCCTGGACAGCAGTGCTGGCACATCACCCGTGACCGTCCGGCACCGGCCCCCCGGGCTGCTGGAGAGGCGGGGGTCTGGGACCCTGCTGCTAGACCACATCTCCCACACAAGGCCAGGATATCTGCCCCCCCTGAATGTGAACCCCAACCCCCCGATCCCCGATATTGGCTCCAACAGCAGAACCTCCTCCCCACTTGCTGCTGGCTTGAAGTCCCTGGTCCCCATTGCTCCCAGCTCTCCCAGATGGGGTGACTTGAGAGCCAAAAGGAAGCTTCTCCGGAGACACTCCATGCAGGTGGAGCAGATGCGACAACTCTCCGATTTTGAGGAAATAGCAGCCCAGTAGCTGTGTCCCAGTTTGCTCCCCAGGAAGGTTACCAGAGCTGTACCCACCCTGCAAAAATGTGACCATTCGCGCATGGAACAGTTGCTCGTCCCTGAGGAAGTGCTGGTGGCTGCGAGGGTCAGACCGGTGCCCAGGGCGGAATCCAGAAGTTCCTGCTCCACCTTGGCAGAGCTATAAAGAGAGCCCGGGCATCCAGTCTAAACAGCTCAGGTCTCTCTAGTTCTTCATTCCCTTTGGACCTTTCCACAGGAGAGACTACCTGAGAGGCCAATCCCAGCCAATACAGGATCATCAGGCATCGCACAAAGGTTCCTGCCTGCAGTTCACTTAGTCCTCATTATTTCCAATCCACTTTTCTTCCATCCCACTCGTTCTGACACAGAAACCTGTCTGGAGACCCCCACGCAGACCCGTGGGGCTGCAGAGTTTGCAAAGTGCCTACCATGACAGAAAGGAGCTTGAGGCTGGAAGAGCAGCGACACCCTTCCCTCACCATTGGATGTATCAGTACCCTCGCTGTACTGGAGAGGGAGACAATTCTCCACCTCAGAGATCTCCGAGCACTTTGGAACTCCAGAAGTTGATCTAAACCCATCTCTGCTGCAGTCAGGTGTCTTCAGTGGGACTGGATCTACAGGGGTTTGTCTCTGTCTCTGAAGCAACCAAGGTCCAGAGGCATTTCCCACCACACAGAGCAACTCCAAGCACTGAATTCCTGGGCAGAGAGTACTCCCAGCTGGTCTGCGTGGGAAGCTTCTGCCAAGGATGGAGGAGCAAGGATGCCACATTGACAAGGGTGGCACATGCTGAGCATCAGGGGCTCATCCCAGCAGGGAAAGCTACGGGCACAGCACTGCAGCCAGGACCCTCTTTCCTGCTGCAACTACGGTTATTTGGGGCTGATGTGCTGAGTGAGGGAGAGTGCCTGGATGCAGGCAGGAGGAGGGGGCAGCAGCAGGATGGGGTTACAGGGTGTTGGTATCTTCAGCGCTCTACTCAGCACCATCCTGACACAGCATGAGTCCAAGCCAGCAAACAGATCTGCATTGCTGGAGGTGGGGAGCGTGACTGCAATTCTTTCCTGGGGCACAGGGATCTGGGTACCCAGCCCAGCAGATGGGACCATGCAGCACCCAGCCCCACAGATGGGACTGTGCAGCACCCAGCCCTGTGGGCAGGACCATGCAGCACCCTGCAGCAGGACTGGGCCTGCACCAGCAACACGTGGCAGCTTTGCAGCATCAGGGCAGCAAGACCTTGCACTGCCAACCCCCTCTCCCACCTCCACCCACATGGCCCCAGTCCCAGCCAGGCACTGGCTGGCAGTGGGGAGTATTCCTTGCCCCGTGGCTGGATGGCACTGTGGGCTGGATGTGTGCTGCAGCTGCCACCACTCCCAGCCAAACACACTGCACAGAGGAGACCTGGCCCCCAGCCCACTGCCGCTGCCTTGGTAAGCATTTGGGATCTGCAGCCTGCCCCAAATGCTGTGCCACCCACGTAAACCCAAGAGACACCAAGCCTGTGGGTTTATTCAGTGAAGTCTCCAGTGTCCTGGCTCCCAATGCACAGGCAGTGTCACTTTGACGAGCAAGTGGGCACTGTCTTACCCCACCAGTGCTGATGTTAGCTCCTGCCCTGGCCTCAATCAGTCCAGCACACGTGTCCATCAGTCTTTCCCAAGCTGCTAGCCATGAGCTAGTTCCTTGCCCAGGGCATTAGCCCTCTCTCTCCAAGCTGTTGCGAAGTTCCTGTGCAGAGCAGCACCCCAGTATGGGTTTAACTGCACTGCAATGTGAATACATTATTCAGAGCAAAGGTGGGCTTTTATTTTTACAGCCTTAAAGTTTATACTTCCTGTAGGTTATATGTCTTATAGATTGGATTTCAGGAGTATTTTATCTATAATGATGGCATTTGTGCTCTGGTTTAGAGTGTGGAGTTTAAAATTCCATAGTTCATAGAATCATGGAATGGTTTGGATTGGAAGAGACCTCAAAGCCCAACCAGTTCCATCCCCTGCCATGGGCAGGGACACCTCCCACTGGATCAGGGTGCACAAAGCCCCATCCAACCTGTCCTTGAACACCTCCAGGGATGGGGCAGCAACAGCTTCCTTGGGTATCCTGTGCCAAGGCCTCTCTACCCTCACAGGAAAACTTTTCTTCCCGATATTTCATCCCAATCTAGTTCCCCTTTTCCATTTATTTCTAAATATCCTGATATTTCGTATTTATCTTTTTTTGACTTATGTTTGACACCTTCACCCAGTGATCGGTGCCTGCAGAACACCAGGTGCCCCATGCTCTGCGTGTTGGGCTGGGGAGTGGGGGAAGCGCTTCCCTGCAGGAATATCTTAATGGATTTATTTAAAGGCGTGTGCGTGTGGCTGCTGTAAGCAGGTGGAGGGTGACATCATGTGACAGTGCAGGCTTTTTTATAGGATTAGTTCATTAATAAAGAGCTCGCCGCTGGCCAGAGCATCCCGTGGGGGCAACCTGCGCTGCACTGCAGGGGTCAAGGAGGTTCAGGGGTCCCGGGGGGTTAGGAGGGGGTCGGGAGGGGAAGAGCAGAGGAGCCTGAGGGGACTCGGGGCGGTCGGGGGGAGGGGAGGGGAGCTCGAGGGGGTCCAGGGGGTGGGGAGAGGGGAACCGAAGAGGAGCCGAAAGGGTCCGGGAGTCAGGGAGGGGGACACTGGGTGAGCCCGAAGGGGCTCAGGGAATACGAGGGGGTGGCTCGAGGGGGTCACCAGGGGGTCTTCTCAGGGTCCTCGGGGGGTCCTGCATGGCCCGAAGGGGTCCGAGGGGCAGGGAGGGAGAGACCGGATGAGCCCAGGGAGTGCCCGAGCGCCTCTGATAGAGCTCGGCGGGCTCTATGGGCGGGGAGGGGGGGCGGTGCAGCGCCCGGGGCCGCCCCCAGCGGAAGCGCAACCGGTGGCGGTGCCGGGAGGGCGCCACGTCAGGCGGGGCGGGGCGGGATGGGGAGCGGGATGCAGGCAGGGATGGGGACCGGGATGGGGACCGGGGTGGGGATCAGGTTGCGGGCAGGGGTGCGGGCGTTGGTGCTGGTGCTGTGCGCTCTGCGGGCCGGCGGCACCGAGCTGACCTTCGAGCTGCCCGACAGCGCCAAGCAGTGCTTCCACCAGGAGCTAGAGCGCGGCATCAAGTTCACGCTGGATTACCAGGTACTGCCCTGCTCCCTCCCCTGCCCCCACACCTGCCCTCTTCCCTGCCCCTGCTTGTTCCCATCACCCCTGCTTTCATCCCCTGCCCTCACCTTTGCCTTTGCTCGTGCCCATCACCCTCTGCCCGTACACCCTGCCCATGCTCCCTTATCCATGCCTTGCTAGTGCCCCGTCTCCTGCCTCTCCCCCCTACCTGTGTCCCCCTGCCCCTACTTGTGCCCATCACCCTCTGCCCATAATACTTGCCTTGCCCTTGCCTTTATCCCCCTGGCCATACCCTCTTCCTGTGCCCCTACCTGTACCCCCTGCCCATGCCCGTGCTCCACTACCCATGCCTTGCCCTTGCCTGTGTCTCCCTGCCTGTAACCCCTGCCCATGCCCATGATCCCTCACCTATGTCTTGCCCCTGCTCTTGCCCGTGTCCCACATTGCCCAGGCAAGGCTGCAGCTGCACCTCTCCTGTGCAGCATCTGGACCCATTCCCAGCCCTGGCCCCATGCCCAGCCATGCCCACCTCAGAGCCATTTCTGAGATGTGCCCACAGTGACCACAGCAGCCCCTGACCCAGCCATCAGGGCTGTCCCCTTGTCCAGGCACCCCCTGAGCTCAGGCCACCATGGAACACAGCTTCCCTGGGGACCCAGGCCAGGTCCCATGGCACAGAGTCATGGGCATGGTGCCCGCTTGCCGAGGGCACGGCTGTGCATACAGGCATGAGGCCAGGCAGAGCCACTCCAGCCAGGGCAGGAGGTTCTGCCACAGAGCTCACCAGGTGCTGCCTGTGTCTCTTTGCACAGGTGATCACTGGGGGACACTACGACGTGGACTGCTACGTGGAGGACCCCAACGGCAGGACCATCTACAAGGAGACCAAGAAGCAGTATGACAGCTTCCCGCACCACACTGAAGTCAAGGGCATCTACACCTTCTGCTTCAGCAATGAGTTCTCCACCTTCTCCCACAAAACTGTCTACTTCGACTTCCAGGTGGGCAATGAGCCGCCCATCCTGCCTGACATGAACAACCGCGTCACTGCCCTGACACAGGTGGGTCACTTCAGGAGGAAGGTCCTGCCACAGCTCCCATTTGCAGCCAAATGGCCTCACAGGATGGCGGTTGGGGGCTGATCCCCCTTCTCCTCCGCCAAAAGCAGAAGTGCCAACCGCCTGCCAACTGCCTGCCGCGTTCAGGGCACGTCCTCCCCCAAGTGGCATGGGCAGGGAGGGACAAGGGGGCTGCTCTGGGGCTGAACTTCCCCCAGCCTGAGCACCTGAGTTCTATCTTGCACAAGGGAAGTGCAGCAAGGCTTTTCTACTCCTTGACATGGATGGCTGTGCCCTGGGCTAGACCCAGACCCTGCCCTTCGCCCCGAGTGTCTCGGTGGGGCTATTGTTTTTGTTCTGCTGCTTACAGCAGGCTCCCTCTGCCGTGCTGTGTCCAGCATTGCCCCTTCGAGTAAAACCACTCTATGATCATAGAATCGTTGGGTTGGAAAAGACCTTTGAGATCGAGTCCAACCGTACCTATCCAGTACCAAACCGTATCCCTGAGCACCTTATCCACCCATCTTTTAAACACCTTCAGGGATGGTGACTCCACCACCTCCCTGGGCAGCCTCTGCCAGTACCTGAGAACCCTTTCAGAGAAGAAAATTTTCCTAATGTCTAATCTGAACCTCCCCTGGTGCACCTTGAGGTCATGAGGGCTGAGGCAAGCAGAGACCAAGCAGTGCAGGGCGCTGCTCTCCTGCTCTCGGATGCTCTGCACAGCCCTCAGCTCGCGAGTGCTGGCGTAAGCTGTGCTGCGTCAGGAGCTATGGACCCTGCTTGTGTCCCTAGATGGAGTCCGCCTGTGTCACCATCCACGAGGCCCTGAACGCAGTGATCGACTCCCAGACTCACTACCGCCTGCGGGAAGCACAGGACCGGAGCAGAGCTGAAGACCTCAATGGCCGTGTCTCGTACTGGTCGGTCGGGGAAACCTTCATCCTTTTTGTGGTCAGCATCGGGCAGGTGATGCTGCTCAAAAGCTTCTTCACCGAGAAGAGACCTGGCAGCAGCAGGGCTGGCACCTAGAGCTGCAGCCGTCCTGTGCCAGGACTGCAGGGGGAGCGGGCAGGTGGCCTTCTCCAGGGTCACATTTTACCTCTGTCTTCTGCAAGGTGCTGCCATGGGGATGTGGTTGGGGGGGAGCAGGGGCTGTCGTGATGCTGCTGAGCCAGATGGAAAATGGTCACTGAAGTACAGGCATCCTCCAGCATCTCTTCCCACTTTGCCTTTACCCGCAACCCCATCCCCTCGTCTAGCTGGTCTGTTCCCACTTGCCAGCTCCACTGGGGAAGTGGGTGGGCTTGCTGGACCAGCATCGACACTGGCCCCTTGTCTGATGCCTGCGCACCTTCAGGGCCCAACATGCTGCAAGATGCAGCCTGGCGTCCAGCGAGGCCACTCCGCTGCCTGCACGCACCCAGTGGGCAGGGAGCTCTGCCCTGCGTCATGTGCTGTCATCCTGCGGGAGCAGTGGGCACCCACCCAGCACCCACCTCCTGAGCGCCCCTGCCCTGCGCCGTGTACCATCATCCCATGGAAACAATGGACACCCACCCAGCACCCACCTCCTGAGTTCTCCTGCCCCGTGCCGTGTGCCATCATCTGCAGGAGAGCTGCCCTGCTTTCTGTGGGCGCTGTGCCTGCAGACAGAGGGTTGGAGAGCACAGCTCGCATGTGCCTACACCAGGCAAGGTGCTCCCTGCCGCAGGGCGACAGCCAGCTGCAGCATCCTGGGAGCTGCTGGCTCAAAAAAAAGAGCTAAGGTTTCAGCAGGGGCTTTGTGCTTGGTGGTTTCCATTGTTTTGCAAGCCCTGTCCTCATTTCCCAGGCCTTCCTCTGCTGTGGGAGCAAGCAGCATGCCCCATACAAGATGGTATTTTCATACTTAGGTGAGTCGATGTCTGACAGACAGCAGGAGCCAGCGCATCTCTGCTCCACAAGCGCCGAGGGAGCCCCTTCTCTGCCCCAGCAGCAAGTCCCCCCTCCACTGCCCTGTGGCTGCAGCCCCATTCCCTGGAGCCCCACAAACCAGAGACCCCCACAGGACCCTCAGGGAGATCACCCCATGTGAGTGCCCTGGGGACCCCAGCACACCGGCTGCCACTGCGAGCCTTCAGGTGGGCATGGGATCACTCCTGTGGAGCCAGAGCAGCACCCCTGGTGTTTTACTTTGTCACTTGGTAATAAACACCTGCGACCGTGGTCCTCGCTGCCATTCTTGGGCAGCATTCTGGACAGCCAGGCATGGCCATGGCCACTGCCGACTGGACAGACCCTGCTTGTTCCTGCCTTGTCCGGCACTCGGTCCCCAGTGCCCTGCAGGCAGGCTCAGCATCCTCTAGGTTGATGCCACTCTTGCCTCCAGGCCCTCATCCCAGAGGAGATGTGTTCATGCAGCTGGGTACCACAGCCCTGCCTTGCCACGCAGCGGCTGAGTGTGCTCCGGGCACGGTCCAGGTGCCAGAGCCAGGGACACGCATGGAACAGGAGCAGCTCTCCCGGCCATCCTCTCACCAACATGGCCAGCGAATGCGTGAGGCCACGCTTTGAGCCAAGGCTTCCCCAGGGCTACAGGCAAATCCATAGCGTGGGTCCTGCCTGGCAGCGGGGAACAAAGAGGGCAAGGGAGCCCAGCACAGACACTGTCCTGGCTCTGGTAAACTGCAGATCTGCCAGCAACCCACCCCCCTGCCATGGGCAGGGACACCTCCCACTGGATCAGGGGTCTCAAAACCCCATCCAGCCTGGCCTTGAACACCTCCAGCAATGGGGCAGCCACCACTGCTCTGGGCAACCTGAGCCGGGGCCTCAGCAGCCTCATTGTGAAGAACGTCTTCCTAATGTCTAATCTAAATCTTACCCCTTCATATTTAAAGCCATTCCCCCTCATCCTATCACTTTAGGCCCTGCTAAAAAGTCTGTTCCCAGCTTTCCTGGAGCCCTTTTCCATACTGGGAGGCTGCTCTAAGTTCTCCCCAGAGCCTTCTCTTCTCCAGGCTGAACAGCCCCAACTCTCTCAGCCTGTTCTCATAGCAGAGGTGCTCCAGCCCTCGGATCTTCTTTGTGGCCCTCCTCTGGACCCGTTCCAACAGTTCCGTATGCTTCCTATGTTGGAGATTCCAGAACTGGACACAGGATTCCAGGTGGGAGTGAGGGGCGCAGGCACCCACAGACCCAGCTCAAGGCCCAAGGCTGCAGCCCCTCCCCACCACCATGCCAGCTCCTGTGGCAGTGCCGGCCTTGGACTAGTTGCTGCGCAGCCAGGAGCAGCCGGGGCCCCGTGCCTCGCAACAACCTTCAACAGTAGCCTAGAGCTCCTGTTTTGAGCAGAGCTGCCAGCACATACAAGGCCGCTGCAGGCAGCGTGGCACCCCAAGACTGCTGCCAAGCTCAGCGCAGCCAGTGGTGACCGGCCTTGTGCCCCACTTTGACCATGAGCCCCATGGGGACAAGGCTGCCCCGGCAGCCGCTGCAGGGAGGGCAGCACCCAGCCCAGGCCAAGATGCAGGGTTCTCCCCCTATCTGGAGGCCCTGGGAGCACCCCATGATGGGGACAGAAGCAGGCAGGACCAGCTCTGGAGCCCAGGGCCAGTGGGTTGGGACCCTCACACAGCCCATCCCCAGCAGTCCCAGCTTTGGCACCCTAGCCCAGCTCACGGCTGGGGACACCGGCAGGACAGGAGTGGTCATAGAACTCTTTATTGCTGTTCTGGGCTCTGCTCCAGCAGTTGTGCAAGACTCAGCAGGTGCAAAGAGGGGACCAGGGGCACCTATGCCAGCCCTGTTGCTCACAGAGGTGCTTTGGGGCACAGGAAGAGACTATCAGTGACCCTGACCCCAGTAGATCCATCCTACCCCCGCTGTCCTGCTGCTGGTCCCCTCCCGCCCTCAGCCTCAATGCCCACTGAGCACCCCAGGGCATCCCCGTGGGCACCCGTGGGCAACCCAATGGGTCATGCCCAGCTCACAGGGAGCTGCTCTGGCAGGAGCCGGCCGCAGCGTGCAGCCCCGTCTCAGTGGACAACTGCCACCCCTGAGCCCCCAGGACACCCCGCTTGGGTGGCAGGGAGGAGGCCGAGCAGTGAAAGGAGCCAGTGGCTGGGGAGGGTGGCTGGGGCTCAGGACCGTGCCCGCAGGGGCAGCCCCAGCCCCTCCGCAAGGGGATAGTGAAGAGCCCATAGGTGATGGGGTCCAGGCAGGCATTGAAGAGACCGAAGATGAAGAGGATGTGGGTGAGGGCAGGAGAGACCCTCTTCTCCATGGCCCGTGGGCAGAACCAGTACCACAGCCCCAGCAGGTAGTAGGGGGTCCAGCAGATGATGAAGGAGGACACGATGACCAGGCTCATCTTCAGCATGCGTAGCCGTGCCCGTGGGATGTTGTTCCTGGAGCACCGAAGCGAGACATCCCGGGAAGAGACTGGGGTGGGGACAGAGCCCATGAATAGGGACGTTTAACAGGCTCGCTGGTACAGGGACATACTGCCCTGAGGGAGAGCCAGGGAGTCCCCACAGAGGCCCAGCCAGGGCTTCCCCTATTCCTCCATCCCAGCGTGCCTGCAAAACCCCCTGGGGATGGGGATGTGGCAGCAGGGTGCCCGGGCACTCACAGAGGCTGGAGCCCATGCGGCGGGAGATCTCCAGCAGGATGCGTGTGTAGCAGCAGACCATGATGAGCAGTGGCAGTAGGAAGAGGCAGACGAAGCCCAGCATGTTGTAGAGGGTCTCGTGCCAGGGCTGAGGGAAGCTGCCCCGAGTGGTGCACTGGGTGAAGTTGTGCGGGGGGTGCAGGGTGACCGTGTGGAAGAGGAAAAGCTGGAGGTAGAGCAAAGGTGGGATGGTGGCCCCCTCCCAAAGGCAGAGCGCCAGCATCCCAAGCCAGGGACCACCAGAGCTACAGGGTCAGATCCTGCTTGCGGAAGTAGGGTCCGCAGTCACCCCTGTACCAGCTCCACTCCCCCAGCAGGGATAGGGCCAGAGCTGGGTGGAAGGAGCATGTTGCCACAGACCCTCCCCTTCGCTGCCCAGCTCGGCTGCTTCTCCTCCCAGCCCTCTCCATCCCCATCCTGCAGGGCTGACAGCAGCACCAGCTCTGGGAGCAACCCCAGGAGCTGGCACAGGGGCCAAGCTGGTGCCTGCCGTGGGGCACAGAGATGGAGAGGAGTGCTGAGGATGTGTACCTGTGGCAGTGAGAGCCCTGCGCTGAGGAGCCATGCGATGTAGAGCATGATGCGATTCCTCCTGCGGGCACGGGTGATAGCCAGCGGGCGCAGGATGGCAGCCTGCCGGTCCAGGCTGATGACAACAGTGACGAAGGCAGATGCATACATGGCCAGCAGCCGGAGGTACATGAGGAGGCGGCAGGCCAGGTCGCCTGCCCGCCACTGCAGCGTGATGTTCCAGACGGCATCCAGTGGCATCACAGCCACTGTCACCAGAAGGTCGGCGGCAGCCAGGTGCAGCAGCAGCAGGCGAATGTGGGAGCGCCGGCCACCCCGCCGCCCGCCTGCCACCCGCAGCACTGCCAGGTTGAAGCCGGCAGAGAGGGCAAAGAGGGTGAAGGTGACGGCCACACGGGCCTGGGCAGCAGGGGAGAAGGTGGGCAGCTGCAGGGTCTCCTCACTGCCCTTGGCTGGGGGGCTCCAGGCACAGCCCTGCTCGGAGGGGGCCAGGCTGCTGGGGGGCTCCACACTGGCGTTCCCCACTGCATGATCTGGATCCAGATGGTTCCTTCCTGCCACAACAGGCAGACAGGCAGCGGCAGCCTGCCCAGAGGATCCCTGGGGTGGAGGCTCCAGGAGGCATAGGTCACGCTTAACATTGGAGGTCCCATCCCATGGAGCCCTGCTCCCCACGCAGGGCCATGGTGTTTGCCCCAGCTCACTGCTTTCCCGTCTTCACCAGCCCTCTGCATCCCCACTGCTCCTCCAGAGCCCTCAGAGCCTCCCCACACCCCACAGGGCAGCAGGAGTTGTTGACACTGAGCAGGGCAGTGGGGAGACAGCCCCAGCTGACGTCAATTCACAACCTCACCCAGGCCATTTCTGCTGCCCATCCACCCCAGAGCATCCCTCGTGGCCCTAGATGTGGACAGAGACCCTCCTAGCCCTTGACACCTCACTCCCCCACCTCACCTCCAGCCAGGGTGTCCTGCCCAGCACTGTCCAGCCAGGCCATGTCAGGGCCACCGTTCACGCACTGCCAGGTCTCCACACCGAGGGCTGCTGCGTCCGCTCTGTGCCCGGTGGCAGCTCAGGTGGGGACCAGGCAACGGGGGAGCAGGGGAGGTTCCCCTGGTGCCTGCAGCCACCTCTGTGCCTGCTGCAGGGCCACGCTTAGCAAGCAGTCGATGGGGTGCCCTTGGCAGCTCAGGTTGCTCCTTGACGTAGCCAGCCCGCTTGGAACAGCTTGGTCCTTCACCCCACCCCACCCACACACACACAGAAACACATAAGCGTGCACAGTGCTCACACAGAGAAACAAATGCACGTTCCTGTCGATGTACACACAGATGCGCACACGCGGGCACGTGTGCACACACAGTTCTGACCTGAGAGCCGACTCTCTCTACCCCTCACTTGCAGTCAGGCTCTGTCCCCCTCCCCACTGCACAGGCTCATCCCAAATCCCACCCTAACAGTTTGGGGCTGGTGTGACCCTGCTCAGCACCTTGCGTGGTCGCCTGCCCCAGGAAACCCCCGACTCTGCCCCCCAGTCAGCGCCCAAGGCAGCGGGCCCAGGGAGTGAGGCGAGGAGGTGAGCAGAGGGAGAAGCCCCCCAGCCATGGGAGGGAGCCCCGCAGCGGGAGTGTGCCCCAGTCCCGGAGGGAGCACCTGTCCCAGCCCCCAGTCCTCAGGCCAGGGCCAAAAATCTGGCTACAGAAGGGCTCCTCTCTTTGGAGTGCATCATTTGGGGGGACCCAGAGAACCACAGGTCCCTTCTCCCAGCCCTGCTTCTGCCAGAATCCCCCAGCCCATGGCTGTCCCCACAGTCGGAGCGTGTCCCCATGACCAGAGTGTGTCCCCGAGTCGTCTGAGCCCTGAACCCCAGCCCCCACCCCCATTCGGCCAGGAGCTGCAGCCTAGGGGAGGGCGGAGAGGGGGGTTGATTTGCATCTCAAAGGCTTCGACCCCCTGGCAGAAGGAATTAACGTTATTAGCAAGTCATTTCACAGATAAGTGGGGCTTATTAGCCCTGCAGCCCCCGGCCCCAGAGTCCCGCAGTGGATGGAGAAACCCCCCTCCAGCGCATTAGCACCCGGCTGTCAGACCCCACTGCGGGCCCTGGGATGGACTCCCCATACCCCCGCCAGCCCCACACTCCGCAGGGAACCCTGAGGGGGCGGGGGGGCAGAGCAGCCCCATCTGAGCCTCTCGGAACTGCCCTCGGCCTGCGGGATGCCAGCCCCACACCCCAGCCCGTCCCCTGCCGCTGAGCCCCGATGTCCATTTAACCCCACACTGGGGTCTCTCCCAGGCACTGGGGTGCAGGTGATGCTCAGCTTACACTGAGCCCCAGGGACAGCTCCGAAGGGTGCAGGTGCCCCCCAGCCCTCCCCAGCTGGGGGATAGACCCAGGGCGGGAGATGTCTGTCCAGATACCTCCGTCAATCGGTTTCCCAGATGCTGCCCAGTTGCCCTGCAGCTGTGTGCACGACCCCCAGCCCTCTCAGCACAGCAACGCAGCCCTGGAGCCGTGCTGCAGCCCCTGCCCACACAGGTGAGATGACAGGATGGCAGCCCATGGCCTGCTTGGCTGCAGAGCAGGAGTTTCACTCCCTCAGCCATCCTCTCCCAGCTCCAAACCCACTCCCACAGCCAACACGGTGGCCTGGGCGCGCTGCACTCCATCCGATGCCCACTGCACCCCATCCTGTGCGTGCTGCAGCCCATCCTGTGCCCACTGCACTGCATGCCATGCCCGCACACCCTATCCCATGCTGGTTCCTGCCCTGGGAACAGCCACACGGTAACACACGGAGGGGTACGAGGGTTTATTTATGTACAGTCACAGCCGCCCCAGCACATCCAGCACAGCTCCAGGCTCACACAAGAGGCAGCTCGTCCCTCCCAGTGGTCATAGAAACATAGAATCATAAGGTTGGAAGAGACCTCTGAGGTCCCAGGGGACACACACATCCCCTGAGTTGCAGCCATCCACATGGATCATCTTGGAGTTGTGTGGCAGCGGGAGCTTCTGCATCGCAGAGCTGGGAGCTCGTCCACATCAGTCCTGGGGCTGTGCTGGGAGCAGAGCTTCCAAGAGAGACAGCAGGTCCGCAGAGAGTTCCTGGGGGATCACAGGGTGGGTGAGAGTGGGGCCGGCCAGGCTAGGTCTCGGGGGAGCAAGAATAGGGGCTGACAGACCCCACCCACCAGGAAGGCTCCCAATCAGGGACAAGCAGGACCACAGCCTCGGGTCTGTCCCAGCTGATGGGACCCCAACAAACATGAGGGAGTGTGGCATCAAGGAGGATTGGATTCACATGCACCCACTACTGGGAGGAGAGGGGACACCTCTCCATTCCCAACTTCAAACAAGGCTCCCAAAACCAGTCCACACAGAGCCCCAAACAGAGGCCTGGGGGGCTCTCAGTGCATGGGGGCAGCTGAGCCCAGCCTTGTGCTAGCCCCACACTGGTGGTACCTGGGCTCCCCCCGACCCCTGACAGTGCACGTACCTGGGTGACTGTCCCTGTATCCAAGAACTCCGGCAGCATCAGCCTTGTGTCCAGGAGAGGGTAATCGGGGAGGCCTGGGGAAGCCCCTGCCCCTGCACAGTGACGAGGGGACAGCCAGGAAGACATGCTGGAGGTGGCAGCGCCATGCGGCTCTGAGGGGTTGTCCATCATAGGGTTGTACGGGGGTGACCCCCAGGCTCCTGTCTCCATGCCAGGAACCCCAAGCACCTCTGGGGGCGTCCCTGTGGCAGGGGGGTAGGGAGGTGACCCCCAGACCCCCGTCTCCATGTTCTTGTCTCCAGGAACCCTGTGCAGCTTGGGGGGGGGGCCTGCAGCAGGGTCACAGGGGGGTGACCCCCAGGCCCCTGTCCCCCTGCCAGGAACCCCATGCAGCTCACAGGGGAGCTCTGCCATGGGAGGTGACCCCCAGCTCACAGTACCAGGGGACGGAGCATCCTGAGGGGCCGGTGGGCGCAGGTGGGGGTCCAGGGGCTGGCAGCACCCCAGGCCCTGGGGGCAGAGGGGGCAGTGCCTGGGGGCTGCCACTTGCTTCCGCATCAGTGCCTCCTCACTGAGCCCCAGCAGAGCTGAGAGGTGGGCGATGTAGCGGATGGCGAGGCGCAGCGTCTCGATCTTGGTCAGGCTCTGCCCAGCTGGTGCCAGGGCCGCGGGCAGGTAGTGCCGCAGCCGCAGCAGCGCCTGTGCCAGCCGCCGCATCCGCAGCTTCTCCCGCTCGCTGGCGCTCTGCCGCAGGCCCCCCGCACTCCCACATCGCACCCTTTTCTTGCCTCCTGAGCCGCGCTGCAGGCAGGCAGCAGTGGGGCCGCGGTGGAGTCCCTGGGTGGCTGCAGGGGATGCGAGGCCGCAGGAGTCAGGCGATGCTGCAGGCGAGCTGCTGCTGTAACCCTCAGGCTCGGGGGGTCCGCGGAAGCCCCAGTTGTGCAGCAGTGCCGTGGTTTGGAGCGGGACGCCGGTGGCTGCCGTGTGTGCCATGGCTGTGGGGCTGTGTGCAAAATCCCCCGGCTGTCCCAGCTTTATGCGGGGTCTGAGGTGTGAAGTGGCACCTTCGTGGCCGGCATCAGCAGCACTTCAAAGGCTGGGGGCGAGGGCAGCGGCTTTGAACAGGCGGGTGACAAATTTTACCCCAGTGGTGTGAGGCTTCTCTGAGCTGCCCACCCCTTGGCACCCCTCACCCCCCTAACACCGTCCTGAGCAGGGGGCTTGGGCCCCACTGTAATGGAGGCTGCAATGATGTTGACTACGTGGTCTGTGGTGGGGTCTGCATCAGGGGCTGCAGTGGGGGCTGCATTGGGGCCTGCAGTAGGGTCTGCCATGGGGGCTTTTGTGGAGGTTGTGTGGGGGCTGCAGTGGGTTCTGCTGAAGGGTCTGCAGTGGGGTCTGCTGTGGACTTTGCAGGGCGATCTGCAGTGGGGCTGTAGGGGCTGCAGTGGGGTCTACAGTGCAGAGCAAGCTGCAGCTGTGCCAGCCCTGGGTGTCTGTGCCCCTCACCCCACAGCACAGACCGGTCCAGGAGCAGCCCTGGTGCCCAGTGTGGCTCTGCGAGACCTGGTACCCCACATCCAGGACCCGCCCCCCCGTGCAGCTCTGCTGCAGCCTCTGCTGTCCCTGCAGTCCCCGCAGCCTCCACATCCTCTGCAGCTGCCGCAGCTCCCACTGCTCCTGCAATTCCCCCTGCAGTCCCCCAGCTCACACAGTCCCCACATCTCTTGCATCCTTGCAGCCCCCGATTCCCCCCCAACAGTCCCCACATCCCCCCCAGCCCCGCAGCCCCAGTGCCCGCCGGTGCAGTGGAGGGGGCGCCCCAGGGACCCCCGCGATGGAGGCGGGGCTGGGAGGGGCCCCCCCGCCGCGTTCCCAGGCCCTGCAGGTGTCGGTGCCGGCGGGTGCGAAGGTTTCCAGGGAAACCCAGGCCCGCCGAGGGAAGGAAAATCCATCAGGGAGAGGCGGGGGAGGGGGGCAGGATCTCGGCACCGCCCCCGGCAGCACCACCCCCCGCCTCGGGTTAGGGACCCCCACACCAGGTGGGCACAGGACTCACACCAGGTGGGCTTGGGACTCCCATACTGGGTGTGCACAGCCCTGAGGCTACAGCAAGTGGACGTGGGACCCCCACATCAGCTGGTCACGGGACCCACATACTGGGTGGGCACAGAATGCCCATGTCAGCAGTGCACAGCCCTGGTGTATGTCAGTGGGCATGGGACTCCCATTACCAGGTCAGCACAGAACCCCCATACCAAGTGTGCACAGCCCAAGTGGTACAGCGGTGGGCACGGGACCCCCACACTAGGGGTGAATGGGACTCCCTCGCTGGGTGTGTGCAGCCCCAGGGTACAGCCGTGGGCATGGATCCAGGCCCAGGGTACAACGTCAGCAGTGGAGCACAGAACCCGCTATGGGGCACAGAACCCACTATGGGGCACAAATCTGGGTTTAGAGCATGACGGCAGCAGTGGAGCACAGGGCCAGCTGTGGGGTGTAGGACTTCCTGTGTGGCACATGGCCAGCTGTGGGGCATGGTCCCAGCAGTGGGGCACTGGGCCAACTGTGGAGTGCAGGTCCAGCCGCTCCCAGGGCATAGTTGGCACTGCAGCGGGTAAGCCAGCACCTCACTGCGCATGGGGTCGCATTGCGCAGTGTCACATGAAGCTTGTTCATTTTCCCTTTGTAACACTGTGATAGGGGTGGTGACGGGATAAATCCTGCTTATCGCTCATCACCAGCTGACACTCCCACCGTGCTCACCGGAGCCAGGCTCACCGCTCAGCCCTATGGCAGCCCCAGTGCCCTGCAGGGACCCTGGGCAGGGGCATTGCCAGCATTTTGAAGCCATGTTGTTCGACTGTCACAGGGCCCTGGGCATCCAGCGGTGCAGGGGGGTCCCTGCTGCGGTCCCTTGTGCCACCAAATGTGTCATGGCAGCCAGCCCCAGTGCTGCCCAGAGCCACATGCACCCCAAGGTGTCACATCTGCTCCCAGTGCCCACACCGCCTCCCAGGCACCATAAGGATGTTGGCACCCAGCACAGCCATTATCTCCCTCCATCACCACAGGCACGTCACAAACTCATCAGAGTCCAGGGCTGTCACCCCTTCTGCCCCCCTGCAGAAGGAAGCATTGCACTGCTTCCCCGTGCAAGGTACGAGGACACTGGCGCTAGCCTGGACCTGCAACACATAACTGGGTGCACAGACACCTGGTGTCATGCCAGAGCCCACCCCCGAGGCTGGGGTCTGCAGCAGGGGTCCAGCAGCACAGCAGGGTGCTCTGTGGGTGCTCTACACCCAACAGCACATCCCCTTCCCTGTGTGCCCCTCAGCATTGCCCTGCCCCCCCCCTCCGCCTCCCCCCACCTTCCCATTCCCAGGCCCCCTCCTGGGTCTCATTAGCTGATGAGCTCCTGGGTAATGAGTTTTTCGGCCCCGCTGGGCAGCCACTTCCCACCTCCCTCTGTGTTTGGACAAGTGCTGGAGCACGGCTGGGCGATGGCAGTGCTGGCCACAGGGTCAGAGCCCTCCTGGGGAAGAGCCTGCAGCCTCTCATTCCTTGCGGGAGATGAAGCCCCCCACATCCCTCCTGTCTGCGCTGATGGAGGGTGGGCACGTGGGCTGTATGTGGCAAGGGCACGGGCAGAGCTGCAGGGCCTCCTGGCAGTGCCACTGGCCAAAGCTGACCAAAGCCCTCCCCAGGCAGTCGGTGCCTGGCTAAGACTCATGCTCCCAGAAGCAGCCAGCTCTCCCACTGGAGGGGTCCCACCAGACCCTCCCATGGACACCAGGCTTTCTACCTCGGACCCACTGTCCCTGCTCTGGCACCTTCCAGGCTCCTGGCCCTGGCTACACACTCTTGCCCCTCCAGCTGGGACAGGGATGATAGGCAAGGATGGTGCCCAGAGGCTGCACCTCGGCCCCCAGCCCATATACACGCGCAGGGTCTCCTGCCCTGGAGCACCCAAAAGGGCTTAGCAGTCCCCAACAACCCTGCCTGCCACCCTGGGGACCCCAACCCTGGCTCTGGTTTGCACCTGCAGGACAAGCAACACAGGGACCCTTGACTCCACGAAGGTGACACAGCCCAGCGGGTCCCCACAGACACCCATACTGTGCCTCCTGCTTCTCCAGAGCATGTCAGGAGCTCTCAGATGGCATCAGAGAGAGTGAGGCAGCATGGGGAGGGTGCAGGGAAGTCTGCCAGGGCAGAAGCACACAGGTGCCACCACCAGTGCCCCAGCCTGGCTGCCCCATCCCTGCTCCCTCCTGCACCTCCAGGTGGTTGGATGGAGCTGGAAGGGCACCCAGGACCCCTCGCCCTGGGGCTGGGAGCTGTGCAGAGGGTAGCGGAGGTATGGGGACACCGTGGGGTGTCGGGGCTGGCTACTCAGGGTTCCAGCACTACAAGGTCAAGTCCCTGCTGCCCCCAGCCTGGCAGAGCCACCGTGCAGGGCGAAGTGGGCTCTGGCAGGGCTGGTTGGCGCGTTAGCATCTCTCACGACCGTGTGAATTGGTCCCTGCACACTTCCCAGCGCCGGGCAGCACCAATTAAGGACCAGAGGAGTCAGAACTGACACCTCTGCAAATGGGTCCGGCATTCCCAGGCTCCCGGTCGGCCCCAGCCTGGCTCTGTGGGTTTTGACACCTCCAAGCGGTCACAAAGGTGTCACCTGCACCTCGGCCCTGCATAAAGCCCCGGCTGCCCCGGCACCCCCAGAGGCAGGCACAGAGCAGACCCAGCCATGGCCGGACCCCCAGTCCCACTCCTGCCCCAGGGCCTGCAGCCACTGACAGGCCAGGCCCTGCTGTGGCACCGAGCTGAGGGGCTTGCCAACGCCACCTCCCCAACCGCTTCTGCAGAGCCCCCCAACACGTCCCCATGTGCCCCGCGGGGCCAGCGGCAGGGCCGTGGGGACGAGCCAGGGCGGTATCGGGGTGCGGGGGGCCTGCGGCAGAGCGCCAGCGAGCGGGAGAAGCTGCGGATGCGGCGGCTGGCACAGGCGCTGCTGCGGCTGCGGCACTACCTGCCCGCGGCCCTGGCACCAGCCGGGCAGAGCCTGACCAAGATCGAGACGCTGCGCCTCGCCATCCGCTACATCGCCCACCTCTCGGCTCTGCTGGGGCTCAGTGAGGAGGCACTGATGCGGAAGCAAGTGGCAGCCCTCAGGCACTGCCCCCTCTGCCCCCAGGGCCTGGGGTGCTGCCAGCCCCTGCGCCCACCGGCCCCTCAGGATTCTCCGTCCCCTGGTACTGTGAGCTGGGGGTCACCTCCCATGGCAGAGCTCCCCTGTGAGCTGCATGGGGTTCCTGGCAGGGGGACAGAGGCCTGGGGGCCACCCCCATGTGACCCAGCTGCGGGGCCCCCCGCAGATCTGCACCGGACTCCTGGCTCCATCTCAGCATCCTGGTCATCACCACCGTGCAGCCTCGGAGCAGGGATCCCGCTGGAGCACTCCCAGAAATGCACCACGGCCACCAGGATGTCTTCCTCATGCTGCCTGGAACCTGCAGTCCCCTTCCAGCCTGCCGGGGCAGGACTGACGGACACAGAACCCCCCAGGACCCCCGTATACAGCTTCCAGCTGCCTTTGCATTGCCAGGTACCCACAGTCCCCTCTCCATCCCCAGCTCCCCCACCCTCCACCCTCATGGGGTCAGGGGGGAGCCAGGGGATGGGGTGCGAGGGGGGAGGCTCCTCACACACAGGGCTGCACCACCAACTCCGCTGCATGCTGCAGCCGGGGTGTCTGCCTAGGTTGGAGGGCACAGCGTGATGCGCGCTGGGGGACATGGGGGGGTGAGGCACAGGGAGCCGGGATGGGCACGGTATCACTCCATGGCCGCTCACCTGACACAGCTCTTTCTGCACAGCTTGGCAGCCCCCCGGCCCCGGATACGCTCATCCCCTCAGCCCCCTGCACAGCCCCCTTGTTGCCTGGCTGCACCCCAGCAGGGCACTGGGGGTGGTGGAGCTGATCCTGCACAGCGGTGGCAGCGTGGCCGTGCTACAAAGATGCAGTAGAAAGACTCCAGGGACACCTCATTAAAGCTGCTGTGCACTGCTACACCTCGACTTGTTACTGCGGGTCCCCACTCGTTGCACCAGGGCACCCCTCAGACATAGCCACGCGGGGGCTCAGTGCCCCCTCCCAGCCCACCTTGCAGCTCCAAGATTTCCCCAGAGCTGGTGTGATGGAGGGACCAACCACCCATGGGGCTATTCCAGCCACGCTGTAAGGACAACCCCCCACACTCATTGGGTCCTGACCCATCCCTGTGCCGAAACTATCCAGCTCCATCACTTTGGGGAGCAGGGTAACCCCTGGGGAGCAGTTCCCAAGGGGCTGGTTTCTGCCCCCTACCTTGCCCAGACAGCTCAGGGCAGCCTCCTGCCCAGGCCCCACAATGTCCATCCCAAAGGAGTACACGGAGGGACCCCAGTCCCAGAGCAGCAGGCATGCCAGGCGCAGGGGGGCCCAGCAGGAGAGCTCGCATGCAGCCGTCAGACAGAGGGGCTGGGGGGCTGGCGTCGGCCAAGCCTCCAGAGCCACTTAGCACCAGGCTTCTAACAGCCCAGGGGGCTCCACAGCCCTGGCTCCCACTCTGTGCCCACCATGGGGTCCCAGGCACTTCCTGCCTGGGCCCCAGTGCAGCTCCCCCAGCCACCCCACAGAGCTGCCATGCACCCCTGTGCTCCCCATATCCCCCACCATCCAGGGCTGCAATGAAAGCTGATGTGAAAGCCTTTATTTTACACCCCCCGGCTTTGCACACACCCACAGAGCCCAGCGCTGCCTCAGGCAGCCAAGGGCAGTGGGGACCCCCCCCCAGCCCAAAGCCCCCCGGCCCCTCTCCGCTGCCCATCATACAGGCACCTGTCCTGCCCCTCACGAGCAGCGATGGCCGCAGCCGGGTGGGGGCGGGCCAAGCTGGGAGGGAGTGTTCACAGATGGAGAGGATGGAGTGACTGAAGTTGGGAAGTGGGCAAGGGTCTGGTAGGATGGGGGGCTGCAGGAGCTCCAGGCTTGGCCCCAGCCAGCCCACCCCATGCCAGCCAGGCCAGGAGCAGAGTGTGTGGCATAGTGGCCGTGCTGTTAGCTGGAGGCTGTCTCGCCCTGGAACCAAGACAGCACCGTCTCCTGATTCTCCTTCACCCAGTTGATGTTGGCACGAGTCCTCTCCAATGCCTGCTCCAGTGCCCGTGTCCCTGACCCGAATCCAATGTCCTGGTTGTCTGCCTTGAACTGCTCCAGCTGCCAGGGAGAAGAGGGGCTGCAGCAGGCACAGGGCACCCCAACAACCAGGGATGGGGAGGGAAGGTGACCAGAGCCCTGGGCACAGCAGGGGCAGGACCTCCCCTTCCAGGGCTGCTGGCAAAGGGCGTGTTGGAAGGCACCATCCTCACAGGGCCGTGCCCGGGGCTGGGGTCCCTGGTCCCACAGACCCTGCCAGGGTCCAGGCTTACCTGTTTCAGCTCAAACTCTGTGGAAAACCGCTGGGTCACTGATAAAATCAGCCGAGAGAAGGAGAAGGAGCCGCCCCCGTACCTGGGGGAGCAGGGGGACGGCTGAGCTGGAGGGTCCAAACAGAGCAGCACCAGGGGTAGAGGCTGCCCTGACCCCAAGAGAAGGGAAGGTGCCATCCCTTTGAGCGGCACAGGCAGACAGAGGATGCTGTCTGCCCAAGCCAGCCCCCCTCGAAGCCACTCAAGCCCCCCAACCCGCCCACGCCATGCTCACTGGCTGAAGAGCATCCTCCAGTTGTCGCGGATGAAGTCCCAGGCCAAGGGCTGCCCCACCACGTTGCTGGCAATGCTGTTGATGGTGGAGGTGGCATCCTGCTTGCGAATCTTGCTGGGGTCCAGGGTGTACTGCAGGTACCTGGAAGGACACCACTGGGTGAGGGTTGTCGGGGACAGAGCCATGGCACCCACCTGGGACCCCACACCCACCGTCTGAGGATCCAGGGCTGGGTGCTGCAGGAGAGGGCTGTGCGGAGCTTGTCAGCCTCCGACACGACAGTGGCCTCTCTGAACCTCTCCCAGATGAAGTCCCAGGCCTTCACCCCGCCCGTGGCCACGATGCTGCAGTAGATGGAGGAGCGCAGGTTTGGGGCGATCCTGTTGGAGAGAAGAGGTGTCTCAGCTGGGAGGCCTTTGTCATGCCCAGCCTGGCCACCCACCATGGCACTAGGGACTCACGGGTTTTTGGTAACATTTTGCTGCCACTCATTGAAATATTTGGTGGCCAGGTTCTCACACTCGGTGATACCGTAGGAGCAGGCTGTGCTGATGGCATTGATCTCATTGTACCTGGGGAGACAGGGAACACAGAGGGCTGGGGACCAGCACACAGCAGCCGGGCACCAAGTGGCAGGCACTGGGATGCAGGCCGGGCCATGCCTTCACCCTGGCACATGCTGAGGTGACCACTCCCGTGCAGTCAGGGAGACCCCAGTGGTCCAGCATGGCCCCTGAAGCTGCTGCACTCACTGGTCCATCAGGCCACTGGGGATGGTGACCCAATCGTCGGTGATGTTCTTATAGTGGTTGAAGAGGGGCGTCACCTGCTTCTGTATGTATTTCTGGGGGACAGGAAGGTGGTTAGCAACCAGTGGCACCAGCAGGAGCCCCCTGCCTGGCGCTGGGTGCAGATCCAGCCCCTCGCCCTGTCTCCTGAGTGGCAGGGTCAGACAGGTGGCATTGCTCACCGTCATCACCCCAAAGACCTCACTGCGATCAAACATCAGCTGGAAGTAGTGGAGGTTGTTCAGCGCTGCCTGCCAGGGCATGTACTCCGTCTCGTTGCTCAGGAACCGAGTGGTGCTCAAGGCCAAGGTCACATCGACATATTTGGCCCTGCAATGGGCGAGGGCAGCATCAGCTCTGTGGCCCCGTGGCTGCTGCCCACTCCCAGGGTGCCCACCCTGCCAGTCTCCCTCACCCTGGCAGGCACCCAGCACCGCTCACCTGGCCAGGTTAAAAGCGTCATCGATGATCTGCGCACGGTTGATCACAGGGATGTCCTGCGAGAAGGCAGAGTTGGCATCTCAGGGCAGCCCTGAGAGGGATGCATGGGGTAGGGGCCCACAGCCCAGCCAGCCCCATGTACCTGATGGTTGGTAGAGAGCTGGTTAAGGAGGTGGTTCCAGTTCTCCTGGTTGTAGTTGACACGGAAGTACCCACTGACATTGAGATTCAGCAGGAGCCAGTTTGGACTGTCCACCTTGAACTGGTTGTTGGTATCTGGGAGGGGGAGAGGAGGGTCTGCCAGAGCTGCTCCCCTGCCCACCAGTGCCCCCCTGGGGGGCCATGACCTCTGCTGGGGGGGGGGGGGGGACGGCAGCTAGACCCCTGCACAGGGCAGGGCATGCTGTACCTGAGACTTTGGTCAGCCAGTACCTGTCACCAGAACTCTGAGATGTCATCCAGGTGATGGGGACGATCCAGGTGTAGCTGTGCCGGAGACAGGCAGGCAGTGGGACCATTCCTCAACCCCCAGCCCCTCACCCTCCCTGCTGTTGATGGTCCTCCACCCCACTCACTTGAAGACTGAGGGCCTCTCCACCACAGAGTTGGGATCCAGCAGGAAGTGATCCTGTTTGACGGTGCCGCTGAGGGTGTCCACGGTCACCACAGGGAAGCCCATCTGCAGTGTCCAGCGGTCCATGATGCTGCTGATGGTGTCAGGCAGCAAGACGTTGTTCTTCTCAACAGCCTGCAGGAAGGGCAATGCTGTGGGACACCACTGCCAAGGGTTGCAGGTGGGGCATGGGGCTCGGCTGGCACTGCGCCCCTTAGCTGCGTGGTTGGGACTTTGTTCCACTAGGCAACATCCACAGCGAGGGCAGTGGCAGGGAAAGGGCTGTGTTTTGGGGAGCAGCCGGGAGCAGCTAGATCCCTCCTACCTCTTGCAAATGAAGCCAGAGGTCCGTGTAGACGGTGTTTCCATAGGCGAAGGTGTGGAGGTAGGACTAGGGGAAAGCACCAGGAGAGACGGGTGGGCAGGGGGAGCTCCAGGGTGCAGGACACCCACAGAGCACCTGCGGAGGGGGCCCTGCCATGGGCCATCCACCTCGCACTGGGGCTCAGTGCTCCCCGGTACTGACAGAGCCTCACCTGCAGCCCCTCCTCGAACACATCCTCGGTGAGGAAGTCAGAGAGCATCCGCAGCACCGACGCTCCCTGCGGGGACAGAGGGTCAGAGACCACAGGTGTGAGGGGCACCCGCAGTCCACCTCAAATTCCCTGGGAACCCCACAGCCCACCTCACCCCCCAGGAGTCCCACACCTGGGACTCACGCACCCACCTTGCTGTAGGCGATGCTGTCAAAGACCTCGCTGATCTGGGCTGGGGTGTTGATCTCTTCCTCACGGAAGGTAAGCGGGTGGGAGGTGGCCAGGGCATCCGTTGCCATCACTGTGTACACCTCATTCAACACCATCAGGTCTTTCTACAGGTGGGAGTGCCAGCACCCGTCTAAGCCCTGCGTGTGCCCTCTGCACAGGGGAGCAGCCCCCAGGGGGGCAGGAGCAAAGGGGTCCCTGCACCCCCTGCTTGCACCCCTGTTCCCAGCACTCACAATGTTCCAGGAGGGCTCTGCCGAGTGGGCACCCAGGTATTCCACGTAGGAGGCGAAGCCCTCATTCAGCCACAGGTCGTTCCACCACTGCAGCGTCACCAGGTTCCCAAACCACTGCAGGGGGATCACAGCATCCCATCAGCCAAGCCCAGCCAGCCAGTGGGGCAAGCAGTGGGCTCGGCAGGTACCTGGTGGGCCAGCTCGTGGGCAATGACAGTCACCACCCGCTCCTTGTTGCCGATGGAGGAGAAGGCATCGTCAAAGAGCAGCGAGTTCTCCCGGTAGGTCACCAGCCCCCAGTTCTCCATCGCACCCGCGTTGAAGTCAGGGAGACCGACCTGGTCTAGGGGATGGAGGGGTCCTGTTGGCCTGTGGCTGCCACGGTGCCAGACTGACAGTCCCCTCACGGCTGCCGGCTTGACTCAGCACCCTGGTTGTCCCGTGGCACCCACCAGACTTGGGCAGCGGGTATGCTGTGTTGTAGTGCTTCTCGAAGTACTCAAGGATGGGGCCAGTCTTCTGGAGTGCATAGTTGCCCTGGCCCTCGGCGATGGCTGTGGGGCGGCCCCAGATGCGGATCTGGACAGGAGAGAGATGCGGAGCTCAGCCACTGGCCAGAGTGGGACCCCCGGGCAGATGGGGGTGCCGCTCGTCCACAGCCTACCAGCACATTCCCCGAGATGTTCTGCACGTAGGTAAACTGGTTGACAATGAAGGCCAGAAGGTAGGTGGACATTCTGGGAGTGGTCTCGAACTCGGTGACATTCCAGCTCTCCCCATCGATCTGCTGCTGCCAGGTGTCTGTGGGGAGTGGAGGGAGGGGGGTCACCCGGCAGCTCTACCGGGTCCCTGGGCCCCTGTCAGGGCTCCCCTACCCCACTCACTCTTGGCAGGCATGTTGGAAATGGCCATGTGATTGGAGGGGTGGATCAGTGTCACCGTGAAGTTGGCTTTCATGGCTGGCTCATCAAAACAGGGGAAGGCTTTCCGTGCATCAGCTGCCTGCATCTGCGTGGTCGCCAGCACCTTCCTGCAAGCAAATCCCATCCATGCTCAGGGGGCTCTGCAGAGGTCAGCACCACCCGGGTCCCTCCACTCACCCTATGTGCTCCCCATTCCCTGCTCCCATTCTCGCTGGGATAATGTGTGGACAGAGGGGGGCACAGAGGCTCTCAACACCCATCCTTCTGGGAGCGGAGCCCCAAACCCAGCCTGTGCCCTCCACCATCCCCAGGGTGCTCCTCTTCGGCTCCCTGCTCTCCACCTACCTGGTGCCTGACTCGTCTGTGTATTCACTGCGGTAGAAACCAGCCAGGTCATCGGCCAGCTCTCCAGTGAAGATGCTGAAGAGCCGATAGCGCTGGCCCTGCTGCAGCAGCCCCCCCAGCTGCACCACCAGGTACTGGGTGAGTGGCTCCAGCCAGGTCTTGGAGATGGGGGGCACACTGGAACCATCCACCGCCTGCAGCGAGGTGTGGAAGGAGCCCTGCAGGGTGTAGTTCAGCTTGTTGCTGTGGATGAGGATGAGGTCGGTAGCTTCCTTGCAGACAAAGACCACACTGCTGTTGCCCTTAAAGATGTACATGTTGTTGGCATCGGGCGTCAGGAATGGCTGCAGGGTCACCTCGTAGGATTCTGGTATCAGCGTTGTTGGCAGCCTCCACCGGTTCCAGGCATTGTTGGGGGTGGTGGAGACAGTTGTGGTGGTGGTGGTGGTAGTGGTGGTGGTGGTAGTGGTGGTGGTGGTGTCGGTGGTGGTAGTGGTGTCGGTGGTGGTAGCGGTGGTGGTGGTGTCGGTAGTGGTGGTGGTGGTGTCGGTGGTGCCAGAATTCTCCACCTTGTTCTTCTCCTGTGCATACACCACTGAGAGTGCAATGATGGTGGCCACGGCCCCCAGGCCCAGCACAATGGCCACGATGCCCACACTCTTGCTGATGTAGAAGCCGGCCGCCATGGTGAGGCCACAGGAGCAGCGCTCGCAAAGGAGGTGCTGCCCAGTTGGCACAGCTTTTAGCCTCTTGCTCCCACGAGGTTTAATAGTCCAAGTTAATGGGTGAATTATTAAACGACCATAAGGCTCGGGGCAGCGACAGCCCCTGGGATGAGCTTTCCACCTGCCCGCCTCCTGGCTCTGCAGGAGCACTAACGCCCAGTACCACTGCAGTAGGGGGTACAAGGCATAGCTGGGGATTGCAACATCAGGGCTGGGCACAGGCTGTGGGCCAGGGCTCTCAGGATTCTGCTCAAGCACCTGACCCTCCCTGTGAAAGGAGGAACAGAGCAGGTGGTCACAGCCAGTAGCCACATCCCTGCCTTGCACAAGCTCTGGAGCCTGGCCTCTGGCTCAGTGGTGCCCTGTTTGCCCTTGAGTAACAAGGTCTGTGCTGCCACCAAGGGGTCCCAGCCATTCCTCTCCCTGCGAGGGAGATGGGGCTGAGGGCATGGTGGGAGGGGATGGCGTCTGCACCCAGGTAGGGGCACAGCTCACCAGGCAGGGGCACAGCTCGCCCTGGCAGGGTCATAGCTCACTGGGCAGAGGCATAGCTCACCAAGCTGCAGCACAGCAGGGGAGAAGTGGGAGGGTGTGGGGTGCAGCCCTTAGGGGCCAAGGCAGTACAGATGGAGCCTGGAATGGTACTGGGGAGGAGATCACTGTGCCCACAGCCCTCTCAAAGTCCAAGGTTGCATTGCCTGCCTCAGACCTGAAGGTCAAACTCCAGGCCTGTGAACCCAGCCCAAGCGGGCACATGCCCACAGCTGCCACACATGGGCACCCAGCAGCCCGCATGCACCGCATTCGGCCATCCCACCAGCTGCAGCCTGGGCAAGCTGGGGGTCCCAACTAGCGCGGCGCATGGCTGGGACACAGCGGGTCCAATGGGCACAATCTCATCTGCACCCTTCAGCACAGAGCCTGCACCAGAGCCTGGATCCAGCCAAGCAAATGTGCCAGGGCTTGGGTGCTGGCGCATGGGACAGGGGCACGCAGTTCTCCTGAGAGCTTTGCTCTGGTAGGGAGAGCAGCCCCAGACCCCCAGCCCAAGCGGGCTGGTCCCAGAAGTCCTACCAGAGGCTTTTCCAGGGTGGGTGGCAGACCAGGCACCATGGAGCAAAGTCCCCGTGCAGGGCAGGGTGGGGAGGTGCTGTATCTCACCCTGGGAATAGAAACTCTCTTCCCAAGATGCAATCTCTCCAGCAGGGTGACATGGGCAGGTCTTGCTGGGAGATGTAGCTCTGGGGGGTGGGCAAAGGCTGAGAGGTGTCCTCAGAACCATCCCTGTCCCCAGCAGCACCCAGCTGCACCCACTGGCATTGCTGCATCTGGCAAAGCAGCCTCGGGATGCTGCAGCATCCCTGGGCAGCCCTTTCACAGTGGAGTATGGCTGTCATCACAGCCTCCTGGGCACTGCCGCATGTGGGGCTGCAGCATGGGCACACTGTGCCCGTGTCCCAAAGGCACAGGGTTTGAGGAACAGCGAGCACAGAACTACAGCTGGGACAGCTGCCCTGGGACAGAGGTCACAGCCAGCCAGGAGGGTGCCAGGCACCCAGCACACCCTCTGTCCCATGCTGATGGGCATGCTGTGCCCCAGCCTGGCACTGTCCCTCCCCACACAGAGCCCCGTTGGCATGGTGTGCAGGCATTAAGCCCCAAGCTGAGCCCCTCGTGCTTCTCCCCCATTATCAACCGCCGGCTCTGCACCTCTCCCTGTGCCCTTCAGCACACACAGTCTCCCACAACCCCCACTGCAAAGCCTTCCCCTCCACCCGTGCAGACGCGAGTCCCACATCCCACATGCATGTCCCACGTCCCACACGCAGACGCCTGGGACACAGATGTGGGGCATCACCTACGTGGACGCCCAACTCCCTTAATGCTCTGGCCCCACATGCCCCATAATCTCGTATGCACATGCATCCCAGAGCTCTCCATAAGCTCATATACCCCAATGGACCTTCTCAAAGCCCCCCCCCCATCACATATGGGCTCTATAACCCCCATGCACACAGACCCCACAGGCCCACACCCGCAGCCCTGCACCCACACAGTCCCTTCAGACTGCCCGGGACAGGGACCCCCAGGACCAAGGGTCTGGCCTTCCTAGGGGAGGTCCAGGCAGCAGCATCGCCCCCCACTCACCTTCCTGCGCTCACACGAGGGAAGCAAAGGGCTGCTTGGCTCCTGGCTGCCCCAGCCCCATCCCTGCCTGCACCCCTGCCCGCACCCGGCTCAGCTCCACTAGCTCGGCCGCCAGCGAGAGGAAAGTTTCCTCCTGAAGCTGCAAGGGAAGGAACCTGAACCTCCTCGCCCCCTTAACCCCTGGACTGCTGGCCGGCCCGGCGATCGGGGGCAGGGGGCAGTGGGGAGCACAGGCCACAGACCCCTTCTCGGGTGCGGGGCACCCCAGCCCCAGCAGGGGCTCCCACAGCCCGGGTACACCGACAGGACAAGGGGCTCTGCTGGGGGAAGGAGCCTCCAGCCCTGGGCAAAGTGGGATCCCCTGGTCACAGGACCCTCGGGTGCAGGACCTTCGGGTTTGCAGGACCCAGGGGCTGCAGGACTCACAGGCTGTGGAACCTCCAGGCTGTGGGACCCCCAGGATTGCAGGATTCCCCGAGACTGCAGGATCCCCAAGGCTGTGGGATCCCCAAGGCTGCGGAATCCCCAAGACTGCAGGACCCCAGGGCTGTGGGAACCCTCGGGGCTGCAGGACCATACCCAGGTTTCAGGTTACCCCCACCACCGCCCCAGCCAGGAGCCCTCAGTCAGGGTTGTGGTAGAGGGAGCCTGCCAGCCCCGCACAGCCTGGGGACCACAATGCCCCACTGCTGGGGACAAACTGCCCTACATCCCGAATCCCCCTGGGGTTCTGCTGGGAGTCCCCTCCAGCCTTGACCAGCACACTTATTCCTGGAAGTGGCAGGAAAGGGGACAAACCATCACCCAGCAGCAACCTAAGCCTGGCTGTTCCCCCTCCCCATAGCCCTCCAAGTGCCCAGGCACACCAGGAACGGTGTCCCTGCTTGGGGCATGCTCCCTACTTGGCCCCCCCAGCCCAGAACCCTATGCCCCAGCCCCACCTGGCACCCCCTGTCCTGGCAGCGATGGGTTCAGAGATGTCCTGGTCCTGTTTGGAGCCCTGCAAGGCTGTGGTCGTGACATGGATGGATTTGCTGGGAACTGGGCTCGCTCGGTGCTCCAAGTACGAGGGTGAACATTTGTCAGCTACCTGTGGAAGGGCTGGGTCAGTGCCAGGTTCCATCCCTGCTCCCCTCTGCCTTGCGGCCACAGAGCAGGGCCTGGTGAACACGCTCCGGCAAGCAAGCCCTGGCAGAGCTCAGCAAAACCCAGCACCCACCAGTGCCAAAGCACAGCCTGAGTGAGGATGGGCAGTGGAGCTGGGGCCACGAGACGTGAGCCATTGACAGGACCTCGTCACAGCTCCAGACCACGCAGGCACCACTAAGCTTCTAGGCATCCCCTGTGGATGCTGCGTTCCCCTAGCTCACCTTGAGGTGCAGGAGGGGGCTGGGGACCCAGCTGCAGCCCTTGGGGCATTGGGGGTCATTGCCAGCACTGTGAGCCTCCCAGCCTTGCCCTGAGCAGGAATGGTGTTGCCCACAGCGGGAGCCAGGTCTTACCTTCGCCTCAGCCTACTCCCTCTGTTCTGGCCAGGTCACTCAGGGTTCCTGACACCGGAGTCCCCAGGGAAGCCAGCGTGCCAGCCACAAGGGCTCGCAGGGCCACCTCTAATCTGGCCAGGCTGGGGCTGCTCCCGCTGGAGCTGCAGCAGCAGCCCTCCTGTGTGGGAAAATAGGGTCCCAGTGGTTTGGCCTGGCTCATCCCAGGGTGAAGCACCCCATCACCTGCTCTCTCCTGCACAGGCAAGGGGAAGGGGAGCAGCCAGGAGTGGCAGAGGGGCTCACCCTGCCCCAGCACGGTCCTCCCACAGACCCATGGGGCTGAGGGTCCAGCAGAACACAGGAAGGGGCAGCAAGGCCAGAGCCATAAGTGGAGGCGGCTGTGTACAAACATCTCATTGCAGAGGAAGCATGTGTGGCCGGACACGTCCTGCACCAGGAACTGCTGTGCCAGCACGGGGCTGAACACAGACACGGCTATTGCAGCCATGGCCACACACACCAGCTGGACACCCCCAGCATCCTCACATCAGGCTTGGAGCAAAGCAGGACGTGGGCACTGTTCCTTGCCACAGGGCAAGCTGGAGTGTTCCTCTCCAATCATCCCAGTGCCCAGCAGACCCTGTGTCCCAGCCTCTGGACACAGCCAGGAGCATCGCTCACCTGCTCCCTCCATGCACTGCCTCAGCAGCCAAGGGAGGAGGAGGAGGATGGGGGCTGGTGGAGAGGAGGAAGAAACAGGTTGCCTGGCCCCTTGACCTCCTCGAGCCACAGTGGTGGCTCATGGCCAGCTGGGGAAGGGTTAAGCTGCAGGGAGGGGAGATAGCAGGAAAATTCCTTCCAGGCAGAGTCATGAAGAGGGAAGTGGAGGCAGAGCTGGAGGGGGAGCTCAGCTGGCCCAGCAGAGAGGAAGCAGAGGAAGGGGCCCCAAGCCAGCCACAAGGCTGGTGGCCAGATGGAGCTGTGGCAGAGCCAGGGGCACTGGGTTTGAGGAGCCGTGCTGCTCAGGGACCTGGCTGCCTGGCCTGTCCCTTGCAGCCATGCTCACTCCAGCCCCTAAGACCAGCCCCGCTCTCCCCAAGCCTGGTGGAACACTGTCCCCAGTCCCACAGCCTCTGCACGCCCCACCATACCAGGCTCCCAGCAGCCCTGAAAGCAGAGCAGGGATGTTCCATGGGCAAGAGCAGGCAGGAAAGCCAGCAGGAGGGCAGCAGGCACTGGCAAGTTCCAGGCTGGTGACCCTGCCTCTGCAGGCCTAGAGCAGCGGACATCACTGTCACAGCCCAAGCGGGGCCATCGTGCTCCAGAGAGCAGGGCAGGATGCCAGCAGGGACCCCAGCTGGAGTCCAGGGCCCCATTTCCCATCCCTACGCAGCAGCCCGGCCACTAACCTCTGCCAGCCAAGAGCCCCTGGGGCTGCAGCCCCCAGAGCCCCCTCTCAATGCTGCCCCAGCCCAGGCCAGCAGCACCCACCACAGACAGACACAGGGTGACACGCTTGGTTTATTCAGACAAAGGGACACATGCCAGGAGGCCCCAGCCTGGCCCAAATCCAGCCGCCAGTGCAGGCGGCAGGCACTGCCAGAGTTTCCGGCTCCAGCAGGTACCAGGGCTCTGGATCCAGTCTTTGATGAGCAACCCCAGCCAGGCTGGTACTAATTCCCGTCCGGGGTGCCAGGTGCAGTGAGCAGGACCAGGGTGCGTGGGAGGATGCTGGGCGGAGCACAGGACAGCCCAGTCTGGGTACGATGGAGGAGATGACAGCCTACAGCCTCTCCAGGATCAATCAGCTACTGGTGCATTTTTACAACAGGGAATGCCAGAAGAGGCAGAACCCAGCTCTTCCCCCCACACCAAGGAGAGAGGCTGCGCATTCCAGAGGGAGAGGAAGAAATGCCACCCTTGTTGGGAGACCAGAGAGCTGAATGGAGCCCAGGTCCAAGGTAATGGAGAGGCGGACAGCCCCACCACAGCTCCCTACCCTGTGCCAGCCAGCCTGGGCAATCAGCAGTGCCTGTCCCACTGTCTGCCGCACAGCCAAGACCCAGCCGGGGCAGAGGAAGCCCTGTGGAGCCCACGGCCACATGCGCGGGCAGCCCTCCCCACCATGGGACGCTCACATGAACTGGGAGAGGTTGGGCACTTTGATGTTGATGTCTCCGATGTTGATGTTGCGAGTGATCTCTGGCAGGTTGATGTTCTTCACAGCCGAGACCGCACGGGAAGGAGCAGCCGAGAGTCCTCCCTTACGACAGGAAGGAGCAGTGACCGCCAGCCCCCCACCCCCAGCCCCACTAAAAGGGGCTCCAGGCTGCTCCCACCCCAGCCTTGTACTTTGCTGCAGGAGCATCCTCAAACTGTGCCCTGCCCCAGGCTGTCCTGCCTCTCCTGAGCCCCAGAGCCTGGTCACAGCCCTCCATGCGTGACTCAGTCAGGGAGCAACCCCCACACTTGCCTCCTACCCCACTGACAGTTCTGCTGCCATTCCTGGCACAGATGGGGAGTGGCAGAGGCAGTGTGGAGCTGCATCTTCCCAACGACAGCACACACAGGGGAAATAAACTGTTCATACCTCAGGTTATTAACCTTGATAGGAACAGCCATTTCTGTGCTCAGGCTGCTCCCTGCTCTCCCCAAGAGCACAGAGCAGAGCTGGGGAGGGATGCCCCCAGCGCTCTGATCAAGGACTCGGGCAGGCAGGGACTGGGGACACCACACTCAGCTCCACATCCCACAGGCTGCCGCTCCTCACAGCCTCCCGCGGGGCAGAGCCACAGCATCACCGCTCACCTCTGCCTTCTCCAGCTTGCTCTGGGCCTCCACCTGTGCCACAATCTCGTTCATGTTGGTCTCCAGCACCATGCCACCTATCACCATCTCCTGCAAGATGTGGTGGACCTGCAAGGGTAGGGAAAGAGAAGGGAAGACTGCAAACCCAGCCCAGCACATGGACTGGGTGCCTGCAGGCTGGTGTGGAAGCACATAGTGGGCTGGCATTTGCCCAAGAGATGCAAATCCAGCCAGGCAGCCCCAAGAGCAAGAGGGGAGCCGTGGTCCTCAGCACACCTGGGGTCCGGCAGCCCCATTTACTGCTTGCATCACTTTTCTAGAGATCACTTAACCACAGGGGCTGGAGTAAACGTCACCCACCAGGCCACCAGACATACAGCAGCTCCCAAAGAGGACAGGTTCGACCCAGCACAACCTGGCTGCGCCATCTCCAATACTTCCTTGAGGTCTGATCCCTTCCTGGGCCAGGGCCTGAGTCCCACCTGGGCACAGTTCCAGGATGGGCAGGAGCCCACAGAGCAGCCAAGACCCCAGAGCCCCCTGGAGCCACCGGACACTTCTTCCCAGAACCAGTTTCTCCAACCCAGAAAGCCAGGCCAGAGTCCAGCTTCTTCGCTTTCTCTTAGGAAAAATGAGACTGACATGCACAGAACCAGCACAAAACTGCAGGAATTCTGCTCCCTTCCCCAGTCTGCCAGCTTCAGGGATGAAATGGAGCTGTCTCAGAGATCTTCCCTTCCACCAGCCTTAGCCAGGGAGAACTGTCAGGAGAACGGACCCACTGTGGTCTGCGATGCAAGGAAACACAAACAACTCTGGGACTGCAACGCACCTTCGGCTCCATCGCCTGCCTGGCCCAGCCTCCCCTGCTAAGTCAGCAGCTCCCAAGGACCGCCAGCACAGATAATGGATTTATGGGTCTCTGGTTACTTCCACGAAATAGGCTATTACAGGAAGATGCTTAGGTTATTATATCATTTTATGGTTTCACGAGGGCAGTTGTGCTTCTAAACACTGCATGGTAAACACTGCCAGAGCACAGATAGGAAAACAAAGTAAGCTGGAGAACCTGCCAGAAGGGAAAAAACCAGCCCTGTGCAAATGGCCAGCCTGATATCCCCCCTGGGCTTCCTATGAGTCCCATCCTGCTCCGGCAGCATCAGGAGCAGTGAGGTGTGCGGGATCATGAATAGAATAGAATAGAATAGAATAGAATAGAATAGAATAGAACTGAACTGAATTGTTAAGGTTGGAAAAGACCTCTAAGCTCATCCAGTCCAACCATCAACACAACCCCACCAGGCTTACTAAACCATGTCCTAAAGCGCCACATCTACATAGTTTTTGAACCTCTCCAGGGATGGAGACTCCACCACTTCTCTGGGCATCCTCTTCCAGTGTTTCACTACCACGAGCACCACACAGGACTAGCCACCAGTGACGCAGCAATGTCCCAGGACATGTGCAGCACTGGAGCCGCTGTCCCATGGCACAGCCTTAGCTCAGCCCACCCTGACAAACACCGTACCAGCCGGTGCCAGCAGCTCCCCGCAACAGGACAGCATCAGGGCTGCAGGAAATGTTCCTTCAAGATCCAGCTTTGTCCCAAGTTGGACCATAACCAACAGGGCAGAATTCCCAAGAAAGTTTCGTTTCCCAAACTGAAACACAGCACTTCCTGAACAAACCATGTCCTCTCCATGACCTTGCAGCTGCGGAGCAAAACTCACGTTCTCCTCCAAGGTACGAAGCTCAAGCAAGGGCTGGGCAAGAGCCTCCTCCAAGCCTCCCATGGCTTCGTGGCTCCAGGCTCCCCTCACCAAAGAGGGATCCCCGCAGCTCCAAGGCTGCTGCTTCCAAAGCCAGCCTCCTAACCACCCCGATGTCACTGCAGCCCCACCAGCTGCATCCTGCTGCGTGAGCAGGGACATAAAACCCACAGTGGCTCCCACTTCATGGACTCTGTTCTGCATACAGAGTGTGAGGTACCTCTTAGGGCAACAAGGGAAGATGAGAGGACCCAAGGCTGCCCCCAGACCCCAGTCAGAGCCTGCTAGGCTGGAGGTGTTCACAGCCAATGGCTCTGATCCACAACTCAGTGCTTTCCCATTGATGCTGGCCTTGCTTCTTCAGCTCCAGATGGACACTCACAACCTCTGCAACCTATCGGCCAGAGTGGAGGCGAGCACCATGCCCTGCACAGCTCCTGGCAAACAGAAATCCCTGAGGCACGACTCTATGGGAGCACTGGGGCAGCTCTACAGCCTTCAGCCCTGCCCAGCTTCCCAGGGAAAGACCCAGGGACCAACAGGACACACGCATGTATTCCCTGCACCCTAATGCCCCAATCTGCAACCGAGCTCTAGGAAGCACGGGCACTCAACACGAACACACCTCGGAAATAAAGAGATGCCAAACAGCGAGAGGAGAGGGCTACGATAGCAGCCAAGGACAGCAGTTGAGGCCAGGAAGCAGCGGGAGCACAGGGTGGGAAGTAAACAAGCCTGGCTGGTCGGAGAGCCTGCGGTGATAGAGCCCAGGGACACCCCAGCCCGAAACCTCCCCAACTCTGGTCTGTGTGGAACCCAGCACTTGGCAGGAGGGTCCTGAGGAAGTGCAATCCCTGCTACCGCTGGCAGAACAAACAAGCCCAAGGGAATCTCTTCAGCCTGGGGGCTATGGGTTGAAGAGGTAAAACCGCCAGGTCTTGGTCACAGCACAAAGCAATGGAAAAGCGCATCCTCCCCCAGACTGGCCAGAGGTGACCTGGGCGGTGGCGTCACTTCTCCTGCAGGAACTCCTCCTTCCTCCTGACCTCCTCCTTCCTCACCCTTCTCTTGCTTTGATCAGAGTGCTTTGCTGACAAGATAATTAACACTGGAACGCTTCTGAGAGGTCACAGCTGGGCAAATGCTGAAGTCGCAGTCTCGCTTCGCCAGCCCTTGGGACCAATCCAGATTGCTTCCTGAGCAGATCTGCTCACTCCGTTCCTCTGCCAGAGTTCATAAGTTGGAATCACCAAGAGAAATGGAACGTTTTACAGCCGTATTGATTTTTTCTCCACTCCTCTTTCTTTGTTGCCATGTTTGCCTTCAACAAAACAAGAAAACCCTTATCAACAGCAACACCGGCCCAGTATATGGCACTGAGTCTCTCCTCTCTTCAAGCACAGTCCTGGCTATCTGCAGCCCCATCTAGGAGATGACCAAAGAGGTTTCCGCCCAGAAATTTCATCCAGCTGAAGAGGAAACATTAAAGCCTGTGGCTCAAAGGAAAGTTTACCAAATACTTTGTATTTAAAATACTCCCATTGTTCTTTCCCTTTTCTTTCCGGCAGCTCTAGTAAAATGTCAACAAGGCTCTCAACTGGTCCTACAAGCAGAGACGGCAAAACACCTCTGCGCAATGCCAGAACCTGCCCACCTCCAGCAGTGCCAACCCATGCCAAAGGCCAAGAGCGAAGCTTCAGCACAGATCCCTGTCACCTGCAGAGTTTCCCGGCATCGGTGGCAATCACCTTCCCACATGCAGTTAGCACAGCGCAGTGACATAGCCGGCAACGGGACAAGCACCAGGAGCCGAGAATCAGCTTATCCCTGAAGGGCTCGGAATGGAGCCTGGCAGCTCGGATCTCTTGGAGGACAGGATGTCAGTGGCTTAAGATAACTCCACACTGACAACTTCCCCACTAAGATTTCAATCTCTCCCCAAAAAGTGACCCCTAACGTACCTACAGCCACTCCAGAGCTCAAGGCTAGGCTGGCTCCTGCCCGTGGCAGCACAGGGCTCTGGGGCAGCCAGGTGCTGGCCCTGTGGAGTACATGAAGCCTACAACCCACCTTGTCCATGTGGAAGATGAGGTCCAGCTCACAGACGTTCTCAAAGCACTTGTCCAGCGTCTCCACAAACACCTGTGGTGGCAGGGAGGGGAGGTCAGTATGGAAGGGCACAGGATGGTGCTTCCCACATACAGCCCCAGGTCTGCAGATATAAAAACTTCCAGTGCACTCGTTGCACCCCAGACAGCTGTCCTGAGCAGGGCCAAACACCTCCAGCAACCACACAGCCCTTCAAAGGCCAGAGCGTGCCTGTTCCATAGGCAAACACAGGCAGCCCCAGCGTGGGGGCTGACCAGGACCTCAGCCCCATGGTGGCAACGTGGGTCCGGGGATCACTGGGCACTGGCTCTTGCTGCCCCACAGAACCCAGGGCAAGAAGCCCAGAGCTGCCAAGGAAAGAGCTCGTCTTGGCACAGAGCCAGCGACAGGAGCCAGAGCATGGTCCTGGCTGGGCTGGCTGTGGAGGTAGGGCATGGTGTGTCCGATGTGGGAAGCACAGAGGGGGTTCCCTCATCGCAGCCACATACATCTGCACGCTGCAGCCCTGCCTCAGACACAGCAAGCAGCTGCTGTCCCAATGCTGCAGTGGACAAGGACAGCAACACCAGGATTCCTCCTAAAACAGCCCAGTTCCGTGTTTTGGGACTGAGTTCTGGGAACAGCGAGATCAGGGCGGGTGACCTGAGCAGGGCGGGTGGTTGCTGCCAGCTCTGGACTGACACGCTCACACTGACCAGTAGACAGGTAGGTCCCTTTACAGGGCCACAGCACTTTAACACAATTCCAAAAATGCTCACGTAGTTTTGGGCCCCTCACTCCAAGAAAGACATTGAGGGGCTGGAGCACATCAGGAGAAAGGGAACAGAGCTGGGGAAGGGTCTGGAGCACAGAGGTTATGGAAGTGGCTGAGAAACCCGGGGTTGTTTAGCCTGAAGAAGATGAGGGGAGACCTCATCACTCTCCACAGCACTCAGAAAGGAGGCTGGAGCCAAGTGGGGGTCAGGCTCTGCTCCCAAGGAACAAACAATAGCATAGGAGGAAACAGCCTCAAGTTGTGCCAGAGGAGGATATTGGGAAATATTCCTTCCCAGAAAGGGCTGTCAGCACTGGCAGAGACTGCCCAGGGAAGGGGTGGAGTCCCCATCCCAGGAGGAGATGTGGTGTTTAGGGATGTGATTCAGTGGTGGAGCTAGCAGTGCTGGGTTAACACTTGTTTTGCTTGCTGATGCTAAGTTGGTGAAGGGTTTGGAGGGGAAGGTGTGTGAGGGGTGGCTCAAGTCACTTGTTCTGTTCAGCCTGGAGGAGACTAAGGGGAGACCTCATCGCAGGCTGCAGCTTCCTCACCAGGGGACAAGGAGGAGCAGGTGCTGAGCTCTTGTCTCTGCACCCAAGGGAATAGCAGGAAGATGTGTCAGGGGAAGGTTAGGTAGGACATTTGGAAAAGGTTCTTCACCCAGAAGGTGGTAGAGCACTGGGAAGCAGTCACAGCGCCCAGCCTGACAATATTCCAGAAGCATTTGGCGTACATCCTTAGACACACAGTGTGAATGTTGGGGTCGTCCTGTGCAGGGACTGAAGTCGGGACACAATGTTCCTTGGGGATTCCTTCCAAATCAGGACATTCTATGGTTCTATGATATCAAACCAAGCAGGGAAGTGAACACTTCGGAAAGGAGAGCTAGCCTGCAGGAAGACCTGCAAGAGGGGGCTAGCAGGAACTTCATGAACTTCACCAAGGACAAATGTAAGCTCTTGCAACTGGGAAAACACAACCCAAGAGTGTAGTACAGGCTGAGACCTGCCCAGCTGGGGAGCAGTTCTGTGGAGATGGCCCTGGTGGGCATCAAGCTCCATGTGAGCCAACAGGGTGCTGCTGCTGCAGCAAAGCATGGCTGTGGGATGCAGGACTGAACCAAGATGAGCATCACTGGCACAGATACAGAAGTCATTATCCCACTCTCCTCAGCACTTGTCAGACCACTGCTGGAATGATGTGTTCAGTTTTGGTCTCTGCTATGCAAGAAAGATGTGGACAGACTGAAGAGGGTCTAGAGAAGTGCCACTAAGATGACCAAAGGGTTGGGAAGCCTGCCATGCAAGGGGTGAGAGAACAGGGTTTGTTCAGCCTTGGGAAATGAAGGCTTAGGGGAGACCTACCCTCCACTGTTCAGAGTTTAAAGGGTGGCACAAAGAAGATGGACAGTCCCTTTTTACAAGAAGCCACATGGAAAAACATGAGGGCGAGTGGGCACAAGTGACTCCTGGGGACATTCCGATTGGTCAAGAGGAAACTATTTCACAGTAAGAACAATCATCTCCCCAGGGAAACGGGGGGGAATCCCCAGTACGGGACACTTTGAGATTCAGCTGAGCATGGCACTGGTCTATCTCATCTAGCTTTTGCCAAGAATGGCTGGACCAGGTGATCCTTGAGATCCCTTCCAACCTGGTGCTCTACGATTAGTGGTTGGGCTTGATAATCTTAAGGGTCTTCTCCAACCTAAAAGATTCTAGGACTGTGTTTTTTAAAGAAATCCATTTGGATTGCCTTCTCCTGCTGCTTCCAGGTGGAGGAGCCATGTGTCCGCTCACGCAGCTTTCCCTGCCCAGCATGGCCCCCTCAGCAGCTCCTCAGTCGGTTTCAGAGGGCGGGCACCAAGATGAAACCAACAGGAAGGGCCAGGCTGCCTAGTCAGGGCTACCCTGGCGGGGAGAGGACCCGCTGGCCGCCCTCGGACAGCGAACTCTGTTGCAGGGACACCCACCTGGATGAGGTCCAAGATGCCCAGCTCACTCTCTGAGGAGTCCACACAGAAGACGAAGTAGAGCGTGGCATAGTGGCGGTAGATCAGCTTGTAGTCCGAGCCACCAAAGAGGCTGTGGAGACACCAGGAGAGGGGAAGGGCTTGGGTGGGGGGAGAAAGCCTTGGCTGAGGGGACATCCCTGTGCAGCCCCTGGCCGAGGGGACAGCCCTGGCCAAGGGGATATTACTGTGCATCCCCTGGCCAAAGGGACAGCCCTGGCCTTACGGACACCCCTGTACACCCCCTGGCACAGGGGGACAGAGGTTACCTGCCACACTCGAGGAAGTTGCAGATGTGGTCATCACGCCTGAGCACCAGGTGAAAGGTCTCCCGGATGATCTGCTGCTGGACCTCCTCGGCCTGCGGGGAGGCAAGGGTGAGCGCCCATGGGCACACATCCAGGGGGAGTCCCCACCCCCCCCAGAGGGATGCTGTGAGCTGGCAGCTCCAGGCGAGAGACAGCTCCCAGCTCCCCCCGTCTCTAGCACTACGGGGACAGCCCTGGGTGACAGAGTCATGGAACATCCCAGAGGGACCAGGGCAAGGCAAGAGGGACTCCTCAGCCTGCAGCCACCAATCCCGCAGCCTGGGTCCACTCCAGCCCCAGCCAAGCCTCCCAAAATCCCCAGTCCCACACCAAGCTCAGGGACCCAGCCACGAAGGTGGCCCCGTCCCTATCCCCATCCCTGTTCCCATCACAGTCCCTGTCCCCATCCTGGTCCCCATCCCAGTCCCCATCCCCATCTTTACCTTGGTCTCTGTCTTTGTCCCTGTCCCCATCCCCGTTCTGGTTTCGGTCCCTGTCCCCATCTCCACCCTTATCCTGCTCTGTTCTTGTCTCCATCCCGGTTTCCGTCCCTGTCCCCCATGCCGGTCCCCGTCCCCATCCCCGACCCGGTCCCGCACCAGGCGCTGGTAGAAGCGGACAAGCCGCGGTTTCCCATGGTTGTTGAACACCAGGATGGCGTTGATCATCCCGGCGGCGGGACGCGAGGGCCCGGGAGGGCCCGGGAGCGGAACGGGGTCGGAGCGGCACCGCCTCCCGCAGGAACCCGCTACCTGCCCCGGAAACGCGCCGGGAGCGGGGGCGGTGCTGCCGGACGGGCTGAGACCGGCGGGGCTGGGTGGACCGGCACACCGGCCCCACCCCGGCCCCGGTCCCGCTCCCAGACCTACTGCCGGCCCCGCTCCGACTCCCGTACCGGCCCAGCCCTCCACCACTCGCACCGCCAGGGGGCGCTACAGGCCCGGAAGCCACGCGGGGCGCGCTGGGGGCGAGGGGGGGGGGGCGCGGGGGCCCTCTGGAGGGGGCGGGGCCTAACACAGACCACGCCCCCTCCAAAGGCACCCGCCCCTGCCTGCCCAGTCTCACCAGCCCCGGCCCTGTCCCCAGCAGGAGCTGCTGGACGGGGGAGGGGAGAAGCCCCGGACCCCGTGTGGTGGCCAGCAAACTGGGTACGTATGGCATTACAGAGGGACACTGAGCCCCCACTCTCCGCAGCCCCACGGCTCCCCACAAGCCCCCCAGGCCCAGGCCAGTCCCCCTGTCCCCAACGGGAGCTGCTGGGGGGTAAGGAAGCCCCCAACCCCCCTGTGTGGCAGGCAGCAAAACGGGCACCCGTGGCATTACAGGCAAACACTGAGCCCCATGCTCTGCAGCCCCACAGCTCCCTGACGAGCCCTTCGGGCCCAGCCAACCCTACAGCAGTGGTGCCTCAGGGGGCCCACTCACAGGCGCTTCCCTAGGCTCCTCTCCCTGGGGCAATTCCACTCCAGCCAGGGCTGGCCAGCGTTATCCCAGGGCTGCCAGCCCCTAGCTGTCCTCAGGCCACACAGGGAGAGCCCCTTCCCGGGAGCACAGGAGGTCCCACCATGGAGCCTGGAACACAGCCACAGCATTAGCACCACCGATCAAACTGCGTTTGAGTAACTGAAAGGTTATTTGGAGGAGAAAAGGAAGAAGAAATCCCGAACAGTCATTGGCATTGGTCCAGGTGCTTTCTAAGGACCAGGAAATCAGAAAGCAAGGAGCAAAGGGCAAACAAGCACAGAGTAATAGCAGGAAATGGTGTGAGCAGGTAGGGAACAGTCAAAGGTCATAGAGCAACGAGCAGCAGGGCACATAAAGGGAAATGAGAGAAGGATCCTGTGTGCCATACAGAATACTATAAGGAAATGGGAGACAGGAAAATAAAGAACCCTTAATGGGGAAAGGGAGCAAAATAATCAAGGGTACGGAGAAACCCTCATAGCCTGTGGATAATCAGATCGTGAGCAGGGAGTGACCATTAACATAGATGGGAGCACAGGGACACACAGAGCAGTGACTGTAAGGACATCAAGGGGCACCAGGTTCAGAGAAGGCGAATTGTCCCCAGGGCCATGCTGCCAACCTGCTTTGGTGCCTGCTCCCAGGTGATGCCAAACACAGCACCAACCCAGCACTGCCTGTGCCACAGGGGACAGCACAATGATATGCTGCCACCACAGCAGGAGCCCTGCCAACGGGGCAGCTATGAATGCTGTGTGCCTTGATCCCACCAAGGCTCTCAACACGGCTCCATGTCAAGTCCTTATGAGCAAACTAATGAGCCGTGCTCCACGTGGGGTCACCAGCTGAGGCCTGAGCTGCACCCCTGGAAAAGGTGGGTAGGTGGGTGGGTGGAAGTGGAACACGCCGCTGGGCAGCAGCTGGGCCAGAGAAAGGACTTCCACCACGGTCCTGGGGGACCTGGAGCAGAGAATGGGGTCACCAAAACGGAGGAGGGAAGGGGCTGAAGCACTGTGCAGGACAAGTTCCGGCCTCAAAACCATCCTGGCAAGTTAAAGGCATCATCCAAAGCCAATCAGCAATGCAACAGGAAGGCATGCAAGAACCTGCTCCAATGGGCACCCATTGGCTGAGCTTCACCTCTACCACTCCTGATTGGCTGAGACCTCTGCAGATGGCTGGTGTTCCTCAACTGCAAGAAGCTGTGGGTACTCATGGCCCAGTGTGATGATTGGCTGAGACAGCTGCAGCCCAGTGTCCCCAGGTTCCAATTGGCTGAGGCTGTGGGGCGCTGCTCCCCATCTTTGCCACCCCAGGTCTCTCCAACTATGGTGCCTGCTGATCCCAGTCCCACTACATGCACCTGGTGCCCTGGGTGCGCTCTGGGCACATGCAATTGTCACAAGAATTGCACAGAGCCGACCTCCTTCTGCCTCATTTATCACCCTTTCATATTCAGAAGTATTTGTCCAGGCAAACTCCATCCTTGGCGAAGCTCACAGGTTGTGTCAGGACTGCAAACATGAGGAGAGAAACGCTGGTTTAGGGGAGCACTCACATCTGCCTAGTCTGGTCGCTAGACATGCTCCCACTTGGACTGGTCTGGTGGCAGTGACAATGTGGTGGGATCATCAGCCAGCACTCCAACCCACATAGGAGATGTCAGAAGCCACAAGCGCAGGCACTGCCAGTTCAGATGGATCCATTTTCACCCAAGAACACAGAATCCTCTGGAAAGGAGAAGTGCATCTGCCAGACAAAGGGCTGTGTTTTTAGACAAACTCTTTGCTGTGATTAGTCTGTCCAGCTCCACCTGCTTCCATGGAGATGAGAATCTCCGTCTCCCTGTGCACCAGCTGAATCCCAGCTGCCTTTGTGTACACCTTCTTCCATGAGGAGGAGACCCTCTTCTTCCTCGCAATGGGAGTGAGAACTTCCATCCCCTGTCTCTACTTTGCAGTCGCCAAAAGCTCCCCTCCCCAAGCCATGTTCTGGCCCACATCCCTCCCTTTGGGGACCTGCCGCTGCCCCATCCACTGCGGCCAGCCTTGGCCTCTCTCTCCACCACTGCCTGTGGCCTCCCTGGGGGGTGAACAGCATTCCCCCACCACGAGACCCTTGGATTTCTGGAACATCCCAAATTCTACTCATCCCATTCCTTTTTGGGAAGAGGGGGGCCTTGCCATCAGCTGCTCTAACACAACCCCTGAGAGGTTTCTGGGGTGCAGATAGTCTTTCCCATTCATCACGATGGAACAGAGCAGTTCACAGCAGCCAAATGGGAATACAGGGTCCCACCACCCATCCTTATGACCACAGCTCTTCCAGGCAGCACTGGCTCTCTGTGCACTTCTCTATGGAGTGAGAAGCCCTACAAACCCAAGCAAGACAATTCCTGGGATACAATAACCACTGGGATCCAGAGTCCTGGGTGTGCATCATGAGGGAGATGCTGCATGGGGACGTTATGGGCATGGCGTCGGGCTGGGATGGGTGCTGGGACCAGAGGAGCCATGAGGCTCCTCACCGGACTCTCCATCCCTCCCCGAGCCGCACTCCAGGGGGGTCCCCACCGGACCCCCTATCCCCCCCGAGCCGCGCCCCGCAGCTTTGTTCTCGCAAACCGGTCCCCCGGGCGGACCCTGCTAGTGGGGGCGGATGCGCGGGGGAGGGGGAATGACAGGGGTCGGGAAACTTGCCGGGGGGTGGGACGCGGGAAGATAAAGGGCGGCCGAGTTAGGAGGAGCTGTTTTGCATCCCTTCACGTCAGCCCTGCCTCATTCCCTCCTTCTTCCTTCCTGCGCACTCAGCGCCGGGCCCGGAGCCGCCGCCGGAGCAGCCGCGGTGAGTCTCCCACTCCGCGGGATCGCCCCCATCTAACACCCCTCTTCTTCCCCCCGCCCCTAGGAACCCCGGGATGCCGCCGGTTTCTCTTTCCCTCCCCCCTCCCCGCCCGCCACGGGAGCGATGGCGGCGGGATGTGTGTGGGGGGAGGGGGGGTACCGGCTCCGCACGTGGGTCTGACCCCCCCCCCGGCACCCCCAGCCATCTCCCTCCAACCCTTCCCCACTCCAATTTTCCCCGCCTACAAACTTTCCCTGCGGTGCTGGGACCGGTTAAAGTTGCGGGGAGGGGCGGCGGGGTCGGTACCTGTTGAGGGAGCATCAGCCGGAGCCGTGGGGAGAGGCGGGGGGGCTGTGGGGAAGGGGCCCAGGTGCGATGGGGGAGTGCCTGGAGGGGAAGAGGGCGAGTTGGGGATCCTGAGCAGCACCTCGGGGCTCCCCGACCCCACGCATCCTCCCCCCAGCCCTCGGGCTGATGAGTTCACGGTGCTGCTTGGAGACCGGGGAGAGGGGTGGGCGCCCCCCAAGTTGGGGAGCAGTTTGCAAGCGCTGGGAACCGGCCTGGCTGTCCTGGTGTGCCCCCCCGTATTACAACAACAGTGCCACGGGAGGGGGACTCCCTGGAGCTGGGGAGGGGCTGAAGTGAGGTGGGTGGGTGATTCTGGAACGGGACCCAGGTTGCCGCGTCCTGCACCGGACAGGTACCGCATCACCCTTCCCATCCCAGTGATGCCCCAGGTTTCTCAGTATCGGGACGCCCCGATGGCACTACGGAAGAGTCTGGGGGCACGGGGGGCTGCTTTGTCTTCTGCTTCCCTGCCAGGGAGAGCAGCTTGTCGGGATGCTCTGACTGTGCGAGCCTTCTTTGATAGCTGCCTGTTAATCAACAGGATGTGGTGGTTAAATTAGTTATAATTAATTAATTAGTCAATCATTAGTAGTTTCTTTGTGAGCACCCTGTGTGGGCATAGGAGGGGGAGCAATGGGAGTGGGAGGAGGCATCCCAGAGCCTGAGCCCCCGTGGGGTCTGGACTCAGTAGCACAGCAGGCAGGGACTCTGCCGGCCTCCCGGACTCCGTGCCGCGGTCCCAGCTTTGGTTTGGTGGCTTCTGGCATCCCTGGTGTAAACCAGCCTCATGGAGCCATGTGCTCAGCAGTTCCAGCAAACACGGTCCCAGTCTTATCCATACAGGTTATCTGGGCAGCCCAATGGCAATTTGTCTCAGGTTGAAGGGAAACCCCAGCCCCATGGCTTTCCCAGGGAGACTCCTGAGAAGTCACTCCCCTGTCTCAGCATCCCTTTTGGAGACCCTGGGTTAACTGGCTCCGGACAACCGGCTGCAGAGATGCAGCCGTGACAGCAAACCCTGTTCCAGGGAAGGACAGCAGGGGTGTGACCCATTCCCCCTGCTCCCACCCATGGGCGACAGCTTCCACACCCTTGGGAGCCAGGCACATCCTTCTCACTGAGAGCTTCCTCTTCTGCAAGCCAGTTCTCATTAATGCTATCTTTGAACAGTGATCACATCATGTCTCTCTAAAATGGTCAATGAGATCACAGTAACTTCACCTACACATCGAGAAACATTCCCAAACCTGGGAGGTGACTCGGAGGAGCAGAGGTGGGTGCCTGTGATGGAGGGAGCGGGAGCATCTTCTGCCATGCCGAATACCGCGTCTCCTCATGTTCCATTTGACTTTGGTGGGGTCTTGTTTAACCTCTGAGAAAGTGGGTTGTGTTGGTTTTACTGGACCACAATGCAAAGAGTGCTTTAGTTTAGTTTATAAATTCATTTAGGAAATGTGGTGTAAGAATGCAGTCGTCGTCCTGCTGTATCACACAGCTGGAAATATTAAGGAATAGACAAAATTGGGGGGGTGTGACACAGAGAGCATGTTGGCAGAAGTCCTGGGAGTGAGAGCAGTTCCTACACTCTTTGTATTTATTTCACATCCGTGCTGTGTTAGGGAGGCTCCAATGCAGCATCTGCTTGCTCAGTCTCCTTAACATCAGCTGAGCAGGTCACATCCAAAGTATTCTGCCCCACCAGGACCGGACCAGAGGTGAGAGGAAAGTGGAATCTGTCCCAGTGCACCAGGAGTGGTGGTTTCTGCCAGTTTTGTTGCCATTGCTCCCCTTCCCTGCTCTGCTGGTGCTGGTTTCCCTTGGCCCGTTGTGTCTCCTATGCAAGGGTGTGCGCTGGCCGGCAGAGCGCAGCTCCTGTCATTTGACCCAGATATGGGACACCAGTACCAATGGCAGCACGTGGAGTGTCCCCAGTTCCTGGGTTGGACTGGTGGAATGCTGCTGGGCAGCTGAGACGTGCCCGAAGCGCCATGGTCCCAGCTTTTGTGCCTGCCTGTGGCCTTCAGGATGAGTCATGGTCCCCACTGAGGTCCCCAAGCCTTCTTGCCGGGCCTGACCTTGGGAACAGCGGACTGTGATCCAGAGCGGTTTCCCTTTGTCCTGCTGTCCCACATTTTTCTCCTCCAGCTGGTGCTCAACTCTCCTCCTCCCTCGGTCTGACAGCAGCGCATCGCGATGGCATTTGTATTTGGAGATGAACCTGGCTCAGCCCATCCATTCAGGCTTTCCCTGAATTTCCATGGAAAGCATGGCACAAGGGAGCAAAATGGGGGAAGATGGTCAAGAAGGAGCTGGAGCGAGCTCAGGGGAGTCTGCATTTGGAAAACAGGGAGGCCACCACGCTTTGCCTGATGCCAGAGAGGCATTTAGGGAGGTTTCTTTCCCAAACTTTCAATTAAGAGGTGTGGGAAATGTGAATTTACATTTTCCTGGTGGTGGACTTCACTCTCAACTCTGTTTGAGGGACCAGAACGTGTTTCTAAGGAAAATAAATAGGAACAACGTGTAAGCATCCTGCCTGAAAATGTTTTTGTAAAGCACAGAGCTTCCACAATGCCTGGCACTGTCCTCCCACTGCTCTCAATGTCCCTACAATGTGCTTTGCAAACTATCCTAGGTTTTCAGTAAAGGAGAAGTGAGGTAAGGTGTGGAGGCTTCTTGGTTTTTAGGCACCAGGTCTCCTGGATTGCTGTGAACATTCCCAAGTGGGAAGAAAAGCCTCATCCTTCCCCTCCCTTCCCCTCCCTTCCCCTCCCTTCCCCTCCCTTCCCCTCCCTTCCCCTCCCTTCCCCTCCCTTCCCCTCCCTTCCCCTCCCTTCCCCTCCCTTCCCCTCCCTTCCCCTCCCTTCCCCTCCCTTCCCCTCCCTTCCCCTCCCTTCCCCTCCCTTCCCCTCCCTTCCCCTCCCTTCCCCTCCCTTCCCCTCCCTTCCCCTCCCTTCCCCTCCCTTCCCCTCCCTTCCCATTTTGTAGCAGAGAAACCTAGGGAGATGAGCAGTGTCTGGATTGCTCTTTTGTGTAGGGCAGGGAAAAACTTGCAGAAAGTTCATGTGAGACTTTGTAGGACTTGCTCAGGAGATAAAAAGGAGTCGTTGGGTGACGGGGAGCTTCTGAGGCTGTGCAGGGGTGGGATGCTCAGCCAGAACAGGCTGTATCTGCAGCCCTGGGGTCTGTCCAGGGCATGAGGGGCATCAAATTTGTACAAACTATCTTAAAAAGAAATATAGCACTGCCTTTTTTCATTTAAAATGAACAGTGTCCTCCCCTAAAGCTAAGGGACCACAAGTGTTGCACCAAGTTTGTGCAAGTCTGTGGGAGGGAGGTGGGGATTGGGAGGCTGGGGGTCTCATGGGCAGTGAGTTGGAGGGGGTAATGCATGTTCAGGCCCGCTCCCGGGTCACTGGAGAGTCCTGATCTGGCAGGATCCAGCCAACGTGGTGCGCGGTCTCCCGCAGTGCACAGGTCTGTGCAATGTGTGGATGCGGTAGTGGATGGAGCAGGATCGGGGCATAGCTTGCTCAGGCTGCCGAGGGCTCGGGGAAATCCTGGAGCAGCGGCTGATGGCAAGGGACGGCCAGCATGGCATGGGACTGTTAGGAGCAGAAGCGCCAGGGTTTCACACCAGGCCTTGCCCAGCTCAGCCACATAGAGCTTGCATGGGAAGGGACGAGTGGGAAATCCTGCTTTACCCTGAAAAGCCATACCTGCTGTCCAGGAGAGGCTCGGAGGAGGGAAAGTGCAGCATGAGGCAGGACGCGGTAACAGTGACATTTTGTGCAGGTAGCTGAGTGGTAACCTTCAAAGGAGGAGAGTTTAATTGTTCTTCATCTTGCAAAGTTAAAAATTAACTGAATGAACCACAAATGGGACCTGGGCGATGCTGCTAGAGCTCAGGGGAAAGCTCTGGGATGCAGCTGCAACTGGAGGTGCCAATGGATGGGATGCTTCTCCCTAAATAAAGTAGGAGGGACGATGCCACTGGAAATGCCGTGAGGTTAGTGCAGGAGTGCTCGGAGTGAGGGCAGTGGGGAGGGGTCCCACAAATCCACCCTGGAGATGGCAGCAGTTTGGGGCCACAGAGATGAAAATCCCTCTGATGTGCTGTGGGTAACAACACAGGAGCTGTGAGAAACATTGAGAGGGATAGAGGGGTGAACAAGCAAGTTTTGGTGGAAAACATTTAAAAGCAGGAATACCCATGGCTCTGGGAAAGCAGCACTCGCAGATGGGAGGATGGTGGGAGCAGGAGAAATGACTGGAGCAGGTTTGGTCTGAACAGGAGCCCTGCCTGAGTTGGGGGCTGCCACAGAGGAGCTGTAGGCACTGGCTTTCGGTGCTTGGAGGTGGCCCTGGCAGATTGAGGACCCCTTGAGGGGTAGGGGTACGGCGGGAAGGTGGGGGCAGCACCAAAACCCACCCTCAGCGCAGAGGGCCAGGAACAGGTTAGTGATGCCAAACATGCAGCACAACTCTGGTCCGAAAATGACCAAAAAAATGGTAATGTTCAACATTCCCAGCGCTGCATATGTTTGCACCTCGGAAGCTCTGAGAGGCATGCAGTGCCTGGTGGATCCATCCCTAGACGGGCACTGGGGTTGGAGTCTTAAAACAGAAAAGCCAGTGCAAGGGTGTTGTGAATGGGCGCTGTGACACAGAGTGATCAAATGGGTGAACTCTGTTAAAATCAAACTCTGCTCTTCATCTGTTCCCCTGTGCTCCTCAGCACATTCTGCTGGCCCCAGTGCTCTGACAAGCAGCAGCTTCCCTCTTGAATGCAAACCCCAGAGCATCCACAGAGAGCAGGCAGCAAGCAGCAGACACAAAGAGTCTGTGACTGGGAAGGAAATATCAGTCACTCCTTCAGAGGCTTTATCTCAGCCTGTCGGTTTGAGGAAGAATGTGTTTCGAGTAGGAAGCAGCACACGGACGTGTTCATTGTTTTACTTCCACATCTTGTGTCTGTAAAACTGTATTTCTCCATCAGTGCTGGACACCTGGGTGCACTTTGCTGGGAGCTGTTGCAGTTAAAAAGGGGAATTTTGTGGGGATTGCAGGCTGAGGCCATGAACTGTGCAGAAATTGAAGTGTTAGGGCTTGCTGCTGGCTGGCCTGAAGACTTTGACGTCCTTCCCTGCAAGGGGCTGCTGTTTCCTGCCCTGGCATCATGGAGGGGATGCATGTGGGGAGAGCCAGGCTTTGCCCCTGGCAGGGAGAATCCACCATGGGCTGGAGCCCGTGTCCTGCCCACAGTGATGGGCGACACAGTGAGGGAGAGGAGGGGGAGGAAGGACAGGCAGAGCTGCAGGAGGAAGAGCGCTCACCGCCTGTCTCTAAATTTATCTTTCCTGTTTCTCAGTAGCAGTGCAGCCTCATGTCCATGCTCTGTGGTGCCGGGTCACTTCTCCCTGCTCTGCGCTTTCCCCTGATGTCTCATCACTCATCCATCTTATACAGCTTTTAGCAAGCTCTGTCCTGTCCCTGCTTCTTCTTTCAAATGTTTAATTTTTCAGGTCCTCCCTGGTTGGTTTTCCCTTCCTTTGCCCTCAGTCTGTCCTCACAGCCCTGTGCTGAGGGCCTTTTCGGTGGGCCAGGGGAGCAGTCCCTGCCTTCTCCAGCCAGGGCAAGCACAACCAGTGTCTCAGTACCAGTGGGCTCAGTACTGCCAGGACTGGAAATAAAGCTGGAGGATGATGCTGGGATGTTTTCGCTTGGGGAGGCCTTTGTTTCACGTTTAATATGCCATCCTCTCCTGAAGCTGAGGCAATGGGTGAAGCTGTCTGACCTGTGCCACGTCAGCACTTTCTCTCTCCCCTTGCTGAGTTTCTCTCTCCCATGGCATCATGCCCTGATGCCAGCTCTGGTTTGAATGCTTGTAGCAGTCGGAGAGGAGATGCCAGCTGTGGGCAGCATTGCCACACTCATCCTAGGCCTCCTCCTGCTCCTTGCCAGGGAGGTGCTGAGCGTGGCCAGGTGGATCAGAGATGTCCAGGACTGGCCTGGCTGGCGGCTGCTTTTGGGCAGCGTTAGTGAGGATGGGCATTCCAGGGAGCTGGCTCCCATTCCCAGCCAGGACACTTATCCACAGGGATTGTGGGACTCTGTTTCCTTCTAGAGGACTTTCTGCTCTGGAGTGCTGACCCCTCAACCATCCGAAACAAGGGCACCATGACAGGACAGCATAGGAAGGACATAGAGCTGTTGGAGCAAGTCCAGAGGAGGCCACAGAGGTGATCTGAGGGCTGGAGAACTTCCTTTACAAGGACAGGCTGAAAGGGCTGGGGTTGTTCAGCCTGGAGAAGAGAAGACTCCAGAGAGACCTTAGAGCAGCCTCCCAGTACTGAAAGGGGCTCCAGGAGAGATGGGGAGGGGCTCTTGATCAGAGAGTGCAGGAATAGGATGAGGAGGAATGGTTTTCAGCTGAAAGAGGGGAGACTGAGATGAGATCTTAGGAAGAAATATTTTCCCTGTGAGGGCTGGGAGGCCCTGGCCCAGGTTGCCCAGGCTGCCCCCTCCCTGGAGGTGTTCAAGGCCAGGTTGGATGGGACTTCGAGCACCCTGATCTAGTGGGAGGTGTCCCTGCCCATGGCAGGCAGTTGGATCTGGATGGGCTTTAAGGTCCCTTCTGATCCAAACCATTCTATGATCTATGAGCAGTTAAGTGCAAATTTCTTTTTACCTTGGCCATGCAACCCCCCAGGCATGTGCAGTTCCCTGCAGTCCAGCAGAACCTTTGCCTTCCCTGTGAGAGAGGTGGCCAATGTCCTCTGCCTGCTGGAGATTTCAGAAACATCTACTCTGCAGAAAGGCTTTTATAGTTTGCAGGCAAGTGCCTAAATCCCATTGCCTGGGCTACACCCAGTGTGCTTGGTGAGAACGTGCAGACAACTGCACCCGTCACACGGGGCCTTGAACACCAGGTGCAGCTCCGGTGCTCCAAGAGATTGGAGATGTTCCTGGGGACAGCTCTGCCCTCCATTCACAGCTGCTCTGGGCTGGTGCATTTCAGGACTCATATTTCAAAATCTAAATTTTTTGTTGTCCTGAAGTCACTGGGAATGGAGGGATATCAGAAGTGGAGTCCCTTGTGCAGGGCGCCTTTCAGCAGAGAGCACCGATGGAATCCTCCTGGATGTGCCTGGAGTAGAGTAGAAAGCAGCTCAACTTAAGAAAAAAAGCAAAATACCCCCAACTTCCCTCTCTCAAACAGGCTAGAATTACATACACAACCTTTATTTTCTGTAGCACCTGTACTGTAGTTGCTGTACATTCATTATCCTTTGTTAGGGTAGTTGCAGTGTCTCCTGGCTGGAAGAGGCATTTTCCATATCAGTCACTCCAACTTCACTGCCTTTGAGTTTTACCTGTCACCATCTCAGGCCTTTCGTCTGCATTTGGTTAGCACCGTGCTGGAGGAGTCTGTCCTTTCATGGCCAAGTTTGGTGTTTTGAAACAGCCTCTGTATTCCTGCAGTGCCGCTGCTCTGGGCTCCTTAACTGCTCAGCAACAACTAAACCCATCAGTGTGTTATTGGCATTATTTCCATCCCAAATCTAAACCACAGCTCTACACCAGCCTAGAGGAGGAAAATGAACCCTATCCCAGCCAAAACTAGGAGAGCCCCACAGGAGGCGGGGATGGAGCTGGGCTGGAGAAGGATTTCAGTGCGGGTCCCATGGGTGGCTGTCTCCCACTCCTTTCCCCTCTTGCCCTGTGTCCCAAATTAGGATGTCACTGGCTATTCTCCGCAATGCTGGCAGGGTGGCCACTGAGGCTGGGAGGGCTCAGGGGGGCACTCTAAGAGTGCCCTGCGTTCAGCTGACTCCCCTTTCGCCTCCCTGGGGTTTGCACTCTGCAGAGCAATTCAGGGCAGGACTGGGTGGTCCAGAGCAGCATTCTGGGACAAGGCAGGGGGAGCAGCACCTGCAGCCTGCATGAGGCCCTAGTGATGGCTTTGAGTCTCCATGGCTGCTGGAGAGCATCAGAAATGAGCACGTAGCAAGATCACTTCCTTGGGTGGGTTCTGAGCTGAGATTTCATGACCTGCTGCTGGTCGGGACCCTCCACCCAGTGCCTCCCACCCCATCTGCCCTGGACCACGCTTTCTGCACCCTCATCTCTCTAAACCGCTCAGCTGCTCAGAAAAGGATATGAAACATTTTTCACTGTGTGGATCTGAAAGCAAACTGATCTGAAAGTTCAGTTTGCAGCTTAACAGTTAGTTTTGCTTCTAAAATGGTGCCACACAGCCAATAACAATGGTCTTGGAGAAATCAGTAGTGGAACATTCCCAGATGGCCCCAGCCCCTGCCTGCCAGCTGTGGGAAAACTCCACTTCTCCTTGCTCCTGTGGGCACAGAGGAGCACCTGTGATGTGTGTGTGATTTCACATCTCTGCCCTCATGGCTGGTGTCATCCATGAGCTCTGCAGGGGAGATTCCTTGTGTTGGAGATAACACTTGAGACATTGAGCTGGAATGTCCTGCTTTCCTCCATGCCAAGGCTTATGGGGATCTTCTCCCTTCACTCAGAGCAGAGCATGGCATTGGTGTGCACTCGGGGACCTGGTGTTGAGGAAGTGGCCTCAAGTTGTGCCAGGGGAGCTTCAGATGGGATATCGGGAAACATTTCTTTGCCAAAACGGTTCTCAGGCACTGGCAGAGGCTGCCCAGGAAGATGGTTGAGTCCTCTTCCCTGGAGGTGTTTAACAGACAGATGGATGAGGTGATCAGGGATCTGGTTTAGTAGTGGATGGGTACGGTTGGATTCAGTGATCTCAAAGGTCTTTTCCAACCAAATAGTTCTATGATTCTGCTGCCTCACAGGGGACACAGTGGTTGGCAGAGGTTTTCTCCAAAGCAGAACAGACTGAAAATCTGGAGTTCAGGGAGGAGACAGAGCAGAATGTCCCCTCACCTGGCAGCTCCTCGCCCTCTCCTCAGAGTAGCCTCTGTGCCGACAGCAGAGCTGCCTCCAGTTATCCCAAACAGGGGGCTTCAGCAGCACCGGGAAGTTCAAATGTGAAAGATTATCCAGTTGAGTATTAATTAACATGCTTAAATTGGATCCTCTTGGCTATGATTATTGGATTGGCTGGCCCAGCAGAAGTGACGGATTCAGTGAGCATCGCGTTACGGAGCAGCCTGGCTCCCCAGGCATGTGGTGCAGCTGATGCCACTGCCAGGTCCAGTGCTCGGCCGTGTGCTGCACAGTGGTGTGGCACCAGCAGCTAGAGCTCAGCCCTGAGCAATTTCCTTCTTCCCGGCCTTCACCTCTGGTTGGAAATTTCTGACAATGTTGAATGGATCCAGGCAGTCCCTGTGTCCCCGTTTTTCCATCCTCGCAGCCCAGCACAAGACAGAGCCAGGCGGGAGGAGGACGCTGGCCCCAGAAGCTGCCATCCCATGGGCAGCTCTGCCTGCAGAGGGCCACATTCCACACACCAGGAATGGAAAGTATGGATTAAAAATGTTCCTGAGGATAAGGGCAGCAACACCCTCAAAAGACTGCCTTCCTGCCACGGGGATCTCTGCTTCCCTTTGGGCTGGCACACAGCTCACTTCTATAACATTCCCGTTGGTTTTCTCCTTTTAGGGCCAGGTTTTTCCATTCAAGGGTGATCAAGCTCCTACTTGTGTGTCAGCTCCCCTGACCTCCAGCCACTTTTATTGTCCTGCTTTGAGGTCCCTGCAGTTTATGATTAACCCCTGGAACTGGGGGATGCTGAGCAGGAGTGATGCCGAGCGGCTGCTGAACATTGTCCTCCGGCTGCACCAGGATCACACACACAGCCTGGGTCTGCTTCCCTCCTGGGGAGCGATAGAGAGATGGAGACTTGGAGGGATGTAGGCTCAGTCATAGGTGGAGGAGGAAGGCGGGCTCTCAGCAGGAAGGGAAGCAGGAGCAGGTTGTCTGGGCTTGGTGTGGGTGCCTATGCTGGGAAGCCATGAGAGCATTTGGCTCCATCCCTCCATGGTGAACGGCTGCAGAATCTGCTGTTGCTCACCTGGAGCTTCCATGTCTTGCCAGCTGCAGGAAGGCCGTCCTCCTCAGGAGTGGGACACTACAGTGCACCCATGCCCAGTCAAACACGTCCATCTTCTGGAGGGCTGGATGGAGGTGGGAGAGGATCTGACCTGGGAGAGAGAGCCCTTGCCTGTTCAGGGCCAGAGTTGGGATCCCACTCTAGCTTGCTGCCCACAGGAGTCCAGGGTGCCTGTTGCCTGCTGTTCTGTTTCCCTCTGCCCCTGGGGACCTTGCTCTCCTGGTGAGCTCCATCTTTAGTCATTCCCTCCCAGCAGTTTTGCCCTCCCTTTGTCCCCCAATATAATGCTGCTTTCCTTCCTGCACACTTTCGTTCATTGGCAGACATGAGGGGCTGTTTCCCCCAGCTCTGCTGGGGCAGCCCCCCAGACAGAAGGGTCTGGGGTCTCCTAGCAGGGCTGCCTGTTGTTGCTTTCCCCTGCAGAGGGCTTTGGGGACTGCAGGGCGAGGGAGGCTGCACTGGGTGCCAGCCCACCCTTCACCTCCCCATGGATCCAGCATCCACAGGGCCAGTCACCGCGGTTTGTGTTGGTCCCAGCCATCCCTCTGCTTTCTTTGCAAGATTTGGGTTTTGACCTCAATCCCTGGTGCTGGCTGCTTTTCACGGCCATGCTCCTTTTCACATATTGGGTTTCTCTGGGGATTTGCTCTGTGGTTTTCTCTGGGGACAGCGTGGTGGCTTTTCATCGATGAGACCTGGCGGTGAGGACAGGCCTTCCCAGAGCTGCTCTGTGTGGAATTCCAAGGACTTTTTTCCCATATCTGCATGTGTGACTACTGGGAGAGGCGTTTGTGAAAGTAGCTCGGTGTCTCTTTCAGGGAGTTCGCAGAGAACAGATTTATTTTCTGCTATGCCGAGAATTAACTCCCCTTTTCTTCCTCTTCCCTCTGCCCCCGCTGGAAAGAGAGAGAATGCAGAAAAGAAGAAAGGATTTACATTGTGGTGGTGATTGGCACGGGCTCTGAATGAGAGGTCATTTCATCTGGCTGTTTCTTTTCAAGCGCGCTTTTTTTCATGCACACTGTATTCAGGCTGGGAGCATTCTTGCTTTTCAAAGCTGCTCTGTCTGTCTCTCTCTTCCCCCTCCTTTATTTTTCATCCCTTTTCTTTACTTTTGCTGTCTTTTCATTCTGTTTTTCCCCACCCCCTTGGGGCTCCATTTTTTCTTTCCTCTTTCCTCTATTCAGTTCCTTTTTTCTTCTTGCGTCTTTTTTGAATAGCTCTTCTATTTTCGGCGAGGGAAGGGAGCATGCGGCAGAGAAGTCGTTGCAGCCAGGAGGAACTTGAAAGTCTCTCTTTCCCTGTTTATTCTACTTAAAAGCAAAAATTGTTTTCCAAGGCAGAGTGAGGGTTTCTGTGCGGAGCCTTTGAAGCCAGGCTGGGACGTGGACTTCTCCCTGCTCCTCTCCACACCACGGACACCGTCGGTCCCAAACCGCTGACGTGGGGAGGGCTGCGGTCAGTGCTGGCTGGGCTGGGTGTGGGTGCTCGTGCATGAGAGGGGGGTGAGGCAGTAGCAGCCCCTCTCCCTCAGCTCCAGCCGGGCTCTCCCCCGGCCACTGCTCGCCCTGCACCTCCAGACACCAATTGATTGTATTTAATCGCTATTTCTGGTGCTCCTGTGCAAGTGAATGGCAGCGTTTTAAGCCATGATGTGACAATAAGCTCTGAAGGCAAGATTCTGAGAGCTTTGTGCCGTGGCATGTGTCCCTGTGCAGTGCTGGGGAGGAGACAGCTGGATAGGGACAGAGAGGCCCCGTTTGCGTCATTTGGAAGGGAGAATGTTGTGCTTGCACAAGTGGCCCATGGGAAAGTGTCGGAGTGCTGCACCGGGGAGCGATGCCGGGTGCCCAGGGTACAGGGTGGCCATTGGCCATGGAGCATCACTGCACTCGGGTCTGATGGACACAGGGTGCTAGGGTTCCATGTGTTTGGGCCCTTCCACAGCATAAGAGCAGGAAGAGTCTCATACGTGTTGAGATCCCAGCAATTCCAGGTGAGTCTAAGGGAGACGTCCTCACCTAGCAAGACAAGGCTGCTCCCCAGACATGGTTTGGGTGCCTCCAGCCGCTCACTGTCACAGCACTCCCAGCAGCTCATTTCACTTTGAGAAGAGCTGCCTGGGCAGAAGGACTGGTAGATCATGCCTAAAGTGTGACCATTTTAGTCTTTTAAAGAAGAGATGATGGTGAGCAGCAAACCAACAAGCGTTCCTCATGGCCATGAGCTCTGGGAGGTGATGGGAGTGCTGCTCTGGGCATCAGCTGGCTTTGGTGCAGCTTCGGCTGCTCCAGGAGCAGAGGTTTTGCCATCCCTTGATGGAATCAGAGTGCTGGCTCCAGTGTTTGCTTTGGTGTGGTCGCAGTTTCCTATGGAGGCTTCTCTGGTGCTGGGAAAGGTTGCATGGTAATGAACCCGCTCTGCTGGGCTCATCACTGTGCTGCGTGCCACGCACTGGGGGTCCTGGGAAAGACCCTGCACTGCCAAGGCAGACCCAGGCCTCCTTCCTCCTTTCTCCCATCCTCAGACCCCAGGAGTGTGGCTTCCCAGGGCACCTCTCGTCCCTTCATCACCTCTGTGGCCAAACGGATGCAGTCAAGGCTCTGCTGTTCAGACAGCACCTCTTCCTCTTCCCCACTGGTTTGAGTCTCCTCTGATTGCCTTGAAACGAAGTGGAAGTTAAGGGTGGATCTGAGATCCAGGAACAGGTGCTGGGCTGGAGCTACCACTTTCACAGTGGCTGTGTCAGAGAGGCCAGAGGAGGGGTCTCAGGACCAGCTGGTGAGGCTTCGCCCAGCACCCAGTAGCCAGGTCCTGTGGAAAGAGAGGCAGAGAAAGTGTGGAAAGTGTGCCCGGGGCTGCTCCTCTCCTGCTAAAAAGTGGTTCTGGTTGAAGGGTGAATGCCTGGAAAATACAGCAAAGTAGGGACTTCACGATGGCAAAATGAGGGCAGGTGAGCCCTGCAGGCAGCTCAGGAGCAGGATCTGGATGCCTGATCCCAAACATCTTGTAGTGTGAGAGGAGAATTCTGCTTCTGCTTTGTTTAAAAGGATTTGGAGGAAGGTTCAGAAGGGCCTTACTGAAGGACAGAAACTTTATTGTCCTCTGGCCGAGGTGCACAGTGGAGCTGAGGCATGGGCAGGGGTCCTGAGCCTAGGCAGGGGTTCTGAGCCATGTGGGTGGGCTGTGTTAATGAAGTGGATTGTTTTCTTTTAAGTGAGATTCAAATAATTGTAACCCCAAGATAGAGAAGGCATTGGAGGAGATGAAACAGGAGAGAGAAAGAAAGGAAGCAAAGGACAGAGGTTTGGAACAGAGAGAGAGATTAGGAGATAGATGAAAGAGAAAGGAGAAAGATAAGAGGGAGAGAGGGGACAGATCTCCTGTGCTAGATGGGCGTTGCCAGGGAAACGGGAAGAATGAGGGAGCGATGGAGGGATGGAGGAGCAGAGGAGCAGAGCAGAGGATGCTGGGGGTGGGGAATAACAGAGGGTTGGAGGCTCAGAGTGATGGAGGCTCAGAGAGTTGGAGGCTCGGTTTTTGGTAGTGGCGGAAAGTGAACTCTTAGCACAAAGGGAAGCAGGAGTGGGATGTCCCAGCTCGGCATGGGTGCCTGTGGTGAGAAACCGCAGCAGCATTTGGGATTGAGGCACTATCGTGGCTCCATTCCTCCATGGTGAATAGCTCTGGTGTCTGCTGCTGCTCACAGGCTGACCCATCTCACCAGGAGTTTCCATGTCTTGCCTGCCACCGGGAGGCTCTCCTCCTCAGGAGCAGGACACCACGGTGCACCCATGCCTGGTCAAGCAAGTGGATCTTCTTCTGGAGGGCTAGACTGAGGTGCAGAAGGATCCAGACAGCACAGGGCTGGTGCTCAGTGGGCAGGAGTGGCCAAGCATCCCTTGCCTTGCATCAGGACGGCGGCTTCCCAGCGCTGCCACCTTCTGTGCCGCATGGCTGATTCCTGTCCCATGGAGCAAAGGTTCCCTGGTAGAAATCGAGCACTGGATCAGGATAAATCCCGGTGGGATTTATTGCCGTGCTGCAAAGCTGACCCCCTCCCTCCGTGACACCACGGGTGTCATTGCAAAGCCCAAAGAGAGTTTTGTGCTCAGCTACTTCTGCTGGTTCCAGGGAAGGTCCTGAAGGTGCCGGTTGCTCCCGCATCCCTGGGCAGGTGGCGGGGGGGACAGACGGCTGCGTGCTCCGTGTGCGTTTGTTCTGCAGAAATAGCATCTCTAGTGGTTTGAAAAACGTTCCTTTGGCAACAGCCTGGTGGCTACAAATGTAAATATTTACTTCTCATCATGAACACAATGGTTGGGGCAAGAATGACTAAAGGAAACACCACCAGATGGATCAGGAAGGGTTGATCCTGATCTCACAAAGCTGCTCCTTACCCCAGACATTGTCTCTCATACAGACGTGGTTGTTGTCTTCCCCAGCCTCTTTTTGCATCTAATCTTACTAAAAAGCCTTATTACGCTGCAAATTGTAGGTTGTGCCCTTTTTTTTTTAAAATCAGAGCTCCCAAAGATGATAATTCCCCCCACCTAGCACCACTTTACATGATACACACAGTGTTATATGCACCTTTCCTTGGCAGGGAGCACATCCAAGGCTGAGAGCAGCAGCTCTGCTTCCCAGACAACTCACAATCAGAAGTGATTTCTTTCTAGAGAACTCAGGAACAACAGTTTTCCTTAAAAATGAAGTTCAAGAGTGTCTGATGTGGAGACACTGAGGGAATGAGCTGAAAAATTGGTTTGGTTTCTTTATAAATGAGGATTTCATGCAGGTACCCAGCAGCACGCATCCTCTTTCCCAGAACTTTGGCTCATTGTTTGGATCAGAGTCTGGTTTCTCGGATGTTGGTGGTGAGGAGCAGTGTTGGGGTTCTGCTGCAAACTGGGCAGGAACTTGTAGACCATCAGGCCTGGCACAGGCAAATGCTCTGGATGAGATTTATGAATAATTTTAGTTGTTTGTTGTGATTTTCAGGGGAAACAATTTTTCTGTTTAGAATTTTTGTGGGTACTTTGAGCAGCTTTATATGAAAACAGGAAAAAAAAGATGAAAGACTGATTTCCGCTTTATTAAATTTAAATGAAAGTTTCTTTTAAGAAAGGAAGAAAACTGAAATCAAAGGCATTCTCACCAGGGTTGCAGATCTGTTCATCAGCCATTTTCCATTAAAAACTGTTGCAAAGTTTTAACACCACCTCCTCTACAGCTTCAGCCCCAGTTTGTGCTCAGGCTTGGCCCCCGCGCCCTGAGAGCTTCGTGTGGTGCCTCCGCTGCGAGGTCTGTCCACACCCTGAGAGCTGCGAGGCAGCCCCGGATCCTGGGCACTGGCGACAGGGGCACCGCACAAAGGGTCCTGCATGGGACTCCGCCAGGAGCACCTACAGTGGCTCCTACAAAGGGTCCAGTAAAAGGGGTCCCACAAAGGGGCTCCTGCAACAGGGGTCTGCAAAAGGGATTCCACAAATGGGGTCCTGCAAAAGGGTTCCTGTAATGGGAGTCCTGCAGTGGGTTCCCACAAAGGGGCTCCCACAATAAGGGTCCTGCAATGGGGGTCCCACAAAACGAGTCCTACAATGGGGGTCCCACAAAGGTGCCCCACAGAGGGGACTGGCCATAGAGTCCTGCAGCCACCCGGCCCTGACTGCATCTTTCATGGGCTGGGAGCCCTGTGGAGTTGAGGACTCCTTTGAGCTGTGGGTAGACCCCTCAGACAGACAGCACAGGGAAGTGGTTGGACTCTGGCAGCCCCAGGACCTGCTGCTGCACAGGTTGGAAGCAGAGGAGCTTTGAGGACCTGGTGCTCCCTGCCCACTCAGGGCAGCCTGGTTGCATTGCTCAGGTTGCACCATTGATTTGCTTTCAGCAGGGAACAAGTCTTAAAGGTCCTCCAGGATTGCTGTTGGGTTTCTCATACAGTCGGTAACTCTGAATGCCGGCACAGAGGTTGATTAGATGAGATAACCTGCTTCTGGTACCACCTGGGCCCTGGCACCCACTCATGTCCCGGCACTTACCTTCTGATGGAGCAGAGATAACCTGGGGTGGCAGCCAGTTCTTGTGTCCCTGTTCCTTGGAAAGGTAAATATCACAACCCCTTCATCCTTTGGATTCCCTAGAGGATTTGGATCTGGGTGCCCTTGGCTGCCTTTCCTGCAGGGAAGGGCTGAGTGAGATTTGGTGTTGGTAACCCCAACCCTGCTGCCTCTGGGGCTGATGGAAAGGGTAGCAAAGAGAAGGGTGTTTCATTGGAAGTGGAGCCTGAAAGATAGCAAGGGGATTTGCAGGAGTCAGTGCCTAAGCAGAGGTACTCAGCAAGGTGGTCAGGAACTGTAGTGCCTCACAGAGCACCTTCAATGGGGCTTTGGCCAGGACAGGCAGTTGTGGGAACAGGGGGTCCTTCCACACTGGTTCCCTTGTCAGACCTGGAACCCATCAGGAAAACCTTGTATGTGTGCACGAGTTTTAATGAAGCAGGCAGAGGCTTTTCTAGGCTGCTCAGTTTAGGGTTACTCAGAGCTTCCAGAGTGTTTGCACCAGTGTCTGCGGTTTGCCTGCACTGGGCGCTGGTGGAGGGGCTGGATGGGATGGTCCAAGGCAGTGGAGCAGCTCCAGAGCAGCCAGATGAAACTAAGGGCATCACAGCAGCAAAGGGAAGGGAAAACTGTCTGGAGATGGATGGCTCTTCATCAGGTGCAGTGACTGGAAAACTGGAATCCAGCAAGAAATGTACTGGAGGATGATGAGGTGGTTGGGCAAAACAGAGGGGACCTGTCTGATGTGAGCACCCTTACGTAAGAGTTTGATGTCAGACTGGTTAAAGATCGCAGAATCATAGCATGGTCTGAGTTGGAAGGAACCTCAAAGCCTATCCAGTTCCAGCCCCACTGCCATGGGCAGAGACACCTCTTACGAGTTCAGGGGGCTCAAAGCCCCGTCCAACTTAGCCTTGAACACCTCCAGGGAAGGGGCAGCCACCACTTCTCTGGGCAACCTGGGCCAGGGTCTCCCCACCCTCTCAGGAAAACATTTCTTCGTAAGATCTTATCTCAGTCTCCCCTCTTTCAGCATCCTTTTCCTGCACTACCTTATCAAGAGCCCCTCCCAATCTTTCCTGTAGCCTCTTTCATCACTGGAAGGCTGCTCTAAGGTCTCTCCAAGACCTTATGATGAAGCAAGAGAGGTAAATAGGAGTAAAATGATAGAAGGAAGTGAAAGCTACGTTAAAAGACCCCACTTGTGTTGTGCCTATAAGTGGGTGAGGAGCTGGCAGAGGCTGTGAGGGGGTGGTGGGTGGGCAGGCAGGAGCTGCAGGGATGGGCCAGGGCAGAGCCAGACTCTTCCCAGTTGTGTTGAGAAAGACAGGAGGAGAGATTGCACCGAAACAAAAACCTCCCAGGAGTGGGAGGAGAAATGCTGAAAGAAACTCAAATTTCACAACCTACAGAGGAGCAGGGACAGGAGCCGCTGCCGCTAGTTGTGTCCTTCCACCAGCATCGGCAAAGGGTGACAGGCGGTGGTGGCCAGGGAGGCGTGGATGAGGGCACCGGGAGCATGGCATGCACGGCTTTCAGAGGGGATGCCAACAAGTGCGTTTGTGTAGCTCCATGTGCGGGGAAGGGGCGGGTGGGCGAGCGTCTCTGTCAGCAAAGCTGGATAGCACCTAAACCTGAGCTAAAACTGTGGGTTTGAGCCCAGGGGAGGGCTTGATTCCCGGCTATGGCACACAGGAAGGAATGGCAAGGTGGGAGCAATGAGCATGCCATGGGAGGGCTCTGGGGGCTGAAGCTGACGAGGAAGAGGAGTTGCTCTTGTGTTGCTGCTAATATTAAGACACATTTAATTTATTGTCTGTTTTTCTGCTCTGAGATGTGTTCAGCTCATCCCTCTGTGCTGAGAAACTGAGATCAGAAAGGGGATTAGAGAAGTTGTCAGCATGGAGAGACGTAAAGCGAAACAGATCCGGACTTTGCCCCTGGAGAACAGGCAGTGGCAGGGCAGGATGGGAAGGACTGGGCAGGCAGATGAGCAGAAGAGGACAAAAATACGAGATGTTTGGAGAGAGTGGAGCAGCAGCAGATTTTGGCATAGTTGGGTTTTTTTTTTCCCTGAGAAGTTGTGAATTTGTTGAAAAAAAAGAGTGATGAAATCTGTCATTGCTGGTGCAATTGTTTGTCTGCAAGGGAAGATGGGATGAGAATGGACCCAAGGTGAGCAGCTCATGCCTGGAGCAGAGCCAAGCAATAGGAAGGAGCAATAATAGAGTCATGGCAAGAAGTCAGCAACCAGCTCCTGCGCAAGGGCCTCCCACCCATTTGACAAGAGCAGGATGCTGCCAGCCAGTGCAGCACAGATCTGCACCAAATCAAACTGTGAAATGACCAATAGATACTGACACCTTTGATTTGTGGGTATGGAAAAGGCAGATCTTGGATTGCAAAGAAAACTTCAGGGCAGATGGGAGAGCGCAGCGAAGGAGGCTGTGGGATGTGGGGCATGGATGCAGGAGGAAGGGAGGTGTTTGCAGGACTTTGCACTAACAAAGAGACAGGGAGTTCAGTTTAAGGTTCAGGCTGGCATTGTTTGCCCTTCATGGGGTGGAAGATGGAAGAGTGGGATCTGTCTGGCTCCTCCTCTTGCCCTCAACCTGCTGGCTTGCGGCCTGATTTGCATGTCCATGGCCCACCTTCCCACTCTGCCTGCATGTCCCTCTTGGGCAGAGCAATAGGCATGTCCTGTGTGCTGGCTGGAGTTTACTTATTTATTAGGGGCATTATAAAGGCAGTGCTGTCCTCTGTAAAGCTTGTAAGAGTCTCATCTCCCACAACAGGATGGAGTTTTAACTGTTAAAAGATCCTTAGAACTCCCGGAGACCCAGCCTGGTGCTCTGGCACTGGAGCAATACTGGAACTGTTGCCTGGCCAGGATGGAGTGGCAGGTCATCTCCTCCCATCCTTGTCCTGCTGTGTGGGGTCTTCCTGGTGTGCCCAGTGCTGCGATGCTGCAGCTCCTGAGTCCCCAGCCTTGAAGGGATGAGGCTTTGTAACAGCTCAGCTGGTGGTGTTTCATCAGCACCAGGTGGGTCAACCTATTCAATTTCCATTCTCCTGCCCCTTCTCGTGCAGCTGAGTGCGCTGGGACTGAGCCGGTGCTGATGGAGATGTGGAGGTTCTCCTGCACGAGGATCTCTTTGGGACTTCACAGGAGGCTGAGATCTCTGGCCAGGTTTTGGATTCAGGTGTGCAGGCACCATGTGAGCCTCTGCCCAGTGTCTGGGTGCTGTGTGTTCTTCAGCCCCAAGCATGCATCGCTTTCCTTCACCCCGGAATGATTGCCCTGCATGGGACTCGTGGTGGCAGGTCAGTGCTTGTCTGCAGCAAGGGACCTGAAGCCCCTGAGACTGCTGCTTTGGCTTCTTGAGCAAGGCTGGAAGCAGCTCTCTGGAGAGCAGAGGTTTGGGTGGTGCTGTGCACCCCAAAGGGTGTTTCCTGGGGGAGCTGAAATACGTGACTGTGCCTTAGTTGCTATCATGTTGGGAAACAGCATTTCCAGCCTGCTCTGCAAGACCCGAGAAGGCTGAACAGGGAAGTGAGAGCGAGAAGTGAAACAAAAGCATTTGTCCAGCTCTCCACTTCTCTCCCTGTGGTGTTTGTGCAGCTCTGCGAGCCATTGTGGCCTTGTGCTCTCCTGAATAGCAAAGATCTGTTTCTCTTGTGCCAGGGCTTGTGTATTCGAGGAGAAAAGTGCAGAGTGTGATTTGTGTGACACAAGGCTTTTATTGTTGTGCTGAGCGCCTGGAGGAGCGGAGCTCATGCCCTTGCTCAGAGTGCCCTGGAGTAAGAATTCAGGGTTTACTTTCTTCTAAAGCCTCTGGTTTACGGTAGTTTTTCTAAAACACATCGGTACTGCTCAGCACACTATGTGAGTGTGTCATTCTTTCAGCTTCCTTGTCTTGTGGTGCCAGTGCTCAGGAACAGAGACCCAGGGCTATGCTGGGTGGTCCAGTTGGCCCCTCCCCAGTGTCAGGAGAGCAGTTGGGTCCCTTCTCCCCTCTCCTGTCACTGTGGCTGCTGCAGAGGCTCCCTGCGCAGGGTGGATGAGGGGCTGTCCATGTCTCATGTTGCCCTTGCACAGTGCTTGCTGGCAGCAGCCTTGAGGAGTGGGATCCAACAGAGCCTCCCTGTGCCCAGCTGGGAGCTGGGTCACAACACTCTGCTGCAGAAAGTGTGAGGTATTTTTTGTCCTGTATAAGTGGCTAGGTAGAAGTCCTGGCAAAAGTGAGATCTGAACTGAACTGGAAGGGACCTCCAGTGTATGTGGAGGTAGAAACTGTGCCCCAAACCAAGAAGCAAACCAAAATAAAAGACCAAATCAAAAGGCCTTCCCTGCTTTCCAGCCTCCTTTTGGCTCCTCTCACCAGTGCAGAGCAGGAGGACCCCAGCTTTCCTGTCTTGACTGAAACCCCAGGAAGCAGCTTTTGATTTCAGCATCCTCAATTCCAGCAAGAATTGTTGAGAGAGGGGATTCTGCCCCTCTGGTGAGACCTCACCTGAAGCCCTGTGTCCAGCTCTTAAGTCCTCAGCATGACAAGGACATGGAGCTGCTGGAGTGAGTACAGAGGAGGCCACGGACGTGATCTGAGGGCTGGAGCACCTAGTGTATGAGGACAGGCTGGGAGAGTTGGGGTTGTTCAGCCTGGAGAAGGCTCTAGGGAGACCTTAGAGCAGCCTTCCAGTACTGAAAGGAGCTCCAGGAAAGCTGGGGAGAGGCTCTTGATCGCTGAGTACAAGGATAGGACGAGGAGGAAAGGTTTTAAGCTGAAAGAAGGGAAATTAAAATGACATCTTAGGAAGAAATACTTTGCTGTGAGGGTTTGGGATGCCCTGGCCCAGGTTACCCAGAGAAGTCGAGCTGGGAAAGGGAGATCTCGCCAGTCCTTAGATGTTTGTGCAGGAGTGCGTTGCGATGGGCTAGTTTCTCAAGCAGGGATGCTCTGTAAGGGAGCGGGGAACGCAGCCTGGAAGGGGCAGTGGGGCCAGAGCCCCCGGGAAGATGAGTATGCAGATGTCCGGGCGGTGGAGATGTGTCATGGGGCCGCTCAGTGCGGGAGCCTTCTGGGAAAGAGGCCTCCCGCCTCTCCGGCTGCTCCCTCCTCTTCCTCCTCGTCTTCCTCCCCATCTTTCCTCCCACCCCTCCTCCTCCTCCTGCCGCCGCCCTCCCCCACTCCTCGCTTTGTTTCGCAGCCTCTGCACCCCTCCCCCTCTTCTCCCTGTCCTCCCCATCCTCTTCCTCCTCTCCTCGTCCCTCCTCCTCCTCTCTCCTTTCTGTCCAGCTCAACAGGGATTCTCCCCAGCCGTGTGAGGGGCTCAGGCCACTCCATCTCTTCTCCCCTCGGCTTCTGACCAGCAGCCCCCATTCCCAGCCCCCGGTCTCTGGCTGCCGGCTCTGCACAGCCCCGGGTGCTCAGCTGGGCCCTTCCTTGCTCGGGCAAGGCCCATGGCCAAGGGCTTCTGGGGTCCTTGGCCAAGGGAGCTGGAGCCACTGGCAAAGGGTGTGACCGCTAGGCTGGGGTAGAGGTGATTGGAGCTGGGGACAGCAGAGTCCCCACAAGCACCAGAGCCCACTTTTGCTCCCCCAGCACTCTGGCAGTGCTGGCAAGTCCCACGCTTGGCCTCAGGCAGGGTCCCCTCACCAGCTGCATCAGACCCTGGCTGGAGGGTGCCCAGTCCTGTGGCCGGATCCAGCACAGCAGGGACTGAGCAGCACACGGGAGGAATGCTGGCTGCAAACAGACCCAGTACCCCGGGTGCTGAGCCCTGGCAGCAGACCCCATGCGGTTGGGAGTCTGTTCCTTTTCCTCTGTCTCTTCCTGTTTCCATGCTGGCTTGCGTCCCTGTTCCCTTTGCTGTGTCCTGGTCTTTGGGTGGGCACGGAGCTGCTGTGAGCGGAGGCCACGCTTCTCAGGTCCATGCAGGAACCGTTAAGCACAAGTACTGCGTGCAACTTTGCCTGCAGCACTGTGTTTGCAGTGGGTTAGCCAACACGCTCCAGCCAGCAGCTCTCCTTGTCCCATCAGCTCCAAACTGGCCTGCTCAGCAGGACGTGGTGTGGAGGCTATGTGGATGCAGCAGTGAGAACCATGGACATGATAACCTGATAGAGTGGGGTTTCTCTGCTCATAGAGTGGTTGTTTAGCCCAGGGCTGCCCCTTGCACCATGCAAGTTCTGGGACTGTGAGATAATCTGGTTTGAAGTTTATTCCTGTTTTACCTCCCCCATAGGATTTCTCTTTGTTGTAGCTGCAGAAATAATTATATTTAGAAGAACATTCTTCACCATAGGAGGAAGCAGCAGCCTCCTTGCTTTCCTCTGGTGGCAACTCTCCAAGCGCCTTGCTGGCTGCCTCAGTGGTACAGGGGTCCCTGCACCAAACCCCATCCATCCATGGGGCTCCTGGGCTGGCTTGGCTCCAGGGGAGTCTGGTATTACTGCTCTGGGTTTGGCTGGGGGCTGCAGCTTCCCTCTGGGACCCTGGCCCATTCCCTCCTAGGGCCGGTACGGGGTTGGGGGCTGTCTGGCCCCTGGATGGGAGAGAGCGTAGAGATGTTCTCAGCATTGTTTTAATCCTGGCAGAACAAGAGGTGTAAATTCTGCACGGGTGCCTGTCCCCAGGACTTGCAGCTGGGGAGCTCTGAGGCGTGCTCAGAACCAGCCTTCAGCCTTGGGGTTAAATAGCCTGGCCAGAAGGGCTGACAGGGGACATGAAGCCAAGCCTGGCTCTCCAGTTGCCTCCTGCAGCTGGGACCCCTGGAGCCACTCCATGTCCTGGGGCAGATGGTGCCTCAGTCCTGTGTTGGTCTGAGGTTTGCTAGGGATGGTGATCTGGAAAGGGTGATTGTGGGAATGATCCCCTCACAGAGTGGTATCGCCAGTGGCTGCATGATGGCAGGGGCACCAGGAGGGCTAACACTCTCTTTCCCTCCCCAGCCATGACAGCATAGGCAGGCGGCGAGAGATGGATCGCTTCACTGAGTGTGGGACACAGACAGACGCAGTGGTGGTGCTGTCCCTGGCACAGGCTGCTGTTCTGGGCTTGGTGTCCGAGAGTGAACTGCTCGGGGCCACTATCAGCCCTGCAGGCTTCTTCCCAGCACCGGGAGCAGAGCAGCCAGATGCTGCCGCTGGAGAGCCCGGGGAGACAGAGGGCGAGGGGCAGGCGGCAGGGGACGGGCAAGAGGAGGACACCCTGGAGACTGAGTCCTCTCTGGAGAAGCATGCCCGGAGGAGGAAGCGGCCTCCGGTGAGGCTGGTGCCCAAGGTCAAGTGTGAGAAGGCAGAGACGGAGGATGAGGTGCTGTATGAAGTGTCCGGCCCAGGCAATGAGGAGGGTGAGCAGCAACGTGACCGCCCACCTCCTGTCCAGGAGCCCAGCCAGGAGCAGGCAATGCAGAGCAGCTCCGTGAAGATGATCGACCTTGGCACCTTCAGCAGGAAACCCCGGCGCCTACGGCACCTGCGCCGGCACACACGCCAGGAGCTGGTAGGCACTGAGCACCGGCGTGCTGACACAGATGGTGGCACCACAGGCGCCCTGCAGACCGAGTGCACCCTCGAGGCAGGTGCCCCTTCACCCAGTGAGGTGGAGGCCCCTGTGCCCGTGTCCCCTGAGCCAGTGAAGAGTGAGCAGAGCTTCTCCTGGCAGGAGCCAGGGGAGCTGGAGGCGGAGGCAACAGGAGCCACCAGTGAACGCAACAAGAAGGCACAGCTGGACCGGCTGGACATCAACGTGCAGATCGATGACTCCTACCTGGTGGAGGCGGGTGACCGGCAGAAGCGCTGGCAGTGCCGCATGTGTGAGAAGTCCTACACATCCAAGTACAACCTGGTGACCCACATCCTGGGCCACAACGGCATCAAGCCCCACTCCTGCCCGCACTGCAACAAGCTCTTCAAGCAGCCCAGCCACCTGCAGACCCACCTGCTGACCCACCAAGGCACGCGGCCCCACAAGTGCGAGGTGTGCAGCAAGGCCTTCACCCAGACCAGCCACCTGAAGCGGCACATGCTGTTGCACACTGACATCAAGCCCTACAGCTGCCGCTTCTGTGGCCGGGGCTTCGCCTACCCCAGTGAGCTGAAGGCGCATGAGGTGAAGCACGAGAGCGGCCGCTGCCACGTCTGTGTGGAGTGCGGGCTGGACTTCTCCACGCTTACCCAGCTGAAGCGGCACCTCTCCACACACCAGGGCCCCACACTATACCAGTGCCTGGAGTGCAGCAAGTCCTTCCACTACCGCAGCCAGCTGCAGAACCACATGCTGAAGCACCAGAATGTCCGGCCCTTCGTCTGCACTGAGTGCGGGATGGAGTTCAGCCAGATCCACCACCTCAAGCAGCACTCCCTCACGCACAAGGTAGGTGCTGGGATGTGTTAGGCACTCGGGGTGCTGGCCTTGCCGTGCCTGGAGGAGATGTGCTGGCTCCAGATGTGGATACTGGGGGAGAAGGGTGTCCCAGTGTGCCCTGAGTCCTGGGAGATGGGTGGTGCATGTGAGCAGAGATGCCCATGGTTGTCATACGTTCGGTGTTATTAATTAGCAGTGAAAGGGCATTGTTATGGGCAGGGGCCCTGGGGCTGCTCAGCTTCCTTTCTTCTCTGAGGTTTCTGTCCTGGATCTCATACTCTAGGGAAGGTGCAGATGAGCTGGTGAGGGTGTATCTACCCCCCAGTTCCTGTGGTCCAACCCACTGACGCTCCCCGAAGTGCAGCTTAGCACAAGGACCCTGTCCCATAGGAGCACAGGTCCCTGCTCTACACTTTTTCCCAGCACTGCTCACGTGCCTCCAGCTCCCACAGGGTCTGTCCAGAGTTTCACAAACTGCCCTGGCAGCACTGTGCAGGGCTGGTCTCTGCCCTGTGCCCACAGCTCTCCCAACCCTCGCAGGGCGTGAAGGAGTTCAAGTGCGAGGTGTGTGGACGGGAGTTCACCCTGCAGGCCAACATGAAGAGACACATGCTGATCCACACCAGCGTCCGCCCCTACCAGTGCCACATCTGCTTCAAGACCTTTGTGCAGAAGCAGACACTCAAGACCCACATGATTGTGCACTCCCCAGTGAAGCCCTTCAAGTGCAAGGTACCGTCATGAAGAGGGGTTTAGGGGCTGTGAGGCTGGAGTGCTGCACTTGGGAGAAACCCGGCCAGGCAGGGCTGAGTCCTCTGTCACTGGAAAGCAGTTTTGTGATGCCTCCCTCTGTTCACTCCGGCAAACAGCTTGTCCTGATGTGGCTGCTCAGAGCTATGCAGCCACTGCTGGGAGCAGAGCATGGGCTCCACTAACGGAGAAGGATAATTGTTACCTATGACAAGTGCTGGATGTGCTGGAGTTCCTAGCAATTACCAGCACAGCACCCCCAAGGGCTCCCATGTGCCCCTCCCATAACAGGGTCGAGGCCCAGGGAGGAGGGAAGTGACCCCATTATTCTTAGAAGTTGATGGGAGCAATGGAGGGATTCCAGGAGTGAGGTCTGCTCTGAAAAAGTGCAGGTGAATGCCTGCTGCTGTCCCCCTTTGCTGGGAGCGGCAGCAGGAGAGCCCTTGTTGACAGCAGGACCACTGCCTGCAGGTCTGCGGGAAGTCCTTCAACCGCATGTACAACCTGCTGGGCCATATGCACCTGCACGCGGGGAGCAAGCCCTTCAAGTGTCCCTACTGCTCCAGCAAGTTCAACCTGAAGGGCAACCTGAGCCGGCACATGAAAGTCAAGCACGGGGTGATGGACATCAGCCTAGACAGCCAAGGTAGGTGACAGTGGTGGCAGTCCCTGGTGCTGCCTAGCACAGGCTGGATGCTGTGGTCTTCTCAGCTGCAGCTGCTCCTGGAAGAGCCCAGCTCTTGTCTGTTTGCCTGAGGAGCTGGGCTGTGCTGCAGCAGCTCCAGCAAGTGCCTTGGGGCAAGCTCATGTCACCCAAGGGCTGCTCTTGGCTCCCTCCCTGTCAGCACCCTGTGGTGATGGACACTGTCTCCTCAGCTTTCCCTCCGGCCTCAAGGACCTGGCCTCCCACAAGGGCCATGGAAAGGTACTGAGCAGGAGCTGAGTGAGCTGAGTAGACTTGCAACAAGTAAACTTCATAATAAAAAAGCTGAAATAAATAGTTCCTCAAGGAGCCATTGAGGCTTCTGCATCTCTGGACAGGATGGTGCCCTCTGACACTGTGACTGTGCTTCTGATCCAAAGAGCTTGCAGGGTGGAGAGGAGTAAATGCTGCTGTTCTTGCCTCTCTGCACCTGCCCAAAGGCCCCCAGGGGACAGGAGATGCTCCCCTCGCAGGTGGCTGCACAGCATCAGTGCGGATGCTCCATCCACAGCCCTGTGGCAGGACCACATGTGCTTCATATGGACAGAGCTGGAAAGGCTGCTTCATCCCTTCGGTTTCCCCAGCAGCTTGAGTTTTTTCCTGGGAGTACCCAGTATGATCCCCCATTCCTGCCCTTTTCCCTTCCTCCCGACCTCAGACAACTCCGACTCTGGGTGCGCCTCAGCCGTTGCCCAGCACCGTGGTGCATGCAGGGAGTGTGAGTGCAGGGCAGTGCTGTGAGGACACCTTTTCTGCCCTGCTGGCCTCTCCTCACCTCCCCTGGCCCCTGCAGTGGGACAGGGGCTGCAGACCCCACGTGTGGCACATTGCTGGTCAGGGCAGGTGCACAAATGCTAGTGCTCTGCTGTGGCAGTGTTCTGCCAGCAACCGCCCCAGCTGTGGTGCATGGCTGGGGATCCTCCAGCCAAGAGCCCCCACAAGCAGCCTGGCTTCAGCAGAGTGGTAGCTCCCAGGGAGCTTTCGGCTCTCAACCTAAGCTGCCTGGGGAGGAGGGGTGCTGTTGGCTCTGCAGGTCCCTCATCAGGTGTCCATGTGCTGAATCCTAGATCCCATGATGGACCTGGCTGGGGCTGATCACACTGAGCTGGATGGGCAACAGGAGATGGACGACTTTGAGGAGGAGAACTCTTACAGCTACGGAGGGGTGGGCAACCCTCCGGATGAGCACGCGCTGACTGAGCAGGCCATGAAGGAGATGGCATACTACAACATGTTGTAGCCAAGGCTGCTGGGAGCCTGTGTGGACTTAGCGTAGTAAGGGGAGCTGCGGCACCCAGCCGGACCTGTACCACTGCTCCTGGAGAGCAGGGGCTCTGGCTGAGGTTGGTGAAGGAGAAAACAGGGACGCCAAAAATCTTGGCTGGGGCAAAGGCAAGAGTGGAGGCTGGAGGCAGCACAGGGCAGCAGTCACTACCTGCCATGGACACGCTGAGCTGGTGCAGCAAGGGCTCAGCTCCAAGCTGTCACCAGACCCTTGCGGGGCCTCTGCAGAGCTCTGGCCATCATTGAGGTCCTTCCCTCCTTCCCCATCATCTGCAGCGAGGGAGTGCAGGCTGTGTACTGGCTGCCTGCAGCTCTCCTGCCCAGCGCTGAGCTCCCTGTGCTCTGTTCCTGCCAGCCCCACTGCACAGTGGCAAGCCAGGACCTTGCTGCCGTCTTCCCCCTTGCCTGTCCTTCAGTGTCCTTGAGGCCGCAGGCAGGGGAAGGCACGATGAGCATTACTAATTATTCTACCTCCTGGGTCCTCCCCCATGGCTGTGCTGGGGCTGCAGCCTGGCTGGCCCCCTGAGCACCCCTGCTGGAGGAGGTGGGTTTGCTTTTCTTGCCCCTCCCAATGTCCTAGGCAGGCAAAAGCCCTCCCACTTGCTCTGGCACCAGCTGCAAGCTGGCATGGGCCAAGCTGCTTTGCCCTGCACGAGGCCATGGGGTACATACAGAACAGAGTATTTTCTTACAAGTGAATGGCAAAGCTCTGAGGAGGCAGCAGCTCGAGGTTTGCAGCAGCTGTGGGGAGTGGTGTGGCTAAAGGAAGGCAAACCCTCTTCCACTTGAGCAAATTGTGGTATTTTGAAAGTAATTTATTTTTTTCCAGATGTGCCGCGTGGTTGGATTTATCTTTTCACTGAGTTCAGTTTCTTTCAACCAATGTGTTTTGTAAACCTGTGTAACGTGTGTGGTCTGTGCACGGGGGCTGCAATAGTGCTCGGGGAGGCTCAGGACCAGAGTGAGGTCCCACCACTCATGGGGCAGCTGCTCACTGGCAGGGCCCTGCTAACAAATTGCAGCTGCTCCATGTGCTGCTGCCCCCACTGAGCTGTGCCAGGGGAGCAGGAAAAGGCTTTTGCTGTGGCACTGCAGCCCCTGGGATGTAACTTTGCCTCCTCTGCTCCCAGGTGCTGCAGTGGAGAGAGAAAGGAGCTGGGGCAGCACTGGGGCTGGGACCACTGCCTGTTTTTTTCCTCCCTGCTGTGAGGCAGGGGCCCAGGCAGCACCCCCAGCAATGTTCCTCAATGTGCCCAGCACCAGGCAAGGTCCCCACAGGCACTGATGCCTCCTGGGTGGCTGCAGTAAGACTGGGGCACTGGCACAGGATCCGGGAGCCCTCCACTGACCCTAGTGCATGCTGCAGGTGCAGGTCCCTCTGTACTCCCCAAGACGTGCTACCATCTGCCCAGCCCTCCCAGCCTCCAGCAAGGCAGTGAACCCCCCCCAGCCTTCCCATCTCCTTTTCCCCCCTCCCAGCTTCCTCCAGCATTGGGGCAGGATGGCAATGGCCGGACCCTGTGTGGCAGTGCCACCCCCTCCCCACACGCTACCTCAGTCCCATTACCAAAAAAAGCTGCAATGCGCATCCTGTGATGCTGGGCGCAGATGAGCTGGTGAGGCCAAGCTGAGGGGGTCTTTGGCTGCTGCTGGGAGGCAGCACAGGGCAGCTGTGGCAGCTGGCTTTGTCCAGCAGGATGAGACATGGGATGTCATGCTGCTGGCGCAGGCACCCACGTGGCTCCCTGGTGTACCCCCTCCTTGCGTATGCAGTGTTCAGCTGCCCCTTGTGCAAAGCTCTACTGTGTTTTGGTTGTTTTTTACCTCCTCAGTTTGAAGAGTTGTTTAGCAATAATTCTAATAAATGCCTATTCTTTAGCCGCTGGCTGCTTCCTGCGGCCACCCTGCGCCACAAGAGCTGAGCTACACCGGGGGCCAGGAGGTGTTTAATGGCTGCTGGCACCGCGAGGTGGGAGGGTACAGCAATTGGTGCTTCCCTGTCCTACAAATCCCTATTAGAAAGGCTTTAAAAACACTTGTAAGAAAACTGCTTATAAAAATTATTCCACTGTTCCTGAGCTGGATTGGTGAGCTGGCAGGGGTGCTGGGTCTCAGCCATCCCGGTGACAGCAGGGGCCAGAGCTGGGTGCCCCCTCTTGCCCTCCTACTTCTTGCCCAGAGCCTTGTCCAGGTTGTTCTTGATGGCGTCGAGGAAGTCTGTGGTGTTCACGAAGTGCTCGTTCAGCTTCACACTGTGGAGAGGGACAGAGAGGGGCTTGGAGGGGCCCCTGCTGCAAGCAGCAGCCAGCCCAGTAACGGGGCAGAGCCCGGGCTGGCAGCGCAGCCTCAGTGCAGGATGTGGCCCCTGCCTGGCTGTAGGCACAACCCAACACCATGATCTGTAAATGGACACCCTGAGTCCCCAGGTCCTGTGGCTGCCCTGTGTGGCCAGGCTGCTGTGGTGGCAGGTGCTGCACCCCAGGACCCACACATACTTGGCGAGGCCATGGATGCAGCCAGCAAGGTCCTTCGTCATCATCCCACTCTCCACGGTTTCGACGCAGACCTTCTCCAGTGTCTGGGCAAACCTGGGGATGACAGCGTTGCACGCAGCTCTGGCAAAGCCAGCACCTCACCAACACCCTGTGCTGTAGACCCCACCATGGCAGGGCTGGCAACATCTCCCACCCCACCCTGCTCACTTGATCAGGTCTGGGTTACTGTCCAGCTTGCCCCGGTGCTCCAGGCCACGTGTCCAGGCGAAGATGCTGGCGATGGGGTTTGTGCTGGTGGGTCGCCCCTGAATGGGAAGAGTGCTCAGTCAAGAGCACACGCAGGCAGCACACACGGGCAATGCAGTGCACACACCATGCAGCAGAGCAATGCAGGCAGAGCACACCCACCTTCTGGTGTTCCCGGTAGTGGCGGGTGACGGTGCCGTGGGCTGCCTCGGCTTCAATAGTCTTCCCATCCGGACACACCAGGACGGAAGTCATCAGCCCCAGGGAGCCAAAGCCTGCAGTGGGATGGGGGTCAGGGCAGTGCCAGGAGGGCAAACATGCGTAGTCCACCCCATCCCAACCTGCCCTGCACCACTCTCTCCCACCAGCCCACCTTGGGCCAGGATGTCTGACTGGACATCCCCATCATAGTTCTTGCACGCCCAGACGAAGCCACCGGAGGACTTCAGCACCTGGGCAACCATGTCATCGATGAGCCGGTGCTCGTACCAGATCTTCAGCTTGTCGAACTCCGTCTTGTAGTGCCTAAGAGTCCAGGGCAGGCATCAGCCATGACCAGCCATGCCCACCCCATGCCGAGTGCCACAGCCAGCCCCTCAGCAACAGCCTGCTCCTCAGTGGGCAGTCACCCCCCAGGGCAGTTCTCCTCCCCAGCAGCCCAAACTCCTCCAAGTCCATACTTATCAAAGATCTCCTGGAAGATGTCTTTGAAGCGCCCGTCATAAGCTTTGAGGATCGTGTTCTTGGTGCTCATGTAGAGAGGCCACTTCTTCTGGATGGCGTACTGGAAGCAGCTGTGAGCAAAGCCTGAGATGGACTGCAAGGGAAGCACACGGTTCCCTGTGGGACCTCGGTCCTGCCAGCCTGGCCAGGTCTACCACGAATGGCAGGCCATCCCCCACAGGGACCCCACCAGCTGCCCCCAGCCCGCCTCAGTACCTCATCTGTGTTGTACATGCCCATGCCCACGCCGCCGCCAGGGAAGTTGAACACCTCCCACTCCTTTGCCCCACTGCCGTCCTTTGGCGTGAAGACCATCTTGAATGTCCCAGACTTGCTCACCACAAAGTCAGTAGCTTTGTACTGTGAGGAGCAGGACAGAATGAGGGGCAGGGTCTGGCAGGAGCTGCCAGAGGCCCCCATGCTGCAGGCAGCCACCACAAAAGGCCCACCTGGTCACCGTGGGCATGCCTGCCAATGGTGATGGGCTTCGTCCAGCCGGGCACCAGGCGCGGGATGTTCTTGCAGATGATGGGCTCTCGGAAGACCGTGCCCCCCAGGATGTTTCGGATGGTGCCATTTGGGCTCTTCCACATCTTCTTCAGCTTGAACTCTGGGGAGTGTGGAGTTGAAGCCCCTGACACCCCCACCCCGGCGTCTGGCCCCTGCCAGCCCCCCAGCTCCTCCGTGCAGTTGGCTGCTGCCAGAGCCCTGCTGCTGCAGGGAGAGGAACAGCCAGCATGGGCATGTGATCAGCACTGGGCAGAGGCCAGTTCTGTTCCCAGCCCCACACCCTCAGGGTCCCCACAGCACCCCAAGCACTCTGAAGCAGGTGCTCGGCACTGATCACCGGTCTCTAGCCCACCCAAAACCTGAGCCAGAGGAGCCGGGCACACGCGAGAGGTTCAGCTCCCCAGGGGCCTGCTTGCAGCACCACCCTTGCCCCCAGCCCACCTTCCACCCTGGCTTCATCTGGTGTGATGGTGGCACACTTCACAGCCACGCTGTACTTCTGGGTGGCCAGCGCCGAGTCGATGGTGACCTGGTCATCAGTCTTGTCCCGGTGCGGCAGGCCCAAGTCAAAATACTTCAGCTGGACGTCCACATTGGGCAGGATGAGCTGAGAGAGTCCCAGAACAGTGTCAGAGGTGGGGGGATGATGTGCAGTGCCGAAGGTACAGCACCAAGCACTGCAGCATGGCCAGATTCAGCCAGCCCAGCCAAGGCAGCCACCGGGGTCGTTCTTCCTTGCCCAGGATGGTCCCCCCTTCCCAGGACCTCTTTGTTTTCCGGTCCTGCCAGAAGGCCTGCTGATCCCACCACCTGCTTCCTGCACATGGAGGGACAGCCAGAGGACAGACAGGGAAGGCAGCATATGGGTTCTGCCTGTACCCTGTCCCACAGCCACCTGTTCCCCTGCGCAGCTCCTGACAGCCCTGCAGCTGCACCAGCCACCTGCCCCCTGGCAGGACCCCATTACCTTCTCCTTGATGAAGGCCCAGATGATCCGCGTCATCTCATCTCCATCCATCTCCACCACTGGGTTGGCCACTTTGATCCGCTTGTCAGCATCTGGGGAGCAGCAGCAAAGGATGAGGGCCAGGCTGGGATGAGTGTTGGGTTGCAAACCCCACCAGGGTGCAGGTCAGGGTGCAAACGCCACTGGGGTCTGGGCCAGTTCACAGCACCAATCCTGCTCAAGGTTAGGCTCGGGCTCAGGTCAGGGTGCAAAGCCCCATGTGGGAGCAGGACAGGGACTGGGTTCAAACCCGTCCAGGCCAGACCCAGGAGCAAGCCGGGCTGCAAGACCCCACACAGGACTGGGACCAGAAGCAAACCCCTCAAGGCTGGAATTGGGTGCAATTCCTGCGTGGGACCTGGACCAGGAATAAACCGCTCCAAGTGCCCAGCGTGGCTGCAGGTAAGGCTGCAAAGCCCCATGAGGGACCCGGACCAGGAACAAACTTCTCCAGGGTCAAACCGAGTACGAGGGGGAGTGTCAAGCCCCACATGGAACCAGGCCCAGGAGCAAAATCTCTGGTACCAGACCCAGGTACAAAAGCCCACATGGGTCCCTGACAGGTAACACATCACCCCAGACCAGCTGTAAGCAGGGGTGCAGACCCAAACACCCCCCCACCACCCCCTAACCCGAGCTGGCCCGGTGTGCAAACACCCCTCTTACCACACTGGGTTACAAAACCCAGCCTGCTATCACACCTCGGTACAAAAGCCCACAATGGGTCCATGACCAGTGGCAAAACCACCTGGTATCAGACCCATATGGAACCAGGAGTGGTAGCAAACTCCCGTTACTGAACCCGGGTACAAACCCCTCGGGTAACAGACCCAGGTACAAAACTCCGTGTGGAATCAGGACTGGGATCAAACCTCCCGTTACCAGACCCGGGTGCAAATCTCCCCGTGGAACTGGGACCAGGCCCCTCCGGTACTGGCTATAAATGTGGGTACAGACCCAAAACCCCACATCCCCTGTCCTCCAAACCTGATCTGTTACATTGTGCAGACCCCTCTGGTACCAGACCTGGGTGCAAAATCCCCGTGGAACCAGGAATGGGCTAAACCCCCCCGCCAGTTACCAGATCCGGATGCAAAACCCCTTCCCGTTATCGGACCCGGGTGCAAAAGCCCACGTGGAACTGGGATCAACCCCCTCCCCCGGTACTGGCTGTAAGTGTGGGTACAGACCCCCAGACACCCACTTCCCCTCCTCAAAGTAACTACTGCCAGCCCAGCATGCAAACTCCCGCTCCAGTGGAACTCCCTTCCCGCTCATGGTGCTGGCGCTGCCCCACGGCGGGTGCGGGGAGTGCCCCCCCCGGCCCATGGCGGGTGTTAGGGTGCTCCTCCCCCGCCCCACGGCGGATGTTGGGGTGTCCCCCGTCCCATCCCCACTCACAGTGCCGGCGCTGCCCCACGGCGATGGGGGGCAGCGAGCAGCGGGCCAGGCGGGGCAGCGCCGAGGTGGCTCGGAGGCAGCGGGCGGCCATTGCGGGGCTCGACGGGGCGGACACGATGGGGGCGGTGGTGGCGGAGCGCGGACGCGGCTCGCTCCGCCCCGGGGGTGGTGCCAGCCCAGACCCCACCGTGGGGCCCCGTAGGGCCGCATGGCGAGGGGGCGGGCCAATGCTGCATCCCCCACCACGCCCCACTTCTGCCCTCCCCCCTCCCCCCCCCCGGTACCAAGGTGACCCGGGATCAGCTTTCAGCAGGGTCCTTGGGACGCGGTGGCAAGGGCGGGGGCGCGAGGTGTCGTGTTGTGTCCCCCCTGCCACGTGTGTGGTGTGGGACCCCCCTCAATATGTGCGTCATGTCCCCCCCCCTTCTGTGTTGTGTCCCCCCTCCATGTGTGACCCCCAATGTGTTTTGTGTACCCCCCATGTATGTTTTGTCCCCCTGTGTGTGTCATGTGTCCCCCCCGTGTGTGTTGTGTGACCCCCAATGTGTATGTCATGTGACCCCCGCCAGCTTTGCTCAATGTGGGGTGCAGAGAAGGTTTGTGTTGGTCCCTGTTCCCAGGAAAGGGACACAGCCCCCCCACACACATGTGTTTTGTGTCCCCCTCCATGTGTGTTCTGTGTCCCCGCAGCCAGCATTGCTCAGTGTGGGGTGCAAAGAAGGTTTGTGGTGGTCTCTGTTCCCAGTAAAGGAACACAGCCCCCTTTCCATGTGTTGTGCCCCCCATGTGTGTTTTGTGTCCCCTCCATGTGTGTCATGTGTTCCCCCCCATGTGTGTCATGTGTTCCCCCCCAGCTTTACTCAGTGTGGGGCATAAAGAGGGTTTGCAGTGATCCCTGCTCACAGCAGAGGGACATGTGTGCCCCCGTGGGCACATCTGGACTGGGACGAGGTGCCCATGGGGCCCAAGCCTTGGTGCTGGTGCAAGTTTTCCCTCCATAGAAGTGAGGGATCCCACAATACGTGATGCCGGAGGACGGGCAGCTGCCACCATTTCCCCAGGATACATTTCCCCAGGATGCCTTTGCCTCCCCTGACCCTGGCATAGGGAGCATGGGAGGAGATGCACCCCAGGGGCACTCTCAGAGCAGGCACTGGCAGCCAAGGGTGACCAGCGGGCTGCTGGCCACGACGTTTGCTGTCCCTCTGCACGGGCCAAGTCAAGGGCTTTTTTTAGCCACAGGGAATGGGCAGATCCCAATCCGAGAGGAAAAACGGCTCCGCTGGAGCTGGCAGCCCCAGGGGAACTTGGGGAGGGCAGCGGAGGGGGGAGGCTGGGCGCACTGACCTCTGCCTGGTTTTAACATTAACCAGAGCAGGAGTCTATGGGGCCACCAGCCACGGGGGGGGGGGGCACCCCCTGCTGCAGGGCAGCACTGGAGTCTGGGCGTTCCTATTCCCACCACCCTCCCCAGGGCACCCCATCCTGCACGCTACGTGGCCAGCATTGCGTGTGTGCAAGATGTGTGTGTGCAGGGTGTGCATGTGCAGGGGTGTGCGTGCAAGGGGGTGTGTGTGCAGGGGGGTGCATGTGCAGGGGGGTGCATGTACAAGGGCGGGGTGTGAGGGGTGTGTGTGAGCAGGGGTGTGGGGGTGTACACAGGGGCATGTGCGTGGGGGTGTGTGTAAAGGGGGAGATGTAAAGGAGGTGTGTGAACAGGGACGTGCATGTGTGCAAGGGGTGTGTGCATGTGCAGGGGGATGTGTGTGTGCAAGAAGTTGTGCAGGGGGGAATTGTGTGCACAGTTCCTGTGAGGGTTTGCGAGCAGCTGTGCAGAGTGCAGGGGGCTGCACTCAGCTGCAGCGTGGCCCCCCAGCGCAGGGTGAGGGGGGCTGCACTCAGCTGCAGCGTGGCCCCCCCGGTGCAGGGTGAGGGGGGGCTGCACTCAGCTGCAGCGTGGCCCCCCCGGCGCAAGGTGAGGGGGGGGCTGCACTCAGCTGCACCGTGGCCCCCCGGTGCAAGGTGAGGGGGGGCTGCACGCAGCTACAGCATGGCCTCCCCGGTGCAGGGTGAGGGGGGGGCTGCACTCAGCTGCAGCGTGGCCCCCCCGGCGCAAGGTGAGGGGGGGGCTGCACTCAGCTCCAGTGTGGCCCCCCGGTGCAGGGTAAGGTGGGGCTGCACGCAGCTACAGCATGGCCTCCCCGGTGCAGGGTGAGGGGGGGCTGCACTCAGCTGCAGTGTGGCTTCCCTGCAGCCACCCTCGCCCTGGCCCCACGGTCAGAGCCACCCAGTGACCGCGGGTCCTGCAGGACGAGGTCACGCCAGCGCAGCAGCCGCTCCTCAGGAGCAGAGGCAGGAGCAGCCATGTGGCACAGGCCCAAGCAGGGCTGCCTCAGACAAAGGCGGCCATCCCTGGCTACAGCCTGAGCCCACACGCCCCACACCGCTGCCAAACCAGTGTCCCCCGTGCATGCTGGGACTGGGGGGGGCAGGGGAGCCGCCAGAGCTAGGGCTGAGCTCCAGGCAGCGACGTGTCCCCTGTGAGGGCTCCAACGAGAGGAAGAGCATGGCCTGGAATGGAGGGGGCTATCCACACATAACCTGCTGTCTCCAGGTGGCTTCGCCGAGGGGGGGCACCCAGGAGTCTCTGCGCTTCCTTGTGTGAGCGGTGCTGCCTCAAACATGGGCCTCTCTCACTGGCACCACACTGAGCAGCTGGCATGGGGGCTGCACTTCCTTTTTGCAGCACTTTGATCCCCAAGGGCTGTCCGGCATGGGCCGGTGATGATACTGGTTGTGGGGCAGTGGCACAGCAGCACCATCCTGCAGTGCCCCTGGCCACAGGGGGCATGGAGCAGGAAGCTGCCTGTGCCACGCCCCTTGCATACACCAGCGGCACGGCCAAGTGCTGCAGGGGGCGAGGTGGCACAGCCCCTCTGAGGACATGGTGGGACATTAGGAGGAGCTGCCAAGGGGCAAGGTGGCCCAGGTGGGCAGATGCCAGCGCTCAGGGACAGAAGGAGTGGGAAACACACACTGCAGGGTCATGCGGGAAGGATGATCTGGGAAGCAGGGTGCGAGGCCACGGCTGGGCAGCCCTGAGACCCCTGCCTGGGACCCTGCCCATGACCCTGTCTGGCCCAGCACCAACCATGGCTGGTGTTCATGGAACTGGCTCAGAGCAGGGCTGCCATTGCTGCCATGGCTGTGCTGGCTGTTCTGCTCCAGGCTGAGGGGCTCTGCCTGCTGGACCCTGTGCTGAAGCTCAGCTGTGTCCTGCCTGGTTCAGCCTCATCGCCCCCCATGGCACAGCCCCCTCCCCGCTCACCCCAATTCTGCTTGGGGCACTGTAGCTGCCCATGCTGCCCATCCCAGGCTGAAGCATGGTCCGGCTCCCCCAACACCCCAGGAGAGTGGGGCACCTCAGGAGAGTGAGGTGCCTAGGAGAGCAGGTCACCCCAGGAGAACGGTGTGCCCACCCTGGCAGTGCCGCCCACTGCTGACACTCAGCCAGCAGCTGCCAGCTCCAAGAGTGTCACCCTGGGGACACCTAGAGCCATGGGAAACCTCGAACCACATGGAGCTGTGAGTCATCGCGAGATGCCTGGAGCCTCACATTACCCCAAAACACCTGCAGCCATGTGTTACCCTAAAATGCCTGCAGCCATGTGTACCCCAAAACACCTGGAGCCCAGTGTCACCGCGAGGGCCACATGGCAATACCCGGGGCCATGTGCACCCACATCAGGTGTTCCCGAGCTGTTGCACAGTGCATATGCCTCTGTTCTGGGGCTGCTGCCCTGCAGCACCCTGCTCCTGCCGACTCTCACCCGGGAAGGGCCCCCGGCAGGGCACAGGCTGCTGCTTCCCCAAAACACACTTTGGGGCAGCCCCACGGCGCTGCCGAGCCCCTTGTCCTGGGGACCAGCATCGTCCTAGGATGGGACAGCACCAGCTCGGGGCCAGCATCACCCCAGGGAGGGGGAACACTGGCACCCCCAAACCGGGACTGACAAACCCCTGGCTCCTGCCCCCCGACTCTCCCGGGGAGGAGAGAGCCGGGCACCCCAGAACTGGGACTGACCCCTCCCCTCGGCTCCTGCCCTCTGACCCCCAGGGCAGGGACAGCCCGGCAACCCAGAACCGTGACTGACACCCCCATACCCCGAGCGCCCCCCGGGGCTGCTGCCCCCGCCCCCTGGCGGGCGGGACACCCGGGGCCGGGGCCGGGGCGGGGCGGGGGCCGGGGGGCGGGCAGGGCGGCCCCTTTGTTACGAGCGACGGGCGGAGCCGCCGGAGCCGCCCCGAGCCCCGCGGCGGGCGGGTACCCCGGAGCCGCGCCCGCTGCCGGCGGCTCCCGCTGCATCCCTCGCCGCTCCCGCATCCCCCGCCGAGCCGGTGAGCAGAGGGCTGGGGGGGGCGCCAGGAGTACGGGTAGAGGGGCGAGGGGTGGGTGTGTGCGTGAGGAGTGTGCATGTGCAAGGGGGTGCGTGTGCATGGACTGCGTGTGTGTGACTGTATGCCGGGGTGTAAGGGCTGTGCGCGTGCAGGGTGGGTGTAAGGGGTATGTGAAAGTGTGCGTGTGCAGGGGAGTGCATGTGTGTGCAGGGGTGTGCATGTGCAGGGATGTGTGTGTGCAAGGGCTGTGCACACGCAAGGGTGTGTGAGGGGGTGCGTGTGCAAGGGGTGTGCACGTGCAAGGGATGTGCATGTGCAGGGGTGCATGAGTGTGTGTGCGAGCAAGAAGTGTGTGCGTGTGCAAGAGATGTGCCAGGGGAAACTGTTCGTGCACGGTTCCTGCAAGGATTCTCGTGTGCCGCCGTGCAGGGTGCAGGTGTGCAGGGGGTTGCGAACACAAGGGCTGTACAAGGGCCGTGTGTGCATGTGCACAGGGCTCCCCGCGGGATGTGTGCACATGGAGAGGGTCTGGGGGTGCATGTGCGTGTGTGAGTGTGCATGTGTGCATGGATGTGTGTGTGTTCCAGGGCATAGCCGGCCCCACAGCGTGGGGCTGTTCCCCGCGGGGGTGTTTCCAGGTGTGTGTTTGCTGTCTGGGGTGTGTACAGCCCGTAAGCCTCCGTGCATGTGTTTACATGTGTGCTGAGTGTGCGTCACACACTGTGCCTGGCCGAGGGTGCGGAAATGCATGCCATGGGGTAGGGGCTGCTCATAAGGAGATGTGTGTGCACACTCTGTGTCAGGTATGGGGCACACGCGTGTCTGTGGTGTGTCCCAAGGGGTTGGACGTGCCCTGGGCACTTGCAGGCTGCAGATGTGCTGTACATTGCAGGTGTGAAGCTGCTGTGCCAGGTGGTGGTGTTGGGTGCCAAAGCACCCTGAGGCTTGGGGACACAGAGAGCTGGGGGTACGGGGTCTCCCCAGTGGTCCCCAGTGTCTGCTCCAACTGGTGCTGTGGCTGATTTTGGGTCTGGCGCCCACTTCTGCCCCAGGCAGCACCACAGCAAGGGTGCCACTGTGTTGGGGCTGTTCAGGGCCGAGGAGGCCAGCGCTGATTTGGGCTTTGTAGGGCAGCGGATGGCTGGGAAGGGCTTACACAGCCCTGAGCTGGAAACCCCCTGCAGTTCCTCCACCCCAGGATGCAGAAGTGTCTGAGCTCAGAGTTCACCACATCCCTGCCCACTGAGGGGTGCTCACTGTCCCCATTTTGCCCAGTGCCAGGGGTGTCTGACTAGGGTGCCAGGGCAGCACCTTGTGTGCCCTGCAGTGTGTGGGTGCTGACGGACTCTGGCACTGAGGCAGGGATCCACACTGTGGGGATACCCTGTAGTCTTCAGAGCCAAGCCCGGTGTCACACAGGAGCATGAGGCATGGGGAGCGATAGGTCCATTTTGTGCAACACCTGGCAGATACCTCTAGGTGCACACGGTGTGGGGCTGGTTGGGTGCTGCTATTGGACAGACACTGGCACTCTGACTGGGAGGTCCTGGCAGTGGAGTCAGAGCTGGACAGGGGTTCTGAGGGCAGTCAGGCTCTGTGTGACTGCTGGAGGGGCAGAGAGCAGGGCTGAGGCCCGTGGGAGGCCTTTTGCTCAGACTGGGTGACGCAGAGGGATAGGGAGGACGCCCCAGGGTCCTGTGGGGAGGCTTGTGGTGCCCTGCCTGGCTGGCCATGCACCCACCAGGCTTTGCTCCCCTGCCCCACAGGCCCCTGCCCCATCCCTGCATCCTGAGTGGGGCCTCCCATGGGGCCACAGGCTGCTGGGGTGCAGCGAAGCAGAGCCGCTGTGACGGCTGTGCCATCGAGGCAGCCCGGCTCCAGTGGGACGTGCAGCGTTCTCTGAGCTGCTGGCGTGGAGCAGCTGGGGCTGGGAGCATCTGCGTGAATCAGCATGGCCTGGGAGCTTGCGCGGCTGCAGGTGTGCGTGCACACACTCACACACTGCACAGCCGAGAGCAGGGGGAAAACTGCCTGGTGTTGTCTGGCAGCCTCCAGGAGAGATCTGAGCTGGGGTGTTTGTGTGAGCCCTGGGAGATGTAGGCTGGGAGGAAAAGCCCAGGCGCGTAGGCTGTGTGTGAGCCGGCTGCAGGTCTCTGAGCAGGGGACGTGCCTGAGCTGCTGCCTGTGCTGGGGCAGGCTGCAGGAGTGAGGTGTGAGCACCCAGCCTGCAGGAGCGAGGTGTGAGCATCCAGGCAGCTGCAAGAGTGAGGTGTAAGCACCCAGGAAGCAGCAGCAGGGCACATGCAGCCCCAGCCCCTGCTCCTTGCAGGCAGCAGCTCAAGGCTTCATCTTCCCAGGCACCCACCACTGACAGGAACAGGGTGGAGGGCGCTGGCGTGGGAATTGGGTGCTGAAACCACCGCCCAACCTGCCTGGTGACCCCAGGCCACAGGTTTTGGTGCTGCCCAGGCCTGGCACCCACAGCAGTTTCCCCATCACTGGCCACTATTGCATGTGGCAGGCAGGCTGGAACAGCACGGTGCCACACTCCTGCGTGCAGGTACCTGCAGAGCAGCGCAGGACATGCAGCTGCCAGCCTGGGTGCAGCGGTTGCGCGGGTGCACGAGCGGGCAGGGTGCTGCAGGGTGCCTCCGGCACTGCCCCGCGCTGGCAGCCTGCGTGGGCAGGCAGAGGAGAGCAATGGCAGCTTGGCGTAAACAGGCCTGGCTGCCAGCAGCAGTGGGAGCGCCTCGTAGCCCAGGCTTAAAGGCGCAGGCTTGGGCCTCGCTCCTCTGCCTGCTGGCTGTCTGGCCCAGGACAGGGAAGCTTGTTCCCCCTGCCTGCCCCCTCTGCCCTCCCTGCCTACCCTCCCTCCGTGCCCTCCCTGCTTGCTCTCTGCCTCCTCAGCCCGCCCTTCCTGCTCCCCCCGCCCTCCCCGCCTGTCCCCCCCTCATCATCCCTGCTGCCCCCCTGCCTGCTCTCTCTCTCTGCTCTCACTGCTCTCCCCGCCTACCCTCCCTCCCTGCCCTCCTTGGTTGCTCTCTGCCCTCCCTGCTCTCCTTGCCTGCCCCCCTGCCTGTTGTCCCTGCTCTCCCTCCCTGCCTGCTTTCCCTGCTTTCCCTGCCTGCTTTCCCTCCCCTCCCGGCTTGCTCTCCCTCCCTGCCCTCCCCTCCCTGCTTGCTCTCTCTGTCCTCCCTGCTCTCCCTGCCTGTCCCCCTCCCTGCTCTCTCTGATTTCCCTGCTCTCCCTATTCTCCTTGCCGTCCCTGCCTGCCCCCGAGCAGCCAGCCTTCCCACAGAGGTTCCCATTGCCACATGCCAACACACCGGGGTCTTGGCACGACATTCTCACAGCCACGAGCAGGCGATGGCTGGATCCCCAGAGTTCCCCAGGGACCCCCACCCCAGGCAGGGTGACGTGCATGACACAGAGCCCGATCCCGTCCATGGCATTCCGGGCCAAAGGGTGCTGATAAGGCAGCTGGGGTGGAGCTGGTAAGGTTGTTCCCAGCCCAGGAAGGGACGGCGGGAGAAGGGAGCTGAGCCAAGCAGGGAGGCAGGGGCACTGCCAGCAGCTCCTAGGTGCCAGGTACGGCTTGGGGAGCGGGCACCGTCCAGCAGCACCAGGAAGGCAGAGCATAGGAACAGGGGTGCAGCCATCTCAGAAGTGTGGGGAGCACTTCTCCCAGGTCGGGGGTGCATGGGGGTCCCACCAGTGGGGTGGTAATGGCTCAGGGCCAGGGCTGGGGGAGGTGGGCAGTGTGGAGCTCTGCCCCGCATGGAGAGAGCAGCAGTGGGGGAAGCCGCAGCCCCAAGAGAGCTGTCTGCTGTGAGGAGAGACCCTTTCCACCCGTTGCCATAGCAAAATAAGCAGCTATCATTAATACTGTGTTGCCAAGGTAACCACTGGACAAGCGGGCAGTCCTCTGGGGTCTGCATGGGCTTCTGCTGGGGTCTTTCCCCACACCTTGGCCAGGGGGCAGAGCCCACCGTGGGCCCAGGCAGAGGGTCACACCCAACAATGCCAGCTCCATGGGATGCTCACACCATACAGCCTGCGCTGCAGCCCCACTGGGACCATGATCATCCTGGAGCCCACAGGAACAGGGCAGGAATGTGTCCCCTGTGCCTGGATGTTCCCCTGTGTGGACACTGGTGCTGGCAATCTTTGCCCCATAGGGTGGGCTAGCAAGGGCATCCCACGGCCTGGCTGGGCTGTGTCCCGTGGGAGCCCATTGTGCCCCAAAGGAGGGCAGGGAGCGCTGGGCAGTGTCAGGGCAGGGTCCCCAGCAGAGACCTCAGCCCACTGCACGCAGGGCAGCCGGAGAGCCGGGGAAACCCTCTGTAGAGAGCAGACATGGAGCAAAGCTGGAGCTGAGGGGCTGTCGGAGCAGCAGCGTTCCTTGCACGGCCACGGGCCCTGGCATCATCCTTAGGGCCGAGCTGCCCCTGCGGACAGACACCCCCGGGGACAGACACCCTCGGGACAGACATCCCCGAGACAGGCGTCCCTGGCTCAGACACCCCCAGGATCCCAGCCCAGCCGGATTTCCCTCCTGCAGAGAGACGCGTGGATGCAGGGGAGACCCCCGGCTGCTCCCCGTGCATGGAACAAAGCACCCTGGTCCACCTTCTTCAGGCGCCTGAGCATCCCGGCCGGATTCCCCCGGGTCCGGTACCGGAAGCCCGGGACAGGGCTCGGAGGGGAAGCTCGCACCTCTCCCATGGGGGCGTTCCGCTCCGCGGGGTCCCGGGGGGTCCTCCACTCAGGGTGGCTGAGCATCTCCCCTGAATCCCCCCGAATCCCCCCCTGCCCAGATCCTTTCGGGTCCGGCCCCGGGAGCCCCGGTTTGGCGGGGCGGGGCTGTGCCAGGGTACTGGGGCGGGCGGGGCTCGGCGCTGCCCCGCCCCGGGGTGCGGGAGCCGCGGGCGGGGGGCGGTGCGCTGACCCCTCTCTCCCGCAGGTCCGGAGCGCCGGGAGGCGGTGAGTCCCGGGATGGCGGCGCTGCCCGGCCAGGCGCTCCCGGTGCTGCCGGCACTGCTGCTGCTCGCGGCTTCGCAGGAGCCGGTGCCGCGGGTCAGCCTGCCCTACGGTGAGTGCCCCCCGGGCTCCGTCGGGACCTCCCCGGGCAACTGAGCATCCCTCACCCCCACTCTGGGACTCCCCCGGGGGCAGCTGAGCGTCCCTCACCCCCACTCCGGGCCCCCGCCTGGGCAGTTGAGCGTCCCTCACCCCCACTCGGGGACCCCCCCGCTTAGCTGAGCGTCCCTCACTCTGGATCTCCCCGCCACGAGGCGACTAAGCGCCCCGCACGGCCCCCCCAGTCCTCCCTCGACCGGGGTCCCCCCCCGAGTTTCTCCCCGGGTCCCCCCCGGCGCTGCTGAACATACTCCCGGGTCCCACCTGGGTCCTCCTTCCAGAGATGGCTGAGCACCTCCCCCGGGCCTCCCCAGCGCCCTGGGTCCCCCCTCCCCGTGGCGGCTGAGCATCCTGCCCAGGTCCCCTGCCCCACTGGTCGTGTGTCCCCCCCGCCACGAGCTGGCTGAGCTTCCCTTTCAAGTTCCCCCTCGGGTCCCCCTCGGCGCGGCTGATCATCCCCCCCTACTCCGTGTCTCTCCGCCACGAGGTGGCTGAGCATCCCGCCTGGGTTCCCCTCTCCGCGGGTCGTGTCCGTCCCTCCCCCCGGGGCAGCTAACCATTCCCCACCCCCACTCCGAGTCCCTCCGCGAGTTCCCCCCCAGCGTGGCTGAGCATCCTCTTCGGCTCCCCCTGGCTCCCCCTTCCTGAGGCGGCTGAGCATCGCGTCCTGGTTCCCCGCCCCATGGGTTGTGTGTCCCCCCGGCTCCACGAGGCAGCTGAGCACCCTGCATCCCCCACCACGAGGCAGCTGAGTGTCCCGCCTGTATTCTCCTCCCCGTTACCCCTACCCAGGGTGGCCAAACGTCCCACCCGGGTCCCCCCAACTCTGGGTCTCCCATCCTGAGGTGGCTGAGCATCGCACCCGGGTACCTCCACAAAGTTCCCCCCTTAGGGCCGCTGTGCTTGCCTCCATGGCTCCCCCCCCCGGGTTTCCCCCAACTCCCTGAGACAGCTGAGCATCCTCCTAGGTTCCCCCCTCGGGTCACACCCCCCGCCCCAGCTCCCCACGCCGCAGGACAGGGTGGCCCCTCCACCCTGCGTGGAAACGCCTTGTGACAGCCGGCTGTGCTGAGGCTGCACAACACCTTCCCAGCCAGCCCGGCAAGCTGGGGCTCGTGTCCCGCCATGGGGCTGGGGCAGCCGTGCTCCCCTGGGATGGGGAAGAGCCCTGGGGGGCTGCCTGCCAGCAGCTGGGGGCCAAACGGTCACACCACCCTACATCAGGACCCGCACTGAGGGGTGAGCAGGGGTGTGCAGAGGAGGTGTGCAGAGGAGGGGTGTGTAGAGGAGGTCATGGAGATGATCCAAGGGCTGGAGCACCTAGTGTATGAGGACAGGCTGGGAGAGTTGGGGTTGTTCAGCCTGGAGAAGGCTCTGGGAAGACCTTGGAGAAGGCTCTGGGAAGACCTTAGAGCAGCCTTCCAGTACTGAAAGGGGCTCCAGGAAAACTAGGGAGGGGCTCTTGATCCCTCCCCAGGGATAGGATGAGGGGGAGTGGTTTCCAGCTCAAAGAGGAGAGACTGAGATGAGATCTTTGGAAGAAATGGTTTTCTGTGAGAGTGGGGAGACCCTGGCCCAGGTTGCCCAGAGCAGTGGTGGCTGCCCCATCCCTGGAGCTGTTCAAGGCCAGGTTGGATGGGGCTTTGAGCCCCCTGACCCAGTGAGAGGTGTCCCTGCCCATGGCAGGGGGTTGGAACTGGGTGGGCTTTGGGGTCCCTTCCACCTCAAACCATTCTGTGATTCCATGATTCTGTGAATCTATGTCACTGCGTGCAAGGCAGCCACATCCTATGTGAGCATGGGTAGGGTGAGGTGGCCACAGGGACCCATCCTGCCCACTCTGACCTGCAGCTTCATCCCCACTGCATTAGCCCTCCCCTCTGCGCTGTGTCCCCAGGGGTCTGCACAGCCTGGTACTGTGCCTGCCCCCAGGCTGCTTCGGCACCAACTGCAGTCCCCAGCAGCACCACAGACCCAACAGGGCTGGTGACTGGACAGCCGGGAGGCTGCTTGGCCAGGCAGAGCCCCTCACAAGCGAGGTCTGCACAAGCCTCTTGCACCCTCGGTTGCTGGCAGGGGTGGCTCAGCAGCTGGGTGTGCTCCATGGGCAGCTCAGGCTCGGCACCAGCAGCTGCTGGGCCCAGCTGCATCGTCCAGCGCTGGGGCTGTTGCACAGCGAGGGCTGCCCATGTGTGTTTGGGCTGGCTGTGCTGCCAGGAGAAGGTGGCTAAATCCAGCAGCTGCCGGCCAGCAGAGCCATCCCGCACCAGATGCTGGCTGGACAGCCTGGGAGGGGGCAGTGGTTTGGATGGGCTGTGGCAGCTGGGCGCGTGCCCTGGCTCAGCGTGCTGTGGTCCATTGGCGTGGCCCTGCCACGTGCTCCCGTGACCGCCAGCCACAGCTATGGTGGCACCAGCAGATCTGGGACCCACCGAGCTGGATGGGAGCCCCAGGAGCCAGTGGGACAGCCCAGCTCGGCATCATGCCATGCTGTGCCACACCATGTCAAGCTGCACAGACTGGTTCTGGCCCAGCTCTGCCCATCTGCAAAGGCTGCTGCGCCTGCAGTGGCTGCAGCTCACAGGCAGTCCTGGAGTCCACACCTGGACCCCCCATAACTGCCGGGGGAGCCAAGGGGGCATGGCACGCCCACTCTGCCGACAGCAGCGTGTGCCATTGGTGACTCCTGGGGAGCATGGCTGTGTGGGGCTTGCGGTTGGTAGGAGGGAGGGAGGAGCTGGCAAGCTGCTCCCCTGGAAGTACTGGATGTGCCTGCAGCAGGTTTGTCTGGAAGAAGCAGGTCTTGTCCTAACAGGTCCTCTGGCAGCCAGCATGGGCTCCCACAGCTCCCCAAGCCAGGACAGGTCTGTGGGGCCCCTGCTGCCCCCCTGCTGCCTGAGTTGGGCTGTGCCCACTGCGGGCAGCATCACCCTGGTGCTGGGGCACAGAATCCATTCCAGCAGGATGCTCGACAGGGTCGGCATCTCTCCCTTTGCACTGCTGCAGGAGAGCCAGGGTGGGTGCTGGGCAAGGGCCAAGCTGAGCCCACTGAGATGGGGGAGATCCTGTCCCGTCCAGCAGCAGCCAGGGCTCATGGGGCAACAGGGGAGGGGAAGAGGAGCAGGGTCCATCACAGAGCACTGCTGGCACCACAGCACCTCAGTCCCTCTCAGTGGATTCCATGGAGCCGGGGCTCACGGGAGCCCTGGGGCTGTCCATGCAGGGATCTGGGAGCAGGCACGGGTTCAGGGAAGGTCGGGGTGTCCCCAGGGCACAGGGGGTCAAGGAGTTGGCAATGTGAGTCAGCCCGATGTGTCCTGCTGACACAGCCGGGCCAGTCTGATTCAGAGCGGCTGAGGGAGAGGAAAGGCTTCCGGGGACAGGCCACCCACGCGGGACAGGCGCACGGCGTTACGTGACTCAGCCAGCAGCCTCTGCCCCGGTCGGGACGGCAGCCAGTGGGCAGCCAGTCCTAGCACCCATCTCCCTGTGCCACCAAGGGGTGGGTGGCCCAGCCTGCCCCTATAGGACCCCGATCAGGGTTCCCCACACCACAGGACTGATCCTGGGGCGCAGAGCGGGCTGCGGTGCCCCGTGGCGGTCAGGGCTGCTGCAGCATGCCCTGCGGCCATCCGTGGGGCTGGGACAGGGTGGTGGCTAGTGCTGCAGCAGTGTGGCAGCGCCCTCAGGCACTATCGTGGCCATTACCCACTGCAGTGGGTGCCACATGCATCTAACCACATGGGGAGAGCCCAGTCCAGCCCTAGCAGTGCCAAGGTGTGAGGCTGTGGTGGCAGTGCCAAGCAGAAGGGCCAGCAGTGAGTTGTGGCATGGGTGTCCCAGGGGGCTGGGTGCTGCCCCACACTGTCTGCGTGAGTCTGATGCCCATTGCTCTTCCTCCCTAGACTCGGCCGAGCGGGTCGTGCAGCGGTTCGAGGTGCCTGGCGTGTCCAACTACACAGCCCTGCTGCTGAGCCCAGATGGCAGCACCCTCTACCTGGGGGCACGCGAGCTCCTCATTGCCCTTAACATCAGCCGCTTCCAGCCCGGGGCACCAGCTCGCAGGGTGAGCCTGAGCCCCGCACAGGACCACAGTGTCCCCGGGGCTGGGCCTGCCCTCAGGGAGGGAAGGGACACCAAGCCAGCTCTGATGCCTGGGGCATTGGGGAGCTCATAACCAGCCAGGTGCTGCCTTGCCAGCCTAGTTGGGATGGGGGGGACCAGATGGTGGTGGAGGGGAACCAGTCAGTCATGTAGGGGGACGGTGATGGGGGGCTCCCAGTGACTGTCCCCTCTCTGCAGCTGCCATGGAGTGCGGATGAGGAGAAGAAGAGGCAGTGCGTGTCCAAGGGCAAGGACCCCCAGGTGAGCCCTCTGCTGGGGACTGCAGTGGGCAGTGCCCCGTGGCAGGGCACATGCAGGCAGGAGGGCTGAGCCACATCCTCTCGCCCCTGCAGAGGGACTGTCACAACTACATCAAGATGCTGCTGCAGCTGAACAGCACCCATCTCTACACCTGCGGGACCTGTGCCTTCAGTCCTGCCTGCGCCTATATTGTGAGCACAGGGAGCGGGACAAGGGTCTTATGGGGGTGCGGACTCTCCCTGTGCTGTTGGGGTCTGGGCGCTAGGGTGGGCGCTGGTTGGTGCTGCCGGCTAACAGCCCAGTCCTGTTGCAGAACATACAGCATTTCAGCCTGGAGCAGGACACATTGGGAAAGGTGCTGCTGGAGGATGGAAAGGGGCGCTGCCCCTTTGACCCCGAGTACCGGTCCACAGCCGTCATGGTCGGTAAGGCACCCTGGGAGCATTGCCCGCCCGGCAGCACCCGGCTGACCTGGAGCTGGGCCAGCACAGATCCCAGCAGGGGAGTGGGGCTGTGCTGCGTGGCATGTGCCGTGTCCCAGCAGGAGTGTCTCTTTGGCAGACGGTGAGCTCTATGCCGGGACTGTCAGCAACTTCCAGGGCAATGAGCCAACCATCTACCGCAGCCAGGAGAGCCGCATCGCCCTCAAGACAGAGAACTCCCTCAACTGGCTGCAGGGTGAGATCCGGAGCAGTAGGCTGGGGTCTCCATCCCATTGGATGGAGAGGCATGGGGCTGGGGACCCACCAGTAGTAAGGCGATGCTGAGGATGCCTGTGTCCCCAGACCCGGTCTTCGTGGGCTCAGCCTACCTGCGGGAGAGCCTGCCTGCTGGCAACCCTGACGGCGATGACGACAAGGTCTACTTCTTCTTCAGCGAGACTGCTAAGGAGTTTGACTACTTTGAGAACACCATCGTGTCCCGCATTGCCCGTGTGTGCAAGGTGGGCATAGGGCAGAGGGGTCCATGGGGGCCGTTGCCAGAATGTCACTCACTGCTCAGAGGGGCTGGGGAAGGGATGTGGGACCACCCTGCACACCTCTGTCTCCCAGTTCCTGGACACCCCATGAGGAGACAAGCACCAGACCCCTCTGGGGTAGTTACAGCTCCATAGTGCCCAGCCCAGGGCTGTGGCTTGAGCCACCTGCTCCTGCCAGCTGCACAGGTGGCAGTGACCCTTCCCCATCATTTCTGCCAGAGAGGTCACAAGCCCTGTCCTCCTCTTGGGTCGTGTTTCCCTTCCCCTGGGCACCTCAGATGCTACTTCTCTTGTGCTTCCCTGACACTGAGGCTGCTCCCCTGGGATCTCAGCACTGCTGGACAGACAGACCCCTGCTCCGCTCGCCCAGCCCCATGCTGGGGGGCCAGGCAACCACATCCTGACCTGCTGTGCCTTGCAGGGGGACCAGGGCGGGGGGCGTGTGCTGCAGCGGCGGTGGACGACTTTCCTGAAGGCACAACTGCTCTGCTCCCACCCCGAGGATGGCTTCCCCTTCAATGTGCTGCAGGACGTCTTCGTGCTCACCCCAGGGGAGCTGCACTGGAGGGAGACGCTCTTCTATGGAGTCTTCACCTCGCAGTGGTGAGCTGTGGGCGGGGAACCTGGGAGCGCTGCCTGCAGCACCACGGGGCATCCAGGGAAGTGCAAGTTGACTCCTGGCTCCAGCCACACTGGGGCTTCTGAGGTGGTGTCGGGCTGCGAGGAGCCAGGGTGCTGACCCTGCTGTGGGCTTTGCCTCTCCCGTGCCAGGAACAAGGGTGGCCTGGGCAGCTCAGCTGTGTGCGCCTTCCACATGCACACCGTGCAGCGAGCCTTCGGCGGGCTTTACAAGGAGGTGAACCGCGAAACGCAGCAGTGGTACACGGACACCAGCCCTGTGCCAGAGCCCCGGCCAGGCACGGTATGTGCCTCCTCAGCACCGGCCTTGGTGCAGACTGCAGGGCAGCCTCTTGCACTCTCCTGGTCCTGGCAACTGCTGGGGCACAGCCATTTGCCCACCTGCTGCTCTGAGCCCTGGCCAAGCCCCCTCTTATCTTCCCAGTGCATCACCAGCCACACGCGGCACATGAAGATCAACTCGTCCCTCCAGATGCCAGACCGGGTGCTGAACTTCATCAAGGACCACTTTCTGATGGACAGCCCAGTGCGCAGTCAGCCACTGCTGCTGCAAAGCCGCCTGCGCTACCAGCAGATCAGCGTCCACCGCGCACAGGGTGTCCACAGCACCTATGACGTCCTCTTCCTGGGCACGGGTGGGTTCAGTCACAGGCTGCCAGTGGGGTGGGTGTTGGGCACTGTGTGCCTCCAGCCCCGCTCACCACAGTCCTTGTGTTTGCAGACGATGGCCGGTTGCACAAGGCTGTGCGCGTGAACCACGGGGTGCACATCATTGAGGAGATCCGCCTCTTCCCCGTCGGCCAGCCCGTTCTCCAGCTGCTGCTGGACAAGGACCAGGCAGGAACTGGGCACTAGCATGCTGGGGCTGGAGCAAGGGAGTGAGGACGCTGTGGGCTCAGTGCATGTGGAGTAGATCTTGCCTGTGGGTTGGGGTCAGGGAGCCTGGGAGGGCTGGGATGTGCAGAAGCCAACCATAGAGCACAGTTTTGGGACAGCAGCTGTGCTGCTGATCCCGCTGCAGGGCTCCGGAGCTGGGGCTGTGCTGCTGACCCTGCTATGTCCCCTCCCACAGGGCCTGGTCTATGCAGCCACCTATACGGCGGTGGCCCAGGTGCCCTTTGCCAACTGCAGCCTATACCGCAGCTGCGGCGAGTGTGTGCTGGCACGGGACCCGTTCTGTGCCTGGAGCCGGGGTGCCTGCCGCAGGGCCTCCCTGCACCCCCCCGCACACCCCCAGTAAGTGCTGCACCCCCTCTCCGTCCCCCTGCACCCTGCAGCACCCCACCGCCATCACCCCTCTCTGTCCCCAGGCTCTGGGCACAGGACATCGAGGATGCTAACACAGAACGGCTCTGCCAGCTGGCCAACGCCTCCCAGCCCCGTCCCCGCATCCTTCTGCCCTCAGGTGAGCTCTGGTGGGTTCTGCTGGGGGGCTGCTGGCCTGAGGGGTCCTGGGGGCTCCCATGTGCTCCAGTCTCCCACTCAGCACCCCTCATTGCACCCCTGCCCACAGTCAGGGTCCCTGCAGCCTCGCTGACGTTCTCATCTTTCCACAGCCTCAGGTGCCCCATGCCAGCGGATCCAGCTGCCACCCAACGCAGTACGGCCGCTACCATGCCAGCTGCTCTCCAACCTGGCCTCGCGGCGCTGGCTGCACGATGGGGCGCCCGTCAACGCCTCCTACCTGGTGCTGCCTGATGGGGCCCTCATCCTAGTGGGCAGCCCCGAGCGGGCAGGCACCTATGAGTGCTGGTCGCTGGAGGAGGGCTTCCACAAGCTGATGGCCAGCTACTGCGTGAGCATGCAGGAGCTAGCCCATGGGCTACCAGATCCCAGCAGGAAGGTGGTTGCTGGCCGGGACACCCTGGAGACTGTCAGCACATCCCGGAGCACCTCAGCAGTGGGCAGCACTGCAGCACGCTTGGATGGCAAGACCTACTGGACTGAGTTTCTGGTAATGTGTGTGCTCTTCGCTGCCACTGTCATCGTGCTGGCCCTCTTCCTCCTGCACCGGCACCGTGATGGCATGAAAGCCTTGCTGGAGCCCGGCGACCCTGGCCGGCACCAGAAGCCACCCCGCAAGCCAGTGGAGAGCCTGCCCCTGAATGGCAGCAGCCTGCCCAGCGCCGTGCCTGAGCACAAGGGCTACCAGGCCCTACAGGACAACTACATCGTCAGCACCCCCGTGCACGAGCCTCCAGGCCCCCCGCGTGCCTTCTCTGAGTCAGAGAAGAGGCCCCTTCACGTCCGGGACAGCTTCGTGGAGGTGTCTCCCACCTGCCAAAGACCCCGAGTGCGCCTGGGCTCCGAGATCCAGGACTCAGTGGTGTGACAGGGATGAGAGCCGAGCCCTCACGCACCACTGCCTCTGCTCTGCTGAGCCTCGCTGGACCGCGGCGCTGCAGCTGGGATCCGTGTTGTCTGTGTGTGTGCATGCCCGGAGCCCGCACCCTGCTGCAGCTGGGAGGGCTGGCTTTGTGGCACCCCGTCAGGGCTCTGCTCACCGCGGAACTCCTGGACATTGCCTTGGCTGCTCCAGCTCCTCGGAATGGTGCTGGAAGCCCTTGGTGCAAGGGGTGCTGCATGCCTTCCAGGGATATGTGGGACTTTTCCCCCAGCCCAGCGTACCTGATGTGGGGACTGACACGGCGCCCGGTTCAGCCTGCTGATGCAGCCCTGGCTTCATGGGACCCCAGCCCCTGTCTATGCAGAGGGCAGGAGGGGGTGGCCGCAGCCCCCTCACGCCCTGACTCACTGTGACGCCCCACTGTGGGCCCTGGAGCCACGCGTGTGGCCAGGCAGTGCCGGCGCAGCAACGCCGCAGCATGTGCTGTGTGTCTGTGCTTGGTTTGTTTTTAATACATTGAAAATGTGAATCGTGTCTGGGGAGGGAGCAGGGAGCGGTGCTCGCCCTGCATCAGGCTGGGCAGCGCCTCAGCCCCGTGGCCCCACGTGCGTGTGCAGAAACGTCTGTGGTTTTTATATAAAGTCCAGGTGTCTCCTTTGGCCACATGTGTGCTGGCATCTTTCTGGGACTGACTGTGGCCAGGAGCATCCCGGTGGCCCCATGGAGAGGATCTGTGTCCAGCACTCGCTGCAGTCAGGGGGAAATGCTGCTGGGGGCCAGCTGCTCCCGGGCAGGGACAGACGGATGGGCAGGACAGTTGTGCTGGTGGGCAGGACTCTTGCAGTCCTTGATGTCGCCATGTGTTTGCTGGAGCGTTGGGCTGTGGTGCACAGGGCTGCATATGGAGGTAGGTGCCCATGTGTCCTTGCAGTGACGCTGCCCAGAGCTGGGGCCAGTGAGTCCCTGTGACCTTGCTGTTGGGGTGCCCTGCACACATGGCTGTGAGCTCGAGCAGCACTCGGCTGATTTGGGGGTGAGCATGGAGGTGTGTGCTGCAGCAGGCAGGATCAGGGGCTGCAGAGTGGTGTGGTGATGCTGTCCCAATGAAGGAAGGCAAGGGTGATCGATAGGAAGAAGAGTAGAGGCTAGGAGCAGGGGAGCCTGCAGCAGGAGCCGGACTATGGCAATCCCCTTCCCATAGTGTTGTGCTGCCCATAAGACCCCCATGCCAGCGCCAAGAGCAGGCAGGTCATCGTCCCTGTCCCGCATGGCTGCAGGCAGACCCCAGCTGCTTTGCTAACAGGACCCAACTCTGTGACAGGCAATGGCCAGGACCTGTGGTGTGGTGCTGCTCCTGAGCCTTGCTGTCTGGGAAGCGTCGGCACTGCAAGCACAGAGGAGCGGTGAAATCTACACTGAGCTGATGTGTTGGGGCAGGCTCCCTCCCCCTCCCCCAGGACCAACAGTGCCTTGCTCCCAGCTGGACCAGTGCACCAAACTTCCTGCCCAGCCTGTTCTGGGACATCAAAAAAGCTGCCAGAGGCGTTGGCTGGTGCTGTGCCAGCAGACACAGTCCCCAGGGCCACAGGGGCACTGGTTGCGGTAGGCTGATACTATTGTCACCGTGGGGCAGCAAGCTGGAAGGGCCAGCACTGCCAGGAGTGAGGTGCTGATACATGAGAAACGGTTGTGACGGAGCCTCAAGACTCCCATCAGCTGCTCCACCCTGGTGTGGGAGCTCCCACAGGGTGAGATGGACCCCCAGCCCACACGCACCAGCAATGGTGTGCAGTGCCACAGCAGCTCGCACAGCAGCTGCGGCCGGGGGGGGGTGGTGGCATGGTGGCACCACTGCCAGGGTGGCCAGGGGCTCACTGGGAAGCACAAGCAGGGCCGTTGCCTGCAGCTGGCAGCGGGCCAGGGCAGAGCCTGCTGGATGAACAGATACAAAGGGCTCTGGTGAAAGGTAGCTGCCTGCCTGCCCTGGATTTCCCTTTGTGCCTCTTGCTGGAGAGCTGAGTGCTTTGTGTGGCCCTGCTGAGAACAGTCTTGGTTTCAGAGGAGTGAGGTGGCTTCACAGAAGGGCTGTCATCGAGCAGGACGTGGGACCTGTCCACTGGAGCTGCGGCTGGCACAAAGGCAGAGGCGTCTGGCAGGAGGTTTGTCCCAGCGCCCTCATGGCACCTGTCCCATGGTGCTGTGCAAGCCCCCTCCGCCATCCCCACGGTGAGACAAAAGCGCACAGAGCCCAGGGTGAAATCAGAGCCCTTTATTTGTATCCAGAGGAAAAGGCCGGGGCAGTGAGAGCGGCTGCTGGGCTTGAGCCAGAGGAATGAAGAGAGGAAAAAAGGAGGAAAAGGAGAGCCAGCCCTTGGGTGAGCTCTGCTGTGCTCCCCGTGGGGCTGTGCCCACCCATGAGGGGAGAAGGGCATCCACATCCTGTGCAGCCAGGGGGACAGCACTGCTGCCGGCTGGCACATCCACAGTGCTGCCTGGGACGCTGTGTAGGGAAACAGCCACGTTTGGGTCATTGCTTGGAGAAATGGATCTGCATTTGGGTCATTGCTTAAAGAAATGGATCCGCATTTGGGTTATTGCTTGGAGAAATGGATCCATGTTTGGGATATTGCGTAGGGAAACATATCCATGTTTCAGTTATTGATTGGAGAAACACATTCACGTTTGGGTCATTGAATAGAGAAACAGAGCCACGTTTGGGCCATTGCTTGGGGAAACGGATCTGCATTTGGGTCATTGCTTGGAGAAACGGATCTGTGTTTGGTTTATTGCTGGGAGAATAAGATCTGCATTTGGGTTATTGCCTGGGGAAGTGGATCCGCATTTGAGTTATTGCTTGGAGAAATGGATCCACGTTTGGGTTATTGCTTAGGGGGATGGAGCTGTGTTGCAGCAGGAAAGCAGGCAAGCCAAGCAGGGACTTGGCAGTGAGAGGCAGCTCCCTGCCTGCTCGGGGAAGGCACAAATTGGTGCTGAGGGCACAGAGGGGCTGTGCAGCGTGGCCCCAGCCAGGAGCACCTCTGTCTGCCTGCCCCCACCCACAGAGATGCCCTTGGTTTGCATAAGGAGTTCAAATTGTATCCTGGGAGAGCAGAGTGGTTGCCAGCTTCCTAAGGCCCCACCTTGGCAGGTGGGAAGGGCACAGGAGCGTGTCCTGCCCAAGGCACTGTGCGGCACTTCTGGGCTGGTGAGGAGCAGAAAGAGGGAGACATCGCTGAAAGGGGAAATGTCTGAGACCACAAAGAGCTGCAACATCCGGAGGAGCAGCTCTGCTGGAGAACCGCCAGGCTCTCACAGGACGATCTTGAAAGAGCTGCAAGAGACACAACAGGTTCTGCACCTCCTCGCTGGGTTACACACAAAGAGTTTGTGAGCGCCCAGTGCTCCGGGGAGGCAGCATTCCCGGACAGGAGAGGCTCCCTGCAGAGCCAGCATGGGATGCGGTTCTCTCTGCCATTATGGGAGACCTTCTGCCAGGAAGCCTTGCCTTACAGCCCCCAGAACTCTGTGGCAGCACAGTGACCAGGGTGGGCAATCCCCTGCCCCGGGAACAAGCTGTGCTGCTGCAGAACACTGTACCTGGCAAAGTCTGGGGAACGGGAGACAACGTGCTGGAACTCAGAGAGGTTGATGGTGCCGTCCTTGTCGATGTCTGACTCCTCTAGGATCTAGAGGGGAAGGAAAGGCAAGCAGTAAACTCTGTGTAGCTGGGCCCATGCAGGGACCCATGCCCCACCTGATGGTCCTCACATTTTGGATGAGCTGCTCCATCTCCACAGTGCTTAGCCGGGACTCCTCGCCTTGCCCAGTCAGACAGTTCACCAGGTTTTCCAGGTCCTTTCTATCCAGAGTTCCATCATCGTCAAAGTCTTTAGGGAGAAGAAAGTTACATTTAGGCAGCCCCAGAATCCCAAGCACTCATACCTGGCAAGGAAAGGGTCCAGGAGGACACAGCAGGCTCCATGCTGCACATCATCATGCAGTTCCTACAGGCAGTTCCTAAAGCTGCTGCCCCATGAGCTCACCAAGGGCACTGCCAGCCCTCCTGAACATGGATTCATCCCTGCCTGCCCCCTGGGAAGTGCAGGGACCCCAGAATGTGGCATCCACCCCTGCCCTTACCAAAGATGCGGAAGGCATAGTAGGATTTGATGTCCGAGGTAGCAGAGTCACTGAAGACACTCAGCATATCGAGAAAGTCCTCGAAGGACATGCTATCATCCCCGTCATCCGAGGTGGAGAACACATGGCAGATCCGATGCTGGAAGGGGTTTGCCTGCCAACAGAGCAGCAGTTCAGGGCAGTGCTAGGCTGGTTCCCGCACAGAAGACACTGGCTGTGGGCCTGTTCTGTGCCTCCCCGGGCCCGCAGCCCCATGCAACAGGGATCTCTGGGATACTCTGCAGCGCAGAGGGCAACGGAGATGGTGAAGGGGCTGGAGAACAAGGGGTATGAGGGGCGGCTTAGGGACCTGAGGCTGTTTAGCCTGGAGAAAAGGAGGCTGAGGGGAGACCTCATCTCCATCTGTAACCACCTGAAGGGAGGTTGTGGTGAGGTGGGTGTTGCTGTCTTCACCCAGCTAACAAGTGATAGGACAAAAGGAAATGGCCTCAAGTTGTGCCAGGGGAAGGAGGTGGTGGATTCACCATCCCTGGAGGTGTTTAAAAGACGGGTAGATGAGGTGCTCAGGGATGGTTTATTGCTGGACAGGTATGTTTGGACTTCATAATCTCAAAGGTCTTTTCCAACCAAGCAATTCTATGATTCTATGGCAGGGATGAGGAAGTTTGTTTATGGGCATGACAGGTGTGCCAGAAGGAAACAGCTCTAGGTGACAGGGCCCTGCCCAAACACGCCCACAGCAGCAAGCAGAATTGAGTCTGCTGCCTGCCTGGCACCGTACCCGCAGCTCGGGCAGCGTGAGGATCCGGCTCTTGGGAACACGCGCAGAGTAGGCATTGTCCCTCTCCTCTTTTGGCAGCAGTTCACTGAACCTCTTATAGGCACTTGAGGAGGGAAGAACAAGAGAAGCTCTGTGGGGCAAGCGGGCCGGGGGCATCCACCGGGCCAGCAGCGCAGGCAGCCCCTGGCTGGTGTCCCCCAGCTCCTGGCCAGCGCTGCGCAAGCCAGGGGGGCACAAAGGCTCCCGGGCTCCCACAGAGCCAGCAGCAGGGGGAGAGCAGCTAGCCCTGCTGCCTCCTGCCTGGCCAGCCAGGACTGGGGAGGGGGAAGGAGACCCTGCTCCGCAGCTGGCTGCCAGCTCAGCAGCCTGCTCCGTAGCTGGCAACCCACTCTCCACCCACCACCCAGCACCCCACTCCGCATCCAGCTCTGCACCTGGCATCCAGCTGCCTACCTGGCATCCTTGATCCGCACCTAGCATCCCATTCCACATTCGGCACCCTGCTCCGCACCCGGCACCCCGCTCCCAGCCCCTCTAGCACCCGCAGCCCCTTGCCCGCCCTCCCGAGCTCGCGCCCCCCACCCCGACCCGGGCAGCCCCTTCCCCGCGGGGCTGGGTGACCCGAGAAGCGGGGGGTACAGTACAGCCCCCCCCAGCGGTACTCACAGCAGGATCTCCTGCTTGCTCAGGAACGTCAGCTCCTGCGGGGAGAGCACGGGTGAGCGCGGGCATCCCTGTCCTGGTGCCCCCGGCTCCTCGGTACCCCTCGGTGCCCTACCTGGTACTCGCGCAGCACCTCCCGCCCCAGCACGCTGCCCATGCCCCCCATGGCGCCCGCCGCTTCCGCCCCGCTCGTCAATCACCCACTCCCATGGCAACGCCCCGCCCCCGCGGCTCCTTGGCCCCGCCCCCGGCGCACGGGGAACGCGGGTAGATAGCCGGGGGCGGTGCCTGGGGATGGGGGCGGGGTCAGGGAACAGGAGAAGAGATCGGGGAGTCAGGGTACAGGGGGCGGGATCATGTGAGTCAGGGGCGGAGCCTGGTACGGGGTGGAGCCTGGTGTAGGAGGCGGAGCCAGCGTGCGCCGCCGTGGATGAGCCAGGAGCGAAGCCTCGCGGAGGGAGGTGGAGCTTCAGGGGCGGGAGCAGAGGAGGAGCTGGGTGGGTCGAGGCCCCATCCTCGGGGTTGCGCCCGCTGTGGTCCTGGCTGGCACCCGGCAGCGGCACCGGCATGGCAGAGGCGGCGGCGGCGGAGGAGTCGGCAGGCGAGGTGCCGGCAGGAGAGGAGCCGGGCCCCGAGGACTTCGTGTACGGGAAGGAGGACTTCGTGCTGCAGGGGCCGGGCTGGGAGAGCGACCTCGGCTCGTGGCTGTCGCGCTTCGACCGGGCGCTGCTGTCAGGCTGGGGCGAGCGCGAAACACAGGGGCTGTTCCGGTACCGGCTGGGCACGCTGCCCACGCGGGTGCTGCCAGGCCCCGCGCGCCTCGTGGCGGCACTGAACACGCGGCGTGGCACCGAGCGGCGGCCCCCGCAGCCCGTGTGCTCCCTCCTCCAGCCCTTCGACCCCGCCGCCTTCAACTTCACCCGCCTGCGTCGCGGGGAGCTGCTGCTCCGCCTGCACCGCGCCGGCTCTGCCGTGGCGCCGCTGCTTGTGGCCATCAACGTGAGCCCACTGGTGCGCGGGCATGTGCTGCTGCTGCCCGAGGCGGCGCAGGCGCAGGCGCAGGTGCTGCGGGCCCCGGCGCTGCGGGCTGCACTGGAGGCCGCACTGCTCAGCGCCCACCCCGGCTTCCGTGTGGGCTTCAATGGGCTGGGCGCCTGCGCCTCAGTGAACCACCTGCACCTGCATGGGCTATACCTGCCTTTCCCGCTGTCTGTGGAGAGTGCGCCTGCTGACCCGCTGCGCCCTGGGGGGCCTGCGCTGCTGCGTGCGGCACCCGCGCCTGCCTTCCTCTTCTTTGCTGCAGGCCCCACCGAGCTGGACGCAGTGTCCCGGGACGTGTGCCGGGCAGCCGAGCACATCACTGATGCCGGGCTGGCATACAACGTGTTCGCCACACGGGGTGACCCACCCAGGGGCATGGGGGCAGGCAGGGGGCGCGGACTGCGGGTGCTGCTGTGGGCACGCAAGGCAAGCTTTGGTGCAAAGACAGGCGATGCGTTCAACGTGGCACTGTGCGAGCTGGCAGGGTTTCTGCCGCTGTCGGCCGAGACGCTCTACCATGACATGACCGAGGATGAGGCCCTGAGCATCATCCACCAGCATCTCCTGCCCGAGTCTGAGCTGCTCAGTCTTGGTGAGGACCTGGCGCAGCTACTGGCAGGATGAGCACGGCAGCACTAGGACTGGCACAGGCACTGAGAGCAGCACTGATACCGGCTCCCACCTCATGACTAAGACCAGAACCAGGATCAACAGTGAGAGTGACACTGGGATCTGGACCAGCTCCCACCCCACCATCAACACTGGGATTGGCAGCAGGAGCAGCACTGTGACCGGAACCAGCACTTGGACTGGGACCAGGACTGGAATTGGCACCAACATGAAGACCGCTGCCAAATTGTGTGTCTCAGTATCATAACTTCAATGCCCCTTGCATCAGGTCACTGTACATATTCATTTTATTTCTTGGAAAGCTATTATATATTGTATTTATTTTGGGTAAATTAATTAAGCTAGATTAGTTGCTTGTTTTGGCAGGTGAACCTCTCTCCCAGCTTCACCACAGGCTCTTGTCTAGACCATGAGGTAAAGGATGCGCTTCTCTGTGACACCTTCAACCTGATAAATGTCCATGCCTGTGACAAAAGGAAGGTGCAGAAGGAAGACAAACAGCAGGCAAGGGAACGGCTGCTCCAGGCCCCTCAGACTCTCCGTGACTCCAGGTAGTGCTCTTCCCTGTAGTGCTGCGGGTCCCCAGTGAGAAAAGAGTAGGCTAAAAACCATGGCTGGCCATTTCCAGAGGTGCGTGGTCAAAGAGCGCACAGGGACTGAAGTGAAGCGTAGGGATGTCAGGAAAAATACAAGTCTTTAAGTGGGTCCTGCCCTGTGTGAGAAATACATAAAAATTTGCTGCTTAAACAAAAGGATACAAGGAGAAAGTGGCATCACTGTTCCAGGCACAAATCATCCTGTTTAAGAAAGAATGTGGTGCGGCTTTATCTCAAGGTTCTAGTGTTGTCTGTCGAGTGAAATACTATGTTACCATAATGAACTTTGCCTTTGCTTAATCTTACTTAAGATTAACAGATGTTGTTATCTTGTTTCTGTAACTGCCGAAATTAACAAGTCAGACTTCAAGAAGGGTATAAAAGACTGCCTAAATTACCCAAACTTCTGCGAACCCCGGTGAAGCTGCGGCTTCCCGGCTGCCCAGCACTGCTTTTGCTTTCCTATCTGAAATAAACTTTCAACGAATCATTTGAGACTTTATTTGTCTTAATTCAACTATAACAATTTTGGTGCCGTGACTCGGATACAGAAAGCTAACTCGGATTTCAACTCTGGGAGGGCGCCCCATACTCGGATGGTCCCGGAGGAGAGTTCGATTTAGGTTTACCTGGATTTTCCGAATGGAGATAAGAAAGCAAAAGAAAAAAAAGAAAAAGAAAGATACTGCAATTACCTATAATTTCTCTGCATGAAGAGCCAGGCGAAGACTCCAGAGGGAGTAAGTATATAGTGGTTTCCGTCTGGTCGGGGATTGGGTACCCGGAGTGGGAGTGATTGAGACGTCCATCGGACTTAGTAGTCCACCGGGCGAAGCGAGTGTGGACCTCTTAGTAGTGCGGTTCCCATTGTCCGCGAGGATGTGGGCCACGAATAGAGGGAAGCGAGTGATTTGAGAATGAAAGAAGGCACTCTCGGAAGATGGGCCAGAAGGACCCATACAAGAGAAGAGGGGTAGGGGTGGGCTCCCCGATATACCCCCGGATAGTCCATTAGGATTAATGATTCAACACTGGGATGATTCCCCCTCCCTGAAAGGGAAATCTAAGGAGAAAATGATCCATTATTGTATGGAGATTTGGGGAGAAAAACAGATAAGAAAGGACTTATATTGGCCAATTTATGGATCTTTTGAAGATTGGATATGCCAACAAATATATATGTGAACAAGAGGCAGCCATTTAATAAGGAGGAGAGTGAATATGCCTTTTTGTGGATCCTGGGTACGGCCCAGCCTGTTAATTTATTCCCATTGAAAGAAAAGAAAAAGAACAGAAGGAGGAGGGGGCGTGAAGACGAGCTTCGGTACCTAAGGGTCAAAATATTAATAAGGCCTTTAGCGAACAGCAGAAAAAGGACGAGACCCCTACCAAATGGCTAGAAAGGTTAAGAAAGAGCCCACAATTGTATTCTGGGTTAGATAGTCAAGTTGGTCAGGCCTTGCTGAAGACTCAGTTTGTGGCCAAATCCTGGCCTGACATACTCCTGCCCCTGAACACCGCCTGCTCCTGGGACGGAGCCCCCGGAACCCCCCCTCCCTACCCCCAAATGCCGCCCGCCCTCGAGACGGAACCCCCGGGGCCCTCTCCTGTCTCCTACCGCCGCTCACCCCTGGGATGGAGTCAAACATGGCCGTACACACTGCGCAGGTATCCATCGTGTCCCAACACCTGTTAAAACACAAGCATATCCTCTCCCCCAAGTTACTAACCAAAGTGTACCATTGTCGGTCTTTATTTGTAAGGGAACTCCTAGCGTTGCAAAAGCATGTCTGAAATGGCTTTGTATGTGTCTGGAAGTTTCACCACTAAGTGCTGTCATATGAACTGCCAGTGAAAATGTATCAATAGATACATGCACGTATTTCAGTTTTCCAAATTCCAAATTGCTCTGTCATAGGAATAATAATGCTTTCAGGTTCTTTTCCACTTAATAATTCACTTTCTGCCCTTGATTATTAATTGAGCAAATACTTCCAATCGAGTCACTATTGTCTTTTGAGGTTGATGAAGCAAAAATTGCCTTTCTAAAATTTTTTATTTCTGGTTCATTTTCAATCCATTGCATTATTATTCCTATAGGTTGAACATCATTGTTAATACTCAAAAAATGTATAGGTTATTTAAGCACCATACCATGCGCCTGCCTTTTACTTAGCGTTAGTTCTATTTTCTGTAAGGCTTGTTCAGCTTCCCTAGTTAAGCTTCTTGGAGCTGTTAATTCCGTTTCTTCTTTTAATAGTTGTGCAAATAGTGGTGCAAATTCTGATTATCTATCCCTATTAAGTCATGACCCAATTAATATTACCCAATAAAATTTGCACATTGTTAAGTGTTTGAACGTTTACTCTGATTGGTATTTTTTGAGGTTCAGTTGTGCTAATAATTTGCAATCCCAAATACTTCCATGCTGCTACACTTTGTACCTTTTCTGGCGCAATTTGAAATTTAAAAGACTCTTAATGACTGACTGAAGTTTTAACAGTTTCCAGGTCCCCTTTTCCAGCTATTAAAATATCGTCCATGTAACGATATACCAGAAGTTGTGGGTGTTTACTTCTAAAGGATCTTAAAGCTTTATTTACATAAAGTCGACACATAGCTCCGACCATTATCTGGTTTTAGAGTTGCAGAAACCCCCAGTGTTGCAAACGCAGTTAACAAGCGGCGTTGGATCTCTCGTGCTCGTTCCCGCTCTGCGCTGGAGCACAGATGCTGCGGTCACGGTAACACTAGCACCGCTGTCCATCAGTCCTGTTAAAACACCCTTGGTGTACAAACAGCTGTGAATCAATTCCCATTGCAAAGAGAGACGGCTGAACCCCGGGACGAACAAAGTGAACTGGAGGGTTTAAGATGGCTGCTGTGCCTGAGGCGGGCGGCTGCTCCCGCGCTGCCCGCTCTTCCGGCGCGTGACTCCCTCGCTGGGGGGGGCGTCTCTAGTTTCACACAGCTTTCAGTCCTGTCCAACTTGAGTTAGTCCATGGAATGGCATCCCCTGCGATGTGTGCCTTGCTGCTGGGCAGGCTGCGTGCTGAAGGGCCAAATCTGGGGAGAGGGATGCACCAGTGAAGTCAAAGGGCAGTAGGTGAGCAGAAGGTATGGATGTATTTTGGTGGAAGGTCTCTGCAGTGCAGGGTGGAGAGGAGAGGCAGCAGTGGGGCAGACTCCCTTCTCCCACTGCGGGGTCGGTGCCATTGCTTGCCTGGAAGGGCACAGGAGAAGGATACAAGGTGATCCCCTCCCCCAGGCTGTGACCCTGTTGTCACAGCCCCTCACGCTTCTGCCGGCAACTGCAGTGGAACACCTGGCAGTGGAGGGCAGTGTGAGCGCAGGTGTTGATCCCTGTACTGTGAGATGTGAACCATTTGTCTTGGGGGAAATATGGTATCACAGGTCAACTCTTACCATCTCCTGTCCTCCACGCAGGAAACTGTCCACCCTGAACGCCTGGATGAAGGATAACTGCTACAACACAACAAAACTCTGGGAAGACATTGATGATATTATCATAAAGACTCTTATTTCAGCTCACCCCGTTGTGAAGCACAACTACCAGAGCTGCTTTCCAGGCCACGTCACTGGCTGCGCCTGCTTTGAGCTACTGGGCTTTGATATTTTGCTAGACAGACAGTTAAAGCCGTGGTTGCTAGAGGTGAGGATGGAGTCTCCTGCTGTGTTGGAGCAATTCTGGAAGCAGCAGATGGCTTAGAGGCTCCAGAACAAGGGGTGGGGGAATGAACAGGACTTGTTTGACTAAAAAGGACCACCTCATTCACAAAATTATACAGGCAATGACCATAAGGAGCCAAGTGACCTGCTGTAGGCCAAGCAGGATCTAGAAGCCTGTTCCCTCTACACCCTCTCTAACAGCAGGGAGTTTCCTGAACCTTAAGGCTCCTTGATCTGTCATAGTATCCCGAATTTACAATAAGGCACCAGCCACTGGCTGCGGCCTCCTGCTCTCTGTTGCTGTTCCAGGGAAGAACACCCACGGGAAGCGTGTGGTGGGGCAGAACAGGGCCAGCGAGCTGGCAGTGCTTCCTGGGAGCTGCCAAGCTACATTAGTTGCTTGTTTTGGCAGGTGAACCACTCTCCCAGCTTCACCACAGACTCTTGTCTGGACCGTGAGGTAAAGGATGCGCTTCTCTGTGACACCTTCAACCTGATAAATGTCCATGCCTGTGACAAAAGGAAGGTGCAGAAGGAAGACAAACAACAGGCAAGGGAACGGCTGCTCCAGGCCCCTCAGACTCTCCGTGACTCCAGGTAGTGCTCTTCCCTGTAGTGCTGCGGGTCGCCAGTGAGAAAAGATAGGGCACGGCAGAGTAGGCTAAAAACCATGGCTGGCCATTTCCAGATCAAAGCTCCCAGAGGCCCTGGCACTGTGTTACCTCTGAGAAGATCTCCCAAGCCATCTCCCTCCTGCAAGGAAGAGCCAGGGCTGGTCTCTGGATGCCGGGAGATCTGAGACGTCTGGTGCTCTCGGCCCTGTGCAGAGTCATCCCCATTGCACTGAGCCTGCTTGTCAGGTTGTTCAGTGCCGACAGGCAGTGCCAGCATCCCTGGGCTCATGGGATGGACTGCAAAACTGCTTCAGGGACCAAGGGCACCTGGAGACCTGGGGCCCTTCTCTAGAGCAGGGTTCCTTTCCCAGGGTTGAGAGTTTCCCCCCATTCTCTGTCTGCATGCCCTTCCATGAGGCCATGTTAGAGAAGCCTGCTACCCGGGCTTTTCCTGCCATGCAGGGCGAGGCAGGAACTCCCTTCAGCTCCTGTTTCCATTAGAAGACCCAAGATAACTCTGCGCTGGAGATGCTGTCTGCATGTCCCTGCAGCCTCAGCATCTCTGAGCTGCTCACCAGTAAGGAAAGCTCCCAGCAGCATACAGGGTTGCAGATACACCTGGAATAGGTCCTTTTTAACTGAACGTCTCTTGTACCGGTGTTAGTCAGGTGAAAAGTGTGAGAGAGGTCTGGAAATGCTTCACCAACCCTCCACAGGCAGAGGACGAAGACCTGTGCACGCAGTGCAGTGCAGCTGTGTGAAACAGGCTCCCAAGCAGGGAAAGATGGGGGGAAAGCACTGGCTAGGCCCTTGTGCTTCAGCCAGGACAGCGCCTAGAGTCTCCCAATGCAGTTCCATGCTTATGCTTTCTCCTGTTTGCAGGTGCAAGGAGTTAGAGAGCAGCCAGGCTGCCTGGCCGTCTGAGGCAGAGAACTATGAGAACTCTCACCTGGGCGGTTACCGGCGCATTTATCCGGCCTGTGGAACAGACAAGTATGAGCCGTTTTTCAAGCAGAGTGCCTCCCTCTTCCAGAAAACGCTGTCATCCAAAGCACGAGAGGAGTTTGTCAGGTACGTTGCTCCTGTGGAGAACCTACTCCTTACAGGAGTGACACAGATACCTCTTGCTTCTGATCCTTTCCTGGGAGCTACTCTGCTGCATCTCAGCTGTAAATAGGCTGCGGACAGCTGGAACAGAAGGAGGCTGTATGTGCTCTGGCACTGTAGCAAAGCCCCTTCCTTCCACACGTAGCCTTGAGAAGCAAATGCAATATCCCAGTGACTTTTTTTGACTCTGGAGGCACCATGTCCTCTACCCTTCTGGCTGACACAGCCGAATTCAAGAGCATTTCTGACAGCAGTGAGAGTCTCTCTTAAAAGCGCTCCTGGCCCATTTCCTGGCACACTTCTGTTATGGTCGATTCACTACAGAACTTCTGACTGCAGTAAAATATCCTCAAATTGAAGTCTTCATAATAACCTTTTGCTTTCTTCCTGAACCAGTGACAAAGACTCTTGTTCCATGGCAGGCAGCAACTGGAGGAAATTAACCTGAAAAAAGAAAAATTGGAAGCTCTTACCAGGAAGAAGAAAACCGCGAGGAAGGAAGACTTATGTGGAGAGTCAGCTGGGGACAAATCCCAGAGCCGTAACAAAACCACAGCTCCTAAAAGCCGCCTCGTTCACATAAGCAGCAGGCTGTGGGACAGAAAGGTACCGTGCTTCATGAGTGCCATCTGTGGGCCTCTCAAAGGTTCCCGTGGCTCTGGGAGCAGTGCTGGGCTGTGGGTGTCTCCCAAGGAACAGATCTGCAAGGTCAGGCTCCCTCCATGTAGCCTGGAGAGCTGGCAGCTTGGGCCAGTAGGAACTCGAAAGCAGCAGTGTTGTTCCTTCCCTGTTGTGTCTCCCACCGGGATCTTTGTCCCACTCCACCCCAAAGTCTGTCATTCTCCTCAGCGCTCGAAGCAGTCTAAGGCTTCGTTTCTCTCGTGCACCACCAGGTCTTCAACTTTGTTGTAACACAGATCTTTCTTTCCTAACACACAGCGTGTGCAATATGACTCCATGCAGCCCCAGGACATGGTGGAACATGAGGAGAAGAAAAGAGTAGATGCTCTTCTGCGGCGTGAGAACCTTATCAGGCGCCTGGGCATCATAGACCCGCTCTCCCGGCTGTTCCCCACAGCCAACAGTAATTGTTATAGTTGAATTAAGACAAATAAAGTCTCAAATGATTCGTTAAAAGTTTATTTCAGCTAGGAAAGCAAAAGCAGCGCGGGGCGGCCGGGAAGTCGCAGCTTTACTGAGGCTCACAAAAGTTTGGGTAATTTAGGCAGTCTTTTATACCCTTCTTGAAGTCCGACTTGTTAATTTCGACAGTTACACAAACAAGATAACAACATCTGTTAATCTTAAGTAAGATTAAGCAAAGGCAAAGGTCATTATGGTAACATAGTATTTCACTCGACAGACGACACTACAACCTTGAGATAAGGCCGCACCACATTCGTTCTTAAACAGGATGATTTGTGCCTGGAATAATGAGGCCGTTTTCTCCTTGTATCACAGTATCACAGTATCGTAAGGTTGGAAAAGACCTTTGAGATCATCGAGTCCAACCTATGACCCAACACCTACACCTACTCCTACTTGTCAACTACACCATGTCACTAAGTGCCTCATCCAGTTTCTCTTTGAACACCTCCAGGAATGGTGACTCGACCACCTCCCTAGGCAACACATTCCAATGAACAATTACCCTCTCAGTGAAGAATTTCTTCCTAATGTCAATCCTAAACCTCCCCTGGCGAAGCTTGAGACCATGTCCTCTCGTTCTGTCACTGGTCACCTGAGAGAAGAGTCCAACTCCTGCCTCACTACAACCTCCCTTTAGGTAGTTGTAGAGAGCAATAAGGTCTCCCCTGAGCCTCCTCCAGGCTAAACAATCCCAGCTCCCTCAGTCGCTCCTCATAGGGCTTGTGCTCCAGCCCCTTCACCATCCTTGTTGCCCTCCTCTGGACACACTCCAGCATCTCAACATCCTTCTTAAACTGAGGGGCCCAGAACTGGACACAGTACTCAAGGTGCGGCCTGACCAGTGCCGAGTATAAGGGGATGATGACCTCTCTAGTCCTGCTGGCCACACTGTTCCTGATGCAGGCCAAGATACCACTGGCCGCCTTTGCCACTTGAGCGCACTGCTGGCTCATGTTGAGTTTCCTGTCCACCAGCACTCCCGAGTCCCTTTCCGCCTGACTACTCTCTAGCCACTCTGCACCCAGTCTATAGCTCTGCATGGGGTTGTTGTGTCCAAAGTGTAGGACCCGGCATTTGGACTTGTTAAACCTCATGCTATTGGAGTTAGCCCATCTCTCTAGCCTGTCAAGGTCCCTCTGTAGGGCCCTCCTACCTTCCAGCAGATTGACACTTCCTCCCAGCTTGGTGTCATCTGCGAACTTGCTGATGAAGGACTTGATCCCCTCATCCAGATCATCAATAAAGATATTAAACAGGACCGGGCCCAGCACCAAACCCTGGGGGATGCCACTGGTGACCGGCCGCCAGCTGGATGGGACACCATTCACTACCACCCTTTGGGCTCAGCCATCCAACCAATTCCTAACCCAGCACAGAACATTCCCATCCAAGCCACGGGCTGCCAGCTTGTCCAGTAGTCTACTATGGGAGACAGTGTCAAAGGCCTTGCTGAAGTCCAGGTACACCACATCCACAGCCTTCCTCTCATCCACCAGGCGAGTCACACGGTTGTAAAAAGAAATCAGGTTGGTCAGGCAGGACCTGCCTCTCCTAAAACCATGCTGGCTGGGTCTGATCTCTCCCTCATTCTGCAGGTGCCGCATGATCGCACGCAGGGTTATCCGTTCCATAATTTTGCCTGGAACCGAGGTCAGGCTGACAGGTCTGTAATTACCTGGATCGTCCCTACGGCCCTTCTTGTGGATGGGCGTCACGTTGGCCAACTTCCAGTCTTCTGGGACCTCTCCAGTGAGCCAGGACTGCTGATAAATGATGGAAAGCGGCTTAGCAAGCTTGTCCGCCAGCTCTCTCATCACCTTAGGGTGGATCCCATCAGGCCCCATAGACTTATGAGGATCCAAGTGGCTCAGCAGGCCTCTAACTTCTTCCTCCTGGATGACAGGGGGGCTGTATTGCACCCCGCCCCTATCCACCACTTCAGTAGACCAGTTGTCCAGAGAACAATCTGCCTTACTGTTGAAAGCCGAGGTGAAGAAGGCATTAAGCACCTCAGTCTTTTCCTCATCTTTAGTTACTATATTTCCCTCAGTGATCGCTAAGAATTGAAGGTTGTTGCTGCCCTTTTTTCTGCTGTATGCTTTTGTTTGATCAGCAAATTTTTCTTTATTTATCACAGTAATAAAGACTGAGCATGACTTGATTCCAGATCCAGGCTCTCAGGGAATACCGCTGCCAAATTGTGTGCCTCAATATCATGACTTCAATTCCCCTTGCATCAGGTCACCGTACATATTCATTTTATTTCTCGGAAAACTATTATATATTGCATTTATTTTGGGTAAATTAGTTATGTTAATCCCTACCAGTGCCACGTCATCACTTTCCAGCTGTGCGTGGCCAGAGCTGTCATGCTTTTTTTTCTTCGGTGGTCTCCAGTGAAGTAATGAGGCTGCCCTATCCCTGGAGGTGTTCAGGGTCAGGTGGGACGGAGCTTGGAGCACCCTGATCCAGTGGGAGGTGTCCCTGTCGTTAATCGCCAGGTCGCGCTGACTGGATGCACAGCTGGCACAAGAAAGAAAAGACAAAGAAATGAAATTTGAAGTTCGCAACGGTAATATGGACACTGGGGCCCGCTCCGCACCGGGACCGGCGCCGGCCGCCAGGGGGCGCTGCGAGGCGCGGGGGCCGCTGTGCCCGGCGGCGCCGCCGTCACAATGGCACCCGGGGGAAGGAGGGGACGTTGGTGTGAGTGGTCCGCGCGGCCCCGTCGCCATGGGAACCGCGATGGCGGCAGGCAGCGGAGACGGGGTCCCTGTGGCCCACCGACCCGACCCTCGCGGGAAGGGGGCCTCCCCACGCCCCGCCGCTGCCCCCATCAGCACCGGGAGGCGGAGGAGGTGCAGGCGAGTGCGGACTGCGGCCCCTGGAGGCGTCCCGGGGCGGGGGGCGTCTGTCTGCCCACCTACCGTTAACCTGGGCCCCGTCGCCGCCCCACTGCCCACCCCATCGATGCCGGGAGCGGCCCCGGGGTGGCTTTCAGGAGCCTCCCTAGTCGAAAATAAATTCAGGGAAAGACGCTGAAATTGCCCCAGGAATCCTCAGCCCTGCCGTGTGCCCGCATTTGCTCCGGGGCAGATTGGACCGTTCCCTCTACGGAGCGGGAGCTGGGATGTGCAGGAGCACGGCTGTCTCACTCCCTTCCTCCCCTCCTCCCTCTCTCCTTCCCCCTTTCTTCCCTCTGTCCTTCCCTCCCTCTCTCTCTCCTTCCCTCCCTCTCTCTCTCCTTCCCTCCCTTCCTCCATCCCTTTTTTCCTCCCTCCCTCCTTTCCTCCTTTCATTCCTCCTTTCCTCCATCCCTCCCTCTTTTTCTCCCTCCCTCCTTTCTTGTCTCCCAGCTGTGCCCAGACACGGGCCAGCTCCCCACTGAGCGGCTGTTCCTCTCTCTCTATTGCAGTGTTCCCTCCATCAACCTGAGTGACTGCAAGTATGAGAGTGGTAAGTGCAAGGTGCCGCCAGGTGTCCCTTTGGACTAGGCCCACTGGCACAGGTGCTGTGGGTGCCCACTCCACCAGGATACCAAATTTCCCCTGCCCAGCTGCTTTCACATTATGGATTTATTGGTTACAAGTGACTCAGGCCCCGGAGAATAGCACAGGGTTTTTCCCACTTTGGGCTGATGAGCCCCCTGGTTTGGAGAGCTGGGAAATTACACCTGCCATAATGGGTGAGGAGGGCTCAGGTCGGGGCAGCCACAGTGTGGGACAGTGCCTGTGCTTGGGCAAAGGACAGGAGAGCTCTCCTTTAATGCAAAGCTGGTGACAGAACAGACAGGAGTGGCACCTAGAACCTCTCCCTTTGCTGTCAATCTCCAGCAACGCATTCAAGGAGCCGCTCAACTCCCACTCTTCTTGGGTGTCACAGACTGTATCCTAAAGGAACAGATTCCTACCATCTGATGGCTGTTATTAGCCAGTTGGCTAATGACAGTTTCAGCAGTGCCACCACATTTGCAGCGTGGAAGACTACAGGCTGCTCAGCTGTGCAAGGGACATGGGTTTATACAGGCGGACAGGAGTCATGTGTATTGCCCAGGACAGTTTGGTGACAAAGGTGGATGGGGACTCGCAGCAGGAAGGGAGTGCAGCAGCACAAGCGCTGCAGGAATCTGAACCCTTTCTCCCAGCGTGCGTTGCCTCCATCGCATTCCCTGCTATTTGAGAGGCCGAATTCACAACTGGAGCCATCCCAACAGTGACCTCCTGCTTCAGACCTCACAAGTTCTGCTGCCAAACACCGTTTGATCCCAAAGATGAAGCTCAGACCCTCCCCAGACCTGTGTCTGCCCTTGGGGTGTTGGCAGATTCAAGCCTGCTGCGATTCCAGGGCTGCTCTGGGACCCCAGGGCGTGGGGATTTAGGGGCTGATAGCTGTTGCACACCAGAGGCTGGGGGGAGTTCAGCTGGGTAAAGCTCGTGTTTCTTAGCCTCCTGAAGGGTCCCACTGTTATTTACCTTGCATGTCTGAGAGTGGAATTGCAGCCTAGAGAGGTTTGATCCACACTCTGTCCCTTCTTACTCTGGGGACTGAACAGCCTCTGGTGCCTGTATTATCTGTCCAGTCCCTTATCGTCTGCTTGCTTTGGCACAGTGCGGCGGGCAGCTCAGTGCTGTGGGCTGAAAGAGGCAGAAGAAAACGAGGAGTGGACAGTGTATTGGACAGACTACTCAGTCTCTATGGAGCGCATCCTGGAAATGAGGCAGAAGCGGTTTCAGGTAAATACTCCCCTGGAATGGCTGCCTAGCAGGAATGGCCCAGGAATGGCGGGTGGGATAGCGGGACAATACATCGAAGAATGAAATAGGAGCGCCCAAACCAGCGTCTGTGCCTTCTCCTCTGCCTTGGTTCCAGTGGGTGCAGGTTCAAAAGCCTCTGCTTCCATTGTGTCTCTGGTACAGTGCCATCGGCAACACTTGGGCGGTCAGGAGTGTGAACTGGAAAGCTGCCAGCTCCTTTAATGCAGTGTGAAATAGACGGCTCTTGATGACACGCAGCTCCCTTCCTGAAGCTGTGGTATTCCAGGGAGGGAAAGCTGCAGGGCTGAGATGAAGCAAACAGATAAATCACACTGCTGACATTCAGATAAAGCGGCTGCAGCGTAATCTTGTCCCTCAGCAGAAGTTCAAGGCAACCGCAGGCTCAGCTTCCTGTTCTCCACGCTGGTTTCTCTGCACACGGGCTTTCCTCGGGTCTCAAGGAGGATCCGTGCTGTTCCTTTGCTGATTCTGTTTTCTGTCTGCATCTCTTTCAGAAAATCAACCATTTCCCAGGGATGACTGAGATCTGCCGTAAGGACCTGTTGGCTCGCAACCTTAAGCGTATGCTCAAGCTCTTTCCGACAGAGTACAATATATTTCCCCGCACTTGGTGCCTGCCAGCTGAGTGAGTGATAGGATTAACGTAGCTGGGATCAAGGCAATGAAGTCGGGAACTGGGAAGCTCCCTGCTGGTCAGCCAGGGCTGGGATGGGGACGCCCTCTGAGGTCTCCTGCCTTGGCCTTGGTAGGCTCCCCAGGAAGGAAGCAGGGCATTGAGACACGTCTCTAGTTTCACACAGCTTTCAGTCCTGTCCAACTGAGTTAGTCCATGGAATGGCATCCCCTGCGATGTGTGCCTTGCTGCTGGGCAGGCTGCGTGCTGAAGGGCCAAATCTGGGGAGAGGGATGCACCAGTGAAGTCAAAGGGCAGTAGGTGAGCAGAAGGTATGGATGTATTTTGGTGGAAGGTCTCTGCAGTGCAGGGTGGAGAGGAGAGGCAGCAGCGGGGCAGACTCCCTTCTCCCACTGCGGGGTCGGTGCCATTGCTTGCCTGGAAGGGCACAGGAGAAGGATACAAGGTGATCCCCTCCCCCAGGCTGTGACCCTGTTGTCACAGCCCCTCACGCTTCTGCCGGCAACTGCAGTGGAACACCTGGCAGTGGAGGGCAGTTTGAGAGCGCGGGTGTTGATCCCTGTACTGTGAGATGTGAACCATCACCAAGCTTTGGGGTAGAAGAGGCAGGCTGCTCTGGTCACAGACAAGCAATGACAGAAATGCAGCTGAGAGAGACCAAAGAGCATGCAAAGTCTGAGTGCTGTAAGGGGATGAGATGCCCATTCTCAGGCAGATTTTATTCTTACCATTTCCTGATGCCCTGGAAGTCAGGCTCCCATTGCCTGCTCTGTGGTTGAACTCTCCTCATGGTCAGAATGATTTTCTGACCTGGCCTAAAGCATCAGCTCTAGAGTACTTCTCCCGTTTTCCCTGGCCTCAGAGAACAGCAGCTTGCTGCGGTTTTACTAAGGGTGCTGACTACTTCCTGTGGAGCTCCCATGGAAGTGGAGATGTGTGTGAGCAAAAGGTGGAACCAGAAGGGCTTTGTCCAGTCACACCAGGACCAGTCTGTCACTGGTGCAGATCAGCAGATCAGGCACAGAGGTCCTGTTCCTCTGCTGCCAGTGTCTGGTCTGTACTGGCCCGCAGCACCACAGGCTGAGCACATAGCTGTGATGAGAGTTCAGAGGCTGGTTTGGCAGCGTGTAATGGTCACCCTTCCTTGCACAGCTATGGAGATTTCCAGGCCTACAGACGCCACAGGAAAATCAGAACATTCATCTGCAAGCCAGATAGCGGCTGCCAGGGGAGAGGCATCTTCATTACGTGTAAGCCAGAGGACATCAAACACGGAGAGCGTATGATCTGCCAGCAGTACATCTCCAAGGTGAGGGGCAGCGTCAAAATGCTGGTGGAAGATTGCAACGTCCTGGCTCTTCCAGCATCCCACATCCTCCTCCTGCTCCTTTCCCTATGTCTTCCTGCATCTGCCAGGGGCACTGGGCTGGCTGCAGTGCAGCAGAGGCACAGCAAGAGCTTGCTCTTCTCCTGGCTGCTGAGCTGCCAAGGAGCAGTGCAGACAGAGCAGCCACATCACAAAGTTTCTTTATCTCATGCTTGCTCCTGCCTTTTTTCCTCACAGCCTTTCCTCATCGATGGCTTTAAATTTGACATGCGAGTCTATGTGCTGGTCACATCTTGTGACCCGCTGAGGATCTTTGTCTACAAGGAGGGTCTGGCCCGGTTTGCTACCATGAGGTACATCAATCCCAGGAGCAGCAACCAGGTAAAAAACAAGGGGAATTTTCCAAAGCACTCATATAGTACCTGTAGGTTTTAGACCCTAATTTTGTCCTAGTGACATTCCAGACCCTGGAAAGGCAGAGGTAGATGTGTTTCATGGGATTCGGCTTTCTTCTTTCATCCTCTCCTTGTGTACCTCCTCTTCACAAGAGGTATTTCAGGAGTCTATGGAGCCAATTGACTCCCAGGCCCAACATCTGGGCTGTTTACTGGCGTTATCTCAGAATAATGAAGTTGTTTCGCTTGGAAGGAGCTTTGTAAGGTCTCAAATCCAACCTCCTGCTCAAAACTGAGTCAACAGTAAATTCAGATCTGGTTTCTTGGGGTTTTGCCCAGTCAGGTGTTGGAAACCTGCAAGGACGGGGACCTTGCTGTGTCCCTGGGCAGCGCTGCTACTGCTTCTTGCCTTTATGAGCATTCTCAAATCCACACCATTTCTTGTCCCCCTCTGCTTCAGGCAGAAAAGAGGGACCTAGGGATTACCTGGTGATACTGTCTCAGCCTAAGAGAGACAAGGAGGGGAGCTGGGGAGGCATGGTGCAGAGTACGACCGGGTCCACTGTTGGATTGCTGTGCTACACCACAGCCTGGCCTGTGGAACACCAGGCCTCTGCCAGTCTGCCCACTTGTCCCAGAGCTGTATATGCGTGTGCCCTCCCTCCAATACGTGGATGTCTTGGAGGGGACTCCCGATTTGGATGAACAAAGGGAGAAGAATCTACAGGAATTTCCTGCAGATTCTGTTCTAGAGTCCCTTGTTAATGGTGAGGCCACAGCTGGAGCGGCATTTGGGGAGCTGGCCCCTCTGCTTTCCCCAAGAGACAAGGACTGAGGTGGGAAAGGGTAGAGCTCTGTCTTCTGCCTAGAGAGGGAATCACCGATGTGATTAACTCCTCACTACAAGTCAAAGGGGGTGAAGCTGATGGCTTGATGAGCTCTAATGGGGCTGCACTTGGTTACCACCTGTGGTTAAGGGTAAATGGAAGTCTCCTGCGGTTCTTCTCTTAGGGTGATATCTGCATGCATCTGACCAATTATGCTATCAACAAACACAATGAAAACTTCATCAAGGACGACACAACGGGCAGCAAGAGGTATGGCCTTGTCCAGGTACTGCAGTGCCCAGTGCATGTCCTGCAGCACAACTGCATTCATGACACTAGTTTACTTCCATTTGTCTTGGGGGAAATATGGTATCACAGGTCAACTCTTACCATCTCCTGTCCTCCACGCAGGAAACTGTCCACCCTGAACGCCTGGATGAAGGATAACTGCTACAACACAACAAAACTCTGGGAAGACATTGATGATATTATCATAAAGACTCTTATTTCAGCTCACCCCGTTGTGAAGCACAACTACCAGAGCTGCTTTCCAGGCCACGTCACTGGCTGCGCCTGCTTTGAGCTACTGGGCTTTGATATTTTGCTAGACAGACAGTTAAAGCCGTGGTTGCTAGAGGTGAGGATGGAGTCTCCTGCTGTGTTGGAGCAACTCTGGAAGCAGCAGATGGCTTAGAGGCTCCAGAACAAGGGGTGGGGGAATGAACAGGACTTGTTTGACTAAAAAGGACCACCTCATTCACAAAATTATACAGGCAATGACCATAAGGAGCCAAGTGACCTGCTGTAGGCCAAGCAGGATCTAGAAGCCTGTTCCCTCTACACCCTCTCTAACAGCAGGGAGTTTCCTGAACCTTAAGGCTCCTTGATCTGTCATAGTATCCCGAATTTACAATAAGGCACCAGCCACTGGCTGCGGCCTCCTGCTCTCTGTTGCTGTTCCAGGGAAGAACACCCACGGGAAGCGTGTGGTGGGGCAGAACAGGGCCAGCGAGCTGGCAGTGCTTCCTGGGAGCTGCCAAGCTACATTAGTTGCTTGTTTTGGCAGGTGAACCACTCTCCCAGCTTCACCACAGACTCTTGTCTGGACCGTGAGGTAAAGGATGCGCTTCTCTGTGACACCTTCAACCTGATAAATGTCCATGCCTGTGACAAAAGGAAGGTGCAGAAGGAAGACAAACAGCAGGCAAGGGAACGGCTGCTCCAGGCCCCTCAGACTCTCCGTGACTCCAGGTAGTGCTCTTCCCTGTAGTGCTGCGGGTCGCCAGTGAGAAAAGATAGGGCACGGCAGAGTAGGCTAAAAACCATGGCTGGCCATTTCCAGATCAAAGCTCCCAGAGGCCCTGGCACTGTGTTACCTCTGAGAAGATCTCCCAAGCCATCTCCCTCCTGCAAGGAAGAGCCAGGGCTGGTCTCTGGATGCCGGGAGATCTGAGACGTCTGGTGCTCTCGGCCCTGTGCAGAGTCATCCCCATTGCACTGAGCCTGCTTGTCAGGTTGTTCAGTGCCGACAGGCAGTGCCAGCATCCCTGGGCTCATGGGATGGACTGCAAAACTGCTTCAGGGACCAAGGGCACCTGGAGACCTGGGGCCCTTCTCTAGAGCAGGGTTCCTTTCCCAGGGTTGAGAGTTTCCCCCCATTCTCTGTCTGCATGCCCTTCCATGAGGCCATGTTAGAGAAGCCTGCTACCCGGGCTTTTCCTGCCATGCAGGGCGAGGCAGGAACTCCCTTCAGCTCCTGTTTCCATTAGAAGACCCAAGATAACTCTGCGCTGGAGATGCTGTCTGCATGTCCCTGCAGCCTCAGCATCTCTGAGCTGCTCACCAGTAAGGAAAGCTCCCAGCAGCATACAGGGTTGCAGATACACCTGGAATAGGTCCTTTTTAACTGAACGTCTCTTGTACCGGTGTTAGTCAGGTGAAAAGTGTGAGAGAGGTCTGGAAATGCTTCACCAACCCTCCACAGGCAGAGGACGAAGACCTGTGCACGCAGTGCAGTGCAGCTGTGTGAAACAGGCTCCCAAGCAGGGAAAGATGGGGGAAAGCACTGGCTAGGCCCTTGTGCTTCAGCCAGGACAGCGCCTAGAGTCTCCCAATGCAGTTCCATGCTTATGCTTTCTCCTGTTTGCAGGTGCAAGGAGTTAGAGAGCAGCCAGGCTGCCTGGCCGTCTGAGGCAGAGAACTATGAGAACTCTCACCTGGGCGGTTACCGGCGCATTTATCCGGCCTGTGGAACAGACAAGTATGAGCCGTTTTTCAAGCAGAGTGCCTCCCTCTTCCAGAAAACGCTGTCATCCAAAGCACGAGAGGAGTTTGTCAGGTACGTTGCTCCTGTGGAGAACCTACTCCTTACAGGAGTGACACAGATACCTCTTGCTTCTGATCCTTTCCTGGGAGCTACTCTGCTGCATCTCAGCTGTAAATAGGCTGCGGACAGCTGGAACAGAAGGAGGCTGTATGTGCTCTGGCACTGTAGCAAAGCCCCTTCCTTCCACACGTAGCCTTGAGAAGCAAATGCAATATCCCAGTGACTTTTTTTGACTCTGGAGGCACCATGTCCTCTACCCTTCTGGCTGACACAGCCGAATTCAAGAGCATTTCTGACAACAGTGAGAGTCTCTCTTAAAAGCACTCCTGGCCCATTTCCTGGCACACTTCTGTTATGGTCGATTCACTACAGAACTTCTGACTGCAGTAAAATATCCTCAAATTGAAGTCTTCATAATAACCTTTTGCTTTCTTCCTGAACCAGTGACAAAGACTCTTGTTCCATGGCAGGCAGCAACTGGAGGAAATTAACCTGAAAAAAGAAAAATTGGAAACTCTTACCAGGAAGAAGAAAACCGCGAGGAAGGAAGACTTATGTGGAGAGTCAGCTGGGGACAAATCCCAGAGCCGTAACAAAACCACAGCTCCTAAAAGCCGCCTCGTTCACATAAGCAGCAGGCTGTGGGACAGAAAGGTACTGTGCTTCATGAGTGCCATCTGTGGGCCTCTCAAAGGTTCCCGTGGCTCTGGGAGCAGTGCTGGGCTGTGGGTGTCTCCCAAGGAACAGATCTGCAAGGTCAGGCTCCCTCCATGTAGCCTGGAGAGCTGGCAGCTTGGGCCAGTAGGAACTCGAAAGCAGCAGTGTTGTTCCTTCCCTGTTGTGTCTCCCACCGGGATCTTTGTCCCACTCCACCCCAAAGTCTGTCATTCTCCTCAGCGCTCAAAGCAGTCTAAGGCTTCATTTCTCTCGTGCACCACCAGGTCTTCAACTTTGTTGTAACACAGATCTTTCTTTCCTAACACACAGCGTGTGCAATATGACTCCATGCAGCCCCAGGACATTGTAGAACATGAGGAGAAGAAAAGAGTAGATGCTCTTCTGCGGCGTGAGAACCTTATCAGGCGCCTGGGCATCGCAGACCAGCTCTCCCGGCTGCTGCCCACAGCGAACAGGCCAGCTGACAGCCAGGCACCCTATGTCGTTATCCCCAACAGCCAGGTAACTGCACGTTCCCCCGATTCATCCTGCAAGGCCGAGACAGGAGGCAGCTGCTCATGGTCCTGAGGAATGAATCACAGGCTTTGAGCATCTTTGGTGTGGCTCAGTTAAAGGAGAACCAATGTAGTGCCTGAGGCGGTGGATTTCCATGCTGCCCATGTCCCTTTCCAGTGGGCAGGCTAGGGGTGCCCCAGCACCCTTCCTCGGAAGCTCCCTCTCACCAGTGTTCCAAAAACCAGACCTCACAGTTGTTGCCTTGTGGGCACTGCTGTCCTCAGCATGAGAACATGAACTGCTGTTTCAGGGCAGCAGTGCAGATCTCCTGCTATGCTAGGTGTGCGGTCAAAGAGCGCACAGGGACTGAAGTGAAGCGTAGGGATGTCAGGAAGAAAAAACCAAGTCTTTAAGTGGGTCCTGCCCTGCAAACACTGCCTGTCCCTGAACATCCTGCTCTCTCCGATACACCATTCCCCATGCAGAGAAAGAGACATGTCGGTGCTCAACACCATGCAGGGCTCAGACCTTGGTCTGGAGCTCCCTTTTCTGTCACCCTCGCTTCACAAGAGTGTGTAAACCCTCAGCCTCGCTGCTGCCATGTCCTGGGCTGTCCCAAGGTGTGTGACTGGAAAAAGAGGAGATTCACAGAAGATTGCACTGGGGAACTGGATTTGGACCCAGAGTTAAAGGAGATCTGTCTGGTTGTCTCAAACCAAGCCTTGGCTACCATGCCAATTCCCAAACCAGAGAACTTTTCCTTCCCATTTCTTTCCAAGGCCTTCGCAGCTAAGTGGCAGCTGCTTTCTTTCTTGCAGCTGCGCTTTCTCTGGGATGTGCACGGTAGCCAGAACACCCACCGCTTAATTATGCTCCCCCCAGTCTCGCTCCTGGGAGCTCCAGTCCGGCCTTCGGTACAGCAGTTTGAATACAGCCCTAGAGCCAATGCTGTGCCGCCAGCTGGCTTGAGCTCAGATCTTGCTGCTGCGGGCACCCTCTACCTTCAAGGCCACAGCATCCCTTCCTATAAGCAGCAGAAGATGCAGCAGGGCCTCCAGATACAGGTCAGGCACTGGCTGCAAGGCCAGGCAGCACAGATGGCAGTGGTTACCCTGCCCTGCACTGAACCCACGGGGCTGCCGGAGAGAGACCAGCGGCTCCTCAGCGCCGCAAACAAGGATGAAGATGGTGAGTAACATTGCTTTCCTTTGGCTCCAAGTGTCCACATTGTGGAGCCATGGACAGATGCTGGGAGCTGTGGATGCTCCTGGGGTGGGAGGAGCGAGTGGGTAGGATGGAGCTCAGAGTCCATGGGGCTCCTGGACCCTGCAGAGGGGACCCTGCACGATTCTCTGGGAACTGGAGACCATTGGAGTCTCTGCCTGAGGTCGCTAGCATCCCATTTGCAGGAGCAGGGAAGAATGTGGGTGGTTTCCCAGGGCAGATGGGCTGGGATAGGGGAGCGCAAGAAGCCTGACAATACTGGAGAGCTGGGTTGTAGTGCCAGAGCCAGCACAGCCCAGTTGGCTGGGGGGAGGACAGAGGGGACACCCAGTGGGGCAGTAGGGTCTCCAGCCCCTCCACAGGCCTGCCTTCCTCCACGCTGCGCCCTGTTGCCCATGGAGCTCCCCATGCTCCCACCACCCACACCTTCACCTGGCCCTTTGTCTCCCTGCCAGCTGGTGGCAGTTGGAGAAGCAGGGTCAGCAGGGCACGGCAGAGTCTTCAGGGTGTCGCGGGGCTGAGCTCTAGCACGCAGGACAGCTGACCCACAGCGCAGCTGGTATCTGCCCATGCTCTCCTAGGGGAAGCCAGCTGTGCAGGCAGCTGTCACCTGGTGTCCCCATCCAGCGTGGAAGAGACTGCAGACAATGACATCTTCACCCCTGCTGTGCTCCAGGAGTTCCCCTTGGCTTCCCATGCGCGGCACATGCATTCCTCGGGCTGTGCCAGAGCCTCACACATGTGTGGCGTGGACAGCACAGGTAACAGGGCAGAGGGGAGGCTCACACTCCCGTGGGTGCTGGAGCTGGATGGTAGTCCCGGCTGGACCTAGGGCCAGTTGCCAGTGGCCCTGGTGCCAGCTGTAGATGCAGCTCCTGCCGCAGCCTCACCCCCCAAAAGCAGCTGAGCCCCCACTCCTTGTCACCCCTGAGGCTGGACCACTGCCCCCACCCTCTGCAGATCTGGTCACTCCCGATGCCAAGTGTCGGCCCGGGGCCGGTCACTACCCGGAACCGGGCATCCCCGGTGTTGGTCAGTCCCGGATCCTCCCCCTTGATGTTGGCCTCCCCCGGGGACGAGCATCCCCCGTTACGGTCACTCCCGGGGCCGAGCATCCCCACTGCCAGTCACTCCCGGAGCGGTACATCCTCCGTGCTGGTCACTCCTGGGGCCGATCACTCCCAGGGCTGGGCATTCGCCCCGGGGCTGGTCACTCCCGAGGCGGGCAGCTGCCCCAGGGCCTGGGACCCCCCCGTGCCGGTCTCTCCCGAGGTCGGGCATCCCGGTCCCAGCCCCGCCCCTGCCCCCGGTCCCAGCCCCGGCAATGGCGGCGCTGCTGCGGCGCGGGCTCCGCGCGGCCGCGCTCTTGGCCGGGGCCCCGCGGCGGGCGTTGGCAATGTGGCCCAGGGACCCGGAGCCGCCGGACGGGGCGCGGGAGGAGGAGACGGCGGCGGAGAGGTGCGGGTGGCTGGGGCCGGGGTCGGGGCCGGGACCGGGGCCAGGGCCCTCCCGCGTGTCCCCCAAAAAAGGAAATTAACCTGAAAAAAGAAAAATTGGAAACTCTTACCAGGAAGAAGAAAACCGCGAGGAAGGAAGACTTATGTGGAGAGTCAGCTGGGGACAAATCCCAGAGCCGTAACAAAACCACAGCTCCTAAAAGCCACCTCGTTCACATAAGCAGCAGGCTGTGGGACAGAAAGGTACCGTGCTTCATGAGTGCCATCTGTGGGCCTCTCAAAGGTTCCCGTGGCTCTGGGAGCAGTGCTGGGCTGTGGGTGTCTCCCAAGGAACAGATCTGCAAGGTCAGGCTCCCTCCATGTAGCCTGGAGAGCTGGCAGCTTGGGCCAGTAGGAACTCGAAAGCAGCAGTGTTGTTCCTTCCCTGTTGTGTCTCCCACCGGGATCTTTGTCCCACTCCACCCCAAAGTCTGTCATTCTCCTCAGCGCTCAAAGCAGTCTAAGGCTTCGTTTCTCTCGTGCACCACCAGGTCTTCAACTTTGTTGTAACACAGATCTTTCTTTCCTAACACACAGCGTGTGCAATATGACTCCATGCAGCCCCAGGACATGGTGGAACATGAGGAGAAGAAAAGAGTAGATGCTCTTCTGCGGCGTGAGAACCTTATCAGGCGCCTGGGCATCATAGACCCGCTCTCCCGGCTGTTGCCCGCAGCCAACAGTAATTGTTATAGTTGAATTAAGACAAATAAAGTCTCAAATGATTCGTTAAAAGTTTATTTCAGCTAGGAAAGCAAAAGCAGCGCGGGGCGGCCGGGAAGTCGCAGCTTTACTGAGGCTCACAAAAGTTTGGGTAATTTAGGCAGTCTTTTATACCCTTCTTGAAGTCCGACTTGTTAATTTCGACAGTTACACAAACAAGATAACAACATCTGTTAATCTTAAGTAAGATTAAGCAAAGGCAAAGGTCATTATGGTAACATAGTATTTCACTCGACAGACGACACTACAACCTTGAGATAAGGCCGCACCACATTCGTTCTTAAACAGGATGATTTGTGCCTGGAATAATGAGGCCGTTTTCTCCTTGTATCACAGTATCACAGTATCGTAAGGTTGGAAAAGACCTTTGAGATCATCGAGTCCAACCTATGACCCAACACCTACACCTACTCCTACTTGTCAACTACACCATGTCACTAAGTGCCTCATCCAGTTTCTCTTTGAACACCTCCAGGAATGGTGACTCGACCACCTCCCTAGGCAACACATTCCAATGAACAATTACCCTCTCAGTGAAGAATTTCTTCCTAATGTCAATCCTAAACCTCCCCTGGCAAAGCTTGAGACCATGTCCTCTCGTTCTGTCACTGGTCACCTGAGAGAAGAGTCCAACTCCTGCCTCACTACAACCTCCCTTTAGGTAGTTGTAGAGAGCAATAAGGTCTCCCCTGAGCCTCCTCCAGGCTAAACAATCCCAGCTCCCTCAGTCGCTCCTCATAGGGCTTGTGCTCCAGCCCCTTCACCATCCTTGTTGCCCTCCTCTGGACACACTCCAGCATCTCAACATCCTTCTTAAACTGAGGGGCCCAGAACTGGACACAGTACTCAAGGTGCGGCCTGACCAGTGCCGAGTATAAGGGGATGATGACCTCTCTAGTCCTGCTGGCCACACTGGTCCTGATGCAGGCCAAGATACCACTGGCCGCCTTTGCCACTTGAGCGCACTGCTGGCTCATGTTGAGTTTCCTGTCCACCAGCACTCCCGAGTCCCTTTCCGCCTGACTACTCTCTAGCCACTCTGCACCCAGTCTATAGCTCTGCATGGGGTTGTTGTGTCCAAAGTGTAGGACCCGGCATTTGGACTTGTTAAACCTCATGCTATTGGAGTTAGCCCATCTCTCTAGCCTGTCAAGGTCCCTCTGTAGGGCCCTCCTACCTTCCAGCAGATCGACACTTCCTCCCAGCTTGGTGTCATCTGCGAACTTGCTGATGAAGGACTTGATCCCCTCATCCAGATCATCAATAAAGATATTAAACAGGACCGGGCCCAGCACCGAACCCTGGGGGATGCCACTAGTGACTGGCCGCCAGCTGGATGGGACACCATTCACTACCACCCTTTGGGCTCAGCCATCCAACCAATTCCTAACCCAGCACAGAACATTCCCATCCAAGCCACGGGCTGCCAGCTTGTCCAGTAGTCTACTATGGGAGACAGTGTCAAAGGCCTTGCTGAAGTCCAGGTACACCACATCCACAGCCTTCCTCTCATCCACCAGGCGAGTCACACGGTTGTAAAAAGAAATCAGGTTGGTCAGGCAGGACCTGCCTCTCCTAAAACCATGCTGGCTGGGTCTGATCTCTCCCTCATTCTGCAGGTGCCGCATGATCGCACGCAGGATTATCCGTTCCATAATTTTGCCTGGAACCGAGGTCAGGCTGACAGGTCTGTAATTACCTGGATCGTACCTACGGCCCTTCTTGTGGATGGGCGTCACGTTGGCCAACTTCCAGTCTTCTGGGACCTCTCCAGTGAGCCAGGACTGCTGATAAATGATGGAAAGCGGCTTAGCAAGCTTGTCCGCCAGCTCTCTCATCACCTTAGGGTGGATCCCATCAGGCCCCATAGACTTATGAGGATCCAAGTGGCTCAGCAGGCCTCTAACTTCTTCCTCCTGGATGACAGGGGGGCTGTATTGCACCCCGCCCCTATCCACCACTTCAGTAGACCAGTTGTCCAGAGAACAATCTGCCTTACTGTTGAAAGCCGAGGTGAAGAAGGCATTAAGCACCTCAGTCTTTTCCTCATCTTTAGTTACTATATTTCCCTCAGTGATCGCTAAGGATTGAAGGTTGTTGCTGCCCTTTTTTCTGCTGTATGCTTTTGTTTGATCAGCAAATTTTTCTTTATTTATCACAGTAATAAAGACTGAGCATGGCTTGATTCCAGATCCAGGCTCTCAGGGAATACCGCTGCCAAATTGTGTGCCAAATTGTATCATGACTTCAATTCCCCTTGCATCAGGTCACTGTACATATTCATTTTATTTCTCGGAAAACTATTATATATTGCATTTATTTTGGGTAAATTAGTTATGTTAATCCCTACCAGTGCCACGTCATCACTTTCCAGCTGTGCGTGGCCAGAGCTGTCATGCTTTTTTTTCTTCGGTGGTCTCCAGTGAAGTAATGAGGCTGCCCTATCCCTGGAGGTGTTCAGGGTCAGGTGGGACGGAGCTTGGAGCACCCTGATCCAGTGGGAGGTGTCCCTGTCGTTAATCGCCAGGTCGCGCTGACTGGATGCACAGCTGGCACAAGAAAGAAAAGACAAAGAAATGAAATTTGAAGTTCGCAACGGTAATATGGACACTGGGGCCCGCTCCGCACCGGGACCGGCGCCGGCCGCCAGGGGGCGCTGCGAGGCGCGGGGGCCGCTGTGCCCGGCGGCGCCGCCGTCACAATGGCACCCGGGGGAAGGAGGGGACGTTGGTGTGAGTGGTCCGCGCGGCCCCGTCGCCATGGGAACCGCGATGGCGGCAGGCAGCGGAGACGGGGTCCCTGTGGCCCACCGACCCGACCCTCGCGGGAAGGGGGCCTCCCCACGCCCCGCCGCTGCCCCCATCAGCACCGGGAGGCGGAGGAGGTGCAGGCGAGTGCGGACTGCGGCCCCTGGAGGCGTCCCGGGGCGGGGGGCGTCTGTCTGCCCACCTACCGTTAACCTGGGCCCCGTCGCCGCCCCACTGCCCACCCCATCGATGCCGGGAGCGGCCCCGGGGTGGCTTTCAGGAGCCTCCCTAGTCGAAAATAAATTCAGGGAAAGACGCTGAAATTGCCCCAGGAATCCTCAGCCCTGCCGTGTGCCCGCATTTGCTCCGGGGCAGATTGGACCGTTCCCTCTACGGAGCGGGAGCTGGGATGTGCAGGAGCACGGCTGTCTCACTCCCTTCCTCCCCTCCTCCCTCTCTCCTTCCCCCTTTCTTCCCTCTGTCCTTCCCTCCCTCTCTCTCTCCTTCCCTCCCTCTCTCTCTCCTTCCCTCCCTTCCTCCATCCCTTTTTTCCTCCTTTCCTCCTTTCATTCCTCCTTTCCTCCATCCTTCCCTCTTTTTCTCCCTCCCTCCTTTCCTCCATCCCTCCCTCTTTTTCTCCCTCCCTCCTTTCTTGTCTCCCAGCTGTGCCCAGACACGGGCCAGCTCCCCACTGAGCGGCTGTTCCTCTCTCTCTATTGCAGTGTTCCCTCCATCAACCTGAGTGACTGCAAGTATGAGAGTGGTAAGTGCAAGGTGCCGCCAGGTGTCCCTTTGGACTAGGCCCACTGGCACAGGTGCTGTGGGTGCCCACTCCACCAGGATACCAAATTTCCCCTGCCCAGCTGCTTTCACATTATGGATTTATTGGTTACAAGTGACTCAGGCCCCGGAGAATAGCACAGGGTTTTTCCCACTTTGGGCTGATGAGCCCCCTGGTTTGGAGAGCTGGGAAATTACACCTGCCATAATGGGTGAGGAGGGCTCAGGTCGGGGCAGCCGCAGTGTGGGACAGTGCCTGTGCTTGGGCAAAGGACAGGAGAGCTCTCCTTTAATGCAAAGCTGGTGACAGAACAGACAGGAGTGGCACCTAGAACCTCTCCCTTTGCTGTCAATCTCCAGCAACGCATTCAAGGAGCCGCTCAACTCCCACTCTTCTTGGGTGTCACAGACTGTATCCTAAAGGAACAGATTCCTACCATCTGATGGCTGTTATTAGCCAGTTGGCTAATGACAGTTTCAGCAGTGCCACCACATTTGCAGCGTGGAAGACTACAGGCTGCTCAGCTGTGCAAGGGACATGGGTTTATACAGGCGGACAGGAGTCATGTGTATTGCCCAGGACAGTTTGGTGACAAAGGTGGATGGGGACTCGCAGCAGGAAGGGAGTGCAGCAGCACAAGCGCTGCAGGAATCTGAACCCTTTCTCCCAGCGTGCGTTGCCTCCATCGCATTCCCTGCTATTTGAGAGGCCGAATTCACAACTGGAGCCATCCCAACAGTGACCTCCTGCTTCAGACCTCACAAGTTCTGCTGCCAAACACCGTTTGATCCCAAAGATGAAGCTCAGACCCTCCCCAGACCTGTGTCTGCCCTTGGGGTGTTGGCAGATTCAAGCCTGCTGCGATTCCAGGGCTGCTCTGGGACCCCAGGGCGTGGGGATTTAGGGGCTGATAGCTGTTGCACACCAGAGGCTGGGGGGAGTTCAGCTGGGTAAAGCTCGTGTTTCTTAGCCTCCTGAAGGGTCCCACTGTTATTTACCTTGCATGTCTGAGAGTGGAATTGCAGCCTAGAGAGGTTTGATCCACACTCTGTCCCTTCTTACTCTGGGGACTGAACAGCCTCTGGTGCCTGTATTATCTGTCCAGTCCCTTATCGTCTGCTTGCTTTGGCACAGTGCGGCGGGCAGCTCAGTGCTGTGGGCTGAAAGAGGCAGAAGAAAACGAGGAGTGGACAGTGTATTGGACAGACTACTCAGTCTCTATGGAGCGCATCCTGGAAATGAGGCAGAAGCGGTTTCAGGTAAATACTCCCCTGGAATGGCTGCCTAGCAGGAATGGCCCAGGAATGGCGGGTGGGATAGCGGGACAATACATCGAAGAATGAAATAGGAGCGCCCAAACCAGCGTCTGTGCCTTCTCCTCTGCCTTGGTTCCAGTGGGTGCAGGTTCAAAAGCCTCTGCTTCCATTGTGTCTCTGGTACAGTGCCATCGGCAACACTTGGGTGGTCAGGAGTGTGAACTGGAAAGCTGCCAGCTCCTTTAATGCAGTGTGAAATAAACGGCTCTTGATGACACGCAGCTCCCTTCCTGAAGCTGTGGTATTCCAGGGAGGGAGAGCTGCAGGGCTGAGATGAAGCAAACGGATAAATCACACTGCTGACATTCAGATAAAGCGGCTGCAGCGTAATCTTGTCCCTCAGCAGAAGTTCAAGGCAACCGCAGGCTCAGCTTCCTGTTCTCCACGCTGGTTTCTCTGCACACGGGCTTTCCTCGGGTCTCAAGGAGGATCCGTGCTGTTCCTTTGCTGATTCTGTTTTCTGTCTGCATCTCTTTCAGAAAATCAACCATTTCCCAGGGATGACTGAGATCTGCCGTAAGGACCTGTTGGCTCGCAACCTTAAGCGTATGCTCAAGCTCTTTCCGACAGAGTACAATATATTTCCCCGCACTTGGTGCCTGCCAGCTGAGTGAGTGATAGGATTAACGTAGCTGGGATCAAGGCAATGAAGTCGGGAACTGGGAAGCTCCCTGCTGGTCAGCCAGGGCTGGGATGGGGACGCCCTCTGAGGTCTCCTGCCTTGGCCTTGGTGGGCTCCCCAGGAAGGAAGCAGGGCATTGAGACACGTCTCTAGTTTCACACAGCTTTCAGTCCTGTCCAACTGAGTTAGTCCATAGAATGGCATCCCCTGCGATGTGTGCCTTGCTGCTGGGCAGGCTGCGTGCTGAAGGGCCAAATCTGGGGAGAGGGATGCACCAGTGAAGTCAAAGGGCAGTAGGTGAGCAGAAGGTATGGATGTATTTTGGTGAAAGGTCTCTGCAGTGCAGGGTGGAGAGGAGAGGCAGCAGCGGGGCAGACTCCCTTCTCCCACTGCGGGGTCGGTGCCATTGCTTGCCTGGAAGGGCACAGGAGAGGGATACAAGGTGATCCCCTCCCCCAGGCTGTGACCCTGTTGTCACAGCCCCTCACGCTTCTGCCGGCAACTGCAGTGGAACACCTGGCAGTGGAGGGCAGTTTGAGAGCGCGGGTGTTGATCCCTGTACTGTGAGATGTGAACCATCACCAAGCTTTGGGGTAGAAGAGGCAGGCTGCTCTGGTCACAGACAAGCAATGACAGAAATGCAGCTGAGAGAGACCAAAGAGCATGCAAAGTCTGAGTGCTGTAAGGGGATGAGATGCCCATTCTCAGGCAGATTTTATTCTTACCATTTCCTGATGCCCTGGAAGTCAGGCTCCCATTGCCTGCTCTGTGGTTGAACTCTCCTCATGGTCAGAATGATTTTCTGACCTGGCCTAAAGCATCAGCTCTTGAGTACTCCTCCCGTTTTCCCTGGCCTCAGAGAACAGCGGCTTGCTGCGGTTTTACTAAGGGTGCTGACTACTTCCTGTGGAGCTCCCATGGAAGTGGAGATGTGTGTGAGCAAAAGGTGGAACCAGAAGGGCTTTGTCCAGTCACACCAGGACCAGTCTGTCACTGGTGCAGATCAGCAGATCAGGCACAGAGGTCCTGTTCCTCTGCTGCCAGTGTCTGGTCTGTACTGGCCCGCAGCACCACAGGCTGAGCACATAGCTGTGATGAGAGTTCAGAGGCTGGTTTGGCAGCGTGTAATGGTCACCCTTCCTTGCACAGCTATGGAGATTTCCAGGCCTACAGACGCCACAGGAAAATCAGAACATTCATCTGCAAGCCAGATAGCGGCTGCCAGGGGAGAGGCATCTTCATTACGTGTAAGCCAGAGGACATCAAACACGGAGAGCGTATGATCTGCCAGCAGTACATCTCCAAGGTGAGGGGCAGCGTCAAAATGCTGGTGGAAGATTGCAACGTCCTGGCTCTTCCAGCATCCCACATCCTCCTCCTGCTCCTTTCCCTATGTCTTCCTGCATCTGCCAGGGGCACTGGGCTGGCTGCAGTGCAGCAGAGGCACAGCAAGAGCTTGCTCTTCTCCTGGCTGCTGAGCTGCCAAGGAGCAGTGCAGACAGAGCAGCCACATCACAAAGTTTCTTTATCTCATGCTTGCTCCTGCCTTTTTTCCTCACAGCCTTTCCTCATCGATGGCTTTAAATTTGACATGCGAGTCTATGTGCTGGTCACATCTTGTGACCCGCTGAGGATCTTTTTCTACAAAGCCGTGGTTGCTAGAGGTGAGGATGGAGTCTCCTGCTGTGTTGGAGCAACTCTGGAAGCAGCAGATGGCTTAGAGGCTCCAGAACAAGGGGTGGGGGAATGAACAGGACTTGTTTGACTAAAAAGGACCACCTCATTCACAAAATTATACAGGCAATGACCATAAGGAGCCAAGTGACCTGCTGTAGGCCAAGCAGGATCTAGAAGCCTGTTCCCTCTACACCCTCTCTAACAGCAGGGAGTTTCCTGAACCTTAAGGCTCCTTGATCTGTCATAGTATCCCGAATTTACAATAAGGCACCAGCCACTGGCTGCGGCCTCCTGCTCTCTGTTGCTGTTCCAGGGAAGAACACCCACGGGAAGCGTGTGGTGGGGCAGAACAGGGCCAGCGAGCTGGCAGTGCTTCCTGGGAGCTGCCAAGCTACATTAGTTGCTTGTTTTGGCAGGTGAACCACTCTCCCAGCTTCACCACAGACTCTTGTCTGGACCGTGAGGTAAAGGATGCGCTTCTCTGTGACACCTTCAACCTGATAAATGTCCATGCCTGTGACAAAAGGAAGGTGCAGAAGGAAGACAAACAACAGGCAAGGGAACGGCTGCTCCAGGCCCCTCAGACTCTCCGTGACTCCAGGTAGTGCTCTTCCCTGTAGTGCTGCGGGTCGCCAGTGAGAAAAGATAGGGCACGGCAGAGTAGGCTAAAAACCATGGCTGGCCATTTCCAGATCAAAGCTCCCAGAGGCCCTGGCACTGTGTTACCTCTGAGAAGATCTCCCAAGCCATCTCCCTCCTGCAAGGAAGAGCCAGGGCTGGTCTCTGGATGCCGGGAGATCTGAGACGTCTGGTGCTCTCGGCCCTGTGCAGAGTCATCCCCATTGCACTGAGCCTGCTTGTCAGGTTGTTCAGTGCCGACAGGCAGTGCCAGCATCCCTGGGCTCATGGGATGGACTGCAAAACTGCTTCAGGGACCAAGGGCACCTGGAGACCTGGGGCCCTTCTCTAGAGCAGGGTTCCTTTCCCAGGGTTGAGAGTTTCCCCCCATTCTCTGTCTGCATGCCCTTCCATGAGGCCATGTTAGAGAAGCCTGCTACCCGGGCTTTTCCTGCCATGCAGGGCGAGGCAGGAACTCCCTTCAGCTCCTGTTTCCATTAGAAGACCCAAGATAACTCTGCGCTGGAGATGCTGTCTGCATGTCCCTGCAGCCTCAGCATCTCTGAGCTGCTCACCAGTAAGGAAAGCTCCCAGCAGCATACAGGGTTGCAGATACACCTGGAATAGGTCCTTTTTAACTGAACGTCTCTTGTACCGGTGTTAGTCAGGTGAAAAGTGTGAGAGAGGTCTGGAAATGCTTCACCAACCCTCCACAGGCAGAGGACGAAGACCTGTGCACGCAGTGCAGTGCAGCTGTGTGAAACAGGCTCCCAAGCAGGGAAAGATGGGGGGAAAGCACTGGCTAGGCCCTTGTGCTTCAGCCAGGACAGCGCCTAGAGTCTCCCAATGCAGTTCCATGCTTATGCTTTCTCCTGTTTGCAGGTGCAAGGAGTTAGAGAGCAGCCAGGCTGCCTGGCCGTCTGAGGCAGAGAACTATGAGAACTCTCACCTGGGCGGTTACCGGCGCATTTATCCGGCCTGTGGAACAGACAAGTATGAGCCGTTTTTCAAGCAGAGTGCCTCCCTCTTCCAGAAAACGCTGTCATCCAAAGCACGAGAGGAGTTTGTCAGGTACGTTGCTCCTGTGGAGAACCTACTCCTTACAGGAGTGACACAGATACCTCTTGCTTCTGATCCCTTCCTGGGAGCTACTCTGCTGCATCTCAGCTGTAAATAGGCTGCGGACAGCTGGAACAGAAGGAGGCTGTATGTGCTCTGGCACTGTAGCAAAGCCCGTTCCTTCCACACGTAGTCTTGAGAAGCAAATGCAATATCCCAGTGACTTTTTTTGACTCTGGAGGTACCATGTCCTCTACCCTTCTGGCTGACACAGCCGAATTCAAGAGCATTTCTGACAGCAGTGAGAGTCTCTCTTAAAAGCGCTCCTGGCCCATTTCCTGGCACACTTCTGTTATGGTCGATTCACTACAGAACTTCTGACTGCAGTAAAATATCCTCAAATTGAAGTCTTCATAATAACCTTTTGCTTTCTTCCTGAACCAGTGACAAAGACTCTTGTTCCATGGCAGGCAGCAACTGGAGGAAATTAACCTGAAAAAAGAAAAATTGGAAGCTCTTACCAGGAAGAAGAAAACCGCGAGGAAGGAAGACTTATGTGGAGAGTCAGCTGGGGACAAATCCCAGAGCCGTAACAAAACCACAGCTCCTAAAAGCCGCCTCGTTCACATAAGCAGCAGGCTGTGGGACAGAAAGGTACCGTGCTTCATGAGTGCCATCTGTGGGCCTCTCAAAGGTTCCCGTGGCTCTGGGAGCAGTGCTGGGCTGTGGGTGTCTCCCAAGGAACAGATCTGCAAGGTCAGGCTCCCTCCATGTAGCCTGGAGAGCTGGCAGCTTGGGCCAGTAGGAACTCGAAAGCAGCAGTGTTGTCCCTTCCCTGTTGTGTCTCCCACCGGGATCTTTGTCCCACTCCACCCCAAAGTCTGTCATTCTCCTCAGCGCTCAAAGCAGTCTGAGGCTTCGTTTCTCTCGTGCACCACCAGGTCTTCAACTTTGTTGTAACACAGATCTTTCTTTCTTAACACACAGCGTGTGCAATATGACTCCATGCAGCCCCAGGACATGGTGGAACATGAGGAGAAGAAAAGAGTAGATGCTCTTCTGCGGCGTGAGAACCTTATCAGGCGCCTGGGCATCATAGACCGGCTCTCCCGGCTGTTGCCCACAGCCAACAGGCCAGCTGACAGCCAGGCACCCTATGTCGTTATCCCCAACAGCCAGGTAACTGCATGTTCCCCCGATTCATCCTGCAAGGCCGAGACAGGAGGCAGCTGCTCATGGTCCTGAGGAATGAATCACAGGCTTTGAGCATTTTTGGTGTGGCTCAGTTAAAGGAGAACCAATGTAGTGCCTGAGGCAGTGGATTTCCATGCTGCCCATGTCCCTTTCCAGTGGGCAGGCTAGGGGTGCCCCAGCACCCTTCCTCGGAAGCTCCCTCTCACCAGTGTTCCAAAAACCAGACCTCACAGTTGTTGCCTTGTGGGCACTGCTGTCCTCAGCATGAGAACATGAACTGCTGTTTCAGGGCAGCAGTGCAGATCTCCTGCTATGCTAGGTGTGCGGTCAAAGAGCGCACAGGGACTGAAGTGAAGCGTAGGGATGTCAGGAAGAAAAAACCAAGTCTTTAAGTGGGTCCTGCCCTGCAAACACTGCCTGTCCCTGAACATCCTGCTCTCTCCGATACACCATTCCCCATGCAGAGAAAGAGACATGTCGGTGCTCAACACCATGCAGGGCTCAGACCTTGGTCTGGAGCTCCCTTTTCTGTCACCCTCGCTTCACAAGAGTGTGTAAACCCTCAGCCTCGCTGCTGCCATGTCCTGGGCTGTCCCAAGGTGTGTGACTGGAAAAAGAGGAGATTCACAGAAGATTGCACTGGGGAACTGGATTTGGACCCAGAGTTAAAGGAGATCTGTCTGGTTGTCTCAAACCAAGCCTTGGCTACCATGCCAATTCCCAAACCAGAGAACTTTTCCTTCCCATTTCTTTCCAAGGCCTTCGCAGCTAAGTGGCAGCTGCTTTCTTTCTTGCAGCTGCGCTTTCTCTGGGATGTGCACGGTAGCCAGAACACCCACCGCTTAATTATGCTCCCCCCAGTCTCGCTCCTGGGAGCTCCAGTCCAGCCTTCGGTACAGCAGTTTGAATACAGCCCTAGAGCCAATGCTGTGCCGCCAGCTGGCTTGAGCTCAGATCTTGCTGCTGCGGGCACCCTCTACCTTCAAGGCCACAGCATCCCTTCCTATAAGCAGCAGAAGATGCAGCAGGGCCTCCAGATACAGGTCAGGCACTGGCTGCAAGGCCAGGCAGCACAGATGGCAGTGGTTACCCTGCCCTGCACTGAACCCACGGGGCTGCCGGAGAGAGACCAGCGGCTCCTCAGCGCCGCAAACAAGGATGAAGATGGTGAGTAACATTGCTTTCCTTTGGCTCCAAGTGTCCACATTGTGGAGCCATGGACAGATGCTGGGAGCTGTGGATGCTCCTGGGGTGGGAGGAGCGAGTGGGTAGGATGGAGCTCAGAGTCCATGGGGCTCCTGGACCCTGCAGAGGGGACCCTGCACGATTCTCTGGGAACTGGAGACCATTGGAGTCTCTGCCTGAGGTCGCTAGCATCCCATTTGCAGGAGCAGGGAAGAATGTGGGTGGTTTCCCAGGGCAGATGGGCTGGGATAGGGGAGCGCAAGAAGCCTGACAATACTGGAGAGCTGGGTTGTAGTGCCAGAGCCAGCACAGCCCAGTTGGCTGGGGGGAGGACAGAGGGGACACCCAGTGGGGCAGTAGGGTCTCCAGCCCCTCCACAGGCCTGCCTCCCTCCACGGACAGCACAGGTAACAGGGCAGAGGGGAGGCTCACACTCCCGTGGGTGCTGGAGCTGGATGGTAGTCCCGGCTGGACCTAGGGCCAGTTGCCAGTGGCCCTGGTGCCAGCTGTAGATGCAGCTCCTGCTGCAGCCTCACCCCCCAAAAGCAGCTGAGCCCCCACTCCTTGTCACCCCTGAGGCTGGACCACTGCCCCCACCCTCTGCAGATCTGGTCACTCCCGATGCCAAGTGTCGGCCCGGGGCCGGTCACTACCCGGAACCGGGCATCCCCGGTGTTGGTCAGTCCCGGATCCTCCCCCTTGATGTTGGCCTCCCCCGGGGACGAGCATCCCCCGTTACGGTCACTCTCGGGGCCGAGCATCCCCACTGCCAGTCACTCCCGGAGCGGTACATCCTCCGTGCTGGTCACTCCTGGGGCCGATCACTCCCAGGGCTGGGCATTCGCCCCGGGGCTGGTCACTCCCGAGGCGGGCAGCTGCCCCAGGGCCTGGCACCCCCCCGTGCCGGTCTCTCCCAAGGCCGGGCATCCCGGTCCCAGCCCCGCCCCTGCCCCCGGTGCCAGCCCCGGCAATGGCGGCGCTGCTGCGGCGCGGGCTCCGCGCGGCCGCGCTCTTGGCCGGGGCCCCGCGGCGGGCGTTGGCAATGTGGCCCAGGGACCCGGAGCCGCCGGACGGGGCGCGGGAGGAGGAGACGGCGGCGGAGAGGTGCGGGTGGCTGGGGCCGGGGCCGGGGCCGGGGCCGGCGCGGGCCCCTCACGCCTGTCCCCTGCAGGGCGCGGCGGACGGCGGGGCGGCTGCGGCGGCTGCGGCGGGAGCTGGGCGTGGGGCGCGACGCCCCGGAGCGAACTCTGACCTGGCGGGCCATGGAGCAAATGCGGTGAGCGGCGGGGCGGGGCAGGCGGCGCGGCTCCGGGCACCGCCGCCCTGACCGACACTGTCCCGCAGGTTCCTGCGGCGGGAGCTGCCTGAGGAGTGGCCGCCCGAGCGCCTGGCGCGGGGCTTCGGAGTCAGCACCGAGGTCGTCCGGCGGGTGCTGCGGGGTCGGGGCTGCGTCCCGCCAGGCCGCCGACAGCGCCAGGACGAACGGGCGCGGAGAGCGGCACCGGAATCTGCACCAGAATTAGCGGCACCAGGAGTGCGATCGGGATGGGCACTGGTACCGGGCCGCGAGGTGCGCGCCCCAGACGGGTCGCTGCTGTACCGAGTTCCGAACCCCGGCGCGCAATAAACGTGTGGAGCGGCCCCGCCTCCCCTCGCGCTGCTTCCGCCGCGCTGGCCATGGGCTCGGAGGCGGCGCTGCTGCTGGAGACGGTGGCCTTCGCGGCTGGGAAGCACCGAGGGCAGCGGAGGAAAGATCCCGAGGGCACCCCCTACATTAACCACCCCATAGGTGCGCAGCGCCGGCATCCGCACTGGGGCACCCGAACACCGCCCGCTCCGGGACTGCGCCCGCCTCTGGGACCCGCACCCCTGATCGCCGCGTGTCCCCGGGACGGAGCTCCCGGGGCCCCCCTCCTGCCCCCGAACACCACCTGCCCCTGGGTCGGAGCCCCCGGGAACCTCTCCTGTCCTCGAACTTTGACCCCCCCCAGGACGGGGCCCCCGGGACCACCCGCCCCCCGACCCACAGCACCATCCGCCCTGAGGACCCTCACCCCTGAGCGCCGCCCGCCTCCAAGACAGAGCCCCCGGGCCCTCTGTCCCCCCCCTCCCCGCCGCTAGGACGGGCCCCCTGCCCTGCCCCGGAGCACTGCCTGGCCCGGGAACCACTTTCCCGCTGCCGGGACGGAGCTCCTGAGACCCCCCCAGCATCTCCTAGACAGGGCAGCGTCTCCTCTCGCACCCCATGTCCTTGCTGCCCGGCTGGAGACAGAGCCCCCGGCGCTGCCCACCACCGCCCCGGCCTGCCCAGTCTCATGCTCGGCCATGGGGCTTCCCCCACACTGCTGCCCTGCCTGGGCACCTGTTCCTGCAGCCCCAGGTGCCTTTCCCTGTTGCGTGGCCCAAGGCCTCCACTGTCCAGTAGGTGCCAGCAGGGTCCTTCCAGCCTGGGCACTGCCCCCCAGGACAGACCCGGGGGTCCCCTTGCTGCCCTGCTCCCTCCCTGTGCCCCCTCCCCACTCCTTTGCTCCACCTCACAGGTGTAGCCACGATCCTGGCACAGGAAGCTGGCGTGACCGACATCGTTGTGCTGCAGGTAACGCCCTGCCCGCTTCTGCGACCCGCAGCCCCGCTCCCACCTGACCCGGACCTGGCATCCCCTAGCCCTGCTCCCACTGGCCCCTGGCCCTGCTCCCCAACTCTGCTCCCCATCAGCCACCAGCACTGGCATGGAATCATAGAACCGTTTGGTTGGAAAAGACCTTTGAGATCATTGAGTCCAACTGTAACTGTCCACTACTAAACCAGATCCCTGAGTGCCTCATCTAACCATCTTCTAAACACCTCCAGGGATGGGGACTCAACCACCTCCCTGGGCAGCCTCTGCCGATGCCTGAGAACCCTTGCAGTGAAGACAGTTTTCCTGATACCCAATCTGAACCTGCCCTGGCACAACTTGAGGCCATTTCCTCTCCTATTGCCTGTCACTTGGGAGAAGAGACCACCACCCGCTTCACTACAACCTCCTTTCAGGCATTTGTAGTTAGTGGTCTCCCCTTAGCCTTCTCTAGGCTAAACACCCCCAGTTCCCTCGGTCACTCCTCGCAAGATGCATCCCCTAGCCCTGCTCCTCATGAGCCCCACTTGCCCCTGTTCCCACTCCCCACCATCCCCTGCCGTTGCTGCTGCCTGCTCTCTGCCCAGGCTGCCCTCCTGCATGACACAGTGGAGGACACGGACACGACGCTGCCCGAACTGGAGGAGCGGTTCGGGGCAGCAGTGCGGGCTGTGGTAGCGGAGGTGACTGATGACAAGGCATTGCCGCGGGCAGAGCGCAAGCAGCTCCAGGTGGAGCGGGCGCCAGGCTGCAGCCCCCGTGCCAAGCTGGTGAAGTTGGCAGACATGCTGGACAACCTGCGGGACCTGAACCGCTGCACCCCACAAGGTACGGCCTGCACTGGGGCCAGGGCACCAGCACTGCAGCACTGGCATTGGAGTCAGAGCACCAGCATGGCAGCACCAGCACTGCAGCCTGGGTGCCGGCACCATGGCGACAGCACCGGCACTGCAGCCTGAGCACCGCCTGCTCCGGGGGCGCTCCCCTGTTCCCAGTGCAGCGCTGAGGGCTGGCTGGGACCTGGCCTGGCTCCAGGGGGGTGTCTGGTGGGTGCTGTCTCAGCTGGAGGCGGCAGTGGGCGATGTCCAGTAGGACCCAGCTGTAGAGGGGTGTGCAGTGGGTGCTGTGGTGCAGCCTGGCTGCAGGTTGGGGGGGCGGGGTCCAGTGGGTGCTGGTGGGGCTGCAGGTAGCAGGGTTGTTCGGTGGCTGCCAGTAGGGCTGCAGGCGGTGTGGGGTGTCCGGTGGATGTTGTCCCGGCTCAGTCCCTGTTCCCCCCGCAGGGTGGTCGCCGCAGCGCGTGCACGAGTACTTCGAGTGGGCGGCGCGGGTGGCGGCCGGGCTGCGCGGGACGAGCCCGCAGCTGGAGGCGGCGCTGCAGCGGCTCTTCGAGGAGCGCGGCGTGGCCCTGTGACCGGCGCCGGGCCCTGTGACCCCCTACGGGCCCCGGCTGCGCGGGCGGACAATAAACACGATCGCGCATTGCAGTGGTGACGAGCACTTCCGGCGCGGCGTTCCGGGCGGCCCCGCGGCCGCGCTTGGGCGTTCCGGGCGCGGCGCCGCGCCTCCCATCCCGCCATGGCGGCCACAGGCCGCCGCGACGCGCCCGAGCCGCCAGACTTCGGCATCCTGAAGCGGCTGGCGCGGGACCAGCTCATCTACCTGCTGGAGCAGGTTCGGGCCGGGAGGGGCAGTACCAGCAGGGGAGAGGGCTCGGCCCGAGGCGGGGCCGGTGGCGCAAGGGAGTGGAGCAGCCGGGGGTGCCCAGGACCAGAGGAGAGGGGTCCTGGTACCGGAGGGGAGGGGGCTTGGCGCGGGGGAGCCCCGATACCAGGGGTGGGCGGAGCAGCCAGGATTCCCGGTACCGGAGAGAAGGGAGCTCGGTACCGGAGAGGGAGGATTCCGGTACCAGAGAGGAGGGGACTCGGCTCGGGAGGGTTCCGTTACTGGAGGAGTGAGGAGCAGCCAGGGGTGCCTGGTACCGCAGGGGAGGGGGCTCGGTACTGAAGAGGAGGGGGCATGGCTCGGGATGTGCCCGATACCGGAGGGGAGAGGAGCAGCCAGAGGTGCTCGGTACCGGCTGGGAATGGGCTCAGCCCGGGAGGGTCCCGGTCCTAACGGGGGCTGCAGCAGCCGCGATGCCATCCCACGAGCTGCTCGCCCGCAGCTACCCGGGAAGAAGGACCTGTTCATCGAGGCCGATCTCATGAGTCCCCTGGACCACATCGCCAGCATCTCTGTGCTCAAGGTGTGTGGCTGGGACGGGACCCGGCCAGTGCTGGTGGTGCTGCCCACACTTCCAGCACTGCTCACGCTGCCAACACTACCAGTGCTCCCAGTGCCACCAGAGCTGCCCTTGCTGCCAGTACGCTGCCAGCATTGCCAGTGGCTGCCCGCATTACTGTTGGTGCTGGTGCTGCCAGTGCTCCCTATGATGCCCTTGCTGCTGGTGCTCCCTGCACTGCTGGGGCTGCCCACCCTGCCAGCACGACCCATGCTACCAGTGGTCCCAGTGCCACCAGATCTTCACCAGCTCCCGGTGCAACCCACACTACCCTTGTATTCGGTGCTGTCTGTACTCCACACACTGCCAGCATTGCTGATGCTGCCTACCTTACTGGTGGTATTGGTGCTGCTAATGCCCCCCATGCTGCCCTTGCTGCTGGTGCTACCCACACACCCCACGCTGCTGGTGCTCCCTGTGCTGCTGGTGCTGCCCTTGCTGCTGGTGTTGTAGGTGCTCTGTACGCTGCCAGTGCTCCCCGCTCACAGGCCAGTCTCTCCCTGCAGCAGCACGAGGTGGACAACCTGTACAAGGTGGAGAGCCGGCCAGCCGCCAGCGCCAGCGACCAGTGAGTCCTGTGCTGCAGTGGCACTGGGGCTGCCAACCTGGCCTGGGGCCAACCCTGCAGCACGCACACTCAGGCCAGGCCAGGGGCATCTGCAGCAGACAGAGGCCGTGGGACAGGTGTCTCTCCCAGCTCTGGATTTGGCTGTGCTGGCCCGGATGGGTCCCAGGCAGAGCTGAGGGAAAGGGGCTGGGGAAGGCCCAGCACAAGTGGCCTCTGACCACGCCGTCGCTCTGTCAGCAGGTTCTGCTTCCTTGTCCGGCCCCGGATCAAGACGATGAGGTACATTGCTGGTGAGTGCCAGTGGTGAGGAGGGGTGTCCATCACTGGATGAGACCTCAGCCCCACTGCTTGGGCCGGGGTCCCTGCTCGGGGCCACCAGTGCCGAGTGGCCTTGAGAAGAGCCTTTGGTGAGTCTGTGGCCTCGCCAAACACCCGTGTGCACAGGGTTAATCTCCCTGCCTGAGGTATTTCAGGTCCTGTGGAATGCAGGACCCTAGCCCTCAGCAGCTGGGAGGAGCTATGCTGGACCAGGGAAGTGGAAGTCATTGCTGAATCCGCACGGTTTTAATCCACAGATATTGTCAATGCTGACAAGATGTCAGGGAGAAGCAGGAAGTACAAGATTATCTTCAGCCCCCAAAAGGTCAGCTTGGCCACACTCTGCTGCCGTTACCCCCTCAAGTCTGTCTCTGCCTAGTCTTCCACCCACACCAAAATTTCTTCATTTCTAATCCAGTAAAGTTCAATTAACACCAAACGTTGTGATGCCTGGGAATGGGCCATTCCCCTCCATTGCCAGACCTTGTCTGCACACTCCGAGCCCAAGTGGGCTCTGAAGGTCTCTCCTTCTCTTCCAGTTTTATGCTTGCGAGATGGTGCTGGAGGAAGAGGGCATCTTTGGGGGTGAGTGGAGCTGCGCTGCTGCTCCTGCCCCTTCCCAAGGGCTGGCTTGCAGGAGCTCTACTGCTGCAGAATCTCAGCTGAATCCCAGTACTGGAATCCCTGTGTTGGCAGGGGGTCGTGGGTCCCCTTGAGCCTGGCTCCATGCCCATGGGCAGGCATTGCGTGCACCACAGCCGTGGCACCTATCCTCTGTCTCCCGGAAGGAGAGAGGCTCCTGCCCCAGATCCCTGTGGAAAAGCACCATCTCCCTGCTCCCCGCACCCCTCTTTGTGGGGCTGTTGTGATCCCTGGGGCTGTTTCTGCTGAGGGCTGGGTAACTGTCAGCTTTCCCTGTTCCAAACTCAGATGTCACCTGCGACGAGTGGTCCTTCTACCTCCTGCCCTTGGACAAAGACATCATCAGCATGGAGCTGCCCGAGTTCTTTTGCGACTGTTTCTTGGTCAGTGGGACACTGCCCTGTGGGGCAGCCGCCTTTCCTTTGTTTGTCCCCTGGGCTTAGGACAGAAAAGCTTTGTTCCGGTGCATGATGTCCTGCTCCGTCCCCTCAGCCCTCGCCTGCTGTCGAGGTGCCTTTTGCTGCAGCGGCTGCTCTGATGAGCTGTGATAACCCCTCCCTCCACACACAACCCCCTGTGCTGGCCCTTCCTCTGCTCAGTCCCAAGCAGCTTCGGGGCGTCCCACTGTGTTCCAGTGCATTGTCCTCCTGGAAGCACCCAGCCCATGGCCTGCTCCATGCCTTGTCCATCTCCAGCCGAGTCGTTGCAGTCGTTTCTCAGCCAGCCTCCCCAGATTTGCTCCATGACCTCTCGTGGTCCCTGCAGGAGGGAGATCACCGCTGGATCCACTCCATCGCTCGAGCCCTGCGGTTGCTGAACTCACTGTGTGGGCCTTTTGGCAAGGCCTACGGGATTGGCAGAGCTGCCAAGGTAAGGCCCGCGCCACTGGGATCAGCTGGAACACGGGGAAGCCTCTCTGGTCGCCGTAAGGCATATGGCTCGCAGGGAATCAAAGCCATCAGCTGCGTGGCGTCTGTGTCACCACCGAGGTGGCACTGTGCTGCTGCCCCTTCCCAGGTGGCTCTGAGGGCTTGGCAGGTTTCCAGGATGCCTGCATTCCTGCGTCCTGGGCATGGGTAGCTGCGTCTGCTGCGTGTTGGGGCGTTGCGGAGCACCCCATGCTCCGGAGCAGGAAGCGCTGGTGCCCAGCCCAGGCTGGTGAGCCCCAGGGCCCCTGCGGCCGGTTCTCCCTGTGGGATGGCCCATGCCCTTGGCTGGCCCACCATGGCAGTAGCACATCAGGGGTCCTTGGTGGGACGAGGCAGCCTGGGCTGCCTCCCCAGGCCCTGGCACGTTCTTCCATCACAGATGAGCTAGGAGCTGTGGCGGGACCTGGAGGAGGAGGGCGAGGGTGACAGCCAGGGCAGGAAGCCCGAGATTGGCAACGTCTTTCTCATGGACAGAGGTAGGCTGGACTGAGGCAGGCAAGAGCTGGCTGAGGAGAAACAGTTTGGGCCAGCAGCTCAGCCAGATAAGGACAGAGAGAGGCTTTGCTGGCTGCAGGGAGCAGCGAGAGGCTTGAGGTGGTCAAGGCCAGGCAGGGGAGGTGAGGGGAGCAGGAGGGCTGGCTGGCCACTGGCTCTCGTTGCAGATAGAGGCTACGGGACAGCGTTGTGCTCCCAAGTGGTCTACGAGGGGCCGGTGGATGACACCTTCCGCATCAAGTGTGGTAGGTTGCTGGGGAAGACGCCAGAGCAGCATGGGGCTCTCTGTGGAGTCTTCAGGGTTTGTGTGTGCAGCAGCCAAGGCTTTTCCCCGTGGGCACAGAGCCCGTGTGGCTGCTGGAAGCTGTCCACGGCCACCTGAGCAGCTGGGTGGGCGTCCCCCGTCTCCACTGCTTTGTGCAGCAGGGCCAGCATGTAGGGATGTCACTGTTGGCCAGGGTAAAGCAGCTTTTGGTCCTTCTCCACAGGGAGTGTGGATTTTGGACCAGAAGTCACCTCTTCTGACAAAAGCATTAAGGTGCTGCTTAATGCCCAGGACAAGGCGAGTCCTGTTTGCGTGCTGCAGGGGCAACAGGAGTAGGCTGAGCGGAGCGATTCTTCCCCTAAGCCTGAGCAGGAGCAGCCAGCTGCTGCTGGGCCTCAGAGCACAGTTTGGGATGGGTTAGGGTACAAAGACCAGAGAAATGTGGTCTGCAGGCACAGCTCGGCTCCTGTAGTCAGCAGAGTCCCCGGGTGCAGGAATGTGTCATGCTGGCGAGTCGAATTTTGGGGCACTGACCTCCCTGGCTGGAGCATGTCTGCTCTGAGGACAGGCTGAGAGAGTTTGGGTCGTTCAGCCTGGAGAAGAGGAGGCTCCGGAGGGACCTCCTAGCGGCCTTCCAGTACTGAAAGGGGCTCCAGGAAAGCCGTGGAGGGACTTCTTATAAGAGCATGGAGTGATAGGATGGGGAATGGCTTTAAATTGGGAAGTAGAAGATTCAGATTAGACATTAGGAGGACATTCTTCACAGTAAGGGTGGTGAGGCAGGTTGCTCAGGGAAGTTGTGGCTGCCCCCTCCCTGACTGGAGGTGTTCCAGGCCAGGTTGGGTGTGGTCTTGAGCAGCCTGGTCTGGTGGGAGGTGTCCCTGCCCATGGCAGGGGGGTGGGAACTGGAGGATCTTTAAGATCCCTTCTGACCCAAACCATTCTATGATTCTGTGATAGCACCTTGTGCCACTGCTGTCCAGCGTTGGCTCTGGGTGCTGCGTTGCTGGGGGCTGTGGCTGACAGGGCCCCGTGCTGGCACAAGAGCACAGGGTGTGTGCCCAGGACCGACTGCTCTGGTGCACAACGAGCACTTCTCCAGCGTGTTTGGCTTCCTGAGCCAGAAGTCACGTAACCCGCAGGCACAGTATGACGTGAGTATTGCCGTGGTGCGCGGGATGCCCATGGTGCTGTCTATCTGCAGCTGAGTCACTTCCCTGGATGCTCTTCCTTCTGCAGCGGCTCCACGGGATGGACATCAAGCAGATGAACTTTGTCTCCCAGGAACTGAAGGGACTAAAACAAGAGCATCGCCTGCTGAGCCTGCGTAGGAGCCAGGGCTGCAACAGCAGGGAGGGAGAGGCCCTCAACCACTGCAGTGGCTACCTGGGCTCCTGGGGGGTGCAGGGGGAGCTGAAGGCCCCTGCTTGTCCTGGGGAGCGGCAGAGGCTGTGAGCGGTGGGCGGGGCAGCAGGGGCTGTTGGTCCACGCAGGTGTCTGTAGCGGGGCTGTGGTGATGAGCTGTACGCGGAGTCTGTTTCTCCTCCCAAGTGCCCACCTCTCTTGGCTGTGCAGATATTGGTGCCTGTGAGTCCCTCATGAAAAAGAAAACCAAGCAGGACTTCCAGGAGATGATCAAGACTGAACATTGTGAGTGCTCTTCCCTGTCCCAGTCCTCACTCCCCATCCCTCCACTCTAACCCTCTTGCCCCGGGCCTAGGCAGCCCTAAGCCTGGGTCCCCTCTGTGTGGCCATGGTCTTTCCTGACCTTCAGGCTGAGATGGCTCTCCAGGTCCTAAAGAGGGTCCAGCCTCACCCTGAAGAGGTCTGGTGTGTGTGGTAGAAGGCCCAGCTTCGCAAGCCTGCCCTGTTCCACGGGGCACGGGGAGGGAGTTGAGCATGGCCTCTGGCTCCGTTAGCTGGAGAGAGAGCCCTAGGGGTGGGAAAAGTGAGGCTGGCTCTTCCCCTGCCACAGCTTTGCTGGAGGGCTTCGACGTCCGTGAGAGCACCAGCTTCATAGAGGAGCACATTGACCGGCAGGTGAGACCGCGCCAGGCCGGAGGGATGGCTTCTTGGCCACCTTGTCCTGCGGCAGGGCTCACCGCCCGCTCCCATGCAGGTGTCCCCCATCGAGAGCCTGCGCCTGATGTGCCTCCTCTCCACCACGGAGAACGGTGAGGTGTCCAGCTGTGCTGGGCAGGGGGGGCTGGCACCGGGGTCCTCCAGCCTGGGCGCAGAGCTCACCCTGCTGCTCCCCACAGGTCTCATCCCCAAAGACTACCGTTCCCTGAAAACGCAGTACCTGCGGGTGAGTGTCCAGGGACAGTGCTGCCCAGGGTTGCTCAGGCTGTCTCCACAAAACAGCCCCTGTCTCGGCATCTCCGCAGGAGCCCTGAGCCCTGCCTACCCTGTTGCCTGCGGGGTTGCCCTGAGCAGCCTCCTCATGGAGATGGCACCCTGCCACCTTTCTGAGTTCGCAGCCGGGGCTGCACGCTGATCCGCCTGACCCTTCTCCAGAGCTACGGGCCTGAGCACTTGCTGACCTCCCACAACCTCAAGCGCATTGGGCTGCTGACAGAGCAGTCGGCCGGAGAGACCCTGACCGCTGTGGAGAGCAGAGTCAGCAAGCTGGTGACGGACCGCGCTGCCGGTGAGAGCCAGCCCTCCGCCCCGGGTCCCTGGGGAGCCGAGAGCAGAGCCCTGCCCTGTCAGGAGCTGCTGCTCCAGAACTGGCTGGAAGCACGTGGCAAACGTGGGCACTGTGGGCCCAGAGCTAGGAGCGGGGCAGGGGCTCTGCCCACGGGAGCAGCAGGGCTGGCAAGGACCACTGCCAGCCTGGAGCTCTGCGTGAAGCTGCTCTCTCCTGGGCACATCCCTCTGCCCAGCCTGCTGCTGGCAGGGCTGTGACTAATCCCGAGGCTCTGAGCTGTTTCTTCTCGTCTTGTTTTCCAGGAAAGATCACAGATGCGTTTAATTCTTTGGCCAGGAAGAGCAATTTTTGAGCCATAAGCAAGAAGCTGGGGTTGGTACGTCCTTGTGGGGCTGCTGTCCTACCCGCGCGCCCACCGGTGCCCGAGGGGCTCCGGTCACTCTGTGCAGGCTGGGCACCCCTGGAGAAGGAAGCCCCTGCTGCAGCAGGGCCTCACAGCAGGCTTCCCGATCTGCCCTGACCTCAGACTCTGGCGCAGTGGAGGGCTGGGTGCTCCAGCTGTGCTTCACCCCCTGTGAACACTCCAGCCCCACACCAGGAGCAGCGCTGCTTGCATGCCTGGCACTGAGGGGCAGTTCTGCGACCTGGGTCTGGGCATGACGGAGGGGTGGGGTACAGGGATGCTAGAGGGTTCTGGGGGCAGCAGAATGGGCCGGCGCCGAGGCTTTGTTCCCATCCCGGGCACTCGGATGCACTGCCTGCCCGGGCCGTGGTTTTGCTGGCCCCGGGCTGGCAAGGCAGGAGGTGGAGGCAGAGGCTGCTCTGGACATTTGTCACTCCTCACCGCCTGCACCCCTGCGCGGTCAGAGAAGCCTCGAGCAGGCTGGTCCCGTATCCCGCATGCCGCACCTCTCTGCAGATCCCGCGGGTGGATGGGGAGTATGAGCTGAAAATGCCTCGGGACTTGGCCTATGTTTTCAGCAGAGCCTACATCCCCCTGAGCTGCAAGATCTTTGAGCAGGTGAGCCCACCTCCGCTGCAGAGCACCCTGCTCGTCCCCCTGGCCCTGGCCTCCTGCCGGGGGTCTGCAGGGGTCCCTCCACACGGGGCCGGCAGCCCTCAGCCTGCCTGCGGGCTCTGCCTGACCCCCTGCCCCGTCCCTCAGGTGCTGGAGCGCCGGAGCTGGCTGGGCCTGCAGGAGGTCGTGCGGCTGCTCAATGGCAACGAGTTTGTCATCTCAGGTACTGCCAGCAGTGCCGGGCTAGGGCGGCTGGGCTGGGGCTGGTGGCACCCCCAGCGCTCTGTCCCATCCAGACAGCACGGTGGAGGACAACCCCTCCTGGGAGGCCCAGCGCGTTGTCCTCGCTGTCTTCCTGGGTGGCTGCACCTTCTCTGAAAGGGCCGCACTCCGGTTCCTGGGCAAGGAGAGAGGTAGGATTTGCAGCGGGAGGGATGTCTGATGGGAGATGGGCAGAAGGTGGGAGCTCTGGAGCTCCCGTGGGAACAGCAGTGGCCATACTGGGTGCCAGTGGTGGTGAAGCCTGGAGGGGAAGGGGGTGGTGGAATCTGCGAGCCCTCCCGGCTAGTGCTTCCAAGGGAGCATCCGTGGGCTGGGAACTGGCAGGGATCACCAGCTGTGCCCCATGGCACAGCCAGGGCACCGACAATACCTCTCCCCCAGGGTTCAAGTTCATCTTCCTGACCACGGCCATCAGCAACAGCGCCCGGATGATGGAGGCCATGATGGAGGCCAAGACATGAGGCCGGGGCAGGGGGCTCTGCTGCCATCCTGTCCCCAGCCCGTGCTCATAAACAGCTCTCCTGCACAGCTCTGGCTCCGGCTCTGGCTCCGGCTCTGGCTCCAGCTCTTGGGGGTGGGGGATCCCAGTAGGGCAATGGGGAACTGGGGTGGGAGTGGGCATCATGAGAATGGTGGAGAGTGGGATGGGCATCCCTCCTGGGTATGGGGGACCAGAGCCCTGGGAGGTCCTGGGGCCATTGGGGACCATGTTAGGGTTCCATTTTGGGGATAGGGGACAGGTACGGAGGGACTGATGATAACGAAAATGCTAGCAAATAAACTCTTAAGACTTGTTTTGGAGTTTCAGAAAGCAGCATCCTTTATTTCAGCGCTGGACACAGAAGGAAATGATTTCAACCAATAATCGGTAACGCGACAAGAGCTGGAACAGAAGATATATCCAACTTATGTGTGTGTATAAACTTTCCTAGCAATCTTATGCATATTCTATTACTTTTCAATGATTAATCTTAATTTTCTTATGAATTTCACATCAGCCAAATCTCTGCCAATTGAAGTCTTGGAGCCAGCTTTCTCTGACCTTGCATTTTTAGACAGGAAAAGGCTGCAAACAGAGGTCAATAGAGAGGAATACACATCTGTTCAGCCCAGATCATAAAATCACAGAATTGCTTGGTTGGAAAAGACCTTTGAGATCAACGAGTCGAGCCGTACCTGTCCAGCACTAAACCAGATCCCTGAGCACCTCGTTCACCCATCTTTTAAACACCTTCAAGAATGGGGACTCCACCACCTCTACTCAGGCAGCCTCTACTGGTGCCTGAGAACACTTTTGATGAAGAATTTTTCCTGATACCCAATCTGAACCTGCCCTGGCACGACTTGAGGCCATTGCCTCTCCTATCGCCTGTCACTTGGGGGAAGAGACCAGCACCCACCTCGCTACAGCCTCCGTTCAGGCCGTTGCAGACAGGGATGAGGTCTCCCCTCAGCTTCCTTTTCTCCAGGCCGAACAGCCCCGGGGTCCCTCAGCAGCCTCTCACACGTAACACAAGGCGTTACCATTTCTCAAAGAATCGTCTCCGGAAAAACACTGTTGGGAAAAACACGCTATAAAGAAAAGCTGTGAGGGAAAACCACAGCTGCTCAGATGGAGCTTGGCTCTGCTTTAGCTCAAACCAAACCAGCCCACTGAATGCAAGAGTAACAACGCCTTGTGGCGCCTCATTCCCGCTCCTCTCAGACCCGCCCCTCTCTCGGGTGGGCGGAACTCCGAGCTCACGCCCCTCCTCGCCCCTCCCGCCCCTCAGTGGGCGGAGCTCCGAGGCCGTGCCCCCGCGTCCCCCGCCCCCCGTTCCGCCACCGTCCCGGCGTGCTCCGCGCGCGGCGCTGCCCGCGGCCGCTCTGCCGGGCCCCTCCCCGCTCGGGAAGATGGCGGCCGAGGCAGCAGACTCGTGGGGTGGGTGGTGGGGGCGGTGGGGGCGGTGGGGGCGGGTGGCGGCCACCGCTGACCCGCCCGCGCTCACCCCGCTCTCCTCTCCTCCTCAGACGCCGACAGCTTCGAAGTGGTGGAGCCGGTGGCGAAGCGGCTGGTGCCGGGAGTGGCCGGGGACCGCTGGGCAGGCGAGGATGAGGAGGACGACGTGAAGGTGCGGCCGGGCGGGCCTCACCACGGCATCGCCGGGCGTGGGCGGTGGAACGGGGCTGCTGCCAGATGGGGCCAGAGGAGGCTGGGGCGAGGAGGGAGCTCGGGCCGGGCCTGATGTGCCGAGGCCGGGCCTGTCCGGAGCCGCAGGGACCGACCTGGGCGTCCAGTGCGAAACCAGGCCGGCTCGGTGCTCCCATGTCCGTGGCGCGGCTGCTCGGGCTCGTCCCCAGCTCCTTGGGTCTTTTGGGGGGGGAGAAGGGCAGCGAGCAGAGGGTTTTTCAGCCCGGAGAGGTGTCCCCTGTGCTTTATGGGTGTGCCAGCTGCTCACCAGAATCCCGAGTGCCCTCCCGGCGGGCTTCCCCACGCTCCCGAGTGCCTCCCCCTGCCCAGCTGCCTTCCCCGGGTTCTCGGGTGCCTCTCCGATTTCCAGCCGGCTTCCCCTCTCTTGCCGTGGCTGTCAGAGCCACAGCTAAGTCTGCTGCGCTGAGTGGGACGTGAGGATCGGTTTTAATGGAAGCAGCACTATGTTCCTGCTGCTGCTGTTGACCAGAAACTCTGGTGTGGTCGCATATTTGCCACCCTTTTTTCTGATTTTTTCAACCTCTGCCACAGCTGCAGGCACAGCTGCCCAGCTGCGCGGCTTCAGATCCCGTGGTGCCCACCACGCTTAAAAGTTGTTTACTTAAGGCACCGTTTGAAATGGAGTTTTGTTGTGTTTCAAGGAGTGATGTCTGCACAGAATCCATGTTAAAATGTGTGGATGTTCATTTCTGACTCTCATGAAAGCACAGCTTCCTCAAAAACTCGTTTTTTCCCACTTAGTTCCAGCTGTCCTGTACCAAGCTGAGGGTGACTGAATGGTGGAGGCCTCGGAAACCTCCATCTGCCCCACGTTCATAGGGAGCATATAAGGAACAGGTTTCATGAATGCAAGGAATGAAAATAGGTCAATGGGGAAAGATCTGTTTGTTTCAAACCAAAGTACTGGGATGTCACTTTGTGTGCTCTCAGGAAGTGACCTGGTCACTGTACAAAACTTTGAGTGGGGCACTGCTGCTCCCCAGGGTTGTTGTTTGGGTGCCAGCTGTTACCAGAGTCTGTGAAAAACACTGACGCTGTTGTCCTTGGAGCTCAGGCTGGGTTTCCTTTTATAAATAGCATGGAAAAAGGAGCTCGTCTTCCTTTAAAACAAAACGTTAAAGTTCTGAGAGTTACAGGCTGTCCATTTTCCTTCTGAAATGTTACAGTGCCCACGCCCTGTGGTTATCAGAGGTGTCACGTTGCAGCAGGCTGAATGAGTAAAGGTGTTTGTATGCAGCGGCTGCAGTCACTTGTAAAGAGTGTGGTTAGCATGGAACTATAGACACATACATATAATTTGTATATGTGTGTGTATACACATGCGTTAGGCTGGGTGTCCCTGTGGGGCTTTTTCTCCGTCCCTTGGAAGTGAGGAACTTTGCTTCTGCAGTGGAATGTGTCCCAGGACCTGGACTCTAAAATAACTCTGGTTCTTCTGAAGACACCGGTGTGTTCTGAGGCTGTTTGAACAAGGGACCAGAGTTTTTCCACATTTAGTAAGAATGCAGGTACTTAACTCTTTCCAAGGGATTAAAACATTGGCACAGGTTGTCCGGGGCAGTTGTGGCTGCCCCATCCCTGGAGGTGTTCAAGGCCAGGCTGGATGGGGCTTTGAGCCCCCTGATCCAGTGGGAGATGTCCCTGCTCATGGCAGGGTGTTAGAACTGGATGGGCTTTGATGTCTCTCCAACCCAAACCATTCTGTGATTCTATGATGATGATTTTGGTTCCTGGGAGGTCCCTGTCTGAGGATAAGGACCTGGTCTGAAATAGAAGCACTAAGTGTTACCTGAGTATGGGTTTGCCTTCAGGTCGGTATTCCACACTTGGAATGTGTTTTGTGGTTTCAGATTCTTCAGTTTAATGTGGAAAAGTAGCAAAGAACTTGAAGTAACTGTTCAGATCAGGAAACCCTGACTTCCCTGGGTTTAAAATGAGTGCCCTCCTTAGTAAGAAACCTCTCCCCAGTGTTCCCCAGTTTCCCAAGACAGGCCTCCTGCCAAGGATTTTTTATCTGTTTACTCTTGGGCAATTCTGCACTGAGCAAAGTCAGGCCTGGGAAATGTGCGTGTTGCCATCCAGGCAGCAACCTCTGGTGCAGCACCGTCCTGACCCTTTAAAGGAGAACGCTTAGGTTTAGCCAGGAATCCAACTGCTGGAGTGCCCAGCCCTCTCCTCTGGGATTGGGAATAACGTGCACAACGTATGTTTAGGGTACATGTGATGGAGCGTGTGAAATCCTAAGGGCGCTGCTCTCAAGGGCTTATTTACATGTAATGGAAATGTTTACAGTAGGCTTATTTTAGATGCATGTGCCTAACCTTGTATTGCTGAAATACTCCAAAGTTTTAGGTGTTTTAGTGGCCATATTTTGGAATAAAACCGTCCTCTTTGAATTATTTAGTGTTGGTGCAAAGATATAGCATTAAAGCCATTTTCTTTTCCTCCAAGAAAGCTGGAGGAATTTTTAAACCACAGAAACAGGAGAGTGTTTGGGTGCTCCCCTCCACCCTTAGTGAAAAAAACAAAAATGAAAAATTAAGAAGAGGCATGCCCAGTCTATTAAATAATCAAATTCTGCTGCTGTTTAAAAACCCTCTTTGGAGAAGAGTGGGGCAGCATTCGGTGCAGCTGGGAGACCTGCCTGTCCTCGCACTGCAGGTGGAGAGAGCATCCTTGTGCAGTGGTGGCTGGAGAGCTGCCTGTCCTCACCAGGACATCCTCCTGGTGAGGCTGAGCTCAGTTGCTGCTCCAGCAGCATTTTGGAGCTGTGGGCAGGCTCCTGGCACGTCCTGATCCCTTTGGCTCAAGTTGAGATCTGAAACTGCACCTCAGGACAACATGGGGGGAGGCTGGGGCAGGCAGCAGGTGGCCGCGCATCCCTTGAAGGCTCTGCTGTTTCTGTGTGGCTTTACAGTGCAGCCCTGTGAGCCAAACCTGTGCCTTGCTCTTCCTCCAGGCCTTTGTTCCATAACGTGCAATCATGGATTTTAAAATCCATCTGTGAAGGACAGGGCAAGGGATAAGGCAGGAAGCTGTGTACAGCAGGGATGAAAAAAGCTATTTAAGAAGTGGGTGTAACAAACTCTTAATTAGGTATGAGCTAAAATAACGCTGCTCCAAATTCAAGTCAGCTTCTTGGAATGTGGACAGGAAGCTGAATCCCTTACAAGTGCCAATTAACATGAGTGAGCCGGTCGGGAAACGCGGGTGTCCCGCTTGGATCAGCGTGTTGTAATGAAACACCAAGCTCTTCTGTCAGAGTCTTTTATTTTGCCACGCCAGTAGCAATGCTTGGAAATTAATAAATAGCTGCATGTCCTGCATTTCTGTGCTGAGGTGGAAGTCACCCGGTTCAGGATTTGTGGGTTTCAAGCTTACCTATAATGATGGGCTGAGAGCAGCATGAGTTCTGTGCAGACCCAGTCTTGTCAAAGGCAGATGCTTCAGCTTGTGAGCTGACTTGGAACAGGCAACTAAAATTAGATTGCTGTGGGACCTCTTGGCTTTCCCTCCTGCTGTGTACATGCCAGGTACCATGTGTTGTGACCTCAGATCAGTTTTTAGAGCATTGACTTCCATGCAGAGGCCATCCACTTGCATTCGCAGTGGTATTGAGATTCCCAGAGCCCTTACCCAGGTCATCGTCGGGAAGAAACTGCAGAGTTACTGTGGGCTGAGTCTGCTGACGGCATCAATGGGTCAGGCCTGCGGGGAGCGATGCCTCATCTCTATGCAGTTGGACCATGTGGTATTGTGAACCACGGATCATCCACAGGACCATGGTGGTGAGGAGCAGGAGGTGATGGCTCTGCCAGGAAGGAGGGCTGGGAGCGGTGGCTGACGGCGAAGTGTGCAGCATGGCCACAAAGCACCGCTGTGAATCCCAAGTCTGCAGAAGGGGAAAACTGGAGGCAGAGAGTTCCTGCAGCCACCACAGCTGAGACTTTGGAAATACCCTCCAGAACATGATAGCTGGTGGAGAACACTCAAGTGATTTGTTTGTGGGAGGAGGATTTGCTTATAAAAAAATTAATTGGTCAAAAACTCAAAAAATGTGGTCCTGTGACTGTGAGAAGCTGGTGGGCGCCCTGCGCTCCCCTCTTCTGCTTGGTGCTGCTCCCCCTTGTCCTGCACGCAGCACCGCCCTGTCTGCTGCACATCAGGTTGGTGTTCAGCTGTGCGTCGCAGTTTCCATGCAGCCACAGGAGTGCTTTTCCCTGCACGGGGAGAGGGGCACACTGGTGCTGTGCAGTGTGGGGTGTGGGTGTCTGGGAAGGAAGGGATCGTTGGTTCTTGTCTGAAGTGGTTTCAGCTGAGCTGTCTGTTTCTAGTGCTGGCCGGTGCTTGTGTCAGGTGACATCTCAGTATCTTGTAATGTGTAATAAAAGCAATTACAAAAACCTCCTCTTCTGCTGTGGGTGTTGATGTGACTGTTCATGATCTTGCTTTTATAACTGTATTGATATGAAATTTCTAATTCTTAGAATAAAAGCTCCTTTTTTTGTGGGAAAAGCTGATCCTGAAACACCTTGGCCAACTCCCCAAAGCTGTGCCCGTGTGCGCAGCTCTCACCGCTTCCTCTCTCCAATCTGTAAGATTAAGTAGGATGTGAGTGTTCAAAGGGGCTATATGTAAGCTGCTGTTTGTTTTTACCTAAGCAAGTAGAAAGTATCTGTAAAAGAATCTTAATTCAAACTTATTTTGTAGGATAACTGGGATGATGAGGAGGAGGAAGAAGAAGAAGTAAAGGAGACGGAGGTAAAACAAGGTAAGACTTCAGAGTAACTCATGGCCCTGTGTGCAGCATCAGAATGGAGACTGGGTTTGTCCTGCGTGTTTCTGAAGAATTAAACCCCAGACAAGGCTGGGTTTGGCTATGACAAAGCTTGTCTCAGCTCTCCGTGCTTGGATTGCAGCAGAGGAGCTCTGGTTGTCATTGATCAGTGTGTGCAGTTGCTGAAAAATCTTGAGTGTGAATGCTGTGTTGTTCAATGTTTTACAGAGCCAAAAGTTTCAGAAAAAAAGAAAATAGCAGAAAAAATAAAAGAAAAAGAGAAGCTACAGAAGAAAAAGCAAGAGGAGCTTAAAAAAAGGGTAATGCCTTATTTCTGCAGGGCCTGAGACAATGTAGAGGGCAGGGTTGATTATTTCTTTTTGTGGTGAACAAGATGTAAAAAGGTTTTGACTGATCTGATAAAGCAAACTGAAGTCTTGTACTTGGTGACACCTGGGGATGTAGCTTTAACTGCTCTGTAATTTAACGTGTTGCTGCCTGTCCCTGCTTCCTATGCACTTGCAGGTGTGAAACTCAGGACTAATGTGCTTCTGCCCACTTCTTGTGAAGCGGGCAGTGTATTGAGTGCTGTGGCATCGTCCTCCTTCACTGGGTTGGCTCTTGGGGTGGTGCTGGCTCTGGGCGGGAGTGAGTGGTTCAGGTGGCACTCGGGAAAACAGTTGCTTGTATGGCCTCTGCTCAGGAGTGTGGAATGTAACCCTCTCCCTGTGTGCGTGCGTTAATTCAGTTAGAGGCACCGGAGGAACATAAAGAACTCACACCAGAAGAACAGTTAGCAGACAAACTACGGCTAAAGAAATTGCAAGAGGAGTCAGACCTTGAGTTAGCGAAAGAAACATTTGGTAAGTGCGGAGCCCAGGCGAGGAGTTTGATGCAGCTGCGGCAGCACAAATGCCCTGTGTCCTCTAAATAAAACTCTCACACGTGGATACCCTGTAGAAAGAGCTGAGCAGGACGGGAGCACACACAGGCTGTTACAGAAAATGGAGAGGGGTTTGAGTTACAGCTGTGCTCTGGTACTAAGGACTAATTGCAGGGACCACAGAAAGGTCTTTGGAGTAGAAGGTGCTTTTTCTCAATGTGTCAGAGCAGGAGACAATAGGAAAGGGATGGCTGAGTTTTCCAACCTGTTGGTACTCCTGGTCAAAAGATGAGTGTGTGAAAAGAAAAAGACAACATTGCTGCCTCCTTCTGTTCTGAGGGGCTTCAAAACCTGAATTAATGGGGCTCTGGGGGAGTGTGGTGCAACACAGCTCCTGTGCGCTTTACTTCAGGCGATCTTTGCAAGGTACTTGATGCTGGGAATGCCTACTAAAGTGGTAGAATGAGCTGGTTTCCTGGCACAAAGGAGGCTTCAGGCAGATCATCCTGGTTTTGTGCTCGGATTGAGCTAGCAATGATGCTGATTCACAGCAGCGTGCTTGACACCTGAGAGCGTCTCCTTGCTGACAGCGAATTGTGCAGGTTCTGCTCTGAGAGTTCTGACAGAGCACAGTGCCTGGGGGGAGGGCATTGAATGCAGCTGCAGAGAATCCATGATGTTGGAGCTCAAGTCAGGAGTCCTTTATTTAAGGGAAAGGGGCTTCATCTAGTGTGTGCTGCTCCAGAGACCAGGAATAGCTGGTCTGGATTCCTGAGCCATGCAGCAGAATCTCTTGCTGTGCAGGCCAGTGATTCAGGCTGTTGGCTTTGTGTGGCAGAAGCCATTGGGGAGTGAGCGCGGATGCCTTGGCTTTGGTTGTGTAAAGCTTCAGTGGAGCAGGAATCTGAATGTCAGCCAGGCTGCTCGTTTCTTCTGGTGTTGTCTTAGAGCAGCCATCCACTGCAGTCCCTGACATACCTCTGTCTTTGCAGGTGTAAATAACACTTGTGGAATAGATGCCATGAATCCCTCTTCCAAAGATGACTTCACGGAATTTGGCAAACTACTAAAAGAGAAAATCACACAGTATGAAAAATCCTTACATTATGCCGGGTTTTTGGAGGCGTTAGTTCGAGACGTATGTATTTCATGTAAGTTCCTCATGTGGGAGACATCCTGGAGTTCCCGGCGGCCCAAGGGGGCTGGGGTGAGGTTGAAAGCATGCTGTTAGTGTGTTACCTCGAGGGGGATCTGTGTGGTTCATAGCACGTGGAGAGCTCCTCCCTTTCACTGCCTGGTATCCGATTGCAGTCTCACACACTGTTACAGATGGTGTGCTTGTACTAAGTTATGGCAGTCAGTTTAAAGGTGGGGGGGCGGGGTTTAAGCTAAATCCTGCATGTTTTTCTGGAAGCCATCCCTAAAATAACAACTCTCTGATCCAGACACTGAGAGTAGCTTGTTTAGAAGGAAACTGTTAAAGAATTTAGTTATGTCATTCTGGGACTGCAAAGTGAATGGTTCTGGAATTTGCATGTAACTGGTGCAGGGGTAAAACTGACTTGAATTAGTTTTCCATGGCTGTGGTAGGCTGAGGTACTGGTGAATTCACTGCTTGGGATCCCTTCCTGCACTGCAGGTGTTGTACCAGGGTGGTAACTTGGTGCTGTTTGCACTACCCAAACGTAGCAATTAGTGGCTGATGGGAGGGAGGGAACTTAACGTTTCAAGTGGGTTCCAGGTCTTCTGAAGCGAAGGACTTGCTGCCCCTTGGACATTAGTGTTAATAATCATAACTGATCATTATCCACTGCACCTTTGGATATGTTTTACTGTATTTTACTGTACCCATACTTCAAACGCCTCCTCATTAAGAGTTTTGTGTTCACTAACTTAAAATTATAAGTTTTACCTCCTGCAGCACTTGAGCTGCTTACGAGGAACCATTTGAAATTGTAACCCCGTGTGCATCTTAGTGATTTCAGTCAACTGCCTGTACTCACCAGTAATGCTCATGGCTAGTTTTTTAGACAGTGCTGATGTTATGTAATTGCCTGCTGAGAACAACACTGATGAGGAGTCTTTTTTTTTCCCCTCTCCCCCTGATGCAGTGGAAGTTGATGATTTGAAAAAGATCACAAATGCTTTGACAGTCCTATGCAGTGAAAAGCAAAAACAGGAAAAGGTAAGAGTTCGACGCACTTCTGCAGCCCTAAGGGCAGTGCTGGAGGGGTTGTCTGGAAAGCACGAATGGGTCTTACTCAATGGGACTGCTGATTTTAGTAGAGGCAGGAGAGCAAATGCCAGCCTTGGATACTGGTTTAGAGTTAAATCCGCTTCACAGTGTGAGGTGATGAGGACTTGATTGAATCCCAAGATCACAGGCAAAAGCTTCATTAATTGTATAAGTGATGCCTTGTTCTGTTTTTTTGCTGTCTTGGAGTTAAAGTGGCTCATACTAGCCTCTGCGAGGGAGCAGCCAGCCCTGTTTAGAGTTCAGTGTCAATGTAATACCAGCTATGGCAATGACTGAAGTCCTTGCTAAAGCTTGGGATTTAGAGTAGCAGATAACTGGGATTTTTATGCTATCACGGAAACTAAAGGAGCAATAACAGCATGGGCAAGGGAGAGGATGAGTTTTACACAGGGATGTAATAGCAGGACTGATGTGCAAGTGCTGTAAAACATTGTTTCATAGCATATATCTGTGCTAAAAGCTCCAGGTGTTTGGGGTGCAGTGAGGAAGGGACCTCAAAGCCCATCCAGTTCCAACCCTCCCCTGCCATGGGCAGGGACACCTCCCACTGGATCAGGAGGCTCAAAGCCCCATCCAGCCTGGCCTTGAATGCAGCCTGGGCCTCTCCACCCTCAAGGGAAAACATTTCTGCCTAAGATCTTATTTCAATCTCCCCTCTTTCAGTTGAAAACCGTTCCCCCTTGTCCTGTGCATGCGCTCCCTGATCAAGAGCTCCTCCCCAGCTTTCCTGGAGCCCCTTCCAATACTGGAAGGCTGTTTTAAGATCTCCCTGCAGCCTTCCCTTCTCTCAGCCTGTCCTTGTATATTTGTTTCAGGAAAGCTTCCAGGCATGAGGGAAGTGCTTTAATGCCAACCAGAATCCCGTACAGTGTATTAAGTATGGAGTTGGGCAAACACGATCAGCTTTTTTCCCTTAATTAGTATTGCAGTTTGGGAGAAGCCTGCGACTGAACCAAACAAGTTAAAAAATTCTGGGTGCTCCCTGATTTTATGCTCTTCTCTCCTGGCTTTTCCTGTGAATTGATTTGCTCAGGCAATTGAAGCTGCGGCTGTGCCAGTCCTGCAGGGAAGGGCTTCACTTTGAAACCTGGTGTTAAGCTTGTTTAGGACTTCTTTTTCTTGGCCAGGAAGATACTCGTCCTCTGTGGTGTTAAAAGCCACACTGGATTTGTAAATTGCTTTGGGCATTCCACAAACTAAACGCAGCCCTCTGTGTTTGTTTAGTTATTCTAATTTAGAGCCTGGATAAGAGAGGCTGAATGATAAAACCTAGGCAAGTCAAGGATCCATGGGACACCTGAAGTGCCACAGCTTCACCCCAGGCAACAGCGCGATGGTGGGGTAGAAATCATCAGCACTGGAGTGTTCACTGCAGGGATACGCGAGTGCTCATACCCAAAGACGTGTGGTGTTACACTAATTAGAGCAATGACAAATCACCGTGGATTTCAAAGTAAACATGGTCTTTTTTTTTTTTTTCTCTACTTAAGCAGAATAAAGCCAAAAAGAAGAAAAAAGGCGTTGTGCCTGGTGGAGGTTTGAAGGCGACCATGAAAGATGACCTGGCTGATTATGGAGGCTATGACGGAGAATACGTACAAGACTTTGAAGACTTCATGTGACATTTATCTCCCTTTCTGTTGTCTTTCTGTTGCCCATAATCCCTTAAACATGTAGCACAACTTCTGTTCCTTTAAATTCTGCCAAATACTACAATCAGAACTGCAGTGTCGCTGTGCTGGTGGCTTTGCTCCGGGCGGGCTCCTGCTAAAGCACTGGCTGGGGTCATAATGAAGATATTCAAAAGCTGTATCAATTGTGGTTAAACCCCCCCAAATTCTGGTAATGGTCACTGTTGCTATTTGATTTTATAGTAACAGCCATGAAATTGGAGATGAATTTCAACAGGGCCAAGTATTAGAGCCAGCACAGCTCAGTGACACAGCCTTAACTGTACCCCAGGGGGACTTGTTTGAAGTTTGCAGCAAGGGCATGGTGTGCACGCAGTGTTATGATCGCTTTGTCTTGCGTTAGTGCTTGGGGTGTTCAGGTTATGGTGAAGGGGAACTGTGGAGTGAGGGTGCGGCACCAGCAATGTCTTGCTTGGCACAGAGCTCGGTCCCCACTGAGCATGGGGTCCAGGCAGGGAGTTGTGGCTTTGGGAAAACAACTGCAGGCTTGAGAATGAAGTGTAGTTTCCATTCACCTAAATTTTACTAATGCAGCTGTATGGGTTGGGTGTTCTTTAACAGTTAATTGCCTGATTTAAGTGCAAAAAAACCCAAAAATTCCTTTGGTCTCTCCTGGGTTGTGGCAGATCTTTCACAAGTTGGCGATTTTTCTTTCATTTGAAAAACAAACTTGCTTAGCAAACTGCAGCAGTTCCTACAGTTGGGCAAATTGTTACGTTAACAATTGACATCCGCAATGTTTTATAAAGCAACTAATTTAATAAAAATCACTATTGAAGACTTCACTGCAGCCACCTAGACCAGTTCTTTGAGTGTCTTAGAGTAAAACCACTCGCAGCAAAAGCGTTGCAGACTGGGCACGTGCTGGGCTGTGGTACTGGGTTTGGGGGCGGCTGAACTGGTGCACCAGCCCAGATCCCATTCCTGTACCATGGCTGCAGCTTCTGGTAAGACTATTAAAGGTGCTGATGGTAAATGGAATACTTGCAGGACTGCCATAATCCAACCCTTTTCTTGCTTGAACCTCTCTTTTCTATTTCTAGAACTGCTGAGAACTCCATGGCTTGTCCTTTCCTGAGGGATATTGAGGGTAGCCCTTCTTGTGCCATCTGCTGTTGTATCCTACCCAGCAGCTGCTGTTACCACAGGCAGCCCTGCATTCACAGCTGGTGGTTTATAGTGTTTGTGCCCAGTACGTGTGTGCTTTCTCAAGGCAGGCATTCATCTGGATCCTTACCCTTGTTAGTGGTCCCAGGTTTTTAAAAGATCAGGGATGGTAATTCACAGGATTGCTCGAGGTTCTCCTTTTATGCCAGGAACTTTAAAATTGAGTGACAAGCCTGTGAGCTGTTATTTATCTTAGTTGGAGCTGGTTACGATTACTCTAATTGGGTCTTATGAGACTGACTGGGACTGGAATTCAAACTGTGTTCTATGCAGGGGTGATCCTCCTGGCATAAACTGTCCTGTTGGCCAGAGCAGCTGTGCCTGCACAATGCTCACCCATGTGCCGATCAGAGATCAGTGCTGTGCTGGTAACTCTGTTATACCCAGAGGTGCCAGCTCGGAGCTGTTCAGCAAGGAGGAGACAGGGAGCTGTAAATCCAAGTCAGTGTCTCACCGCTAATGCAAAGGGTTGCTAGGGTAATTGGATTTTTACTCGAATCCTGTTTGGAGATAGCACACTACTGTTGCTTGGTTGTACTCCAGAGCTGCCCAAACACTGCTGCCAGCCCTCCCTCCTGCTCTGGGACAGAAACAACTTCTTGGGAGGAGCAGGGAGCTCTGCAGGCTTCGTTTATTTTGGGGAACACACGGAACCTAAGCTGACACTGGGCTCCTACCTGAACCCATGTCCAACTGTTATGCCACCCAGTTAAACCCAACCCAACCTTGTAAACTCAACAGAGCACCCAAGTGGCAGAATGCAGTGGCTCCTGGCAGGGCATCGATACCAACTGCCCAGCAGGATGGGCTGAGCTCCGACAGCAGTTTGGAACTAACTAAGAATATATCGGTGCTTGAAGACTTCTGTTACTCCAGGACAGCAGCACACTCAGTACCCGCTGCTGAGATGTACAAGGCTATTTCACATTATTACAAAACCAGAAAACAAGGCCAGCCTCATCAAGTTGTAGTGGATTATCCTAGCGTGCATCTACAACTTCCTCCCGCTTATTTCCTTGTGGATCTGCTGGACGAGGTGCGTGTTCTGTTTCTGCCTTTTGTCAGTTTACACAATTCCTATTATCTGTTCCCCAGATTTAAAGGGCTGCTGATCCCTGTGAGCACAGTCAGCCAAGCTGCTCCGCAGCCGCTGGTTAGTCAAGTGTTTTGTAAACAGTAACGTTTATTGTACAAAACAACTTTAGGTTCACACAGCCTCAGCGTTTCAAGTATTTACAGCCACCACCAGTGTTCGGGAGTAACCTTCACACCGCAGCTATCGCAGCAGCAGGTAACTGATAAAATAGCTCAAAGAATCAGCACTGACCATGCCAGAAGCTGGGGCACTGGTGCTTCCCCGAGCCAGTCTCCACTTCCCAGAGGTGGGATTCTAGTTGGATAACATATCATTGAGACAACAGCCAGTCTGTGCATCCTTCAGGAGGGTGTTTACCACGTCATAGAACTTGTTGTCGTAGGCCAGTCTGTAGTACGTGTAGATGTCCTCGCAGTAAGTGAGCAGCTTCTTCAGGTTTTTCAGTACAGCATCTGTAGGGGGGTGGTGTTGGACTCTGAAAAGAATGGTGCGCGTAACTGAGACGGAGACTTCACAGACAGTGACTGTAGGCTGTAAGAACTCTGCTACTTAAATAGAGGTTGTGCTCAGCACGGACACTGGATTCTCCTGGTTGTTTATTTTGCTCTGATTCATTCTAATAAGCATTTGATCTGATCAGCGCCACCACACCCTATACACCCAGCTCAATAAAAAGGGCAGATCCAGTGCGTTGCCACTATAGGCTTAAGGAACTGGATACAAAACTTGAGTCCCTCTATACTGCACTTATAGCATAAAAGGTTTTAACAGCACTAAAACTTTATGCTGTTAAACACGCAGCTACCCCTCTAACATAGCCTGTGGAAAAGGAAGTTCCAACTGGACTGCAGAACTACTTACTTCTTAGCAATCTCCTCAAAAATGCCAGGCTTCAGTGGTCTTTGTTGTTTAAATTCTTCCAAGTAACTGAAGTCTCCCTTAGTGATCACTTGTTGATACAGAACTTCAGCCCAGTCTGGAACAAACTCGTAAGCCTCGGCCACAATAGCCACCTGTGGGGAGAAAAGAGCTGGAATTACTGAGCAGGGAGTTTGTTCTTGCACAGAAACATTCTTACACTTGGAATACTTCAAATACTCCAGGTCTTCTGTTCAGCCCATCCTTGGTGCTGTTCTTAAGTGCAGCTGTGTTACAAAAATGTAAGGGTAACCAAATACTGCAGATAATATCCCTTAGTGACTAAAGAAGGCGTTTGTTCTCTTGAAAAAGCCCTTTTCTTATTTCTGCATTTACAAAATGATGGATGCCAGTGTAGGTGAGATGTGAAGGCTCTGGTCTACACTGACAGCAGTGTGGGAGCCGCTGGACATCAAGGTTCTGGCTGTGCAATAGCAGCACGTGCTGCTAAAAGCATTGTCCCGCACAAGGACTGTGCCGGCGTTCCCCAGCTGGGGCCTGGCACAGTGGGTCTGCAGTGACAGGACTTGGTGGGCACAGGGAAGAGCTGAGCATTCTGCTCACAGGTGCAGAATGTGTCGGTACCTGCTGTCTGAAACAAATGTTTAAACAGACGAGGAAGCCAGGCTCACCTGGTAGAATCTGGGCAAGGAGACAATGGAGTCCATCAGGTTTTGTCTGCTGAGGTTGATCAGCATAGTACTCTGGCCCGTGTTGAGAAAGTGCAGCTGCAACGTTATCAGCTTCGTTAGCCGGCTGCAGCGCAAGGCCTGGCGGACACAGGAGTCCTGTTTTGTAAAGCAAAGACAAATGGAAGCGTCCGAGGAAAGTTTCTAAAGGAAAGCAGCAAATATTTCTTAGAGCAATGACAAGTTCAGGACCCTACACACCCTCCATGCAGCCGGGTGTGTTCTCCCAGTTCAGCTCACTCCCAATGCGCTCCCAGTGCTGTACATAAGTCATGCAATTCCAACTCATTTTACCTTGGAATAGCTTTCTGCTGCATCAATAAAGAGAGTCAAAGCTTTCATCAGCAGTTTCTTTAAATTTGCAACGTCCTGAAGAGACTCCTCTGAAATGGGGAAAAAAGGAATAACCAGTTATTCATAAAGGTGACGTCAGTCACAGCAGTGCCTCCTGGCGCCCAGTCTGTCCCAGTGCTCTTCCAGAAGGTAACAATAGACTATAAAAAAAAAATTGTCCTATTAAAAAAAGCTCTGAAAAAGGGCAAAGAAACAGTGCTGCCTGTTCAGTTCATGGGCCAAAACCATTGCTGGAACCTTGCTCAGGGATTGCAGAACTGAAGAGAAATCCAGGTCACACACTGGCGGCAGGAACATGCACTGACTGTCCCTGGACAAACTCAGAAAGCCACTCGGTGCAGCTGCTGCTCTGGTTGTGGTCACAGTCCTGGCAGACTACTCAAGAGTGAGGTCTTTGCATGCACCGCAGCATCCTCCCCACAGGACACAGCTCACCAAGTGCAGACGTTAACAAGTTATCATCCAGCACAGACATAACCCCCAGCACTCCACAAAAACCCCACTGTGTTATCCTCCTGAAGCGAGGAGGACACACCATGTCCTCACCTCTACCCGTGTGTGGCACCACAGGAGCATTACAACACAGTAAGAGCCAACCATCTCAGCTCTGAAAAGTACCAAAGCAGCCAGATAAACTGTTGGGTACAAGAAACCCGCAAACCTGGCGAACAGGAGCCTCCTTCCAGACCGTGGGAGTGTAATGGATGTTACCAGGCCACCACAGGCAACCAAAACCACTACATTTACCCCTTGGGTCTTCCTTAAAGAACCTCCCTTGCATTTCTTGGTTTTGCTGTTTCCACTCACCCCAGGGGCGAGACTCGATGAGTTTGAGCTGTATGCGAGCGGCAGCCTCATGGTTCTCCCCAATTTCTCGACACATGCTGAAGCACAGGGCTATCATGTTGTGCTTTTCGCTGTCCCCAGGGCGACAACGCTTGATGTAATCCAGCAGAGCTGTCTTCAGCGTCCCACTCTGGTCAGGGGAAATAATACCAGATTAAGATTTAAAGAGCTTTTTTTAATTCACATATTTGTTCCCACAAGCAAAGCTGTTCTGGTACAGCTTTCCAAAAAGCGACCATTGTACTTTTTGAGGTTTCTCCATACTATTTTAAAACATAATGGCAATATCATACTTGTGCTTATCTGCATTACAGCAGGTACAAAAATCCAGCACCTCTGCATTTATTTATTTATGCACATATATCAAAACTGACATTTCTTTATGACTTTACTTACAAGAAGGCTACAAATAGTTATGATTTTTTTAAAAACCCAGGAAGCATTAACTGGAAGTAAAACCAAAGCAGGGCATGAACATTCTAAGTGAGGTTCCCAAGCTTCACGTTTCAATGTTGCTCTTGTTGCAGCACTAAATGAATTAGAACAAATTTGTTAAACTAAAAACAGAATAAACCCCAGAATTAATTTATTACGGTGAAATCTGACTAACACTTCCTGCATCCCAGTAATTACAGTCCCCAGACTGTTCCACCTTGTTGTATAAACATCAAGTTCTGGTGTAGCCACACAGTTCTCTGAACGTTTTCTCCTCTTTATCCCCTCCACCTACTGGATCTAATTTCTTCCTCATGAGCACTTCGAAGTAGTGTTTCTCATGCAGCAGCTCGAATATGTAGGTCATTTCATTGTATCTGCCAATCCCAGTGAGAAGACGAACCTGTGGAAATAACGGTGACAGTGTGAAGCAGAACCCCCACTGCTCAGTCAGTGTGCAGGCAGGGAGAAGGCTGTGTGAGGGCAGAGAGCTGTGTGAGCTGGCATTGCTCCCCGGTACGGTGAGGTGTGTTTGGCAAGTGTTCCCTCACAGCTACAGAGGCTTCTTTTTTAGTAAGAACCTACTGCTTCTTTTTTGTTGTGAGGAGAAATAAATCCAGGCAGTGAGCCTTTCAGCAGTGACACTAGGGCACTAGGCACGTCTGAGACTCAGAGAGCCCTTTCAAGGTGGGATGTAAAGATGCACAACAGCCTGGAAATACACACCACCATGTTTCACCAACAGCTGAGTGACTTGTACATCCCCATTCTGAATCACTACACTGTTGCCACCTCAACCATTCCACCATCTCCACCTTTACCTTTTCAGGGAAGCCTTCTAAGTGCTTCTGTGATGCAAAAGTCCATCTGCACACATTGGACCAAACATTCACTTTCAGCCTTTAAGGGGCAGGCAGGACAAGACCAGTTATCCACAGCAAAAGACTGCCATCCGTTCCATCACCCACCTACTCCCCTGCACTGCTCACGAGCAGAGTTACTTCTCAATGTGCACGTGGAAGCCTTCACATGGCATCTGGACAAACATGTATGGCATCGAAGACACATACCACAAGTCCGTACTCTTCATTAGGTGCCAAATACTCATCGGTGAGCAGCCGTGCTGCTTGGAGAACTCTAGTGATTCCTTCCATGTGACAAGTCAGACTGAAGCAGCTATGAGCCAAAATCAGCAGTTCTGTAACTGGAAAACAGAAGAACTCAAGTATTTCTGTTAATAAGCTGAGGAAGTTAATTGTTATGCCTCTCTCCAAAGGTGATGCCATCTCAGCAGAGGAAACACAACCTTTCCCTTTACAAACCACAGAACTGGATTAGAAAGCGGAGCCATTCTGGTTCTGCCATACGCAATTTAAGAAGTGACAGTTTCTGTAACAGAAAGCATTCAGTCTGGCTCCTCAATGTGTGGGAAAGTCTGGGGGTTTTGGATCATTTTCTGAAACATTATTTTATTCCGTATGCAAAACTTCCAAGCCCTCTCCCAAAGCTGGCTGACAAGTGTGTAACAATAGCTCAGCACTCCAGTGTCACCAGGCAGCTCTGCATTTGGAAAAGGAAAGGCACAAGTTTTGCATCTGGGGCAGAAAAATCATCCATGAATTCCACACATCAAATAAATGAGCTATAACAGAACATCTCTGTACATTCCATTTTCTGTGGAAGGTCTGGTCTTATACAAAGCAATGATGACACAGTAGAGCCCCAGACTGTGCTCTTGGCACCACGCAATGCGCTCAGGAATGCAGCAGCACTGCACAAGCTGGTACACAACGTACTTAAACCCGCAGATTTTGAGAAGTGAATTTTTGACGGTTCATGCCATAAACCAGTACAACAGATTTTGAAACAAAGCAGCTATACCTCCAGCTGTAAAATGGCGCTCTAGCAGAAACTCGATTCAAGGAGAGGAAGAGTCCTCCAGCACAATCTGGTAATTCTCAACACTGTTTGTCCAGCCCTTTTCCTAGTTTTAGTCAGCTCACATTCCCCCCGTGTTACTTAACCAGACAAAATAAGGGGCAAAGATCTGACAACAGGATGAATGTGTGAGGGACATAAAGATAACACCAAACATGATATTTTTTTACTTATTTCCCACAAAGGGTTTTCAAATTTCCAGTGCTCGACTCTAATGGAACAGTTCCGACTTTAACTTCAGCCACACTTTTGCTTCCACAGAACGAGTTCTACAAGACGCTCCTTCCTCACTCCTCTGGATACAAGAGCACTGCAAGTTCTGCCCATGCACAAGATAATTCGCACTGAAATCCTGTCCTTGTGTTCCTCAGAGATGAGCTACCCATAAGAAATCTTTCTAAAACCAGCCTAAATAAACAGGTAAAAGGTCTTGCTTTGCCACTGCTGGTTAGGGTGGCAAAATGGCACCAAAGTACCTCAGCTATGCTTTATAAACTCAATGGCAACATCTCCAAGGTAAATAAAGTTGCAAAGTGAAAAATGGACTTCAGTAACAAAAGATTTAGAAAGTTCATTTAAGAACTGGATAAAGAAAGCCATTTCTAATTGTGGTCAATATGAAGAAAGCCATGATACCCTCCTTCTGCAGCAACTAAAGCAGTTCAGGTAACTCCCTGACAGCTTTTCCCAGCTGCAGGTACAACGCAATCTCTGTTGTGTTCAGAAAGGGAACTGACCCAACACATCAGCAGCACATGTATTTCCTGTGTGTATACTCAGACCTGTTATTTTAATTCCAAATCTTACATCAGTAATAGACGCTTCCACCAGCCTTGCTTTTATTCTTTGTGATGTGATTTTAAACCGAGTCATGCTGTGTTCAGTAATGCACATCAAGTACTGTTTGCTGTTTACTTACTGCATGACAGTTCCCCACGTGGTACAGAGGAAACTTTATCCAGTAACTTCATGCCAACCAGTGTACGGTCCTGGCACAGCTTAGCCAGCTGCAGGAATGCCTGGCTCTCAGCTGCAGGGTTTGAAACATGTTTCTGTCCTGCATCCAGAGAGAGAGAGTTATGTTCCAAGTGCTATGGTTCAGGAGAGATGAGCTATGGCAATAGAAAAAAACCCAACTCAGCCATTATAATGTCATCCAGCCTGGCCTAGGACTTGGAACTGCAATTCTAGAGACACTTCTGATCTTACTGCTTAAATTTAAGAACCAGATACTGCTCCTTTGCCAGTTCAATGAACAACCCTACTGCTACTGTACGATTTTACAAACCCAGTAGGCTGCTGCTCCCTTCCTTACACAACACGATTCCAGCCCATCCCTCGCAGTGGTTCTGATCCACACCATTCCATGAACCAGCCCAGCTCATGAACTCGACAGAAAACTCTTTTCTGGATTTGTTTTCTGCTGGGTTAGCAAATTAGCTCTTTTGAAGGAGGTGCACAAATCATCTGAGCTAATAGGTACAAGGGTAGAGTGAGAATGAGGGGGAGCAGACTAGAAGGCAGTAGGAGCGAAGGAGAGCACACCTGGGCTCAGCAATCTCCATCCAATGACTCATTGCTTCTCACAGAACTTTGTTGTTAACGTTGTGGTGAAGGAGAAGTTACTCAAATAGAAAAGCCCCCCCAGATAAATTCCTGCTGTTTTGAGGAACTTCCCTCATTTCACAAAATCAAAGGGAAATAATTTGGCCACATTTTTACATTTTAATCCATAAAAAATAAAACCTTCAACACTGCAACACCACATTAGACACAAAAATGATTAAAACCAAACATCTGTATAAAACCTTACACAAGGTATACACGGTTTACAGATGTTATACAAGAGCTGCTCCAAAATTACTGACAATAATTAACACTTAAATATCTGGAGAGCAAGAACTGCTTTTCAGGTATACAAATACCACACTTACAGATCAAAAATGCTACAATACCATATTGAGTCTCTTTACTACCTTTCCTTTCAGAAGATGCCAATAATTCCTGCAGGATTTCTTCAGCCACCAGCTCTGCCACGGTCTCAGGCTGCAGCCCCTGCGTGGTGATGAATACCTGAGCTGTCCTGCACCTGTCCAGCTGGCGGGACGACAGAATCGCTCGAAGCACTTTTTCAGGGTCATGGGCTGACATTTCACCGTAGGAGCAGTTCAGTTCCTAAGAAAGACACCTACACTTACAAGATTCTACACAGAAAACAAATCCAGGAGACTGAGGTGAGATCTTAGGCAGAAATGTTTTGCTGTGAGGGTGGGGAGGCCCTGGCATAGGTTGCCCAGGGAAATCGTGGCTGCCCCTTCCCTGGAGGTGTTCAAGGCCTGTTGGATGGGGCTTTGAGTCCCCTGATCCAGTGGGAGGTTTGGGGTGAACTGAATGAGCTTTAATGTCCCTTCCACATGATTTTGTGACCCTATGAAATACAAAGCTTAACAATTTAAATACCTAGAAAAGAGAGAGGAATATTTCCTCCCAAAGGAAGAACCGCGTTTTGCTGCCTATGTTGTACTTGTGAGGTTCCTTTTCCTCTTCTCCTCCACACACCACAAACTCTCAAGTGAGAAAGGTACACTAGTTTTCACACCCGCCACATTTGGAAGAGGAGCTTGTGAGGCTCTGTGAACACTGTGACATTACAACTGCTGCAGTGGGACAGGAAACAACAACTGGCTGCTTCTCCTATCACTTGTCTGGGCCAAACCCCTTGGGACTTACCAGCTGCTTCTCTGAGCAGTGTCTGGTTAAGTGCTGCCACTCTGCAGAGCCTGCAGAGCATCTCGGCGCTAAAGCTCCTAAGGCAGCTGCTATCGCTTTGTCGGCTCTAGGTCGGTGTTGGTTATGAAGGTATCCCATAAGAAAGGCCTGAAGCACAGTGCCAGATGAACAACACGTGCTTGAAAGATTATAAAAAAGGCACATCAAAGAGACATGGGCTGAAAAATGGGTTAATGGAGTCACCGGGCAGGGGCCTGGTGAGCGTGGGAGCTGAGTTCCTTTCAACACTTCATGTCTAGGAAGCATATGGGCATTTTTTCACACAAATGCTCGGTTATTTCACCCTCTGAAGCTTGTTTCAGACACCTGGTGAGTACTTTCACTGCTCCCCATCCTTTCCTCTATAAACATCCATGGCATAGCTCAATACAAACCTCTTGTTTCTTCAATAACGTCACCAGACACCTACCTGAGAAAGTTCATACAAACAGAGAACCTGTCTGCAGTAGTTTCGTCCATGGACGCATTCATCTATGAGAGCCTTCAGACTGGTCACAACCCGATCATCTGGAGCGGGAGCCACAAGGTGTGTCCAGTCTTCTAAACTTGATGCTGGGAACAAAAGCACCATCAATCCCTTTCTCATACAGATCGATAACACCAAAAAACCTCATACTTCAAGTAGGACTACATAAACCTGTAGCAAATACATAATTATTTCTCAGTCTTTGAAAACCAAACTCTTGATACCTATGATTTTTTAAGTTTTAGGTTACAAAAGATATGACAGAACACAAATGAGCCAAAACACCCACAATAATATCTCAGATATAAAATTCCTAAGCATAAGGGTCCATCAGTTTTTCTTATGGCTGAGGCTTCACTTATTTTCTCCTATTTCTATTAAGCTTTATACATGTTACTATTAGAAAGTAACGTTCCAGTTGGCAATTTTCTCATTCAGCTTTGTAAATATGTACTTTTATAGAAACTTTATCAACCTTAGCCTTGTGATTAACAAGAAACACTAAAGTCTCTATAACGTACAACGAATTCAGAGAAATATAATAATTTTGTTTTATAATAGTATAATAATTAAAGCATTTCCATGTTTCAGCTCCAAAACTACACTCAAGTGTGTACTTCAAAAGCAGTAACAGAGATGAAGCTTGGTGCTAGTTTACTGGAACAGAGTTGTGACCTATGAAAGACGAACAGTTCAGGGACTATAGACAGTGCAAACAGAAACTCCCTGCCTGAAGCACAGACAAGCAATGTACGTTACAAGGCCTCAAATTCCTTTCATTAGAGGATTTCTGAACCAAAGACAAGACCTGCTGTCATGAAGACCGTATTTCCTGAAATTAAGACTGTAACAAAGAGGAAGAACCCAGCAGAACCCCAGCGATGGTGTTAACTGGTCAGTGTTACTCACTGCTTGGGGCTCTGCTTTGCTGTGACGCGCTGCTTTCAGAGGTCTCCTCCTTTGCTGCAAGAAGAGTCTGAATATCTGTGTGCAACCTGTCTAGGTTGGTCTCCCCTGACGCCAGAGCTCTGCAGTGCAACACAAGGGAAACATCTCGGTGGTAGAAGCAGAAATACTGGCAAACACGGCTGGCTTCATGCACACTTCCCTCATCAAGGAGGCATCCAATCAGACACTTGAGCGATTCTTCCTCATCGGCAGCCAAAGTCTGCTGAGAGTCCTTGAAGGCAAGAGCCTCCAGCTGTAAGTACTTTGGTGTGTTTAGAGCTGGTAGCTTTGAAAAAGAGAACTCCTTAGCTAAGTTGTCAAAGGTGAGATCCCTGTTCACTGCAACATGGGAGGGAAACCTCGACTTGCCAGACCCCTCATCTGTGGATAATGTTTGCTGTGCAATGCGACAAATCCAGATTTGCTTCTCTATTTCCTCTAATTCGTGCAGGGCCACCGGGTCTTCCCTGGCTAGCCAGTGGCCAGCTAGGGTAAGCAACAAATGCTTCTCCATGATGCTGCTTATCTTCTCATGAGCTAAAGGTTCAAATACTGTGTTTGCCTGATTTAAAAAAAAATCAGATGCAGCTTTGCTGGAGATTGAGTTTTTCATGAAGTTGTCATTGCATTTTTTCCAGAATTCAGTTCTTGTCTGGTTTTGATGCCACTGTCCAATGTCTCTCAACAGACAGAGATCTTGCAGAACCTGCAAAATTCACAGAGGTTTTAAACACACACCTTTCCAAAATAACAAAAATCACACTGAATGGCCAGAATACTGAAAAACTTTATTTAGATTGTGTCCAAATACACAACAAATCCATCTATTTCTCTCACTGCATAAAACTGATTTTATAGTAAGTAAAACCAGCCAGAGAATAAGGAAAGCTACATAGTCCTTTTCAGCTCAGCATTGATAGTGAACGTGTTTGGGGTATGTGTGTTTCAAATAAGAAGTCATCTGAAGACACATTTGTGTTTCAGGAAGACTGAGAAGCAACATTCTTAACACTGCAAGAAACAGGAGTACAAGGAGGTGGATATCCTTAGTTAACTACACCGTACCTACCTCTTGGATAACTACGTTGTCCACGGGCAGTTCAGCCAGTGCTGCTACCTCCCGAGCCCGAGAGAACATTCCTTTCTCCTGTAGCTGCTCCAGAATCGACCTGCACTCACTCTGAAATGTCTCCATATCATAACTGGTTAGGATGGAGCGATTAATTGATATGGAAGAATCCTGCAAGGTCTCACTTAGCGCACAGAGTTTCTTCACGTAAGGGCCTGTTAAGAATACAAACAATTAAAGGCAGCTGGTTTTAAAATCTGAAAAAATTCTGCTTATTTCAGCAGGCAGCCCTGACAGAGCAGCGCATAGATTTACACTCTAAAGCTTTCATGGAACTGAAAATAAGCTCTAAATCCTTAACTAAAATACTTCTGCAGATAATATGTGCACTCCTCATCAACACTTGCGTGCCATCATTCTCCCAAATGCACTTACACACAGTTCCATTTTCAATTCACCATAAGGACCAAGTCTGGCTATGTAAATGTTTATACAAAAATAAAACAGTATGGATACACTTAGTAAACATTTTCAGTCATTCCAGAAACATTGTATGTGGTCTTTAACTAAAGCAGTAAGATCATCTACAAGAGGGAGCTGTATTTACCATCAAGTAGAAGATTATCTCCTGCAGCGAACAGCTGTAAGAGCTTTCCTAATTCATACTCAGTCCTACATTGCTGCATCATCAACTCAAGCAGAAACAATGCTTGGGATTCCAACCATTGCACAGGCAATTCTGATGCTGCTGGTTCCTCCACAGTTTTCAGCTGTGTAGATAAAAGATTAAGTGTTGGTTTCTTGTTCTTTTTTTTCCCAAACACCTCCTGTGTTTGGTGGAAATGGCACTGGGAATGGCAGGTGTACCAGACCCACCACCTTCTTTAAGAAACCATAAGCTGCCATTCCCAAGGAAGCACTCTTCCATCTCTGACAATGTTTGACCTTGATCTCACAGTAGGGAATGTTATGACAGGGTGAACTTACTCCTGATAAAACACAGAGGAGATAAAAGGTGCATAAAGGATGAGAAACAGATAGATAACATGAACTGCTAGATGAAAAGCCTTTGTCACACAGCTGTGTACTTCACAAACGTACCCAGTATGTGAGTGGCACATCAGAAAGAAAACTGCTCTTGCCTTAGCTTGGATTGCAGGAAGGAAAACCACTAATGACACAGAAAGTTAGTTCCCAAGGTATTTGTGAACTAGAAAACGGTGATGGAAAGAAAAGACCTGAAACAATTTGTGAAAATATCTGTACGCAACGAACAAGGATCACTGAGTGAAAACACTTTGGTCCTCTTCAACCCAGCTGCTAAATCAGTGCTTTAATCTGTTTCATTCAGTTCAGTGAGCCACTTTCAAAGACAAGTCTACATGATGTCTGGCAACTATCAAAACTAAAGCCATGCCACAGACTTTTCCAAACCTTCGAAACATAGTGAAAAATGTTGTCCATGTTAAACAGCTCTTTCCTGTAAGGCACTGGTTTATTAGCTCATATTGACTTGCCCTGGTCAACACCAAACAGACAATAGCCCACTAAGAATTCAATAATTCAATAACTCAATTTACCAGCAGCGGTCCTACTACCCTTCATACAGTAAACTGCTCACACAAGAAGATGGACACTTTATTTCAATCTGCCCATATCAACTTAAACCAAAATGATTTAGAAAAAATCATTGTAGGTTTTGAATAATCCAAACCACATTTTTTCATCAACTGCCAGCCATAAAAAGAATCTGCTGAACCCTACTGCTTCACAAATCAGCTCCTATGTCATCCTAATAAGAACCCCCTTTCTTATATATGACATCAGATGCCTATCACATCCCAATAAGAGAAGAGCCAGGTAAAAATATTCAGAGAAAATTAATTTGCTTACTTTTGTGAGACTTTCCTGAAACTTGTCCAGTTTGGTTTTAGCGTCGCTGTATTTTTTACAGCTCATACATAGTTCATACACCTCCAGTACATATAGTAAAGGCGAATCCTTTAAGATAAAAGAATAGGTTAGAATTGTTTACTAAAAATATCTCAATAAATGCAGAATTTGCCTTCCTCAGTACCAGAACCATGAAGTTCTCATTTATCAATATTGCATGCCAGGTTGATACATGAGCTGCAAGTTTGTAATAGCTGGAAGAACTGCTATTTAAAGATTTTCTTACTCGACTGGGATTTTCAGTGGATCAAACCCAGGTTATCTGGGCCACAAATAGCAAGACAGAAAGGGGATCTGTAGGCCATCTCCTCTCCAAGATGAGCTGAGATACACTGAAGTACACCCCTAAAAAGACACTACCTTACCTTTAAAAAGAGCTGGAAGCCATTTAGAAGTGTTTTACTTTTTTGCTTTCTTAAGAAGACTTTCCAGATGACTGACAGGTCATGGAGATCCCACGCGTGACCTTGTGCTGAGCTGTGAACATGGTTCATTGCTTCGGTTCTGGTGGCATCATCCACAGTAGTAATGATCCAGACACAGAGACAGTGAATGATGTTTGCATCCTGGCAAATGACAAAAACAATGGCTTTATAATAACCAGGGACAAACGTCACCTCACTATATATCACCTGGAGAAATGTGTCATTCTATTCATAATTATTACAAATCAAGAGAAAAAATCTCAATGAATGCAACCTGCACACGCACCATTTAACATACTGTGCACAACCATCATTTTTTTAGTACTTATTCCTCTAAAAGATAAGTATCTTCTTCAATACTCACTGGGAAACATGCTGCTAGGACACTCAGAATGGGAGCGTGCTTTCTCAGTCCTTCAGTCAGAAGAAAATGGGAAGGGCTGGCATTTGCCTGACACTGAAGGAGGATTTGAAAGAGACTATCTGCATTCTTGCTCTTGAGCACCCCGACAGCATTCTTTTCAGGACACAGAAGCGGTAACTTCTCCAATGCCAACATCAAATGATCTTGTAAAACAGGAGTGAAATCTTGAAGGATAGGAATGACCTAGGAAAACACAACCAAAAACATCTACACATATTGAGATCCAAAGAGAACGAGGAGAAGGACTAAAGCACCGCACACACAGAAAAGATAAGTAAAACATTCCTCAAATTTGATTTTTCAGAACATGTTTGGAGATCTCGAGCAGAACTTTTAAATTACATTCAAAACAAAAAATGAAAGATCTGAAATCTCAAAAGCTTAAGTATGTTTGCACAATAATTGATGCAAGTTCCAAAAGGAAAGACAAATGGCTTTATTAAAACTTACACTGAACACAGGGTAACTCTCCAATAAAAAAAACAATAACTAAATGGTTTTAAATTAAACTTACAAACAATGTGAGCATCATAATCAGAGGACATGAAGCATCCTGAGACAACTCCTAACTCCCAGGAAACTGATGAGGCTTCAACTTCACGTTTTCTCCACAGTGTGATATTCTCTTATTGAAAGAACCTATTTTTTCCTTCCTTTTTTTGTTTTTTTTTGGAACGTCACAGACCAAGAACACCCACAATAAACTCTGTCTTCATTTGCAGCCACACACGGACAGCTTACCTCATCTGGTCGATAGCTGTACAGTTGGGTTTGGATGAGGAACTGCAGCCAGTCGTTACATTTAGCACATTTCTTTAGGTAAGATGTGCTCTGTCTGATATTATGGAATTTACAGAACTGCATTACCAAAGACCACTGCCTTATAGAGTCACTGGACGACCTGCATGGAATTTCAAGAGCTTCAGCTGTCATAAACTGCTATTTACACCAGACGTTAAACTACAAACACATCATGTGGCCTGAGATCCACTGCCTGCAAACTGCAACGCCAACACTTGCACTGACTTCACTACAGATTAAGTCACATTCCACTGTAGGAGCTTCCGTACTGTGCCCTGTGGACATTCCCACCCACCAAGGCAGGTGCATTGTCCTGTTTGGACAACGCAGGCTCTGGAAAGAAGTCAATAATGTTCACTTCCAGGTGTTCTTAAAAGAGCTCCGGCAACAACAAGTCTAAAGTGCTGACTGCACTTCCTCACACTTGCCAGAGCCCATCCATTACCTCTGCCATTTGAAACACCACGACTATATTCTAAATTCAAATATTATTGTTCAGTTTACGGCAATAAAACACACATGGATCTCTACAGTATTATCTGAATACATAAATGGTAACATTCAGTGCTCAGTCCCAATTTGCTGGCATAATCCTTTGAATCAGGTTTTACTCACTTCTCTATTCCTTGACGCTCAACTGCATCCCAAAAGGCTTCTTCTAAAGAGAGAAGAACTTCTGCTGCTGCTGCTTTTTCACCATCAGCCAATTTTGTTAACTTTTCAACTGTTAGAAAGAACACATTATTATTTCTGAGACGCTACTTGGGATGAGAGAAAGGGTAATATATTCAAAAGTGCCAGTACTCTCCTATTTGAGACAAAAACCCCTACGGATCCATAGTTAGAATTCAGCTTTCTGAAGTTACTCCTATGACATATGTATTTCATTACAGCTTTGAACATCTGATTTCACTGTAGCTGTAAGACAGTTTTCAAGTACAAAAGACAAAAGAGTTTTGGTAATGTCCCTTTGTTTAATCCTCTTGTTATTACAACATCAGTCTGAACCTTACTGTAATAAATATTACACTGAGCCATAGGCAGCTGTGCAAGTGTCTATCAGATGCTCCTGCAGTTCTGGCTGCATGTCCTATTACAGTTTTCCTACATTATTTGGCATGCCAGGTTAAAATGCACCTTTAAAATCAGCGAGAAGCAGGAATAAAAGAGCAAAATCCTTAGCTCTACAAAGGACAGAGCATTTTTACGGCATTCCTGAGAAGTTAGGCACCACCCTTCAGTCCATCTCTGCTTCTCTGCCCAATATATACATGGTACCCTATTTTAAAGCAAAGAAAAGACACCCTTACCCAAAGATTCTCTTATCTGATTGTGCCGAGATTCTTCATTTCTAGTTCTGTAACTGAAAATTACATTTGCAACTTTAATATCGACCCTGAGTTTGAGGCTGTCGAGACCGAGCAACTCTAAAAAACAGACACAGGCTGCTGCTACTGCTGGCACACTGAAGGATGACAGGGCTAAAATAGAGGCTTGATTTCCTGCTTGCTGAATCCTGAAACAGAAAGAACACCAGTTAACACAGGTGATTTTAAACCACTTCTCAAACACAAGTATTCCCCATATAAACAAGTACCTACAAGGTTTCCCAAACTCACAGATGTCATTAGAATGAAAGTTACTCACAGACCCAAAGTTTCGTGTTTGTAAAGAAACGAGCGAGAATAAAGCCTCACCCAAAATAAGAACAGAGTCTGTAATTTAATAAACTTTAACAAAAACTATAGCCAATGCCTTTGATATTGTAATTAATAAAACATGCCTGCCAGCAGTTTCAGTGCAAGCAGTCCCACTGCAGAGTGTGCGGTCCAAGCACCACAGCACCAAGAACCCAAAACTCATCTGCGGATCACAGTAAGTGAAACAGGTATCATAAGGGCTTCGACAGTGCCTGGTTAGTGGGCTCTCTGAGTTTTTGTCAGATCAGCAAGTGAAAAAATCATGCATGCTTGGCTGTCTTTAAAATATTAAGTACTTCAGTCTCCATTAAGAAGCATTTTCCTTTTTTGCCCAAATCTTACCTGTTTAAACAAGAGAAACTGATTTGTACAGGAATGATGACTAATACACAACAAGATATTCCGGAAACAAAGGATGATTTGTTCTGACGTAACCCCTAATAATTCTGAATATATTTAATAGTAAATTTAATACATTCAAGCAAGATGTGCTATTTGACTGTATCTTTTTGAACACATGACTCTGAAGCCTCAGCAAAGAAATTTAATTCCTTCAATTCCCAGTCCATTATTTGTCTTATCAATTTAACTGAAGAAGTGTCATCCTTAAGAAATGTCAAAGAAAAGGGGCATCTTTCTTCCACAAAGAGATCCAGAGGCTCAGGTCCCTAAAGAAAAGCCCACCTGTGTGTGATATGGCACTGTCTTCATTCCTTGCTTTCATTGTGCAGACTTCATTTAGGAAATTCAAAATAAAGCTCACTTCCTTTTAGGTGATATTTTATATCTATCCTACTTGATGCCAGACTGAATAGACTCTTCAGACATCTAAAATTTCATGTGATGCAATACACAAGACTTGTTTGCTGCTGGAAGGATTAATGTTACTCCATTTGCTAGATTATCACTTAACAGAACCATCCCACTGCCACTTTTGAGACTTACAGCTGTTTGGGGGATTTGCTCTTTACTAACTGCTGGACCAAAAACGTTCCAAAAGCAAATGATGGACGTCCATGGTGCAAATAGTACAAAAAATCCAGGCGCTCCATTACAGCGTATTTGTTCACCAGTTCAGGGGATGAAAAATGAGGAAAGTCATTTGATGCATCTAGAAAGAACATAATCATTGTTATGAGCTGAAAAAGTTAAACAGAAAAAATGGCTTTTAGCTACAAAACATGAGATTACAATTAAATACCTCTCCTCCTGTTCCACTTAAAAGCTCAGCATACCCAAAACCCCTTGAAATTTCAATTCTCACTATAAATTCAGAGGTCCAGATAATTTATTAAGCCCTTGACTTGTTTTAAAGACAAAATACTGCTCTTCTATCCCATAATCCATTTAGAAGAACTGTGAAGAGCTTAATGAAAAAAAAGGTAAACCACTGAGGATTTATTTCAGAACAAATTTTAGTAAATTGCACCAGGTTTTTGTAAAAGAAGCACCCCTTTGAATCAGTTTATCTGCCACATTATTCCTCTGGAAGGTATTTTACCCTGGGTACTCAGGCTAAAAAAGCATATCAAACTTGCAAGTAACGTACCTGATACAGCAAGAGTGTTTGTTGACTGCCAGCCAAATAATTTAGTGGGATCGAAGGGCACTAATGACTGAAAGATTAGAAACAAAGTTTATTGAGACATCTTGCTGTTTTCACAACAGATCATGGCTGCTCTGTTACAATTTTCACATCAGACCAGAGCACAGAATACTTTATGAAGCTACAGGAGCAGACAGTCTGGAGATGCCTGTGCTGCCACCAAGCAGAGATGGATCTCATCTCAGTTCTGTCGCAGACACACATATTTATCTATTCCATAGGATCAGAATGCAAACAAGCGCAAGGAAAGGCTTAGACTCTGGCCTAAGGAAACAGGGAATGAACATGCTGAAGTATTTTGCTGAATTGTGATCTTAGCAAAGTTAAGACTTTCCTTCTAATGAATAAGTTGCAGCATTTCTTCCAATTTTCCATTTATCTCACATCAGAGATTTGATTTAAAAGGCATTTCCCAGAAATGTGCCATGACATTCCATGAGACACTACCCTTTAACTCTAAATTGCTATCTCCCTCAATTAAAACCATTTTAATTCTGGTAACGCTAATCAAACTGTCTGATGTCACTTCTCTGGCACTGCGGGGCTGCTGAAGTTCCGCACTGCAGGTGTCTTCACACACCTGGGGGCGAGGTGACGCCACAGTCGCAATGTTTAGATATTGTTTTAAAAAACTGTTCAGAATGAAGCTATAAACTTCAGCTCCAACTTAAGGATTCCAGCATATGGTCCCCACCCTCCCAGCTCTGGCTGAAAACAAGCTTCACTTAGTTTCCTGTGGTTCTTACCAAAAGCACTGCCAAGACACAACTTGTGTACCTGAATGAGATGGTAAAGAGAGATATCCAGTGGCAAAATTCCATGAGAAGTACATGGGGGAAAGAGAGCAGCTTTAAGTTTGGGGTAGGGAGTCAATGCCATTTTTAAGAGCTGTGGATCAACTTTCTTTAGAGGTTTGTCTGTATCTTCATTCTGAAGAACCTGCATTGCAAGGAAGCCAAATGATTTCATCAGGCAGAAGAAAATGCACTAAGATAACAACAAAACGATCTTTGAATGAGCCAAACAAACTACCTCATGGAATGTGACACAGGGTGACAAACCAGCAAGTATAATTTCTCCCTGGGAGATCCTTTAAAGCTATACTAGATGTATCTGCAACAGTAACTGATGATTTAGGTTACTGTGCGATGTACCAAAAAGCTATTGGTATTAACAAATTCTGTTCCAACATGTGGTCCACTAAGCATTTTTCTTTTAAAAGGATAATAATTTATAACGTGCTTTTTGATTTCTGTAGCCCGATGCAACTGGTTAACACAGTGTACCCAGGAAGGTGAAGGTTTTGATATGTGCTCAGATTTTCAGCCTTTAAAAATAAATATATGGAAGCGGAATAACACTTGGCAGAAACGCAGCCCAGAAACGCACATAAACAGTTTTCAACACCATTAAGAATTTATCCAAAAGATGATCAATAATCTGTTGCACACAGTACCTGATCGATACCTCCGGGGGCATACATCGTAGTAGCAAGTGCCAATAGTGTCCGCCCTTCCAGAAGCATGCTGCTCACACTGGCTTGGTTACTGGGAATCAAGATCTGAGCATTTGCTAGACTAGCCTGAAAAATCATCTTTGGATCTTAAAAGAAAAAAAGAAGTGAGATTTAATTTCATGCCAAAACAATATTAAATTATTAAATCGTGCATTAAAGCTGTTCTATGGCTATGAAAAAAGCTTGATTTCCTACTTTTTTGTTGTTAATAGCGACTTTTTCTCAGTTTACTTACAAATACAGTTAATCTCTTCTGAATTTTACCAAGTTTTCCCAAATTTCAAATCACAGTTTTACCTGCACAGATTGATTTGGATTGAGTCCCACAGTTTATCCTATACTGATCACACTTTCTGAAAACGTTTCGCTTGGGCTTACTTTTACCATTTGTTAAAATGTGGCTATACCAAAGATTAAGTGTTTTAACAACAATTAAAATTATTTAAGGGCAAAAATTCTACCGATTTTCAATTACAATCATTAAAAAAAGGCAAACACACAATCCAAAGGGCAGAGAAGCCAAAATGCACCATAAGAACTAGAGGCAGCTTTTATTTTAATGGTATATGCATTTTCTTATGAATTCTCCCTTCTGTTTGACCTGTTAGGAATAGAATCAAATTGAAGGCAATACACACAAACCAATCCTGACATATGTACAGCCTCCCAATCTGTATGTAGTTTAAGAAGGAATTACAAAACCACGTTTTAGGGATGAGGAACTGATGTACATCTAAATTATTTGCCATGGTCAAAGAAAAGTTTGCAGTAGAGCAGAAAATTAAACCTAGCTATGCCAATTCTCCATGAGCAGCATGAATGCCGGACCACCTCCTGAGTGAGTTCAGCCTCCTACCTCCTGGATTACTGGCAACTCCTCGACACTGCACGAGAAATTCAAACCAGGGATGCGCTTCATGCAGTTCCTTGTTATCCAAAATAGGGCAATTAGAAGGAGTTAAACTGGAAAAAAGGTAGGTAACAGCACAGTGAAAATACAGTATTAGTAATCTTTGCTCACAAATACCACTCTGCATAGTCTAACCATTTTATGCAAACTAAAACTGATTACACAAACAAAACAACAACAAAATCCCCCCCAAAATCTGTTGGCTTTTCCCTGGTCCACTTTTACCTTCTTAATAATTACATTTACACTGGAGTTACAGCTAAGAAATTTTAATTGCCAAGTATTCATTAAATCAAAGTCTTCACACTGCTCCAATTCCTAAGATTTCTTTCCCGTTCAAATCCCAACTAATTCTAATTTAGAGGGAAACCATTCTTTGTGAATGCATCAAGAATGACTCATACTTGAGCTCAAGTTAGAGAGCTGCTGAAGAACAAGTTCTTTTGGCTTACTTAAAATTTCATTGTTTATAACATTCTAATAATTACAACTATAATTCTTCCCTTTGATGACTGACACACAAATTAATCTGACAAGGCAATCTGAATAAAGCTTCAAAACACAGCATGAAACCTTCCGCGATGCGCCACAGTTTTCATTGACTGACACTGCTGTGACCCAGGAGGGCTTCCACCCCAAACAGAAAGGGCTGAGGAAATCTCTTACTGCCAGCTATTAAAACTGTGTCTTGCTATTCAAATCTGAGGGGTGAAAAGCTTTTGTACCCGTAATAGTCCAAGTAAGTGTATAACAGATACTGCAAATTATGTTCTACACAGTGAAGGACGAAACAAGCATGGAAGTCCAAGCCAGTGGCAGCACGGTATTTAGGAACAGGGTGAGGATTTTGCAGCACTCCCCCGAGGTAGGACAGCCGTTGCAGCAGAAGTTCAAAATCTTCCAGCTCGGAAGAGACAAAGATCCCGTTTCTATCAGAAAAGAGGAAAAGCATACGCACTGATTCGACAGTTATCGCTCCAAGAAGCATTAAAGGGTGCTTTCAGCTCAAAATTACACTGCAGATCTTTCCTTCCAGGGGGTTGTTTCACTGCTGAGGCAAACACAACATGCCCAGATATGTCTGACAGTGCTCAAACAGTATCGTGGTTACTACAGCTCACTGCAGAGAACAAGGCATGAGCAGCGAAATGCCGGGGTTACAATTTTCTGCTTTTCATTAGGAATACAATTGTTATGAAAGATCAAAGGGTTGATAGAGAATTTCTGCTGCTCTCATGTTTCTTACTGTTTTCAGATAACAGAAAGCGCAAGCACAAGATAAAATCAAATTTATTACTGGATTTATGCTGTTTAAAAACTGGGCACTAAAAACAATATAAAAATAAATAAGTATTGAAGATGTTCTCAACATGTGCTTCTACAACTATCTGCTTTTGGCTCCACATAAGACAGAAAGTATAAAGCATGAAGAGCACATACCCAGCCAGCTTGTTTAAGATATCGTTTCTCATATAGCTACTACACAATGTGTTCCGGTCAATAATGTCTGGAGTGAGAGGGGGCCAGGAAGCCTGTCCACACAACGTCTGGCTGGGCTCGCACTCTTCAATCCATGCACAAATGTTAGGCCAATCGTGCTGGGCTGTCAAGTGCATCCAAAGAACCTCTGGGTTACACGTCTTGAGTTCTGTGTTACAAAAAGGCAAACGGATGAAACTGGCACTACTTGGGGCAACACTAACGTTTCTTTATACACATACGTATTTTTAATGAGACGCTGCCAACGTGATGCTGAAATTAAATACATTGGTACAGCTTGTTAGAGCTTTATGTTGGAAAAGCTAACTATAACACTACAGTGTAATACACTTTACTGAACATAGTGGAATATGACACTCATAGCAACTGGCCACGCACTGGTCAAGCGCCTTTCAACTACTTCCAAATTTTACCCTACAGGAAAACACAGCTCCTTGTCAGAACACAAAACAGAATGAAACACATTGTTCACCCATTTTCACTGTTAAAAAATCAGCCACCTGCAGCAGCAGCACACAACTTTAGTTCTATCAATGCCTCTCCTACATAAGCCCAATACGCTACATTAAAGGTAGATTTTCACTCCACAATTTAAGCCCTCAGTACCAGAATACTTGCCTTGGCATGGCCTTTTGGGGAGAAGAATCATCTCCCGCGTAAGCTCATCCCACCACTGAGCCCAATCAAACACCACTCGGACTCTCCGATTGTGAACCCGATGTCTATCACAGTTCAACAATGAGTCTAGAATGGCCATATGTTTGGAAAAGTCACCTTCTTTCCTCCAGTTCTTGAAACTGCAATGAAGTACTGCATTAGGGCATTAACCAATACTTTTTTAAAAATATTCCACAATCTCACACATAGGAGATGATGAAAGGATCAACAAATTTTGCCAGCCTATTTCAAAGAGATATGGGCAAGCGGTAGAGGGACTTACTTCAGCTAGAAGCTTGAGAGTGCATGTGAGAACAGTGGGCAAAGAATTAACTCATTCTTCCAACACTGACACAGCAAATGACAAATATTGTGACATTTTTACAATTATTTAACCGTAAAATTATTTTTCTAGGTTATTTAGTTTGCTGTATTATGGATATCATATATCAAAACCAGTGCAGATGGAATGTTTGCTCATGTTTCATTTGATTAATAATGCTAATAATATAATTTGTTATTAAAAACACTTAATTCAGGGTGCTGATGGCATGAACAAAGGCCTCTGTTACACTGATGACTGTACATCATGGCTTGGTCTGGAAAGAATATGACAGTAATTGTTACATTAGTGAGAGAATAATCAGCTCCCACACTGACCCTTATTTCTGCAACAAAGACTAGCATGGAATTAATGCAATTACAGAAGACTGTGTTAGTTAGTCCAGTAAATCATATGGAAGGTAGAAGCCAGCACACATTTTAAATCCTATTAACATTATTAATTAATAATTAAAAGCAATAACTCACATTACCTGGAAAGAGATTGAATCTCTTTATTTTCTTGGGAGGATTCCGAGTAAAAGCTTTCAACCTGATGCACAAAGTCTATCATTTTCTTCTCTTTTTCAGAAAAATAATTTTCTTCTTGTAAAACTTTCACCTTTAATTCAAATTAAAGTATTACCTCCAATTGCCATTTTTATCATCTACGCTGTAGGAAAAAATGCTGGAAGCACTGAGGTCAATACACTTAAATTTCAAGAGGGCCAGGACTTCATACACTGTGCAAGCAGATGAGAACTAGATCCAAGCCAACAAGATGAGGCATTTTAACCATATTTTACTTTAACTGTGAATACAAAAGAACACTGGTATGTCAACAGCATGTTTCAGCACCTACACTGCAAGGGAGCAGCGACAAAACCTGTTTGTTCCCATTCTAAAAGTATGTTCAGTGCAATGCTTTCAGCACAAATACACACTTGATTTCAGACCTGAGACATCAGTGAGACAGAAAAGCCTTTTCTGCACTTACCAACATATCGCGTACGTGTTTATCAGCTGTGTAGAAACATATCTTATGCAACTCCTCCTTCACATCAAAGCCCTAAGAAAAAAGAAGATATTTGTTGTATGCAAACTGGATACTTACTGTCTGCAAACTGTACACTCATTGTATGCAAACTGCACAAACACAGCTGTACACGGACAGAATGAATGCAGCTGCCTCCTTTCTAAAGTACACGGTCTTTTACAAGCTTGTGATATTGGCTTCACCAGTTACCGGAGATGTTGTGACAGTCCAGTGATCTGCATGTTGTCTCCAGCACGTTATATTTGGATATAAAATGTGTGTCCTTCAATACCTGACCTGCCAGAATCACTTTGCTGACCGCGTCATCAGTTAATACACATTCAGAAACAGGCTCCCTCGTATTCTGAAGGTACAGTACTGATTAAAGCAGTTCTCGAAAACAAGCTCATTTTCATTGCAATACAGGTATGTTGGCCCACAAAGCCAACCGTGTTCTGGGCTGCATCAAAAGAAGCGTGGCCAGCAGGGCGAGAGAGGGGATCCTGTCCCTCTGCTCTGCTCTTGTGAGACCCCATCCGGAGCCCGTCATCCAGCTCTGAAGCCCTCAGCACAGCAGGGACAGGGATCTGTTGGAGTGAGTCCAGAGGAGGCCACAAAAATGATCAAAGGCTTGGAACACCTCCCTGTAAAGGGAGGCTGAGAGAGTTGGGGTTGTTCAGCTTGCAGAATTTCAATATTTAAAGGGGGCTGATCAGAAAGATGGGGGAAAAACTTTTTAGCAGGCCTGTGGCAGTAGGCAAAGGGGTGAAGGTCTTAAAGTAAAAGAGGAGAAGTTTAGACTGGATATTAGGAAGAAGTTTTTTATTCTGAGGGTGGGGATGCACTGGCACAGGTGGATGCCCCATACCTGGAAACATTCAAGGTTAGGTTGGATGAAGCTCTGAGAAACCTGATCCAGTTGAAGCTGCCCCTGCCCAAGGCACGGGGGGTGGACCAGATGATCTTCATGGTCCCTTCCAATCCAAACCACTCTATGGTTCTATGTGGTATAATCAATGCATCCGTAAGACATCTAAACACTCCCCTTACTCTTAGCATTCATCTACTTCATTAGCCATAAAGAAGCACTAAGAATCATCAGCTTGCTGAACACCTCTCACCATATTTCTCAAAAGCTCCGAGGCCTCTCTGGTATTGTCCTTCAGCAGACGGTCATAGACCAGACTCAAACCGGTCTGAATCAATTCTTGCAGACTTTGAGCAGGGTGCTGATGCATTCGGAAGAAGGCCTGGGCCTCAGGTATTTTGTTGCTTAAGATGGCCTCAGCGATAACTTCCTACAAGGAGGAAAATGGAACAAACTGATAGCATCAACCTTCAGTGTTACTATTATTACTATAATCCCTATACTGACTCTTTTCCCCCCAAGAGTTTAAAGACATTTCCACATTAATAATTTCTTTAAATATATTTAATAAGAACAGTAAAAAACGGATTATGCATTTTTTACCTCTGGGGTCAGTTTTTCCCACATGTGGCTTTCTTCTGATGCAGGCAGGTTTTCATCAAGCCCACTCCCCGTGTGCACAGTATTTATCTGTAGTTGGGGATATTGCCTCAGAAATTTTCTAAGTTTAATGATGTAATCAGTTAAAATATCTGCACTCTTCTGCAGGAATTCATCAGGTTCTGTCAAGAAGATCCAAGGCATCAGTTAAACAGAAATGAACAATTCAGCATTCCCAATGCTTAGTGATGCTGAATGCCTTCCTAACTAATGACACCTCAGAGGAAGGAGCACATTAGCTCTGTACTGCAATCTGGCCAGTTCAGCTGCTGGTGCTGCCCACCACCACCACTGTACTATCAGGATACAGCCACCATCCTACCAGCACTCCCGAGAGCTCCCCCTCTCCTCATTGATGTGTTTTCCCCTTCAGGGATGTGTAAATGAGAATCAGGCTTTTTTATTAATCCGATCAATTATCAGGCACATAAATCTCATTTAAAATGCAGAGACATCTAAACCTTACAGACATGTAGTAAGAAACTAAGACTATAAAAACCATGCAGGAAAAAATGGTTAAGAACAAGAGTTCATTTACTATTAGCAGAAATCACTTCTGCTTAACCTGTGTAACCTGCTGCTCCACAGACTGAAAATCCCCACCAAGAGCAATTCTGAGCCCAGCAGCAGGAGAGTACACTGGATGTTGGGATGTGTCACCCCATTCTCCACAGCTTTCTCTAGGAGAACAAAACTGTCCTCTGGAATGCTGTCCGTTCAACACTTCACTACTGTACCAGCTGTTCGTGTGCCTTTTAGGCTGTGGTTCAAAAAGCAATGTTTCAGCAATGGCGCCAGTGTAAGCAGTCACGTGCTGTATCCAGCCCCATCAGACGCTGCTCCTTGGTTTTGTGCCACCCCACAGGTCACACCGGGATATCTGACTGTGTCACGACACAGTAAAATCAGACTGGGAAGTGCTCCAGATAAAAAATAACGTGGTAGGATACTTTTTTCAGCTGTATCAGTTTCTCAAACCAGTCTATTCCATTTCACAGCCGCAAAAAACGCTTGTGCCAGAATAATTCAAGTGGTGGCAATGTGAAAAGATCGAGCAGCTGAGGGCTAAATGCAAGCCATTCAACTGCACTACCATTAAGTATCCAGCAACAGCCTGAAAGTCCCACTCTGCTGTTTTTATGCATCCCAAAACGATCCCGCTGACAGCATCCTGTCTGAACTGACTGCCTGATCACAGCTGTTTGGGCGAACACAGATACTATAGTCTGATTTCTTAGGTTTCCCCTTAAATAACCCCATTCATTCACTTAACTCTAGCGCATTAACATCTAGGCAAATTTAAGCTTTTAATTAAAAAAATAGTTGTTCTTACTTAAACAATGATGCATTGTATTATCATATAAGATTTGAAATAAGCACTCTTACCTGCTGAGTGCACAAAAATGTCTTCAAGTTGCTTGGAAAGAAAATTCAACGTGAGGTTCAGCAGCTGCTCAGAAAAGTGTTTACTCTGAGTGTCCGTATCATTGTCTCTGATTGCTGAGCAAAGCAAGTTTAGAGCCGGCCTCAGCTCTTCCAAATCTGCAATATTTACATAAAAAGTCACACCACCTGTGTTCTACCATGTGACTGATCATATAAACTTAAATTTTAAGTTAAAAGTCATAGCGCTATGCCCCAAAAAATCTTCAAAAATGAGTCAACCAATGCATGTAACACGCTTTACCTTCACATCAAAAGACTTAGAACGCATTTGCCAACATCAGAACACAACAAAACACTCACACCATGCACCATTTCTCTCTTATTTTCTCAAAGTATGGAAATTGCACTCCAGCACCACCTAAACATACAATTCAGGCAATTCAATCTGCTTTTACCATCACACAGCCTTAAATAAAGGGGCAATTCAATTTAAACCTCCACACAGCTGGAAACATTTGACTTACTTTTCAGGTAAGCCTGGGAAGCGCTCTCCGCAGACTGTTCAGGCCCTGAGCAGGGGGCAGGCAGATCGAAGAGGTTTTCTTTGCTTTTTAAAAATAAGTCTACTGTGTCCAGCTGACGATGTTCCAAACCTGCCTAGACAAACGTGCAGTAGAGCACAATTATGCCTGTATTCTGATTACATATGTTGTATACTCACTGCTATTATTTGCACTTCCTACTCAGTGACAAAGTGCACAGGCAGAAGACATTTAACCTATATGTGCAACACCTGTAGCCTGCAATAACGAGGTGCCCTGTTCAGTACCTGCCACGCTCCTTTGCAGAAACTCTGATCCGTATCTTCAGAGACAAAATGTTAATTCAACAATTTATTAGAATATAAAATAAGTCCTAAGAAAATCAGGACTTCGAATCATCTTACAGCAACTGAAAACTGCTGTGACCTGATCCTCATCAATCCCTTCACATCACACCTTCCACATAAACCTGAAAGAACCCTATTGGATGTCTTCATCTAAGCTCTCTTCCTCCAAAACTTGCCAAAACACAGGTAGACAGGGACGGAACGATGCTCTGCACAGATTGCTGCAGGGCCTCAGGCTTCTTGAACAAGAACTTTTTTAAACAAGGATCTCTGTCATTTAAAAGTAGAAGCAGAGCACTGGCAAACTGCAGAGACACAAGGGGATTGGTTTTGTGGTCTGGTACAATGAGAATAATTTATTGCCTTTTGTTAAGGGATACCAAGCAACATTTGGCAGCTTAAGCTCTCCTCTCGGCTTTATGAGAGTGCCAAGAGAAAAGCAAAAATCTAGTTCTAAGGATTTATTTCAATTTTTGACATTTTGCAAGACGACAAAAACTGCTGCAGAAATCAGCAAAACCGCTTTGGGCTCCACCTAAGAAGGGGGGGTTTAGCACTGTTTATCTTGAAAAACTATTTTTTTAATGTATGTTAATTTTATTGCTGTTTTTTTTTCCTTTGGGCTACTCATCTGGTTTATTATTAAATTATGTATTATTTATTTTTTATCATTTATTTAATAACTAAACCCACAAGTTTTTGCCCCTATGTTACTGAGGCACACTCCTAATTGCATCTAAACCCACCATTAACATCGCTAAACTGCATTCATTGCTTTAAAGAAGTATTTTTCTAATTTGTAAGACACAAAACGGATTTCTTTACCTCCAGTGCATGTATTGGAATTGAGCATCGTTCCCATCCATTAAGATGACAAACAGAATCTACGACTCCAGCACTGCCATAGATCATCAATCTATTCAGAAACTCTTCTTGAGTTAAACCAAACAGAACTAAGGAGAGACCACGCTCTAAAGACAAGAATCAAACCATAATTAAAAATATATAAGCAAGTCGCTACACAGCACTGTTTCTGTCTCCTGCCTCTCTTTCAAAACAGTGCCGCTGAGCTGCTGTGGCTCTGTTTAGATTAAGAAACAGCCAGCAGCAGCGAGGCAAAAGCAGTGCTACCACAGCAACAAAAAGCTTTTCTCAGAAGCCCACATGGGAACAGCTTCATCAACCCCCTGACCTGTCAGCAGCAGGCACAGCGGCTCCTCCCCACTGCAATCCACAGAAACGCTGTTCTGGCCAAAGGGGTAATAGGTCACGTCTTGCGACTCGAAGTCCCAGAGAGCAAGAGTCAATTCTTTGTCTTTTGTTAATACCACAAACAGGGCTGTAGATCCTGTGACCAATTTACACTCCAGTTTCACCACTTCTTCTGGTGCTTCCATGGGGATTTGTTTCCAGTGCTGTCTGACATTCCTGAGGTTTGTACCATTGCTTTGTAATGATTTGAAAGGAGCCCATGTAACAGCCCGTGGAACAAAAGCCACCATCTTCTCAGACTCCTCATAGATTTCAGGATTATGATCTTCGAGATGGGTAAAAAACTGATACCAAGGTAAATTCAAGTCATTCACTAAATATGGACAACCTGGTTGTCTTCTCCTTACCACATCACACAGTGAGGATAAGTGTGCTTTCCAGGACCTGGGGTGAAGAAATAAGTTAACCTATAATACCAGGTATTACGCCAAGAACAAGGCAGATAAATCAATTTTTAAAATTTCTTCAGTTAAATAGCATGCAGTGCAAGGAAAGGTCAAGGGCTAATGGTTTTCAGCTGAAAGAGGGGAGATTGACATGACATCTTAGGAAGAAATGTTTTCCTGTGAGGGTGGGGAGGCCCTGGCCCAGGTTGCCCAGAGCAGTGGTGGCTGCCCCATCCCTGGAGGTGTTCAAGGCCAGGCTGGATGGAGCTTTGAGCCCCCTGATGCAGTGAGAGGTGTCCCTGCCCATGGCAGGGGGGTGGAACTGGGTGGGCTTTGAGGTCCCTTCCAACGCAAACCACTCCGTGATTCTATGATACGATTCATTTTAAGCTTACAGATTCCATCCAGCATCTTGCATTTTAACTTTAATGCATACTGTTTATTTCTAGTTAAATACTCTTTGCAGCCAAGCTGAACAATCACAGATACATTAACTGACAACATCCATGAAGCTGAGCGTTTTTAGAACATCTTCTTTACCTCACAAAAACTGACCCATCAATTAAAAAACTGCAGAATGAAATTAATTACAGAATTAATGTTATAATTAATGTTAATTATAATATCAAGTCATAATTAACATATTTTGTTAGTATTAATACCTCTCATACCAAGGCTCACAATATAGCTTAAATATTTTACATGAACACAAAATATTTTGAGGTCCCCATGCACTCACCTGTGCTAAACACAACAAACTGTAAAGTCCTTGGAACACAAAAATCTGTCAACATTGGTTCAAACACCCTAACCAGTAATTACTATTTGGAAAGTGTTTGATGGCAAATAGAAAGTTATCTCAGCCCATTTCCTAACATCATCCTAACATTCAAAAGATGGAAAGCAGAATGAGCTGATTTTACTCACCACAAGTACAAAAATTACTAGTTTATCGATCAATGCTCTAAAGGAGGCAAAACCCAGCTGGTTTTAGGGTGTATTTTCATTAGGTACCTGTCTGTGCGGAACGGCAGTGACAAAAGCTCCATGCTGTAGTCAGAACTAGCAAGGTCATCCTCATCAAGCCCTTCAGGAGGCTTCACTGGAAGACTTTCAGAATCTCTCTTACACAGCAAATGCCCAGGGAACTGTCTGTAAGGAAAGGAATATTAAATTTTACTTCACTCATAGGTGGTTAAACATCTTTTTTTCCTTCATTTTTAGCTCCTCCAGGAATGAGCAAATGAGAGCTATCAGAGAAGCTGTTTTCTCTCAAACAGGCAAGCCACCAAAACCTGATGCTATATCCTTTGAGGTGGACAACACCCCTAAATTACAACCTAGCCTTAATTTATGACGCAAAATCAGTAAAGCCATATTGGAATAGTTTAACAATCTCATACTCTACAGTATTTCTAAAATGTGCTGCCAACCTCAACTGGCACTGACAGTATGCGCCCAACCTTTCTAGCAAAAATATCAAGTCCAATATAAATTTTTTGTATTTGTTAAAGCGACAGAGCATAAACTGTAACAAGTGACAGGACAAGAGGAAATGGCTGCAAATTGCACCAGGGAAGATTCAGACTCAATATTAGGAAAGACTTCTTCACTGACAGAGTGGTGAAGCACTGGCAGAGGCTGCCCAGGGCAGTGGTGGAGTCTCCATCCCTGGAGGGGTTCAAAAAGTGGTGGCCATGGCACACTGGGACACGGTTTAGTAGGCACGGTGGGGTTGGGCTGACGGTTGGGCTTGATCTTACAGGTCTTTTCCAACCTTAACGAATCTATGATTCTATTCTATGTTTCTAACTGAAGCAAATATTAATGGGCAATCTTTAAACGCAGATGAAATTTCCGCTCCACCACAGAGCCAGAACTCAAAATAAAAGGCTGCCAGCATCCCAACTATTACAGGACCAAAGTCAGGCACTTTTTAATGTTAGACATACAACTCCCATTTTGGAATCCTGCTGCAAACGTACCTGAAGTACCTGTTTAGATCCACAGAAAGGACATAGTTGGAAGAAGTGATGACCACTGCCATGCTGAGATCCTGCGCCACTTTGACAGCAGTGAGTGGCGAGGCAACGGCTGGATGCTTGTCTGCAACCTGTGCATCTCCCTGGCAGAGCACTACGCTGACCTTCGCTAGATTTGCACCATCGAAAGAGTCAAATACATCTTTAAACAGAATCAAAGAAAACACCAGGCAGATCACCAAACAAACCAGCCATTACAGAGAAGGGGAAGAGAGTGAATTCCTGTTAACTTTGTGACCCAAGCCAATCCCTGCCCAATAAAACACTTAAGAGTTGTTGGTTTCACAGGTGCACGCTAAGCTGAGCTAGGATCAGAAGTGTATCATGCCAGGTGCTGTACCAACATGTAGCCTGTGCCATCTCAGAAGAATTAATTCATATTTAGAAAGGAACTGGGACAAATGTATATTGACAGTTATACCATTAGGAGAAAAAAGTAACCTGAATTCATTGCATTTTTGTACGTGTATTTCAGAAAAAAACTGACAAACAGGTTGAAGTCGAGTGCCTTGAGGCACGGTCTGCCAGATCTGAGCTCCTGCTCTTTGGAAAGCAAAGGAGAGCTCTCTGGTTCCCAAGCTGTGACTCCCTGCACATCTGTAGAGAACTCCTAAAGGATCTAATTAAGAAAGGAAAGGCTACTGACAGCAGACTTGAGCCTCTTACACAGATCCATGTACTAAAACCGCTGGAAACCAGCACTCCAATGTGAAACAGATTTCCAGTGGCATGCTGAGGAACTGCCACTGATCCATGACCACAGCATTTTTTGATACGTTAACCAGCACTTCGCTACCCAAAGCTATTGAAAGCATCCTCAAAAACGATGCTTGAATTTCTTTCAAGAACTTTCTGCCCAACCAAAAACAGACACTGCTCTTTCAGATCATTCACACTGAGAGCAAGTCGCTACCGCAAAGGATACAAATCCAGCCGGCACTGTCTAACAGGAACAGGATCCCCCTGCAAAAGTGCGTGTCCATTACTCTTTCCAAAACTGGTGGAGGCAAATCAAGTGTAAAGCAGTTGCACGTCTCTAAGGGCGACTCTTTCCCAGGAAAGGTGAGATGCACAACAATAAACTTATTGACCAGCAGTCTGCATTTATTGTTACCGAAAGAGAGTATCCTCAGAGAGAAAACTGAAGACAGACCTGTAAATTTAAAGATATTTTAAGATTACAGCAATCTGGTATTTGTGATTTGTAAAGATATCTCAGGAAAACAGCTCAAATCCACTGCCTCTGCTACCCTCTTAATAAAAGTTGGGATGGGGAGTAGGGGTTGTTTTGTTTTCAAACTCACTTTTCATGTCAGGAGCACTGATTTTAAAGGAGTTTCCTACAACAGAGCAGGCTTCTTAAGTGGGCAATACTAGGAGTAACACAAATACTTCAGTCAGCACTTCAGTCAGCACCAACTGCCTTCTAACTATACGCTGTGTTTGCTAATTCAACGGCAAACACATAACCAGTCCCTGCAGCACTAGTGAGGAGCTCTGTCTCTACGTTTTCTTCTCCTCAGTGCCAATATCAAAGGTAAAACTTGGGATAGCTGGGCTGCATGAATGTTTTATTAAAATCTATTTTTAACTTTCTATCATTGAATACCTTCCTCTACACCAGTTTAATTCCCTCTCACAATACCATCTTTGAAGACAGAAATGTCTCTATTAATTTTTCAGGTTCATTAATAGCGCTACGGATCACTTCAGATGAGCACAAATGGGTTTGACACTGCCCCAGTGACCCGTCCTCCTGCCTGGATGCGTTTCACCAGCTGAAGCAGAAACAGACCTGCAACAAACCCAAACAGAGCACAGCCACTGAAATTTACTCACTAATGTTTTTAACTTCAAGGAGCTTTTTAAGTGTGTCTTCCTTAAAACTGTGCAGGGAAACCGGGTTGTATTTTCCATCTTCCAGAATGAATTCATAGACAAACAGTTCATGACTTCTACTAAGAGCCAGTAATTTTGTCTTGCCTGCTTGCAGTTCATCATCTTCAGTGTTCTCCCACAGGAAGCTGAAGACATAACATTCAGGATGTTTATTGACCTTATTTTTCCACATTTCATTCACTGAACAGGTCTGGAAGCCTGTTAACATGGGCAGTACAATTTTAACCCTTTGCAGTAGCGATTCTGCCCCTGCTCCTTCCCCTCCTCATACCAGAACATATTTCATCCCTAGCAGAGACTGGGCTTGGGGCATCCCTATTGCTCCTTCTCTCACAAATACAGGGTTTTTCTATCCTTGTGTGTGTTTCTTTCCTTTAGTCATCCATGCCACAGGAGCACAGATGCTCTGCGTCAGGACTTCTAGGAGAAGCACCAGCGCAGGTGGCCAGGGAGAAGCAGATCTTACTGCCCACTGCCATGCATTTTGCCTCCGCATTTGTCGGGCTGAGAAACTCCTCAGGTGTCTGTATCCACAGCAGCTCTTGTACAGAGCATGGAGCAGGCAGAGAGGAAATGGCTGGAAGGCCACTTTGGATGGTGCAGTGGAACACAATACTGGAGCACCCTGACAGTGTTGGTGCTGCTGGACACCAAGATGGTGAGAAATGCAATGTGACCGTGGTTTTGACTCAGCATTAAAAGCAGACTAAAAACATATTGTGATCACTTAGTGTCACGCACAAGAGCTCTTCCCCAGGCAGCAGATGAGGAAGTCAAGCAGCCAGGGCACCAGGAAATTTTTTTAGACTCATACAGTCATGGAATGGTTTGGGTTGGAAAGGACGTTACAGTCCATCCAGTTCCAACCCTCTGCCATGGGCAGGGGGCTCACTGCATCAGGGGGCTCAAAGCCCCATGCAACATGGCCTTCAACACCTCCAGGGACGGGGCAGCCACAACTTTTCTGGGCAACCTGGGCCAGGGCCTCCCCATCCTCACAGGAAAACACTTCTTTCTAAGATCTCATCTCAATCTCCCTTCTTTCAGCTGAAATCTGTTCCCCCTCCTCCTATCCCTGCACTCCCTGATCAAGGGCCCCTCCCCTGCTTTCCTGGAGCCCAGTTCAGCACCGTGAGGCTGCTCTAAGGTCTCTTTGGAGCCTTCTCTTCTGCAGGCTGAACAACCCCAACTCTCCCAACCTGTCCTTGTATGAGAGGTGCTCCAGCCCTCGGATCATCTCCATGGCCTCCTCTGGACTCGCTCCAACAGATCCCTGTCCTTCCTGTGCTGAGGACTCCAGAGCTGGATGCAGAACTCCAGGTGAGGTCTCACCAGAGCAGAGGGGAAGCAGAGAGGCACTTCAAGTCAGCAACTCCACAAAACCAGGCGGATTTTCTTTTTTTGCTCTACTGTAACGCATACGCCCACAAATAAACAAATGAGCCGCAAGGACTCAGCGTCTCCTCCAGCAAGGGCAGTTCAGGCAGAGCGAACCCCCTTCCCAGGCAGGTCTGGAAGCGTACTCAGACCCTGGGGTCTGGGACCCTCCCCGCCTCTCCCCCCCCGCCACTTACTCATCCCAGGCTCCCGGGAGGACGCTGCCCCGGGCCCGGCCGCCTCCCCGCGGCGCCAGAGACTCCAGGTAGATCCCACCATGGAGCAGGAGGCTGCCGAGAGCGCCCTGGCTCCTGCTCAGCCGGACCCGGGTCGCGTCTCGCGGGGAGAGAGGCGCCAGCAGCAGGCGCAGCTCCCGCCCGGCCCCCGCCATCCTCCCCGCACTCCGGCCCGCCGCCATCTTGGGCGGGGCGACCCCTCCTTCCGGACACCTGACAGGGCCGGCCGGAGCCGCGACTACAGCTCCCAGCAGGCCCCGCGACGCGCAAAGCACCCTGGGAGCTGCAGTCCTAGTACCTCCCCGGGGCTCCTTGGGCAGCACGGCGCCCGGCGATACGGCTTTGAGCACCGCCTGAGGCAGCCCCAGACCTGCAGCAAACCTACCCTAATCCCCACGGCCGAATCATAGAGTGAATCACGGAACGGTCTGGGGCAGACGGGACCTCAAAGCCCACCCAGTTCCACCCCCCCATCGGCAGGGACACCTCCCACTGGATCCGGGGGCTCCAAGCCCCATCCAACCTGGCCTTGAACACCTCCAGGGATGGGGCAGCCATAACTTCTCTGGGTGCTCCAAGGTCTCCCCAGAGCCTTCTCTTCTCCAGGCTGAACAACCCCAACTCAGAGTGAATACTCTGAGCATCTCTGAGTGAGGAAGGGGCCCTACAGTATAGCTAGGGAGGGACTTTGTACAAGGGTCTGGAGTGACAGGACAAGTGGGAATAGCTTTAAATTGGAAGGGGAAAGATTTAGATTAGACATTATGAAGAAATTCTTCTCGATGAGTGCGGTGAGGCCCTGGCCCAGGCTGCCCAGAAAAGTGGTGGCTGCCCCATCTCTGGAGGTGTTCAAGGCCAGGCTGGATGAGGCTTGGAGCCCCCTGATCCAGTGGGAGGTGTCCCGGCCCACAGCAGAGGGTAGGAACTGTATGGGCTTTAAGCTTCCTTCAAATCCAAACCATTCTGATTCCATGATTCTGTGACTTGCCCCATCCTCTCTGAAGGATGTTCCATGCTGGATTGCAAGAAGGACAGAAACAAGAGGGTTTCAGCCCTTCGATGTATCTTCCAGCACCACAAGCCTTCCCCTTTGTTTTGGTAGGAGCCTTAAAAGATAATTTTTGCCTGCTGAAGCAAGGTGTTAGGGGGAAGCAGGGGTCTGGATGCACTGGGCTTCTCTGCCCCAGCTGTTGGGCAACTGCTCCCCAGCAGCATGACCTTGCAAACATAGAATCATGGAATGGTTTGGGATGGGACTTCAAAGCCCATCCAGTTCCACGCCCCTTGCTATGGGCAGGAACGCCTTCCACTGGATCAGGTTGTTCAAAGCCCCATCCAACCTGATCTTAAACACAAGAAAGCTTTACCCATAGGGTAATTATAAAGCAAAGCGTGCAAAGTCAGAAATAGGTACTGACAGAGAAAAAAGACAAATATTTAGGAGGAATAGCATCCCAGTAAAAATCTGCCTTGTTCTAGATCAGTGCCTCGGTTCTGAATTCTTTTTCTGAATCCATTTCAGCTTTAATGTGTTATTGACAGTGACGAAGTTGAATGAAATCTTTCCTTCCCTAACAGAATATAAACCTAAACTTAAAGGGGAAAAAAAGCAGCAAACTTCTGAACTCTGAAAGAAGCATTTCAGTAGAAGATTTTGTTTTATTTTACAGTGTAGTGATTGAAACAATGTAGAAATTTAACTTGCAAAACTTAATTTATATCACAATGTCTGTCAGAAGTCAATACATATATGTTGTTCTGGTTTTAATCATAAAATATTTCTCTGGACACCAGAAATTACAAACTCTTAACACTATAGACTTCACTTTAATTTTAGAGACTAGTTCTTCATAATTTACATCTATCTTATAAAGAATTTCTTTTAAAAAATGTGGAAGATAAAAAGAACTCAAGTATTAAACTCAAGGCCTTGATTATTATTATTTTCTTTTTTTTAAAACAAAGATATTTTAAGAAATATATCAAAATGATTACTGTGGGTATCATAGCTACTAGTCAGGCTCTGTAACACACTGTTCCACGATTTCACGCAAGTTTGGGTTCTCCATCGCAGCTGCCACTCTCTCTTTGTCATTGATTTGCTTGTTGACTGCAAAACATCACACGAGAAGTCAAGTCAGGAGCAGTTTTCAGTGGTACTTCACACACAAATGCTATAACAGAAATCACACTGCAGTGAAGGTGTCCCAAACCTAGCGAATGGCCAGCTCAAAGGCCAGGAAAACACTCTTGTACAGGAACAGAACACTGTGTCAGCTTTCTCTTCCATTTTCTTCTTAGGTGGAAGATGCTATTTGCATAATATCCAGAACTGAAATCTGTACAATAGCTGCCAGAGCATTGTGCAGGCAGACTTTCAGTCACATGGCCCAGAATAAGAAGGTTGTGCCAGAAACAGTAGAAGGATAACAAGAAAAGAAGAATTTGAGAGTGCTCAGAGCCAGTAGTCAAAGGAAGAGGAATTGTAAGAAATGGAGAACAAAGCAAAACAAATCTCAGTCACAAAAACCCAGCCGTCAGAAAAGAAACATTTTTACTTCTCCAGTTTAGGAAAAGAATGTAAGATGCACTAATGACACGCCTTGAAATCAAGTGGGGCATTTGTGTCACAAGTCCAAGTCCTCCAGGTCCAATTTGTCATCATTTACTAAAAAGAAGCAACTGGGACATTGCCTGGTAAAAGGCTTCAACAGCCGTTTAAGCCAGAGATCAGCTACAGTTTTGAAAGAATTTTGATGTCCTGCAAGTCTTACTCTAAACACTGGCTGTGAAACAGGTTATTTTTGCTATGATGATGTGAAGACAGCGAGGTCAGCCAGTCGGGCAGTTCTTCACATTATTTATTCAGCAGCACGGTAGCAACTTCTTTTGTTATAAACACAACTCAACATCTGCAAGAACCATGGGGGCTTTTTGTTTAAAAAAAGAAAAGAACAACAAGCAGCGTATATTCAAAGCACCAACACAGCTTTTAACTCATGTAGCCTCAACTACATGTTTATAAGCTTTAACAGCCTATTCATTTCTGAAAAGGATAGTGAGGTAGGGGAAGAAAAGGACTTCTCAAAAGAACACATACACACAGGGTAAAGCTGCTCTACTTACTGTCTTCTTCAGTGGAATGTGTACCCTCAGATATGTAGATTTCCAGCTGGAGGAAAGCAACATTAGATGCATACATCAATAGTTGAATATATCCATTATCAAAAAAATAGAACTGTAGAATCATAGAATGGTTTCAGTTGGAAAAGACATTTAAGATCATCAAGCCCAATCATTGTGATCCAGCCCTAAGTCCACCACTAGACCATGTCCCCAAGTACAACATTTATCAATCTTTTAAATGCCTCCAGGGATGATGACTCAACCACCTCCCTGGGCAGCTTCTGCCAGTGCCTGACAACGCTTTCAGTAAAGAAATTCCTCCTAATATCCAAGCTATATCTCCCCTAGTGCATCTTGTGGCCATACACATGGTACAACACATATACCATGCATATAATTCACTCTTTCAAGAACATCCACAGACAACAAAAAGGGATTGATACAAGAGCTGATCTTGGGTTTCACTGCAACATAATGTAAAGACAATCTCCTCTCCCATTTCAGAGAGGCCCTGATCATCTTTCTTCAAAGTTGTGGAGGCATTCGCTCCTCACTAATACCAACCGCTCTTGTGAAAAAGTAATTGCAGTGAGGCTGCTGGAAACAGAGCGGAGAATTGGCACTGCTTCCCCAACAAGTTCTCTGCAGGCCACAACTCGGGAACTATTTGTTTCAAAGCCACCAGAATTGCAGTGTCACTTTCACAAGCTTAAGCACTCTTGACAATCCTTAGGAAGAGATTCCCTTAAGGTATTCCTCAACAGTTTTGCTCCATGATGAGAATCACAGGCATTGCATTTGAAAATGGTAATGCAATGCAGGATCTATTTCCTGCACAGGAACTGATTATAAGACAAGAGTCTAAACAGACCTAAATCCCCTTCCGACATTTAACAGGCCTGGGAAAAACACCACCACCTTCTTGTACGCTGAACTGCAAGGAGATCTCATAAAACTGAGGTACCGAAGGAAAATCAAGTAAACAAATCCTATGCCTTTCATCTTATCTCACTGAAGCTAACTCTGTTACCATAACAAACCACCATGTACCTAATTTTCTAGAAATGCAACCCTCACTTCACACTGTTTGACTGGAAAGATGAAACTTGCAGCTACGAAAACAAAACAACAAAAACCCAATAGCAGAAATCCTCAGCTAATGAATTTATTATGAATTTTGGGTGAGTTTCTCAAGGTCTATAAAAGACTGTGTTAGCAGGAACTAGGAGTGCACCTTTAATGGCAAAGTCCAAAACAGCTTGATTTAAAGATATATTAACCTCTGTTTCCCAGGTAGTTTCTTACACCACACTGCCATGGCTGCCCTTTTTAGGGACAGTCTGGTGACCAGGGTCAGGCCCATTACGTCCTCAGTTCCCAAGACACAGGGCATAAAGATTCCCTTAACACCATTTCAGTTTCATTCTCCTAACCCCTAACAAACCTGTCCTGAAGCTCTCGCTTCCTAGATGGTGCCTACATAAAGCAGTGACCCTCCCTTACCCAGTCTCTAACTGATGACTGTAGTTCTCCTGCTTTCAGGGCTTGCTCACAGAGGGATGGTCCAGTAGAGACAACTTTCAGATACTTCAAATGGCACGGCAGAGTCATAACTATTAATATTTGATATTTATGGTGCTTAGATGTATTGGAATACTACAGAAGGTCAAAATCATTTTCCCCAAGGCAAGAGTATGACTTTGGTTCTTTGTCACATTGGATTTGGAAACACCTTCTCGTTCCACCCAATAACACCTGGCAAGGAAATCCCTTGAAACACTCAGTATTTCATAAGTTCAGCAGTAAATGTTTTTTTTGTGAAGGAAAAGAAGAATCACAGTGATTCACAGGTCCCTCCAGGTGCCACACTGTACTGCAACGTCCATGTCCTCCACAGGCAAATGACAAGCTTTAAAAAGGCCCCATCCTTAATCACAGCTTGTGAGTTCCTTGATCCTGCAGTATACACTCTTTTAAGAGAAGTTTGCATGCATTCATGTAGCTTAAAGCAAGTTCCAGAGCAGATACTTTACCTTGTGTCTAAAAGGCAAACATCTCTGAAGTTTTATTCTTAAACAAAGGCCTGTTTAAACAAAACAGATAGGAGATGTTATTGTAAAACTCAAGGTGTGAGTACAACCAACAGCCTTCTCCTTTGGTGTTCTGAGCAGCACAAGCTGCAGAGGAGACTACATAACCCGCAGTCTGACCTTTTGGATGTAGCTTCCCAGCTAAGCTCACACCTGCCTTACAAGCTTGGGAAGTCTCTAGTCTCCAAATAGCTCCTGGAAACGTTAAATACAGACAAAATGCCCCATTTCCAGCTTTCTTCTACATTTTTGATAGATTCCTGGCTGTCATTGTGGCTGCATCCATACAGAGAAAAATGCTCAGTTTGTTTTCTAGTATTTGTTAAAAAATCCAACATAAACTGTTTGAAGAACCCAGCCTGCAGCGACTTGGGAGCAATCCAAGCTGAGACCTTCACTGTGTAACATCTAACAGCCAGACTGAGCGGAGGAGTGCTGTGGTTCATCTGCAGGAGCGAGACTCAGGTCTGGGGACAACCCTGCTACCAGCCCGCTGTAGTTTCCCTGCGAGGCCTGGCTCGGCGAAGCGCTAGACATGGACAAAGCCAGACCACAGTCTCAGGCTGTCCTTGGGCTCAGCCAGTGGTGACAGCAACAGACAATGCTCCTCAGGAGTACTCTGTAGGGATAAGGGAGTTTGGAAACAAACTTGCTTACTGCCCACGTCCTTACACACACCACACAACCATGTAAAACAGTCACCGTAACTCCCTCAAGGCACAGCCCGAGGAGCCATGCTTCAGGGGTCACACAGTACTGATAACGACTGCACCAGCAGAAACATCACAGACCCAGCTGACTTGTAAGTGCTGAGAACATGATTAGCACAGAGTTTAAGATTGGACACGTGCAGCATTGATCCTCAGGTCTAAGCCTTAACCTGACGTTTGTAATGGGGTCAAACCATAAAATCATTATTACTGTTTGGCACACTAATGCTTTACTACCTATATTTTACTTTCTACATAAAGCTCCAGAGGTTTCTTTGGGCATAAACCCATGTTCTTCTTCATTAAAACAAATACTTATCTTCCCTCAAATCTTTAAAATAGACTGAGACATCCAAGTATGGACACACAACGGTAGGAGCTGCTAACCTTGGCATTTCTCAAACAGTCATTTCAGAGACCTCAGGTGTGGTTTTTCAGCTGTGATCTCACCACAAATAATAAGAAATTCAAAAAGCAAAAGAAGACAGCGTAGATTCTCTTTTATCTTAACTGCTTTCAAACTCCTAACAGAACTTTTTTTTCATTCTCAGATTGGATGTGGGGTTTTCTGAGTATGTGTGGGGATGGAGATCAGCCCATAAAGTAAGGGAAAGGTAAGAGAAACAATCACAAAGGTTTAACATTGTTTAAATTGAAGATCTGACAAAATGTTCAACTTAAGGTTACTGAAATAATTTGGAAACTGTAAAGAAGGAATTCTGTACCGCTTCCCAGGAGATTTTTGAGAGCTTCTCTTTGAGGACTTTCCCTAACTTGTTAAACCAGATGGCTGTTCCCACGTTTCCTCTGGTTTGTGTTTGTTTGCATTGCTAGTAGGGTTCTTAAGATGAGATTCCTCGTCAAACTGCTGGCAAAGCAATACTGGATTTTAACTAAGACTGACATTATCCAGACAACCTAAAATTAACCTTATGTTCATTGTTTTGGATTTAATGAAACAGAAACCTTACCGATGAGAGTAGCCAAAGAACAATGAGGTACTGTTGGTGTAAACCTGATGACCACCAGATATTCATCTTCACCTATCTCGTGCACTTCCACACAGCTTTCCGTTACCACTTCCAGTTCTTCCAAAGTATTAGGCTTCTCTGGGTCCCGGATAGTGCGGATTATATCTATAGCAGAAAACAAGTGACCAAAAATAAAGCAGATTTCCTAAATTTAATGAAAGGTACTTTTATTAGGAACCATCACCCCAGCATTGTTTATCATGCTTCTCTTTGGAAAGGGCAGAGCTGTTGC